>JAJJWX010003671.1:0-1200000 GCA_023529315.1 Papaver bracteatum
ATCAAATAATAAAGTGTCGTTCTTAATCTTCAAATTTGAGTTGGTTATTACAAATTCTTAACAAGGGTGTAGTGTAGGATTTCTGCACTACAAGAGTGGTTTTGTACAATTTCAAACCATCAGTAAATACTTCTCCATAACCAAGAATAGTCATCTTTAAGTTTATCAACATGAAGTAAACTTCCATCTTTACCATACTTAGCTCTAATAATCTGTATACACAGAGAGTTATCATCATTGCAGGATTTCCAAGCTAATTTGGTTAATAAGGCAGAGTTGAAATGCTCTAGATTTCTAAAACCAAGACCACCCAGGGCTTTAAGTGTATCTAGTTTGTTCCAACCTATTAGACAAAGACCTTTATTGTCATTATGCCCCCACCAAAAATGTTTTTGAATTGAATCCATTTTGTCTAACATGGTTTTAGGAATCCTAAAACAGCTCATATGATAAGTGAGAAGAGCATTCAGAACATGTTTAACCATAGTGGTTCTAGCGAATGGTTCATGGTCTTACCTTTCCAAGTTTCCAATCTAGTGCCAAAGGACTGAACCAGTGGATTAAAAGCTTTTGTCTTGTTTCTACCTATTAACAAAGTAACACCAAGATATTTGTCAAGATCCTTCATTTCAATCATATTAAGCTCTTTAGCAAAAATCAGCCTAGCACCAGGACTAACATTGTGACTAAAATAAACACTAGACTTATCTAGATTTAGCTTTTGACCAAAGACATTACCGAATACTCAATAACACTTTTTATACCATCTTATTATGCATGTCACTTTGGTAAAAATAAGAATATCATTTGCAAACATAAGGTGAGTAATGCCCGGAGAATTTCTCGAAGCTTTAACACCAAATGCAATGGTTAGTCTCAAAGATTTAAAAGTAATCTAGAAAGAAATTCCATACAAAGAATAAAAAGATAGGGTGATAAAGGGTCACCCTGTCTAAGTCCTCTTGTAGGAAAAAACTTTGAGTAGGAGTACCATTAAGAAGAACTGCATATACAGTAGTAGAGATGCATTGATTAATAAGACCACGAATTTAGAATCAAAACCAAATTGATTAAGAACACCCGTGATAAAAGACAATTCAATCCTATCAAAGGCCTTAGAAATATCTAGTTTTAAAGCCATGGAACCACTATAACCCTATTTATGCTTCATAGTATGTATCATCTCATGAGCAATAATGATATTATCATGAATATCTCTACCAGGAACAAAAGTCGCTTGATAAGGAGATATAAGATGTTTTAGATGGGGTTTAATTCTATCAGCAATGATTTTAGAAATGACTTTATAAACTGTGTTACATAATCCAATTGGCCTGAAACCAACAGTGGCTCTTAGCATTATCAGATTTTGGAATCAAGGACAGATAGGTTTTATTACACTCTTTTGGCATATGACCATAATCAAAAAAAATGAACAACAAGAGTAACATCTTTACCCACTATATCCCAATTATATTAATAAAAACCTGCTTGAAAACCATCAGGACTGTGGAGAACTCCAAGAACTCGTATTCTTAATAGTTTGATGAATTTCCTCCATAATTGGTATTCTAGTTAAAAGAGAATTGTCTTGATCAAGTAATGATAGTAGGCATTATATCAAAAGTAATATCAGTAAAAGTAGGATTAATAGTTCTACTAACAGATTCAAAATGAGTAACAAGCATATTGGCAATATCCCCACTATTACTAATCCAATTACCATTATCATTACAAAGATAGACAATGTTTTTCCTAAACATTCTTCTATTAGCTAATGTATGGGAATACTTAGAGTTATGATCCATTTCAGTTATGAAAGTATCACCAGATTTTTGCTTATATAATTCTTCTTTTATACTGAACCATTCATCAAGTTTCTTAGTTAGAGCCACAATATTATCATGCTAGAAAGAGAAAAGATATCATTTTGAACTGCTTCAAGTTGTGTCTGCAAATTGTTAATGTTTCTATAAATATCTCCAAACTCAAATTTATTCCAAGAAGATGCCTTTTTCTAGTCCTTTGTTGTTTATCAATTAATTTGAAAGAAGGAGAACCATTAGAGTTAGAATTCCAAGCAATCTGAAGTTTGTTTTTGAAAGCATAATGTTTCATCCACATTGCAAAGAATTTAAAAGGTCTCCAAGTATTTCTAATGGGTTCCTCATGAGCTGATAAAATAGGACAATGATCAGAGCCATCTTGAACTAGATGAGAAAGCTTGGAATGTGGATAACAATTTCACCAAAAAGTGTTGCCTAGGGCCATATCAATTCTGGATTTTCTACTACTTGTACCAAAACTATTGCTAGTCCAAGTAAAGTTATTACCAATATAACCAAGATCCATTAAGCCACAGGTGTTTACTTTGTCTTGAACATACCTATCTTATAGAGAGAAGTTAGAAGCCTCAGTAATATCATGAAGATGGAAATTTAAATCACCTATTACTAACCAGGGTTGCATAATGTTTTCACTAATTCTCAACATGAAATCCCAATGTACTTTCTTTTTGTCAAAGTAAGTAGAGCCATACATAAAAGAAACTAGAACATATGGCTGGCTAGGATTAACTTTAGTTACAACATGAATATCCTGAATTTCACAATGAATACCATCCTTCCACATCAGTATTATGCCTCCAGCAAGACCCACTCGAGGAACCGGTTTTCCCACGGATAACTGTCTTCCATCTCTCCTACCAACTCCAACTATGGGAAAACAAGAGGTTTCCCAATCCGGTCAATTATCGTTGGGGTATATATTTAAAATCATAATTACTATTTTATGCCAAAATTAAAGAGACAAAGTGGTGGTATTATTTTGAGCTCCCACATTATAGGTATGGGTTCAAATACCACCCCACACATTTACACTAGGGTATATATATTATATACTTATATTACATTAGTCCGTGAATGGGGCCTCGGGGTTTTGGGAGGTCTCATGATCCAAAAACTTATTTTTGCCATTTTTAACTTTGATTTTCAAAACGATTTTAGTACAATTATTATTGTCAATTAATTTTATTAATTCAATAATTATATTACATTCATTTTATAACTGAGAGATTTGATGTGTGCATTAAAGCTCAGATTTATTCTCATTAAAAACGAGCGATTATTTTTCGAGTTATAAAATGATGTTGAGAAGATAAAAACACGAGTTTTGTTATCTATTGTATCCCGAGGTAGTGTTAAGAGTGATAGTTGGTTCACTTTCTCAAGGTGCGTATAAATCGATCAAGAGAGTATCAGTTTTTCTGTATCCCATAAGGTTTTCGATGTTATTGATCGCTAGCGCAATCAAGAGGCAGAGTCGCGAAACACCTTAAAGATAACACCTAGTCCACAATTGGGCTGTTCGAGATTCTTTTGGTTTTTTTGTCCATTGTTTCCAACAATGTTAAGGAGTTCGATTTTGCTATGGAGGTTGAAAAGAAGCGCGTTGATGATACCAACAGTTTTCAAATTTGAAGGGCTGCATTTTAAGATGGAAGCAAAAGATGTTCTTTTATCTCAAACTCATGAAGTTGCATATGATTGTGTCGACTCGTTCATCCTGAACCCGGAACTCGCTACGATAAGACGAGTGCCGATAAGACAAGTACCTCTGTTGTTGCTGATGTCTGTGTCGCTTCTACTAATCCACCTCCTACCGATGGTGCCAAAGAAGTTGTTTCTCAAACTCCCGAGGAAAACAAGGCCATTGACAAATGGGTCGATGATGACTTTAATTTCAAAAACTACATTCTTAATGCATTGTATTATGATTTATATGAGTATTATTCAACTTTTGAAACTGCTAAAGATGTATGGGATGCATTACAAAAAATATGACACCGAGGAAGTCGGTTCAAAGAAGTATGTTGTTAGTCAGTATTTGAAATACCAAATGGTGGATGATAGATCGCTTGTTGCACGACTCATGAACTTCGAAAATTGCCCATGAAATTCTCGATCGAAGTTCTGCTCGCTTCTCATTGGTGGAGTGAATGTTTGTTGACTCGTTTTCCATGTTTTAAATCGCATTCCCAATAATAAAACCAAGATATCTCCTTATAAAATCTGGAGAGATAGAAACCTAATGTTTCTTATTTTAGAGTTTGGGGTTGTTTAGCTTTTGTGAGAAAACCTGATCCTAAAAGACATAAGTTAAAAAGTAAAGCTTATGAATGTGTTTTTATTGGTTATGCTCAAAACAAGAAAGCTTATAGGTTTTTTTATATTAATAATAAAGTTATCATTGAATCTATTGATGCCGATTTCTTTGAAGAGAGATTTCCTTTAAATCTAGAAATAGTGGGGTTCTATGTAGCGCCCCTAAGCTAGCAGCTGACTAATCCAAGAGATTAACTAAATGAGAGGCACTAAAATCTAAATCATCTACTTAAACATTTAATTAAGAAATCTGCTACAAAACTTAACCCAAAACTAGCCCCGCTCAGAAATATATATATATATATATATATATATATATATATATATATATATAAAAGAATTCCTTACAGATGATACATATACAATAGTCATTTGGTTTACAAATAAAATATGCAACATAATCAACATAACCAAAGTTAACCAACTAACGGACTCAACTCCTCGACGCTTTTGTCACGTAACTCTGATCTGCTCTCAAACATAAAGTGGGAAAGGGTGAGCACATCATCCCTAAAAGGGGTGCACAGTAGGAATAACAACTAGCTTTCAAGTAATCATTAATATGATCCAAAGACAATGCAGGTTTTATCGAAAGTCGGTAATACAAGGAAAGACAATGAAATATAAAGTAGAAACTTCTTCATAGACATTCATAAATAACAGTAAACATCCATGTATGAGATGTGTGTTCCGCACATAAGGGAAGAGTAATATTCGTGCTAACCACACTCATTAGGTAATATTCATGCTAACCGCACTCAATAGAATACTTGATATAAGGAAGAATAATATTCGTGCTAACCACACTCATTAGGTAATATTGCATGTATCGCCTATCCATAGAATACTCGATATTGTGTCGGCACACATCTCATACCACACCAAGCACACAAATATATGCATGAATTTCATAACACAGAGATTGATTTGTAAAACAATAATGAAGACAAGAGAGTTCGTTATTGATTCCCACCTCTTTTGATGACAAGCCTCGCCTACCTCGAGATCCATGATCCATTGGTTCATCCTTGAACGATTGTTATTAATACGACTAACTATTAATCACATAAGAACTCTAAGAATCTAGCCAAACGGCTCACATAAGAATCATACAAGTTTAACTAATGTTCTAAGCCCATTAACTAAGTCTTATTAACATCTACAACTTTGTAGAATAAGCCAATGGTTAATTCGGACCACAAGAGGTCCAAAACGTCTAATTAAGAAAATTTCCTAAGCCAAAGTCCACCAAATTCAATTAACAGTCACTAACGGTCGAACTAACAGTCCAGGGTCAACTAACAGTCATCGTCAGTCAAAGGTCAACGTCTAGGGTCAAAGGTCAAAGAAACCAACTCAGTCAAAGTTCACTGAGTCAAGTCTGGTCGGTCTAGCCATTGAGTTAACTCAGTCGCTCACACTAAGTCAGCTGAACTGACTGGGATGACTAATAGGTCTAACTATTGATTCAACAATGAACTTACATTCTTCATGATTGGTGTAACACTTTCATTAACCAAAACAACATCGAATCATTTATCTTAAACAAACTTCAAAACTTAATTACAATACTAAACTAAGCTTACCTGCTACATGAGATGCAAGCCTTCACTGAAGCTGCCATCTACAACAATACAGTTACCACTATCTACACCTTTACTATCTCATTCTTCTTATACTAGTTCACTCACTACCCATCTCGCTCAAGTTTAAATCCAACATCCATAATATGCACTTGCATCATCCCTACAACAACAAGATTCCACTAAAACTACCACTAATTACAACCATAACATCGACACTCTTTTCTACACAACTTCAGTACTCAAGAATTCCACCATTTCATCCATATGACATAACCTGCACCCAATACAGTTCACCTCCAAACCAAATCACAATACCCTAAAACTTCAATTACTCAGACAACATCATCTCAAACCACCAACACAACTAAACTGCCACTACAACTCTAATGACCGCTGCATCTGTGAGTCTCAACACTAACAGTTTCACTTAAGTATAGTGACTCCAACAACATATTTATGTTATTCGTTTCAGACACTAAATCTTCTCCCCACCAATTCAACATTAAAACAATCTGCATCCCCACAAATAACTTCTACAATTCACCAAACCAACCACTTTAACTGCACAATCCTGCCAATTACATTATCTCACAACCAACACTAACTGCAAATCCAGTTTTATTATCTAATTACACTCAGTTCAATCCTACTTTGTACCTCAATCACATTACTAGCTACACAAACACAATCAAAACTACACCACCGAACATCCTCAAAGCCTCAGATCCATTCCGCACACACATCCATCTCATCTCTTAGTTCAATTAACACTCATAAGCTCAGTAATGAAAATCAATAAACATTACTAAGTTAACTAAGAAGAACAAGTTACCTCAAAACAGCCTGTCTCAATCAAATTGAAAGCAATCCCTTATTTCCTCTGATTCGAACAACTCAACACATCACCATCTCCTCCCTAAATCATTTGTTCAATCCTTAAACCCTAATTCTTAAATTGGGGAATAACATGAAGAACAATCTGCAATTTCTTAATCAATCTTCAGAACAACTCCAAAACTTCCATTAAACACGGATTAAGAACAAACCCATATTCTAATTAATCTTCCAAACCTTTAATTTCATCTTCTACATCTTTTCCAAGTTATTTCTATGAAACCCTAATTTACCGATTCTTCGAATCATCTTCTGAACACTAATTCAACAACAACCCTTCTATTCCTCATCTAACAGCAACTCGATTTACATCTCAATTCTACACAAATCCTAACTTCAGAAAATACATCTTATAATTTACTTGTCCCTTCGAGTCTGAATTAATAACAGACAACAAAACCATCACTAACAAACACTCCATGATCTTCTACACCTCTATCGATCACAAAGCTCTCCATTGAACTCTTAATCACTCGCAGAAGAAGAAGAAGAAGGCAGAGAAGGAGAACGAAGATGAAGAAAGAGAAAGATAAGAAGGAATAAATAAAGAAGAATAAGAATTTATCTTCTTGGTGGGTGAAGATAAGGCCGACCAGATTTTACTGAGGCACCCATGTTCTGGATAAGGGCTGCCAAGGTCCATCAATGAAATGACTAGTTTTACCTTTATACAAATTTGATAATATCTTCTTCATCCGATATTCGAAAGACACGTTCAAGTAATCCATTCTGCGTAACTTTTCAAGATCTATCCAATGATACTAGTTTCGTATCTAGATCGTTGTTAGATTAATTCTATTAATTAACGTTCGTGTTAAACTAATCGAACTATTATCGACTAATTTATCACTTGACTGGTCTAATAGCGTTGACGAACTTTAGGGTCTTTAGATTCTCCCCACCTTATACATTTTCATCCTCGAAAATCAAACCATCCTTCTGGTCTTCAAAACTCCTCACCTTATAGAATAACACTATCTCTCGTCTAAGTGCAAAACAACACGATAACAAAACAGAAAAACTTTATGGCTTTCTATAACTAAAATCTGTGACTCTAGGTTCAATAGACTAATTTCTATTTTAATAAGTTACTGGTTCTAATTACGAGAGAAGATTATATAATAAAGTTTCTAATTAAAATTTGGGATCTAACAGTTCACTAATAGAAGCAAGTCTCCTTCAATGCCTAGTGATACAAGGATGCGCTTCCTATCTAGGTTCACGACGCTCGACAATTCCTTCCTACGTAACAAGTATCACCCGAACACACGTAAATACCAACCTCACTATTCCCGTGTTGGATTAACTAAGTATTAATTTTAATTAATCTTTAACTTTTATCTTAACTTGTGTAATTTAGAAATTCACTTCATAAAATATATAAATAATTTACATCATTTTAAGTAATTTATTCATCAAATTTAATTTATTTTATTTTATTTCATTTCATTTTTATTTACCATTATTATTATTTATTTATTTTAATGAAATCAATTTTAATTTCAAGAGGAACTATATTATTATAACTAAATAATTTTTAAATTCATGTACTATTAAAGGGTAACTAATGTTTTAACTATAATGTTATTATATAATGTTGTATGTATTTGTTTATTTCATCGTGTGATTTGATATAAATAAATAACCGCTGATAAATTTTCATTGTTGTTTGGTATTAATATTTTATTATTTTATAATATTTATTTCTTATTTCTTAGGCCAATAAAAATTAATCGTAGTTAATCATAATGTTAAGTTAAAATTAATTATTAATACTAGATTTGATTTGATCTAACTTTATTTCTTTAAATTTATATTATTGTTAAATAATCCTTAAGTTGTACTATTAATAAAAATTATATTTTGCTATTATTATCCAAAAGATATTTACAATGACTCTAAATTTTATAGTAGTTAGCATTATATAGTATTATCCTTTGCTTATCTTATCAAAAGTTATTTTCTTAATAAGATTATCACTTTCATTATTGTATTATCAATTTTTCCTATTTGATTACTAGCGTAACTAAAATATGACCGAATAATTACTTAGTAAGGATTCTTAGTTTAATTTTATTAAGCATGAATCTTGTAAATATAATCCTACTTTCACATACCGATTGTTATAACAGATTTTATTTATTCAAATGGAATTTGTATACTATATTTTGTTAATTATTGGCGTTGGTAATTTATTATGATTTAACTTTGAGTCTGCATAAAATTTTAATGTCTTAATAGTCTTTAGATTTTGGTACTAATAATAAGCATCTTATTCATAGGCAAATGTATTCTCCTTTAAGTCTAACTTTGTACTAAACATTCAAGTATTATAAATATTACTTTCATGTGTATAATTTAGTGATTTAGTGAATCGTTTATTGGACTAAAAATATTTTGGGTAGAAGATCGTTAACAAGTTCAGTCTTTATTTTGTGCCTTATATGACCTCACATTCTTTTATTCCTACCTAATAAGTCTTATTTATCTATCCGGTTTAAACGCAAAACACATAATTCTAAGTTGTTATTAGTTTACTTTGCAAAACTTAACCGTAGATGAACACTAATAATTTTCCATAGTTATTTGATCATAATCATTATTTTATCTCTATATATTTGTTAATGAGATTTTAATTTAAGTTATACTCAATAGAATACTAATTTAATTCTATCAGTTTAACTTCGTCATACTAATTTTCCATTTCAAAAGATGATTGAATTTGTTTACGAAGAAGGATCCTATTAATATACAAATTTATTTTCTTTAATTCTAATGTTACACCAAACATCCGAATACTATTACTACTACTTCAAATGTATTTGTTTCATTTTAAAGATTTAGTGGATTATTTGTTAGACTAAACATAATTTCGGTACAAGATTACTAACAAATTGAGTCTTTTTATTTTATATATTATGTCCTCGTCTTTTTTATTTCAGATGCCTAATAAATATTATATTAATTATTAAGTTTAAATGCAAAACATTCACCTCTAATTTGTAATTAGTTTAATTTACAAAACTTAATCGTAAATAAGAGTTATTGATTTTTTTCCCATAACTATTTACTCATGATTATTATTTCTATCGTTATAATTCTTTAATGAGATTTCAGTTAAGTTAAGTTCAATGTCATACTAATTGAAAAATGCTAACATTACTTTATTATTAAAATTATTATTACGATTATTATCATCATATTACTTTATTTATTATTAATAAGAATCAAAATCAATATTACAAGAGATGGTGGGTAGCCTAGCAACAAGTCAGCACCAACACCTTTCGAATAACGATGCTAGCTTTGAATCACTAATCAAACGAAGAAGAGATTCTGTTTTTCAATCACCGGAAACACTTGATGATCAAACTATTATTCTAACTATTCTTACAAATATTATTGAGTCTCGAAAATATTATTAACCTTTATGTAATTACAATTTGTTTACTCTTCATAAGTCAATGTGTTCATAAATTGCCATGTGATTTACAAATTTTTTCAATATTACTAATCTCACTATTTTTATAGTATTGGATTGTTTACATGTTCATACTTTTTAGATTAATTATTCTCAAATCCTTATTAGCTAAAGTTATTGGTGTACCCTAAATTTTTTACTTCACTACATAAACAAACAATCAAACAAACAAATCAATCAATCAAGTAATTCTTTTAATTATTGATAGATTTTAGTGATTAAGATTTATCTAGCAGCCCAACCCAGTTCAAAACTAATCTAGTTCACTAACTGGCACTAGCTATTCCTACTGTTTCCCATATAAAATCTAATAATGAGCTCTGATACCCACACTATAGCGCCCCCTAAGCTAGCAGCTGACTAATCCAAGAGATTAACTAATTAAAGAGGCACTAAAATCTAAATCATCTACGTAAACATTCAATTAAGAAATCGCTACAAAACTTAACCCAAAACTAGCCCCCACTCAGAAAAATAAAAAAATATATATAAATACAAGAATGCCTTACGATGATACATATACAATAGTCATTTGGTTTACAAATACAATATGCAACATAATCAACATAACCAAGTTAACCAACTAACAGACTCAACTCCTTGACGCTTTTGCTGCGCAACTCTGATCTGTCTCTGAAACTGAAAGTGGGAAAGGGTGAGCATATCATCCCTAAAAGGGGTGCCCAGTAGGAATAACATCGAGCTTTCAAGTAATAATTAATATGATCCAAAGACAATGCAGGTTTTATCGAAAGTCGGTAATACAAGGAAAGACAATGAAACATAAAGTAGCAACTTCTTCATAGACATTCATAAATAACAGTAAACATCCATGTATGATATTTGTGTTGCCGCACATAAGGGAAGAGTAATATTCGTGCTAACCACACTCATTAGGTAATATTCGTGCTAACCGCACTCAATAGAATACTGGATATAAGGAAGAATAATATTCGTGCTAACCACACTCATTAGGTAATATTGTGGTGTATCTCCCTAGCCAATACTGATATTGTGTCGGCACACATATCATACCACACCAAGCACACAAAGATATGCACGAATTTCACAACACAAAGACTGATTTGTAAAACAATAATTAATACAAGAGAGTTCGTTATTGATTCCCACATCAAGATCCATGATCCGTTGGTTCATCCTTGAACGATCGTTGTTAATACAGACTAACTGTTAATCACACAATAACTCTAAAAATCTAGCCAAAAGGCTCACATAAGAATCATACAAGTTTAACTAATGTTCTAAGCCCATTGTAGGACCAGAATATCGCTACAACGATATTCCTGCGATATTAGCAACGTTTCTGCGAGCGTCACTACCAATTCTTTAACAACGTTTCACGAGCGTCACAGAATATCCAAAAGAAACTGACGATAGAAGAAATAAAAGAAGAATATTTTGATCCTACGATGATCATCATTCTTACGATAGAGAATATTGTAGCGATCGCGATGAGATCGCAGAATAGATCTGAAATAGGAGGAAAACTTAGTTGTCATCCATTATGTAAATCCCTATATAAAGGGCTCGATAGATCCAGAAAAGGATGATGTATTTTTGAGAGTTGAAAGAGTCTTGAGGAGAGAGAAACTTCAAGAGAATATTTGTAATCTTGATTTCTTCCAATTCGTAAACATTTTAGATTTGAATAGTAAAGTGTCATTTAAATCTTTGAAGTTTAATTGATTTCCAATAGATTTCTATAGAATCTTAACAAGGGTGTAGTGTGGGAATTCCTGCAACTACACCCATTATCTAAGTCTTATGAACATCTACAACTTTGTAGAAGAAGCCAAAGGTTAATTCGGACCACAAGAGGTCCAAAACGTTTAATTAAGAAAACTGCCTAAGCCCAAGTCCACCAAAGTCAACTAACAGTCACTAACGGTCGAAATAACAGTCCAGGGTCAACTAACAGTCATCGCCAGTCAAAGGTCAATGTCCAGGGTCAAAGTCAAAGAAACCAACTCAGTCCAGGTTCACTGAGTCAGGTCTGGTTAGGTCTAGTCATTGAGTTAACTCAGTCAGTCACACTACGTCAGCTGAACTGACTGGGATGACTAATAGGTCTAACTATTGATTCAACAATGAACTTCCATTCTTCATGATTTGGTGTACAACTTTCATTAACCAAAACAACATCGAATCATTTATCTTAAACAAACTTCAAAACTTAATTACAATACTAAACTAAGCTTACCTGCTACATGAGATGCAAGCCTTCATCGAAGCTGCCATCTACTACAATACAGTTACCACTATCTACATATTTACCATCTCATTCTTCTTATACTAGTTGACTCACTACCCATCTCAGCTCAAGTCTAACTCCAACATCCATGTTCTGCATTTGAATCTCCCCTACAACAGCAAGATTCCACTAAAACTACCACTAACTACAACCATAATATCAACACTCTATTCTGCACAACTTCAGTACTCAAGAATTCCACCATTTCATCCATATGACAGAACCTGCACCCATTACAGTTCACCTCCAGACCAAATCACAATACCCTACATCTTCAATTATCTGACAACATCATCTCAAACCACCAACACAGCTAAACTGCCACTACAACTCCAATGACCGCTGCATCTGTGAATCTCAACACTAACAGTTTCACTTAAGTATAGTGACTCCAATAACATATTTATGTTCTTCGTTTCAGACACTAAATATTTTCCCCGCCAATTCAACATTAAAACAATTTGCATCCCCACCAATAACTTCTACAGTTCACCAAACCAACCACTTTAAATGCACAATCCTGCCAATTACATTATCTCACAGCCAACACTAACTGCAACTCTAGTTCCATTATCTAATTCCACTCAGTTCAATCCTACTTTGTACCTCAATCACATTACTATCTACACAAAAACAGTCAAAACTACACCACCAAACATCCTCAAATCCTCAGATCCATTCCACACACACATCCATCTCATCTCTTAGTTCAATTAACACTCATAAGCTCAGTAATGAAAATCAATAAACATTACTAAGTTAACTAAGAAGAACAAGTTACCACAAAACAGCCTGTCTCAATCAAATTGAAAGCAATCCTTCTTTCCTCTGATTCGAACAACTCAACACAGCGCCATCTCCTCCTAAATCATCTGTTCAATCCTCAAACCCTAATTCTTAAATTGGGGAAGAACATGAGGAACCCTATATATGCAATTTCTTAATCAATCTTCGAACAACTCTAAATCTTCTATTAAACACCGATTAAGAACAAACCCATATTCTAATTAATCTTCTAAACCTTTAATTTCATCTTCTACAACTTCTCCAAGTTATTTCTATGAAACCCTAATTCATTGATTCTTCGATTCATCTTCAGAACATCTTCATAACACTAATTCAACCACAACCCTTCAATTCCCCATCTAACAACAACTCGATTTACATCTCAATTCCACACAAATCCTAACTTCAGAAAATACATCTTATAATTTACCTTTCCTTCGAGTCTGAATCAATAACAGACAACAACAACATCTCTAACAAGCACTCCATGATCTTCTACACCTATTACCGATCATAAAGCTTTTCATTGAACTCTTAATCACACGCAGAAGAAGAAGAATAGGGAAGGACAAAGAAGATGAATGGAGATGAAGAAAGAGAAAGATAGGAAGGAATGAATAAAGAAGAATAAGAATTTATCTTCTTGGTGGGTGAAGATAAGGCCGACCAGATTTTACTGAGGCACCCATGTTCTGGATAAAGACTGCCAAGGTCCATCAATGAAATGACTAATTTTCCCTTCATACAAATTTTATAATATCTTCTTCGTCCGATATCCGAAAGACACGTTCGATAGTCCATTCTGCGTAACTTTTCGAGATCTATCCAACAATACTAATTTCGTATCTATTTCGTTGTTAGATTAATTCCTATTATTTAACGTTCGTGTTAAACTAATCGAATCATTATCGTCTAATTCATCAGTTGACCGGTCTAATAGCGTTGACGAGCTTGAGGGTCCTTACATTCTATACCTAGTGTTTTACTTAGTGTTGATTCTGAACCTAGAATAAAAGAACATAGAAGTGAAGAAACTAGGATTATCGAAATTGAACCTAAAGCAAGATAAAGAGCTAGATCCTGAGACAAAAGATCCTGATTTTTAATTTTATGTCGTAGAGGATGTAGTTAGGAATTCCCACACTACACCCTTGTTAAGATTCTATAGAAATCTATGGAAATCAATTAAACTTCAAAGATTTAAACGACACTTTTAGTTGCACTTGTTCCACTTCTCTTGAACTTGGGCACTTGGATTCTTGGAGTACTACTCTTCTAAGATAATTTGTAGATTTCTGCAATAATATTGTTGGAAAATATTTTTATACAATCTTTGGTAGCTATTGTTGGTGTAAATCCATGAGAAAAAGATTGATTCTACCATGTAAGGACAAATCATCTTATATGTGTATTACGAGTTTTTCTTGATGCCTAGGAAGCTTCTTACGATAATTTTTATTATTGTGTTTGAGAAGAATTACTAGATTTTGGAATAGCCATTATTGTGATTACACATAGCTATGTCCAACGTTTTCATCTTCTTGTTTTTAGATTTATTGGTTTAAATTCTAAACTTGTTTGGAAGATGATTTTTGCAGTATTAATCTTTATGGTTTTATATATTGCAATATTGTTATGGGATATGTGTGTTTACGTCCATGAACTTGATTGTCCCATATTTTGTCAAAAGTAAAGTCGTTCGTGAATTGATATGCAAATATTGATAAAACAATGAATAGACTTTTGACAAACACAAAAGTTAAGCCTATATTGTCAATTATTGATGTAAGATAGGTTAAAATCTTTTGTGATTCAAGGATTATGTCTATTGTATGTCATTGTGCAAATTGTGATGGGAAATAGAATGAATCCTTGATTATTCCATGATATAAAGTCGATCTCAGATCTACAATTTTTGTGTAAATCATTGTGTTGTTCCATAAGGTGTCTTATGTTGAGCATTTATCAATAGTGTCATTGTTTTCGGCATATTTGTTGTTCCATAAGATGCTTATTGTTGAGTATGCTCAATTAAATTGATTACTTTTGTGATTAGTTTAGTTGTGTACTTCGATTAGATTAATTATGAGTTCTCTTGTGATTAATCTAATTGATTTCTAAGTCTCCATAAGTTTACTTGTGTTGAGCATATTTAGTCAAATTAATCATGGTTCGCTTATGGTTAATTTGATTGAATATTTCTTTTGGATTCCAAATTCATACTTGTATGTGATTTGTTGAGTCTAAAGAAATCCTTCTTTTCTTTTGAAATTAAGGTCGCTCTTGTTGTTCTTTCGGGAATGACATTTTATGGGGAGAGTTCTTTTGAACTTGTGCTTAATTGCCAAATCTTTGTGGGGAGTGCGGTTGTGGAATATTATAGGGGTTATCTTGTATCTTTATAAACTCCTTGATGAATGCATTTAGCTTCGGCTTTATGATTGCATCTAAACAAGATGATATACATTTACCTTTGGTCATGAAATGTCTCTTACGGAAATTTCATTAGGATCCCGTTCTTGTACCTTTGCCAATTTTATTGACAAAAAGGGGAAGAATTAATATGTAGTTCACACTACAAATACATATGGTTTTCGGATCATTATGTAAGGGGGGTGGTTTCCATGTGAGATGGAGTATTGACTAAGGGGAGTGAAGTATCACCATAGTATTGTTGTTGAAGTTGTAATGCAATTGGACTTTGACGCTGTGTAATAATACTATGACATTGTATAACAATGATTGAGAACTCTTGTTTTCTCATTGTTATAGCTATGGATTTTCAACAACGATGATGCTAAACTTACAACCTTTGGGATCATTGGACTACTTGGAAGTGACGAAGATTTCGAGTATTGTTGAAGATTAGACATGTGGAATAGGAGCTACAAAGTTTATTTATATATTTTTTGTATTCCATATGTATTAATAGTTTTGCCACTAAAATTGACAAAGGGGAGATTGTTAGAGCATTGCTCGGTCGAACTCGCATGCGTTGCTATCTCAAGCATGTTTGTCAATGTTAGTGATCAAAACTATAAAGTCTTGATTTCTAGTCTACTATAGCTAAGGTCTCGGACTAGGATAGAAAGTGTAGTTGAGCTCAAGAACTCCATGGCAATCATCATACAAGACGAAGGACTACTCAAGGAACCAGTGGATCTTCATCGACTAAAAGGTATGTGGAGACTTGAACTTATCTATCACTCAAAAGTCTATCTACTCTATCTCCTATCTTGAGACAAAAGTCGTATTACTATATAGACTAAGATTATACACATGTGATATTTCGAGCTGAGTATATCTCGCTTATCTATTTCTCGAAATATGTGTTGGTAAAGCTTTCGCTTTAGCCAAGTTCATCTTTACCTAGTGACGAAAGTCATGTTATGTTTCAATCACTTTGGAAATTGCTCGACGAAAAATAGTTTGTGAATAACAACTATATAACGTCCTATGAGAATGTTTCAATGATTGAAATGAGAGTTTAGACAATATAACCATTGGAGGATATAAGCATTGTTGTGGAAACACATATATGTATAAGTCATAATTGCTTGAACCAAAGTTTGCGAACTTTGTTGATCAAGTGAAACCGGAGAAGTACGTGAGCTTCGAGTCACGAACTCAGTCTCGAAGCTCAGTAGAAGTTCTCGAACCTGAGAATTTCTGCTGGAGTTTGTGAACTCCATCCGGGAACTTAAGTCCGCGAACTTGAGTAGGTTATGTCTAAAAACGATGTTTGTGAACTTATCTTAATAAACTAAGGAATGCTATTGCAAACCGTGGCTTTATAGTTCATGAATCGATTCGAGTGAATCACATCGTTTTTGCTTCAATTGTGTCTTGTGTAGTACATAAGATCTCATAGCAATTGAACAACTCTCTAACTAGTTCATTTGAGTCATTTGGACTAGTTATGGTGAAGAAGAATATGGTTGATATGAAAGTTATCATTTGGCTAACCATTTGGTTAACTATTATTGAACCAACTAATGTACAAGTTTGGGTACGGTTACACAAACCTAAAAATGTGCATTACATGTGTGTATAACAAGCTATGTTTTCGATCTAACGGTTGATAAATATTAGCTTGAATCTAATCAGGTTTTCATCTAACGGTGAATATTGAATGCTTTGTTACTAAGCTAACATTGATTGCAAACCCTGATTTGAAAGACTATATAAGGGAGAACTCTAGCAACTGGAAACCTAATCCCCACACATTCTGTGTGATACTAGTTTGCTAAGCTAGAGTCGATTCTCCTTTAACCTTTGGTTTTCTTCTTCTAAAACCAGGTTAGAACAAAACTCATAGGTTTATTCGTGGGAGATGAATTTATCTATTACTTGTAGACTTTTCTGTGTGAGACAGATTTGTTAGCTAAAGTTTTCGACTTTGGGTCGTATCAACTCTTGGTTGTGGGTGAGATCAGCTAAGGGAATCAAGTGCGCAATATCATGTAGGGATCAGAGGCGTAGGAGCATAACTGCACCTTGGATCAGTGTGAGATTGGTTGGGGTTCAACTACAGTCCAGATCGAAGTTAATTTGGAGTAGGCTAGTGTCTGTAGCGGCTTAATATAGTGTATGTTTAATCTGGACTAGGTCCCGGGGTTTTTCTGCATTTGCGGTTTCCTCATTAACAAAATTCTGGTGTCTATGTTATTTCTTTTCCGTATTATATTTTTATATAATTGAAATAATACAGGTTGTGCGTTGTTCAATCGATTAGAATATACGACCTTATTGGTTGTTGATTTAAATCGATTGACACTTGGATATTGGTCTTTGGTACCATCCAAGTTATCTCTCTTTGATTAGACTCGCGAATTTTATTTGCTTGAGTAAATAAAATCGAGAGATTGAGATAATAACTCCTTGATTATTTTCTATTTATTGAGTCTTGTTGATTCTATAGAAAACAAAATATTGGGTGAGGTTGTTAGACCCCCGCATTTTCATCAAAGATTATAAAAACCAAGTCAGAAATATTCAATATCTTCTTTGTCTTCAAATCTTCTTAGATCTCCAATAAACACCTGCACATAACTACTTGAATCTCTTGTTATCAATCACACACAGAACGGAGTCTGTTAACAATGCATTATCACAAGATCGTCTTTTGATCTAACAACAGTCTAAAGATCCCTGTCGAAACCTTGAACTAGTTTGAGTGAATCTTATATCAGAAGATAAGATTCTCAAGCATAAACAAACTAGGTGCAATCAAAGTTCAACCTCCGTTAGTCAATCAAATCAATACGAAAACTAAAGATAAACCGCAATATCTAGTTTCCCACCAACGGGTCACGCTAGAGCTTCTCAATCCCAAAGAAGACTTTAAATTGAGCGACCGTAAGAGATTTCACCTAATTAGATTACTCTCCTCTCCGATAGGTGGCTTCATCAGTAACAAAGACAAAAGAGGAAGTCTATGTCACGCATGATTAGTTTGCTAGAAATGCAAACTCAAAGTATTTATAGACAAGGAAGTTTGGACACCAAGGAATTTCCAAAACCGAAAATATTCTCAAGATATTTTTCCATATTAACCCAAATTCGGTTTTCATAATTCCTGTGAATGCACTGTCCAAAAATAACGATCAAAATATCCTTGGAAAATCTTTAATTAGCAAATGCACATTACTAATTCTTATTTTCCATATATAATTAAAAACTCTTAAATAAGATGATTCTTAACTTATTTAATTCGATCTTGGGATTTACTTCCTTCTTAGCCGTTAAGGAATATCTTTGAACAATATAGAATAAGCATTAATGCACCGTGTTCAAAGTGTGTCGACATCTTACTCTTGCAAGTCCTTTTTCATACTTGCTCACTTGAAACCGATATACCACGCTTCCAAACAAGTTTAGAATTGGTTCATATAACTTTCAAGAAATACGTGATTGATTAAGTGACACTCAATAACAACTCATGGGTTTACGGTTCTACCAAAACAAGTTTCGGTTCTACCTCCATGTGAGTACTGTGCATAGTTACACTAGCTTACCAAAGATATGTCTGACTAGGTACTAGGATCGGTTCCCCACATATATTTGGTATCTAACTTGTATGCAGAAAAAAAAAACGCAAAAAACCTAGGGTTTTGGCCGGCTAGCTCCGGTTTTCTCTCTTCTTCTTTTTCTCACGCTTTTTTCAATTTTCTAGGGTTTGACGTTAATTCATGGCGTAAACCCAAGCTAACCCGCCTGATCCATGTGAGAAACATCAACCAAGGCAGCCAAATCGTGATCAGTTTGATAGGAGAAGGAATAGAAGATCGCGATCTAGGGTTCGTTTTGATTATGTACCAAAAATAGGAAACCGAGAAGAGATAGAAAGAAGCAAAGGTGACGCAGCTGAAGGCAGATCCTGGGCTAATGTGGTTAAGAAAAGAAACCATGTGATTTCATGCATTGACGCGGATTCCTTATCTCACCCTCTTGTTCGTTCATTAACGGGAGATTTAACAATTGTTAAGATACCAAAAGCTTCTCTTTTACAGGCAATGGAAGTTTGGAAATTCAGTTTGGTGGGGCGTTTTGATTTCAAAACCCTAGGTGTTAAGTTTGAAGACGTTAAAACAAATTTGTGTAATCAATGGAGGTTAACAGATCATGCTCAATTTGTTCCGTGGATAAAAAGTTTCTTTATAATCAAATTATTCAACGAGATTGATCGAAAACGTGTTAGTTATGATGGTCCGTGGAAGATTAAAGATAAAATCTTGAAGGTGATGCCGTGGACACCAATGTTTGATCCAGATTCAGAAAAAATTACTAGGGCTGCTGTTTGGGTTCATTTCAAGCAGCTAAGCATTGAATATTGGAACGAAGAACTCCTTTCTAGAATTGCTCGGAGCCTTGGGAAGATGGTGGCAGTTGATCCGAGAACTTTAAGTCATGAATATGGCTATTTTGCAGCTATTTTGATTGATATAGACTTTTCTAAACAACTTGGTTATGTTGTTGTTGAGACTGAGGATGAACCTGAGGGTTTCTATCTTGATTATGAAATTATGAATCGACCAGCATTCTGTGATCATTGTAAAACAGTTGGTCATGTTGAAACTGATTGTCGTGCCCAGAAATATTCAATCTTGAAGCACCAATATGATGGAGAAACTAATGAGGAGAAGCGCGCTGTACTCAAGAAGGAGTTAGATGATTTGAGGAATGTTTGGAGCCTACGAAAGTATAGAAAGGAACCACCAAATAAGGGTAAAAACCCGGAGGATAAGCCTGATGATAAGCCTGACGATAAAATTAATGAGAAACCTGATGAACGTCCCAGTGATGTTCCTAATATTCCATCGAAACCAATTGGTGGTGCTGAATTTACAGGCACGCGTACTTTAATTCCAAGTCCCTCGAGTAGTATTGCTGGTGCAAAGAGTGCTAGCACTGTTCCTGGGGTTCCACTTGATTTGGAAGTTGAAGATGACGGAACTGGAGGTGGTCAGGATGATGAGGCTGCTGCTACGTATGCTGATATGTTTAATAGGGAGGAGATGGAGTTATGTGCTCAGTATGAGGAACAAAAGAGAATTGCAGCTGAAAAAGAGAAGGAAGCTGATTTCGCTAAGCTGGAGCAAGATATGGTTTTGAGAAAGTTACAAAAAGCACGTGAAGTTATCATGGCAAAGAACAAGGTTGAAGAGGAGAAGCGACGTAAGGAGGAAGAGGCTAAGCGCTTGAAAGATGCTGCATCTTAGCAAGCTACGAGTTCAACTCCTTCGGGAGATGAAAATTCAAGTGAGCTTCCTTCTACTGATAATATGAAGCCGGTCAAGGAGGATGATTTTAGTTTTCCAACTAGAATAGCAAGAAGTTCTACGCCACCAAACACTACGGAGCCTTTAGAGACTTCAAATAGGTTTGAATCTGGCACGGAGGATGATTCGGAAGAGGAGACTATCCATATCGAAGATGAGATTATAAATGTTGAACCTCTCAATGTTGAACCTGTAAACGTTGAACTTTCTAGTACTGTTCCGGTGTCTAGTTCTGGTAACATTGTTGAAGATGAGACTCGAAATTTGAATTGGGCGGCTTAAATGGAGAGGGAAGAGCGTGAAAAGAAAGAACAAGCTGCTGCTGCAAAGAAGGCTAAAACTAAGGAGGTTCCTAAGTCAAAGGTGACTAGGAGGACCGCTAAAGGTGGTGGTAACACCACTAAGACCTCTAAATGTGGCGGTGATACTGCACAGGGTTCTAAAGGAACTGGTCCTAATAATCCGAAGGATGGTGGTGATACTACACAGGGTTCGGCAAGCCCTACTGAAAATTTGGGTAATTAATGCGTGTCTTCTACTGGAATGCTCAAGGCTTGGCTAAGGATGGTGCAAGGGCCAAGTTGGGAGAGCTTTATCGCTTGCACAACCCGGACGTAATTTGTATTGCAGAACCGCAGGTTTTTTGCAAGTTACGTTTTGTTAGAAAGTTAAAACTTTTGGATTTTTCTGAAGATGTCATTAATAATGAGGTGAATGGGGAGAAGGGTAATCTGTGGGTTTTATGGAGGAACACTCTAACAAGGCCTGTAGTTTTGTCTTCTTCCAAACTGGCTATTACTTTGGATTTTACTGGGGTTTACGTCTCGGCGGTTCATGCTTCTTATGCTCCGATGGTGAGGAAGAATCTGTGGCGTCAATTGGGTTTGGGTTTCATCTCTAATCCGTGGCTGGTGCTGGGTGACTTCAACTGTGTCTTGCGTTTGGAAGAGAAGAAAGGTGGTAAGCCAATGTTGGATTATTTGATGCATGAGTTTAGGAGTTGGATTTCGGATAATGGTCTTGTGGAAGCTGATTCTCTTGGCAAGAAATACACTTGGTGTAACTCTCGCAAGGGTAACAAGCGTATTGTTTCTAAGCATGATAAAGCTGTGGTTAATGAAGCTTGGTGTGATACATTTCCAAATTGGAGATGTAAAGCCCTTCCTAGAATTTGTTCGGATCACTCTCCTATTATTGGGTTTGCGGTTGAGAATCCAAGACCGAGTAGAGCTCCTTTTAGAATTCAAAAAATGTGGCTTCGTCATCCTACTTTTATGAGCTTGGTTGAGGGTGTTTGGAGTTCTCATTTGGCTGGTGCGCCTCCTTTCATTTTCATGACTAATCTGAAGAGGTTGAAGGAGGCTTTGAAGACTTGGAATTGTGAAGTCTTTGGAGATATTCATGTTCGTTTGAAGCAGGCGGAATTGAAGTTGGAAGCTGAGAATGACCTTCTTGATTATGAGCTTCGTGATGACGCTCAGTTCATTAAGGTAGAGGATGCTAAGAAGGTAGTAGATGAGGTGCGGAATGATATGGCAGTCATGCTAAAATTGAAGGCAAGGGTTTCTTGGTTGGAGGATGGTGATCAGAACACTCGTTTTTTCCATAATATCATTCGCATGAGGAGGAGTCAAAACACGATTTCGGAGCTCAAAGTTTCTACTAACTCTACTTTGTTTTTGCAGGATGATATTACAAATTATATTGTAAACCATTACCGTGACAAGTTCAATGGTGGAGGGGTTACAATTGATCCGAAGCTTTTTGATATTCAACATGATCGTATCTCGGTGGAGGAGAGTGATTTTATGGATACGGTTCCAACTATTGCTGAAATTAAAGAAGTTGTTTTCGATTTAGGTGCGGATTCAGCCCCTGGTCCAGACGGTTTTACAGGTTCCTTCTATAGACATTGTTGGAACATTATTTCTGAAGACCTTTTTAAATCCATTACTAATTGTTGGAATATGCACAAAATTCCTAATGGCATTAATTCTAGTTTCATTGTTCTGATTCCAAAAAATAATAAGTCTGATGCTATCAAGGATTATAGGCCGATTGGGTTGAGCAATTTTTTCTTCAAGATCATTACAAAATTTTTGGCTACCAGGCTGGGTACTGTGCTTAATAAGTTGATTTCTGAAGAACAAGTGGCGTTCATGAATGGACGTAATATACATGAAAACATAGCTTTGGCATTGGAGTTAATCAATGAATTGAGCATCAATAGGAAGCATGGCAACGTGGGTTTAAAACTGGATATTGCTCAAGCTTTTGATACAGTCAGTTGGGATTTTATTCTTGAGGTTTTTCGCCAATATGGTTTTCCTGAAATCTGGTGCAACTGGATTCTCAATATTCTTCAATCTGCTCGGATTTCTGTCATGATTAATGGCAGCCCGGAAGGTTTTTTCAGCATTAATAGAGGCCTAAGGCAAGGTGATCCTCTTTCTCCTTTGATTTTTGTTCTTATTGAAGATGTTTTGAGTCGCAATCTTTCAAAATTGATTGCTTCGAAAAATATGCAGCCTATGGTTTGCAAGAAAGGGGTTGCGCCTACGCATTTGCTCTTTGCAGACGATATTCTTATTTTCTGTAGGGGTAATTTGCAAAGTTTGAGTAGTTTGAAGGATATGATTAGTATGTATCAATTGGCTTCTGGCCAAAGTGTTAGCTATGCCAAAAGCAAATTCTATTATGGTGGTGATAGAGGCTCGCGTGCAATTGCAATCATAAATTATTTGGGAATGGAGAGGGTTGTTTTCCCGGACAAATACTTAGGTATCCATCTGAAGCCGGGCATTGTTCGCCACATTCATGTCTGTCAAGTGGTGGAGAAGATTTTGGAAAAGCTGGCCGGGTGGAAGGGTAAACTCTTATCTTTTCAAGCTAGGTTGGTTTTGATTAAGTCTGTTATTTTGAGATATGTTTTGCATTCCATGGCTGTCTACAAGTGGCCGTGCAATATGATTAAGCAGGTTGAGAAGGCCATTAGAAATTTTCATTGGTCTGGCGATGCTGAAAAACGTAAATATTTTACGGTTAATTATGATGCCTTGTGTTGTCCAAAAAGTGAAGGTGGTTTGGGTTTGAAGAAGTTGAATGATGTTAATAGGGCTATGCTCATGAAGTTATGGATTGATATTCGTGATTCTAACAAGACTTGGGAAAGATTCTTGAGAGCGAAGTACTTCAAAATCAATGGAAACTTGATAGACTATAAGTTGGGCTCTTCGGTTTTTCCAGGGGTGCGCTTGGTCTACAATTTTGTGCAGAGACACACACGTTCAATTATAGGCAATGGTGATAAACTTCCTTATTCTTTGATAATTGGTGTGGTGATTTTTCGATTGCGGGGAGGCTAGGAATTTCTTCAAAAGGCCCAAATGATTTTAAAGCGAAGGTGAGTGATATTATTGTTGATGGCGCTTGGTCTATTCCTCAAGAAACTAGAGATTTGATGCTTCGTTGCAATATAGATGTGGATAATTTGCCCATAATTGATGGTGGGGATGATTATAAAATTTGGGACCTTGACAAGAAGGGGGTTTTCTCGGTTAAATCATCCAAGGAGGCTATTCGTGTTCATGGGACTCTAGAGCCGTATGTTGTTTTGTTTAATCGGAGCGTGGTACATCCAACTTTGAGTATGCAATATTGGAAAATTTGGGCGAGTCAGTGTTGTGCTACTGATGATAACGTTATCAAGAAAACTGGTAGGTCTATGCCTTCTATGTGCCGTATTTGTAAGAAGGATGGCGAGTCTATGCGCCACATAACTTGGCAGTGTAGGTTTGCAAGGCGTATTTGGGCCTGAGCTTCGGGCATTTTCAATATGCGGCCAATGGAGGATCTTGTTGATTCCTATAAGGTTGCTAAGGGCCGTAGTAGAATGATTAAGGACTTGTGGCTTGTTTCTCATCTTGCAATTGCCACTGAATTATGGAAGCTAAGGAATAAGATTTATTTTGAGGAGGCTAAGGTGAACTGACTTGGTTTTAAATGCCGAGTCTACCAATTGATTCATGATAACTCGATCCGCATGAAGGGCTACATGTACAACAAAGAAGATGACTTGCGGATTTTGAATTACTTTAGGGTGGCGCATAGGGCATGCCAGGTTTCTACTCCTATGGAGCTTGCTTGGTGGCCTCCAAATCCAGGTGAGATTATGATTTATTGTGATGGCGCGTCCCTTGGAAATCCAGGCCAAGCTGTTTGTGGCGTCACTTTTCGTGGCTCGAATGCTGAAATTTTAGGCAGCCTTATGGTTGGCCTAGGCTGGCAAACAAACTTCTACGCTGAGGTTTGTGCTATTATTTATGGAGCGATGTGTGCTAGAAGATGGAATATCAAGCAGCTATGTGTTCGTTCGGATTCAATGAGCTGCATACATGCCTTCTAGGAAGGGCAGTTGCCGTGGCAACTCATGCAAAAGTAGAGAATGGCGAGATCATTTTATGATAATATTAGATATGTCCATAGTTATAGAGAGGTCAATTTTTCTGCTGATGCCTCGGCCAAACAAGCTTGTTTGTTGGCAGAAGATATTTTTGAGTTTTATGAGGGTAGGCCAGTGTCCACTAAAATTTATGAGTGGCCTGGCGAAGTTTACTTTCGTTTCAAATAATTCTCTTTCTAGGGTTGGCCTCACGGCTATACACTAGTAGGACTTATTCCCTGTATATTTTTTTTGTTTTTTTTAATATATTCATTGGCCGAGTAAAAAAAAAATCTAACTTGTATGCAATGCACATGTCCATAGGATCGGTTCCCCCTTCCCAAAAACATGTTGCACATGTTCATAGGATCGGTTCCCCTTTCTTCCATAAACCTTTCTGCACCTCATACAAGGATCGGTTCCCCTTGTGATGCACTACACCTCTTACTAGGATCGGTTCCCATTTTCCCAGTAATAAGTTCAGACACTCACAACCCGATCATACCCCAGGTGATTACTTAAGATCGGTTTCACTAATAAAAGTCATACCAATACATAATCAGGCCTCATGTGAATAATTTTACCAAGAACACAAACAATTCATGAGCGGTTATACTAATCACACATATTGGTCATTCATAAGATATGCAATGAAGAACAGTCCCAATAACGCCTGGCGATTTCCTTTTCGGTTCACAACACATATCATGAACTTACTTCCTTAGAACACATGCAAACATTGTTCCCTAGGATGAAATACTCACCTCATACCCATACATAATCATAATAGCATTCATACGATTATGTCGATGTCTTATATACAAGGTTTAATGGTTAAGCAAGAAACTTCATATTGTATTCCTTAATACTATATTTATCTAGAGTGTTCATGCTTCACAATTTTATGTTTTCAATATGCACGAATTGAAAGATACGATAGGAAATGAAACAGTTCAAGTCAAATATCACTAACCTCAAGTGGAAGGACGATGTTATGGTTGTAGCTCCGTTCTTCTTCACTTTTTCAAGTCTTCACAATACTTATAATGTTTCACCCTAATACTTTCAAGCTAACCTATATGAAGTTGACTCTAGTACATTTAAATCAAGCGACTCTTAAATGAGTTTTGGATCACTAAAATATGGCAACCAAACTTGATATACCAATGCTTGGTGGGTTCAACCGAGCAATTCTCTAACAATCGTGATACATGTGGTCTGGGCTATAAAGGAATAGATGCTCCAAATACTGAGAAGATCATTTTTGTTTGTGATAATAACAATTTGCTATGTGAAAAATTACCTATTACAGCTGATGTTCCTATAAAAAAAGACTGTCATACTTCGAAGAAAGGGAGTAGGAGTGCCGGTAAAGACATAACCTTCAACTGTTACAATTGTGGAAACAAAGGCCACATTGAACGGAATTTTCATTTCCGAATAAGGAATGAAAAACTTCATAACATTCTCATATGGATGTCAAAAGAAGTAATCAAGCATGTTTCTCTCCGTGCTGAGAACATCTTAGCCTAAAATCAGGAAGAGTTTTGCGATAAGTCCTCACTTAGTTATATGAATGAAACTAACTTCTTATACAATCATAGAGGAAAGAGTGTCATATGGACAACTAAGACGGATGATGTTCCAGTAAAGAATAAAAGACGTCAAAGAAAAAAGGATGATTCAATTAAGAAAGGAATACCACTTTATCCAAAGGTTCTACCTCTGATTATATACACATTAATAATCATGCTTCAGATCTAAGGACCAGCATAAATAGTCTCAAGCGGAAGATCAAAAAATTGAGGAAGACAACATCTCTAGGTATGTCTTGTTCTCCTAGTAAAAGTTCTATCGAGGCTAATTGCGATAATCTTCTTAATGATTCATATGAGAAAAAGAAGGAAAACGTTGATGAGCTATATGCTCAGACTACAACTTAATCAACCTTTATTGTGTATCCTCTCTTCAACCACATGAGGATATACATACGTCTTAAGAAGCATCTCTTCTTGACAAAAGATGGTATATGTTTAATAAATAAAATAAGCCTTCGTGTAAAATCTTCTCTAGCTTCCTTATCATAATAAAGCATAATTGATCAATCAAAACTCTTGAGAAAACCATGCCTTGGTAAAAACATTGATTATTCAGTACTCCTTCTTTGCTTTGATATTCCATGACAAAGCCCTTTTGAAATAAGGCTCTTTTGCTTACACGGTTTACAAACTGGTTCATAACCGTGAGCGTTTGCGTACCTGACCCATTACCGATTCTTAAACGAGTAACCCTAGGGTTTCACTATATGTGTCTTATACATGTATATATATATATATATATATATCTTGAAATTCTTCTTGGTATATACTCGCTCGGTAACAGAAATAGTCTCCTGTGGGATAATGGTGCAAACTATGGATGAATTCAAAAAGGAAGTTGATGAAAAGGCGAGGGTACCCCAAATATACCTCAAGCTATAACTTTTCCTTCATATAAGTCCTTTCCCCGAAAGTGATTGTCTATGGACTTAGTCGAGACAATACAACAAATCGGTTCACATTTTGTATGATCGTCTATGGATACCAGATCGAGGCAATACGATAACAAAGTGTGTTTACTTGATACAAAGGTTCGGACTTAACCAAACTCAATAGGATTCACGTATCAAGTAAATAGGAATTAACGTTTGTGTAATTTACTTTAATTATAATTAAAAAAATTATAATACGGAAATATAAAGTAAATGACACAGAAAGATTTTGTTAATGAGGAAACCGCAAATGCAAAAAACCCCGGGACCTAGTCCAGAATTGAATACTCTCAGAATTAAGCCGCTATACAACATAAGACCAACTTTGTATAGTTGAGACCAAGCAAATAAACCTATAGTTCACCTAGTTCCCTCAGTATTCCTACGCCTCCAACCTGTAAACAAGTCACGTACTTGGACCAATTCCTTTGGTTCGAATTTCAAACAGTAAAGGAACAAAAAATCTGTTTGGTATCAACTCTATTCAACCAAGTGATATGAGTTGTGCAAAGGTTCCCATGTTTATCTTAACATAATCTCCTTTTTCAGGTTCCAAGATCTATCTTATGTTCAATCACCCAAAGGCAATCATTAAGATTAAGCCAATCAATACCTTTAATCACAAGGAAACGTATTGATGCCGATCTTCCTCAATTAATCAACCCAATCTACCACAAGGATAAACCGATTATTAATTGGATCCTCTTTTTCCCAAACAAGTATTGTGCACACCAAAGATTATAAAAACACCAAGTAAGAAATCTTCAATATCTTCTTTGTCTTCAAATCTTATTAGATCTTCAATAAATACTTGCACACAATCACTTGAATCTCTTGTGATCAATCACGCACAGAACAAAGTCTATTAATAATAGATTATCACAAGATCGTCTTTAGATCTAACAACAGTCTAAAGATCCCTGTCGAAACCTTGAATTAGTTTGAGTGAATCTTATATCAGAAGAGAAGATTCATAAGCATAAACAAACTAGGTGCAATCAAGATTCAACCACCATTGCTCAGTTAGATGAGTCAGCACATGTGCACGCGTGGCAGAAACTGCACACGTGTTATATGACCTTCCAAAAATGCCCTTGACTAAAGTTATAAATTTGCCATTAACATAACCCCTGAGATCAAATCAGAAGAAATTTCATAAAAAAAATAACATAAAATTAGTTGAACTAAGTTAAGAGCACACAACCAAATCCTACTCTATTTTAATCCAAGGAAACAATTTTTGGCGTACAATTGATTACCATAACCCAAGGATTTTTGGTACTAGAAATCAAACTCTACACCGAGCAATAGACTTAGTCAGGTCAATTTCAACTCGTTCAAACAACATTACAAAATTTTCTTTCTCTTCTCTACGGCTGCGAACTGGTGTTGATGCAGAAGAAATGGGTTATGGAAATTAGGCTTGATTTGAGGGTTTCTGTTGATTGAATCACAGAGTGAATTTATAGGGTTTAAGATCTACAGAGAATACGAGATGGTGTTGTTGCTGATAGAGATTGAAAGGTTGAACATAAATCAAAAAGAGATGGATTTGATGGTTGATTGAGGGGATTAGGGTTCTATTTCCATTAATTGAAGCTTCTTGTTTGATTTGAGGAATTGGTGGTGGTTGCCATTGCCGTAGAATTCAGTGACAGATGGAGGAAGATTCAAGTCGGTGAATAATAAGCAGAGATTCAAGAAGAACTCGAGAGTTTACGAATCATAGGAGATGGGTTTGTGGTTGCTTAATTTAGGGTTCTTTTGGTTAATTAGAGTCAGAATTCAGTGAAGGAGAAAGAGGTATGGCCGTATTTGTTGGTTGTTTGGAATGATGATCGAAGTGGAATTTTGGGTTAAGTGGTGATTTGTATTGTGAAATTAGAGATCGAGATGATGAATTAGGTTTTAACAGCACAAACAAGTTGTTTCTTCCATTAATGGTGGTTCGATTGAAACAGGTTAGCACAAATTGAGCTTCTACAATTGTATTAAAGAATTAATGGTGGCAGATAGGATTTGAAAAAGCGGGGGTCTAACAACCGCACCCAATATTTTGATTAGCAACCTATATGGACAACTCCAAGTTGTTTTCTAGAGAATCAACAAGACTCAATCAATAGAAAATATCTCAAGGAGTTATTATCTCAATCTCTCAATTTGATATACTCAAGAAAATATGATTCGCTAGTCTAATCAAAGAGAGATAACTTGGATGGTACCAAAGATCAATATCCAAGTGTCAATCAATTTAGATCAACAACCAAAATGGTCGAATATTCTAATTGATTGAACAACGCACAACCTGTATTATTTCAATTATATAACAAAATATAATGCGGAATAGAAATAACACAGACACCAGAATTTTGTTAACAAGGAAACCGCAAATGCAGAAAAACCCCGGGACCTAGTCCAGATTAAACATACATTGTATTAAGCCGCTACAGACACTAGACTACTCCAAATTAACTTCGGTCTGGACTGTAGTTGAACCCCAACCAATCTCACACTGATCCAAGGTACAATTATGCTCCTACGCCTTTGATCCCAGCAGGATACTGCACACTTGATTCCCTTAGATGATATCACCCACAACCAAGAGTTGCTACGACCCAAATTCTAAGACTTTAATAAACAAATCTGTATCACACAGAAAAGTCTACTGGTAATAGATAAATTTGTCTCCCACGAATAAACCTACAAGTTTTGTTCTATCATTTGATAATTCAAGGTGAACAGGAACCAATTGATAAAACCATATTTATATTCCCGAAGAACAGCTCAGTTTCATCAATCACCTCACAATAAACTTAATCGACGCAGCGAAGAAGATTATTGAGGAATCACAAACAATAAGACGAAGATGTTTGTGACTACTTTTATCTTGCCTATCGGAGATAGAAATCTCAAGCCAATTATTACAATTGTACTCGTACGATAGAAACAAAAAGATCAGATCACACGACTACAAGAAAAGTAGTATCGGTCTAGCTTCACAATCCCAATGAAGTCTTTAAGTCGTTAACCTGGTTTTAGAAGAAGAAAACCAAAGGTTAAAGGAGAATCGACCCTAGCTTTAGCAAACTAGTATCACACAGAATGTGTGGGGATTAGGTTTCCCAGTTGCTAGAGTTCTCCCTTATATAGTCTGTAATTGCAGGTTTTCCTACAACACACCCCTTATCATATCTTGATAACAATTTCTAGATCTAAATATAAAAATGGTGATAAAAATACTAAAATTATAAATAGACACCAAGATGTTTTACGTGATTCGATCAATGTGATCTACATCCACGGTTCTTCACTATGATAATTTGTAGCTACATCAATTTACATTTACAATCTCCATTAATGGAGTTCTTGGAAGAATTCTAGATCTAGTTTTGGGGAAGAAGATGATAAAGAAAATACATTTTCTCTCTCTAAAAATCTCTCTCTTCAAAATATCTTTCTCTCTCTTCCTAAAATTTTCTTCCCCTTTCTCTCTCCGCTCTCTTCTTTATATAGGTAATTACATAGTGGATGACAACTCATTTACTGCCTAAGCTTTCCTTAATTTCGGATCGAGTTCTCGGTAATATCTTTCGCAAGCTTTCTTCATTTCTCTCAAGTTTCTGTTACATTTCCCTCAAGTCTCTCCATGTCTCGCAGGATTCTTCCTTCTTGCTACATTTCTTGCGAACTATCACCTTATTCTTGAGAGTAATGATAAAATCTTCACATATTTCGTCATTTCTTATAATTATTTGCGACACTTTCCATGTGTGAAAGAAATCCTTGCAAGAGCGTTGTTGTTGCGAGATTCTGCTCCTACATTTTGCCTCTTTTTTCTTGAATATTGCCTGAAGAGAAATCTTTAAGAAAAAACTCGTTGTTGTAGTAGTCTCTGATCTTTGTTGACGAAGGAACTAGCGAAAGAATACCAAACTTAAAAAGTATATACTTGCCTCTATTCTTTTGCGAAGTTATGAAGCTTTGAAAAATAATTAGAAGTATCATCTTTTGAAGTACACGAAGTATGAAGAATGAAGTATGCGAAGTATCCTTGAAGAAGTATAAGAAGTACTCAATCCTCGAAATATAAGAAGTATCCGCTCTTGAATGAAAAATATGTCCTCTATTCATGCGAAATTATTTCTTCATTTTTGGTGAGAATTCTTGCCCATTTTGGAAATGATTCTTGCCGAGAAGATAAATAACATAAAATATTTTCTTGGTAATCCCTAACTGCCTCTGTTCTTTATCTATGAAGGAGAATCCTTGAGAAAATGTTGAATGATTAAATTGCTTCTTTATTCTTATCTTGCCTCTGCCTCAAGTGATAATCACTTTAAGAAAATAATCACATTCTGCAAAATAATCACAATTCCTGCGAAATTCTGGGTGAATCTGCGAATTTATGAATGAGTCTGCGTGATTATGAATAACCTTGCTAATTTCTGAATATTTCTGCGATTTTCTGAACATTTCTTCGAATTATGAATAATGCTCAAATAGTACAGTGAATTATGAATAGTCCTACAAATAGTGTCGCAAATAGAGTCATGAATTATGAATAGTGGCACAAACAGTGGCGCGAATAGTATTGTGAATAGTGACGCAAATAGTGATGTGAATAGTGCTGCGAATAATGGATCAAAATATGAATAGTCCTGCGAAATTTCAAGGTATTATTCTCATTTCGCCGCGGTAAAAGTGATGTAGCTTTAAATTTCCTATATTCTCCATTTCTTTGTATTTTTCTCTAGTGAATACATTCCTCTTTATTCCCGCAGGTTCATTCTATTGTGCCTCATTTTTCTGGCTCATTGTATCTCATTGTTATTTTCTCCACTGTTTTTTCCTGCAATATAATTATCTTCGCAAGTTTATTTGCGTTCTCTCTAATGGTCTTATTTTCTTTTTGGCCTGTAAAACTTGTGTACTTCTCTCTTTCTTTCTTGCGACTATTTTCTGCGACAAATTGTAATTTCCATTCTATGCATTCCCATACCTGCCTCTTGTTATTGATCTGTAATGAAATAAGACTAATATAAAGTCGTTAGCAATCTGTTATACGCTTGTAGGTATAACCTCTCTTGTGGTCTTATTTTGCCTTCCTAGTTAAAGGTCTTATTATGCCACTTGTATGCGACAAGATCGCAGGACATTCTTACTTTTATATGTAATAATTCATTGATCTTGTCTTATCATTTATTTTGATCTCTGCGACAATATGATAAGTCTAAGCCATCTTGTGAGATTAATCTCTCTTTGCTTTTTAAGACTTATGACATTGCCGTCTTTGCGATTTATATCCTCTTATCATTGATTTTATTTATCTCATCTTTTGATCTTATCGCAAAAACCCATTGATCTCATCTTAACATTTCTCTTGAGGATTTTTGTCCTGTCACGCGACAATATGACGGGCCTAAATATTCTTGCGAATATAAAGTCCCATGACATTGCCGTCTTTGTCATGCGACAATATGACGGGCCTAAATATTCTTGCGAATATAAAGTCCCATGACATTGCCGTCTTTTTTGATATATAGCTCCCTAATGGAGGGTATCGCCCTTATCTCTCCCCCTGGTTGCCCCTTCAAGGAGATGTACTTCTGCCATACAAGACTAGCTCCTCCCATCCGGTTCTAGAAACAACCAGTTGTTTTCGTAGCCTCTTATCCTTTATGCCTATATGGCTTATAGTTACGAGACTACACCCTAGAGGTTGATGTGAAATTAGTCTACCAGTGTTATTGTTCATACCGGTGTTACTGTTCACCGCATCAAGAACATGATTGATGTGAAATTAGTCTCCTACCCAAGATCCATATCATCCCTAAGAACCTAGTGATGTATTCAAAATCGAAAATCATTGTCGATCAAAATCCATCATCATCGTGATCATCATGATGACCACCATTAAGAACACCCATGTTCTTCATGTTCTTCATGAGGAAGAAGAAGAAGTGCCCTTATTAATAAATAAGATGCCTTTTGTAATAAATTGGGTTCCTCTAGTAATAAATCAGGTGCCTTTAGTATTGTTTGTGTTTTGGCGCCCCCCTATTGTAAAAGACCTTACTCCCTCTAGTGGTTGCTTTAAACTTGACTACAATTTCTTCTGAGTTCTCGTTTTGCTCGTAACTTTTGCATACGAACTACAAATGACTCCGTTCTTTCACCATTGACTTTATATTTTCCTCCTCTTTAACATGATAGCAAGAATTCCCAGGTTTGGAAGGATAATGAAATGGGTAGGAGTCATGCTTGTGGGCTTGAGAGCTTGTGGGCTTGATTGGGTAGAGCTTGTGGGCTCGATTTAAAGGATATGGAAATCCTTAATTGCTTCACAAAGAATTTCTCTTGTATTTGGATTTAAAGTATAGGAATGATATTTCCCATGGAGGGTGCGAAATTGGGGTGTCAACAGTTGCCCCTCTTTGAGAGTAATCGCTCGCGGTTACCGAACAAAGTTATGAACACCCAATCGCACCTGATTTTTTTTTCAAGAGTTGGTTTTGATGAGTTGATGAAGAAAGTCCTGACGTTGGTCGGGTTTTCCCCGGTTGAGATTGTGAGTTCCATCTTCCTGATTTTTTTTTCTTGAACCTTTGCGGTTGCTTCAATTGGATTTCCCCTTGTTCGAGCCGATTGAAGGGTTGAAAAAGTTGATGAAGAAAATTCTAAAATTGGTCGGGTTTTCCCCGGTTGAGCTTGTCGGTTGCATTTCCTGATGTTTTTGAACCTTTGCAGTTGATTCAGTTGGATTTCCCTTTGTTCGGGCCGATTGAATAGGTTGATGAAGAAATATACTAACGTTGGCTGGGTCTGCCCCAGTTGAGCTTGTCGGTTTCATTCACCTTCTGAAAGCATCTTCTTGGCTTGCTTTCCACACTTTGTCTTGACATGCCTTGTTTTTCTTTCACGAGACGATTCTGATAAAGTATTATTTTTTTTTCAAAAACTTCTTGAGGAAGTAATTACCCTTTTTTTTCTTGATAACTTAATACCTTTTTTTTTTTTTTTTTTTTTGAACTCATTTCCTGTTTTAGGCTTCCAGACCTCTTCAAGAATACTTGCTCCGTTTGGTGGATAGCCGTGAGCGCCAATTGAAGTTGGTGGTGAATGAGATGTACGGGATCATGTTGAGGCTTGATGAAATCAATAGAGAATCCCTGGGGAGGCAATCACGTATTGATACTATCTCTGAAGAATTTTCCACGCTTCGACTTCTTTACGAGGTATACTGCATTTTTTTTTTTTTTTTTTGATACAGGGAAAAGGAGCTAGCGGATCGGATGAATGACCCTAATGGGTTGGAGAAACCCGACGGGTCATGGATCTCATTTAGGTTTGCCCGAATAGCAGTTTGATGGAGCCCCAATCCTTTACTTTAAATACTTCATTTTATTCTTCCCCGACCATCAATTTATCTTTCTTCCTCTTCTTCTTCTTCTCTGCAAATCCGCCTCTTTTCTCCATCTTTCCTTCAGATATTTCTTGTATCTGCCGGATCTGTGCTTTGATCTTTATTTTTTTGATCACCGTCTTCATGTTCTTCTACTTTCTGCTTGTTTGGTTCATCGCCATAGTAATCATTTCTGGTGGAGTATGCGAGATGCGATTTGAGCGGCTGAAAGTAATGATAATCGAAGTGAGATTTTGGTGGAATCTCGGTATAGATCTGTATGAATCTTCTCTTTTTGTACTTGATGGTAGTGCATCTTGAGATCCAGATTAATGTTAGGCTCGAAGATGAAGATCTGATGATTTAGGGAAGATGCAAGATCGTTCCATATGCAGTTTCAAAATACATACAAAGATAAATCCAGATTTCAAAGTTGAAATCGGATTTAGATTTAGATGTATTCTGACAAGTATGGATGATCTGCCTGTGATGAAGATGTTTAGATCCAGTGTGTCACATGAACACATTTACCACTATTACACATTGGTTTCGATCAATGGGAAATGGTGAAGAAGTTGGATCTTGGTCTAGACTCAGATAAAATCACCAGCTTTCCTTATTTGTTTTTCATTTCTTCTTCTTTGGTTTGCCGTCAGATCATTTTTTTATTTCTTGTTGTTGTTCTTCTTTTTTCTTTTCTTTTGCTTGTTTCTTATTGTTGTTGCTTTTTTTTTCTTTTCTCGATCTGATCATGTATCCTTCAGATAAGGAAGAGTTCATGCTTTTCATTGTTGTAGACGAAGATTCTGTAATTCCTTCATTTGTGAATGAAATATTTTCTTTCTGGTGATGCTCTTGTCCTTGGTTTGACTTGCACTGATCGTGCAGATCGCTGACTCCGGTGGAGAAGCCTTAATTCAGATAACTCGTCGTTCACAAAAGCTTAAAGCATGGTTAGAACATGATTAGGCTTAAAATAACTCAAGAAACGTTTGCCTCAGTTGCCTATTTGGTACGTGTGCAAGGCACGATATCATCCTAGGCTTTCATCATCAAGCATTTATTTTATTTTTATTTTTATTTTTTGAAAACAAAATAAAAAACTTAAAAATTTACAAAACTGAAATTTTGATTTGGAGAGTTTGTCTCATTTTGCCTATCCGGTTGCTCATAACACCATACCAAAATCCTAAGCTTTACATCATTGATAAACTCTCCATTTTTTTTTTTTTTTTTTTTGAAAACAAAACCTTAGAAATCTGTTTTTTTTTTTTTTTTTTGAAAAGAAATTAAAACTTAATAAACTCTTTTTTTTTTTTTTTTTTTTTTTTGAAAACAAGATTGATAGCGTAGAAAACGATGATAAAAATCATGAGTGTTGACAAACCAGTTGATCTTTTGAGGAGATGCATGGATTAGGCATACTGGAATGTCGTTGTTGGTTAAGCGTAGTACTTCTTGAGTTGATCAGCATTTGTGGGCCTTGGATGTTCTTCTCCATCTAGGTCCATCAGTTGTACCGCCATTCCTTGAAAAATCTTTTTAACGATGAATGGACCCTCCCACTTTGGTTTAAATTTGCCCCTTGGGTTAGTATGCTTGACCGGACGAATCTCCTTGAGCACAAGATCTCCTTCGTCGAACTTGCGGGGTCGCACGTGTTTATCAAAAATGCGTGCAACTCTGTTCTGATATGCCTGAGAATGGAAGGCTGCTGCTAACCTCTTTTCATCAATGAAATTTAGTTTCTCGACTCTTACTTTTACCTATTCGTCTTCAGGTAACTGATTCTCCTTTAGAACTCTTAGAGTTGGAATCTCCACCTCTATAGGATGCATTGCCTCCATACCATATGTGAGCGAGAAAGGTATAGCCCCGGTTGCGGTGCGAATTGAGGTTCTGTATGCCCACAAAGCATATGGTAATTTCTCACTCCAATCTGTATATGTATCTGTCATCTTCTTTAGGATCTTGACAAGTGTCTTGTTGGCTGCTTCTACTGCTCCATTGGTTTGAGGCCGATACGGTGAGGCTAGATGAGGCTTGATTTTGTACTTTCCAAGAAGTTGTTCGGTTTCTTCACCGATAAAATTTGACCCATTGTCTGATATTATTTCATGTGGAACTCCATATCTGCAGATGATGTGGTTTCGTATGAAATCGACCATCGGCTTTCCTTTGAAACTTCGGGTTGAAATGGCTTCTACCCACTTGGTGAAGTAGTCAATTGCAACAAATATATACTTGTGACCGTTGGAAGATGGATTGATTTTACCTATGAGATCAATTCCCCAGGTAGAAAAAGGCCATGGAGACGATAGTGTATGAAGTTGAGAAGGAGGTACATGCATAAGATTCCCATGTATTTGACATTGGTGACATCTCATGATGAAGTTGCAGCAATCCGACATCATGGTTGTCCAGTAGTATCCCAAGCGAGCTATCTTCCTGCTCATCATGTGTGCGTTCATATGAGGACAACACTCACCACTGTGTAATCTCTCCAGGATCTTCCTTGATTCGTGTTCGTTCACGCATCGAAACAAAGTTCCGTCTCTTGACACTTTGTAAAGAACATTTGCAAAGATCATGTACTGACATGCCACCCTTCGGATGTATCTCCTTTGTTGTTTTGTTGAATCTTCTGGATAAGACTGATCCTCGAGGTATCTTCGTATATCAAAAAACCACGGAGTGCCGTCTAATTGTTCAGTGGCGATTTGAATGGCGTAACAGAAAGCAGGTTCATCTCTTTGGCCTATTTCGATAGGTTTCACCGTCATTCCTTCGGGGACTGCGAGCCAAGAAGCTAAAACAGCAAGAGCATTAGCACCAAAGTTTTTGTTTCTGTATATATGGTGGAATTCGATGTGATCGAATTGTTTTGTGATCTCTTCAAGGTATGTATGATATTGGGATAATTGTTCGTTAACCCTCCATTCCTTCTGGATTTGCTTGATGATCAGCAGTAAATCTCCGTATACTATGATGCTTTTGACATTGATTTCAATAGAAGCTTTCAGTCCGGCTATGCAGGCTTCATATTCTGCAACATTATTAGAGCATGGAAAACATAGCCTGATAACAATAGGTGTGTGGATACCTTCTGGAGACTCTAGCAGTGCCCCTACACCCCTTCCTTGTTTGTTGCGGGCTCCATCAAAGTACATCTTCCATGGTTTATCTTCGGCCACATTAGCATACATCACCCATTCGTATGGGAACTCAATCTTTAGCTCAGTGTTGTCGAGGATAGGATGAGATGCTAGATGATCGGCAATTGCTCTTCCTTTGACAGATTTCTGAGTGATGTAAGTGATATCAAACTCGGAAAGTAACAGTTGCCATTTTGACATTTTTCCGGATAACACAGGCTTCTCGAACAAGTATTTGATAGGATCCATCCTTGATAGCAACTGAATCTTGTGAGCCAACATGTAATGACGAAGGTGTTGGGTTGACCAGACAAGCGCCAAGCAAGTCTTTTCTAACATGGTGTATTTTGACTCGTACCCTGAAAGAGTTTTGCTGATGTAGTATATTGCCCTTTCTTTACTGCTTCCTTCATGGTATTGTCCCAACATTGCTCCCATAGAGGTTTCGCCAATCGAGAGATATAGAATCAAAGGAACACCCGGGGTGGGGGCAACAAGTCTTGGTGAGCAACCAAATATTTCTGGATCTTTTCAAATGCTTCCTGACATTCAGGGTTCCATACTGTAAGCACATTCTTTCTTAGCAACTTGAATATCGGCTCGCATATGGGAGTGAGTTGATTTATGAAACGACTTATGTATTGCAGCCGACCCAAGAATCCTCTGATTTCCTTCTCCGTTTTTGGTGGAGACATTTCGATGATAGCTTTAGCCTTTGATGGGTCGCATTCAATCCCTCTGTTGCTGACGATGAAACCTAGTAATTTCCCGGACTTGGCACCGAACAAGCATTTGTTGGGGTTGAGCTTAAGTTGAAATTTTCGAAGACGTTGGAATATTTTTCTCAGAACATTTACATGATCCTTACTATGTTCAGATTTCGCCACCATGTCATCTACATAAATTTCTAGCTCCTTGTGTATCATGTCGTGGAAGATAGTCGTCATGGCTCGTTGGTACGTGGCTCCGGCATTCTTCAATCCGAAAGGCATAACTTTGTAAATGTAAGATTCCCCATGGAGTGATGAAGGATGTTTTAACCATGTCTTCTATCGCCATCATGATTTGATTATATCCGGAGAAGCCATCCATGAATGAAATACATCCTTGCCCAGAGGCATTGTTGACCAAGACATCAATATGCGGTAACGGGAAATCATCTTTTGGGCTTGCTTTGTTCAAATTGCGGTAATCAATGCACATTCTTACCTTTCTGTCTTTCTTCGGAACAGGTACAATGTTAGCCAGCCATTCAGTATAAGTAACTGCTTTGAGGAAGCCTGCATTGAGTTGTTTCTCCACTTATTCTTTGACTTTTAAAGTCCATTCTGACCTTAGCCTCCTGAGCTTTTGTTTGACCGGTTTTACGTCTGGATAAGTTGGTAAACGATGGACTACCAAATCAGTATTCAATCCAGGCATGTCCTCGTAATACCAAGCAAAGACGTCCTCGAACTCAGTGAGTAGCTCGATCATCTCCTTCCTTTCTTCAGCCTATAATGTCGTTCTGATCTTCACATTTCGTGGTTCTTCCTCTGTTCTCAAGTTGATTGTTTCTTCTTCCAGGAATTCGGGCTCTTTTTCATTTTTTTCGACGTTGATTTGGATCTCTTCTGGAACGTTTTTCAGGCAAGTTATCATTTCTTCATCCTCATATTCAAACTTTCCTGTAATGACATCCTCCAAAACCAAGACATCATGCTCTTTTATTTCTGAAATCACCCTTTCTATATTTTTTTGTTTTTCTGATTTTTTTGGATTTTTCAATTTTAATGGTGAATTAATCATACAAATACCATCTTCTGGGGTCCACGAGGATTCTTGAGGTTCGTCCTTTGTCGGCGGTGGACTTTCGTCATTCATCATCACCAGATTGTTTTTGTCATTGGGAGAAGTTTCGGCGTCCTCTGCTTCGTTGAGAGTTATCATGTAGACGCTTCTATCAGTTAATTGCTCCCTCATTCTAGCGTATGTGGAACCTTTTGCAGATTCCATTTTTCTCTTAGCAACGACTTTGGAGGCTTCATTTGTTTGGTCCTTCTCTTTTGTCGTACGGTCCGATATTAGAGATGGTTGACGTATTTCAGCGTCATCTGCCTCAATAAAGTTGATTCCCTGATTTCCTTGATGCGCTGGAAGTGGATTTTGTTGTATATTAGGTTGCTTTGACGCTCCCTCGATGATTATCTTGCCGTCGTCCAGCAAATCTTGGATAAGATGTTTCAGGACGAAACATGAATTGGAATCGTGTCCTGCACTCTGATGGTAGCCGCATGTCTTTGACTCATCGTAACCCCGAGGTTTGGGATTAGGTACAGGCTTAGGATCTCGGAGTTGAATTAATTTTTCCTTAACTAGCCTAGGAATGTAGTCACTCATTTCTCCGTCCAGATCAGAAAATACTCGATTCCGGCTCCACCTTTTCTCGACATATTGTTGTCCTTTGTCTTGGCGGAATGCATTGGTGATAGGTGCTTTCCCTGCAGCTCTGATGTAAGTAGGTGTTGCAACAGTTGGGTTGACATAATTAATTTCCTTCTTTTTTGTCGAGCTTTGCCCTATATTGAATCCGGAGTATACGCCGTCCTTCATTGCATCCTCGATGCTTGCTCCTTTCCTTCGAAAATCGGAAAGATTTTCAGTGCAGTTTTATCCGATGAATACCCCGTAAGACATTGAGAGATTTTTCATTAGCATTTTTAGTTGCGCCTCTTCGATGGTCGTTCGAACATTTCGAACACTTTCTTTTCCCACCGACTCATCCGGTCGACGAAACCTTCATGTGCCCCTTGTCGAAGGGACTCAAGTCGGCGTAAGGCCATAGAGTGATCTGTATTTTTTGCAAAATGTTCGACGAATGAATTAATCATGAGTGGCCATGTAGAGATTTTTGATTTCTCCGCATGTTGGTACCAATCAAGGGCTAACTTGATCAAGCTTTGGTGGAACAAGTTTAGCAGCCAGTTGTCAGTTAAACCTTGGGGCTTTAGGTATTGGAGATACAGTTTAATGTGAGACCCCGGGGGTCCCATGCCATTATATTTTTCTATTTTTGGAAATTTGAAACCTTCAGGCAAGTATCCACTTGGCGGAGTGTACCATACTTCACCATCCACGCTGGTGTTGTCCTCGATTATTGACAGCCTCTTTATTACATGTTCTTTGAAATGCTCGAATTCCAAGCTCTCCTTGTTTGGTGTTGGAATTTCGTCATTGTCGCCTGTACCTCCGGATTCTCCGTTTTTGTTTTGATCTTTTGGTTGATGATCGTCCTTGGATCCAGAGCCATTTGTATGTTGATGAGAATCTGAGCCTTTTCCGTCATTTCTAGCCTCATCTTGCAGCTTCTTAAAGAAATTGGCGAGTTTTTCCTCAATGATTTGTTCTATCTTTGAGGTGAGGATGTCAGTATTGTTGGCTTCCCCTTTCCCATGTTGTGAATCATCCATCTTGACCAGTCTTCCTTCCTACGACCGATGCCAAGTACGAGTGTAAGCCCCCCCTCGCGTTATGGTTGCTTACGCTTGTATAAGTGCCTGAAATCACAAAATATGAACTATGATATCAGTATAAAGAAAAGATTATAAAATTTCCCTTTAATCATTTTTCAAGTTGAATCTCTTGTTTTCCCCCAGCAGAGTTGCCACTGTAGAAATCGGGGGTCGCCTAGCACGAGTCGAGTGCCGGTCTATTTCCTTTGTCCATAATTGTTATGGGGCGAGGTCCATGTTCTCATCCGTTCGTGGATGTTTAATGTACACAGGGGTCTCGGGCAGAGATAATTTCTTACTAGTTCATTAGTAAGAGGGCCAACTATGCAAAGAAGAAAGAGATGTTTTGAAGTCGCCACCGACTAAAGGGAGTCGGGACCCTTTTAACTAGTTTGAATTCTTTTGAGGAAAACAAAACCTAGTTATGACTTGCATATTTATGGTCTGCTATCAGAGAGTCTGGGTAAGGAGATTCTAGTACGAGATGGGAAGGTGTTAGGCACCCATCAGCCGCCCAATCGTAAGATTGGCCTCTACTTCATGATTAAAGGGGAAAAGTTTATAATTTACTTTTATCAATACTTATGTGCAGGATTTTAATACCGAAATTTATTAGAAATTGAGAAAAGATTCTTATGCATCAATTATTTAGAATATAGAATTAATGCAAACTTTAATATTATTTATATATATATATATAAAATAAACATATTTATTATGGGTCTAATGTGGGAGGGAATTCCGCTTTAAACCCACACTTTGACTTATCCCACTTGGAAAATTAATAATAAAGCATAATTATTTTTATGTAATGTAAAGAGTAGCTGCGGTGTTACTACGAAATGGAAAACCATTCCGTTCCCGTATGACTACATGATTACCGAAGAGATAGGAAATTAATATACCTGAACTATGATATTGAAACTTGAAGGATTCTTAGGACAATTTCTTGCTTTCGTCAAGTATGCAGAAAGTAATTAAAGTACCAGCAATTTAATGCTAATCTTTTAAGAACTTAAAGACAATTAACCTGAAATATGATGTAAGAAAACTTGAAAATATTCTAATAACGATTTCTTGCTTTTGTCAAGTATGCAGAAAATAATTAAAGTACCAGCAATTTAATGCTAATCCTTTAAAAACTTAAAGACAATACTTGATTTGATTACTAAGCGAAGGAGAAAGTGTTTGAATGCGAGAAATTATTATTGAGTCTCTGCTTGAAGTGTTTTCCAGTCTAAAATGAAGTCTCTGGAGTGTTTTTCGTTGTTTTTGAATGAGAAATTCGATCTCTATTTATAGGGAAAAATCTTCAACTCTCCGCCAATTTCGGGCTGCTTTGTTGAAAATAAAGGCTGTAAATCGTCCTTTTTTCCTTCGCATGCAGCCGCCTTCGTCCTTTTCTTCCTTCTTTTTCTTCATTTTCCTTCGCTGCTTTTCAATTGTATGCGACAATAAAAAATATGATTATGACACGTGGGACCGATGGGTACTGTTCACGGTAATGTTACTATTCAAAAAAACTGTTACTGTTCACCGGTGTTACTGTTCATGTCGATGTTACTGTTCACCGCATCAAGAACATGATTGATGTGAAATTAGTCTCCTACCCAAGATCCATATCATCCCTAAGAACCTAGTGATGTATTCAAAATCGAAAATCATTGTCGATCAAAATCCATCATCATGATGACCACCATTAAGAACACCCATGTTCTTCATGTTCTTCATGAGGAAGAAGAAGAAGTGCCCTTATTAATAAATAAGATGCCTTTTGTAATAAATTGGGTGCCTCTAGTAATAAAGCAGGTGCCTTTAGTATTGTTTGTGTTTTGGCGCCCCCTATTGTAAAAGACCTGACTCCCTCTAGTGGTTGCTTTAAACTTGACTACAACTTCTTCTGAGTTCTCGTTTTGCTCGTAACTTTTGCATACGAACTACAAATGACTCCGTTCTTTCACCATTGACTTTATATTTTCCTCCTCTTTAACATGATAGCAAGAATTCCCAGGTTTGGAAGGATAATGAAATGGGTAGGAGCCGTGCTTGTGGGCTTGAGAGCTTGTGGGCTTGATTGGGTAGAGCTTGTGGGCTCGATTTAAAGGATATGGAAATCCTTAATTGCTTCACAAAGAATTTCTCTTGTATTTGGATTTGAAGTATAGGAATGATATTTCCCATGGAGGGTGCGAAATTGGGGTGTCAACACCCATGAAATTGCCGTCTTTTTTGATACACAGCTCCCTAATGGAGGGTATCGCCCTTATCTCTCCCCCTGGTTGCCCCTTCAAGGAGACGTACTTCTGCCATACAAGACTAGCTCCTCCCATCTGGTTCTAGAAACAACCAGTTGTTTTCGTAGCCTCTTATCCTTTATGCCTATATGGCTTATAGTTACGAGACTACACCCTAGAGGGGTTTTCTTCGGGCCGAACACATCGTAAGCCAAGACTTGCCATGGATGGCCAGGGTAGGTTCATTCGTCCCGGGCACCCACAGCTCAACCGTGTACCTCAGCGCCTTGATCATACTTTGCATTCCTTAGGAGAAACTCTCGGGCGCCCAACCAGGGTATAACCTTATATAGCTGGGAATCCAAGTTATCTCTCCTGGATGGATTTTCTATAATCCCAAATCTCCATGAATAGGTTCCAGCAGCAGTATAGCCTTTCCCATAGTCATGCAAAGAGATACCCCCCTTATGACGCAATTTAAGTACATTGCCTCTTACGGAATAGAATCCGCGAACTAAGGTGTACGCCATAAAGGTTCGTCCCATTCTTATATGTTTTTAGGCGATTTGCGCCCGTCTTATGCATTTGCATTTCTCTCTTGCGAAATTTTATTCGCGTATTTTGCGATAATTTCGCATTTCTTTATTCATTCTTTCATTCTTTCTTTCATTTCTGTCATTTCTTCTTTCATTCTCATAATATCATTTTTGAAGTAAATTCTCTGTAAAATATTTTGAAATATTAGAAATCTTCTTTGAAATCTTGCGATTATATCGCGTCTTTAAATCAAAAATGTTTTATAGAAATATATAAATTTAATTTTCTCTGGTTTTTTTTTTTTTTTTTTTGTAACTTTGAAATCTTTGAAATTTTTTGAGATCTTTAAATTTTTGCGATGAATTCTTTTTTTGAATCTTGCGATTGTATCGCAATCTAAAAAATCTTTGAAATGTTTTGAAATCTTAGAAATTTTAGAAATCTTGCGATTATATATCGCTTTTGATAAATAAAATCAAAAATCTTTCTCGCAAAAATCATAGATAAAATATTCAAGGAAATGGTACTTATCTTTTGCGGCTTGCTGTTGTCTCTTGGGAAGTATATGATTTGCTTGAAAATTGAGAAGAAATGAGAAATGAAGTCTTGCAAAATTAACTCTTGATCTGACTCTTGTATAATGTTGCGCCATATCAACTGTTCTAACTATTTTTTGCAAAATATGTCTGCGAAATAATCTCTCGTTTCTTTATTCGCGTTTCTTTATGCTTTCATTTCTGTTTTCATTCTCATAATATCATATCATCTAAAGTAAATATTCAATAAAAATTCTAACATATTGTAATTCTGAAATTTTTGTAATTGTAAAATCTTTGTAATTCTGCGATTGTATCGCTCTTTGTAAATCAAATCAAAATATTTTGAAATCTTAGAAATCTTTGCAATAATTTCACTTTTTGTAGTCTTTGAAATCTCTGAAAATTTGTGAAATCTCTAACTTTTTGCGATAATTCGCAGACATTTTTCATGATCTTTTGTAGTAAAAAATCTTTGAAATGTTTTGAAATCTTAATAATTTTAGAAATCTTGCGATTATATCGCTTTTTGGAAATTAAATAAAAAATCTTTTGTTTGTTGTAAGTAAAATATTCTAAGAAAAGGTACTTAGCTCTTATGTGAATTGTCTGAACATCTCGCAGCAAAAATAATTGGGAAGAGTGAGACTTGAACCCTTGATCTACTTTCTACATTTTCTCGCACCATACCAACTGTGCTAACCTTCTCTTGCGAAATAATGAAAGATATTGCGAAGTAATCAAAGTCTAATTGTTCTAGAGACAATTCTCGCAAAACAAAAATAAACATGCGTGAGATGAGAATTGATCCTGCGACCTATTGCTTGCATTCATGCCTCTCAACCAACTGTGCTAGCTCTCTTGCTTGCGAAATTTATCTGCGAAATAATCAAAGTCTAACTTGCGAAATAACAAAAATAAACTTGAGTGAAGTAAGAATTGATCATGCGACCTATTGCTTGCGACATATCACGCTGAACCATCTGTGCTAACCCTTCTCTGCAAGATTATCATTAACTATCTTCTGCGTGAAATACACTTGCGAAATTATCAAGGATTGCGTGAAAAAATATGTATGTGTTGGGACTTGAACTTGCGACCATAAACTCATTAACTTCGCAGATTACCAACTGTGCTGCCTCTTGTTTGCGAGATAATGAAACAATGTTGCGAAATTATCTATTTTTTCACCCTTTGTAAAAAGAAGAAAATTATGCTCGCAGGAAAATTCGAACATGTGACCACAAACTCACATACTGTTCTCTGAACCAACTGTTCAAGAATCTCTCTGCGACATTTAACGCAGAACTTTTTTACTTATTCTTTTATTGTCCGCTGAAAATGAGAAGAAAATGAAAAATATGTATTTCTGCGAGATTTGAACCCTTGACCTCTTTGTTATTCTCGCAGACTTGAACCATCTGTGCAAACTTATGCTTGTGATAAAAATTGCAGCGTCTACCTCTTTTCTTCTCTTCGTCCTCCCTTAATTTCTTTCACAATTTGCCTCTTTTTTATTCTCCTGAACATGAAATCTTCCACTGAAACTTTGGTTTTCTTTCTCAAATTCACCACAACAACTAATTTTTTCTCTTAGTCTTCACATGTCTTTGAATTGTTGATAATGCTTACTCCCTGAAAATGTAATTTCTTCCATGAAATTTCCATTTTTAACCCTAAAAATTTTTTAGATCTAAAAATATACATGAACAGTAGCTAATCTTTCTTGGAATTTTCTTGAATCAACAAATTCATCCTTTTTACATAGTTTTGCATCTTCGTCTTTTTCTTTTATGCTCTTTCACTGTGTTCTCGGTGTTTGTTTGAAGACACAACTTCTCCATTATCGAATTTCCTCTCAAAAAATTTAAATCTCACAAATTCTAACTCTTCCTGTAGCCAATTTCTTTGAATCTTCCCCAATTAATCAAATAGCAGGTAGTGTTTCTAGCACCAAAATTTAATTGCCATGGTTTTCCTACAACACACCCCTTATCATATCTTGATAACAATTTCTAGATATAAATAGAAAAATGGTGATAAAAATACTACAATTTTTAAATAGACACCAAGATTTTTTACGTGGTTCGATCAATGTGATCTACATCCACGGTTCTTCACTATGATAATTTGTAGCTACATCAATTTACATTTACAATCTCCATTAATGGAGTTCTTGGAAGAATTCTAGATCTAGTTTTGGGGAAGAAGATGATAAAGAAAATACATTTTCTCTCTCTAAAAATCTCTCTCTGCAAAATATCTTTCTCTCTCTTCCTTTCTCTTCCCCTTTCTCTCTCCTGCTCTCTTCTTTATATAGGTAATTACATAGTGGATGACAGCTCATGATAGCTCATTTACAGCTAAGCTTTCCCTTAATTTCGGATCTGAGTTCTGCGGTAATATCTTTCGCAAGCTTTCTTCATTTCTCTCAAGTTTCTGTTACATTTCCCTCAAGTCTCTCCATGTCTCGCAGGATTCTTCCTTCTTGCTACATTTCTTGCGAACTATCACCTTATTCTTGCGAGTAATGATAAAATATTCACATATTTCGTCATTTCTTATAATTATTTGCGACACTTGCCATGTGTGGCAGAAATCCTTGCAAGAGCGTTGTTGTTGCGAGATTCTGCTCCTACATAGTCTTTCAAATCAGGGTTTGCAATCAATGTTAGCTTACTAACAAAGCATTCAATATTCACCGTTAGATGGAAACCTGATTAGATACAAGATAATATCTCTCAACCGTTAGATCGAAAACTTAGCATGCCATACACACATGTACTTGACATTTTGGGTTTGTGTAACCGTACCCAAGCGTGTAAAATGGTTGTTTCAATAATAGTCAACCAAATGGTCAGCCAAATGATAACTTTCATATCAACCATATTCTTCTTCACCATAACTAGTCCAAATGACTCAAATGAACTAGTTAGAGAGTTGTTCGATTGCTATGAGATCTCAAGTATTACAAGAGACACAAGTGAATCAAAAATTATGTGATTCACTCGAATCATTTCATGAACTATAAAGCCACGGTTTGCAAAAGCATTCCTTAGTAATTTAAGATAAGTTCATGAACAACATTTTCAGACATAACCTCTTGAGTTCGCGGACTGAGTTGGCGGACTCAAGCTAACCGGTTGAAGTTAATAAACTCCAGCAGAATTTCTTGGAATGAGAACTTCCGTCAGTTCGCGGACTACACCTGAGCTTCAACTTCAGCAGATATTCTCGGGTTCGAGCACTTACGCTAGTTCGCGGGCTGGGTTCGCGGACTGAGCTGACTTCTCAAGTTCCGGTTTCACTTGATCAACAAAGTTCGCAAACTTCGGTTCAAGTGCTAAGGACTTATACATATATGTGTTTCCACAATAATGTTTATATCCCACAATGGTTATATAGTCTAAACTCTCATTTCAATCATTGAAACATTCTCAGAGGGTGTTATATAGTTGTTATTCACAAACTATTTTTCGTCAGAGCGATTTCCAAAGTGATTGAAACATAACATGACTTTCGTCACTAGGCAAAGATGAACTTGGTTAAAGCGAAATCTTTACCAACACCCATTTCGAGAATTATATAAGTAGATAGACTTTTGAGTGATAGATAAGTTCAAGTTTCCACATACCTTTTAGTCGATGAAGATCCACTGGTTCCTTGAGTAGTCCTTCGTCTTGTATGATGATCGCCATGGAGTTCTTGAGCTCAACTACACTTTCTATCCTAGTCCGTGACCTTAGCTATGGTAGACTATAAATCAAGACTTTATATTTTTGATCACTAAGATTGACAAACATGCTTGAGATAGCAACGCATGCGAGTTTGACCGAGCAGTGCTCTAACAATCTCTCCCTTTGTCAATTTTAGTGGCAAAACTATCAATACATATGGAATACAAAAATTATATAAATAAACTTTGTAGCTCCTATTCCACATGCCTAATCTTCAACAATACTCAAAATTTTTGTCCCTTCCAAGTAGTCCAATGATCCCAAAGGTTGTAAGTTTAGCATCATCGTTGTTGAAAATCCGTATCTATAACAATGATAAAAGCATCGGTTCTCAATCATTGTTATACAGTGTCATAGTATTATTACACATCGTCAAAGTCCAATTGTATCACAACTTCAACAACAATACCATGGTGATACTTTACTCCCCCTTAGTCAATACTCCATCTCACATGGAAACCACTCCCCCTTACATAATGATCCGAAAACCATATATATTTGTGGTATGAACTATAATTAATTCTCCCCCTTTTTGTCAATAAAATTGGAAAAGGTACAAGAACGGGATCCTAATAAAATTTCCGTATGAGACATTTCATGACAAAAGGTAAATGTTCTATCATCTTGTTTAGATGCAATCATAAAGCCGAGGCTAAATGCATTCATCAAGGAGTTCATATAGATACAAGATAACCCCTAAAAATTCCACAGCCACACTCCCCACAAAGATTTGGAATTAAGCGCAAGTTCAAAAGAACTCTCCCCCATAAGATGTCATTCCCAAGGGAACAACAAAAGCGACCTTAATTTCAAGAGAAAAGAAGGATTTTTAAGACTCAACAAATTACATACAAGTATGAATTTGGAATCCAAAATATTCAATCATATTAACCAAAGCGAGCCAAGATTAATTTGACTAAATATTCTCAACACAAGTAAACTTATGGAGACTTAATACATCGATTTGATTATTTACAAGAGAACCCATAAATACTCTAACCGGATTACATAATTAAACTAATCACAAGGTAATCAATTCAATTGTCCACACTCAACATGAGAAAAATCTATGAAGTGCTAACTAAATAATCACACAAGATGATTGATTTAGTTTATTTGGGCTCAACATAAGATATTATGGAACCCCGACTAAGATTATCATAGAAATGACAACCTTAACCATTCATGTACTCAACATGAGAGAACTCATGGAATACAAACTAAATAATCACACAAGTTGATTAATTTAGTTCTTAATGCTCAACATATTGCATCTTTATGGAACAACCAACCATGCCTATAAGAAATCGACTTAGTCGTATCGTGCTCAACATAAGATACAATATGGAACCTTCACGGTAATACATAATAATATGGAACAATTAAGCTCTATACCGTGGTTTAGAAAACAATGACCTATTATATTTTTCCATCACAAAGTGACATAATAGACTTTATCCTTGAATCACAAAAGATTTTAACCTATCTTACATCAAAGATTGACAATATAGGCTTAACTTTTGTGTTTTGCCAAAATTCCATTCATTCCTCTATCAATATTTGCATACCAATAAGTGAACAACTTTACTTTTGACAAAATATGGGACATTCAAGTTCACGGACGTAAACACACATATCCCATCAAAATATTGCAATATAAAAAATCATAAAGATTAATACTGCAACCATCATCTTCCAAATAAGTTTAGAATTAAAACCAATAAATCTAAAAACAAGAAAATGAAATCATTGGATATAGATATGTATAATCACAATCATGGCTATTCCAAAAACACTAGTTATTCTTCTAAATAAAACAGAAAACATAGAAGATTTACTAGATATTAAGACCTTTGAAGAATTCATTATCTTCCCCGAACTCTTTGTCGTCAACAACCATTGGAACATAGGGTTCATTAAGAAATGAGTTTATATCGATGAACCTTCTTGGTTGTTGTTGTCGAACCAGGGCCTTATGAATCTCATGAGTCTTATACACAAAAGCCTTTATTTGTTGAATCTTCTTACGCAGTTCCTTCAACACTTCAAGAACACCAGAAAACTTCTGAGAATTTGAAGGAACAACTCTTGGCTTCCTCATATTCCTTCTTTTTCCTTTCAAGGTTGGAGGAAATGGATATTTTTCTTTTTCCTTCGTGATTGATGGCTTAACAATCGCATTACCTTCTTTTTCATCGGAAGACATCATTCTTGGAGCGTCCATCAACGAATGGATTTGTGAGAGGAATTCACAATTGGCTCAACAAGTAGTCTAGAGATAAAAACAGGTTCTAGAGAAGGAAAGGGAATGTAGGGTTCGAAACCTAAAATAGGTTAGTAAACGATCAACTCTTATCCCTATCAAGAGTAAGGTTGTCGACAATACCCTTCTTCTTTTGTTTGATAGACAAAAATAAGACAAGACTAAGAAAAGAAAAAACAAAACTTTTCCTAAAGCCTGAGAGGTACAAAATCATTGTCTCTTTTTATCAGGCACATGAGACATGATTTTAGAAACAACACAATTAAGTTGTGCTGTGTTGAACAATAATTTGTCCACCAATTTCCTCTTGAGAGGAATCTATAGACCTCTGTCTATCAAAACTATTTGACCATATTTTCTTTTCAAATGGTCTTGATTTTTCCTTGGAAACCAACTTCCTAGACGAAGATAAAATCCTACATACCTCTGCGGTCTACTGAGTAAGTTTGAGATTTCTTGCTAAATGATTTCCTCTTCGTTGAAGTTTGTTTACGTGTCTTTGTTTGTGTTTGAACATGTAACACTTTGAGAGTTCATGACCTTTTAATGAACAATATGAGCATATCACGCTTGGATAATAATCAGGCTTCTGAATTGTGCACGCAACTAGGCACATAGTGGATCTTGAGTCATTCATTATAAACAGTGTTTCCAATAAAGGAGTCAACTTTTTATTCTAGAACGGTTGGATTATCTTCTGAAAGAATATTAAAATTTATATGTGTATTGCTATAATTATCAAAATCAAATTTTCACCAAGAAGTGTATCAATTGATTTCTCATCTTCATTTGAATTACAGTCGTCAGACATTTCATCAAGAGTTGTAGCAAGACCTTTGTTCCCAGTGTATTTCCTCCGATTTGGACACTCGTTTGCAAAATGACCAAATACTTTACACTTAAAGCACTAAGGCATATCCTCATCATAAATTTCATAAATATCCCTGTTTTTAGGAGGAACACGATTGTGGGGTTTGACTGATACCTTAGGCTTATCTCTGGAGAACCGTTTACTTCTCTTCAATAGAATATCCCTAAACTATCTTGTGATCATCGAGACCGATTTGTCAAGATCTTCATTTGATGAATCTATCTCGGAGTGATCATCTTCAGAGATATTCACTTTTATCAAGTAATTTAGTGTCCTTTAGTGCTTTGAACGCAACATTCTTAGCCTTGGATGAAAGTTCGTGATCAAAGATATTAAGCTTACCAACCAGCGTGTTTCTGGAGAGAGTATCTATGTAATTTCCCCCAACGATGGCATGCTTCTTAGATTCGTATCTAGATGGCGGTGATCTGAGAATTTTCATCACAATGTCCTTTTCAGGAATAGTCTTACCCAATGCAAAAGATGCATTAACAATTTCAGACACTTTGTGATTAAACTCATCAAATGTTTCTTCATCTGCCATACGAAGGTTTTCCCAATCGGAATTAAGGTTCTGAAGCCTTGCATCCTTTTCACTGGAATTTCTTTCGAATACGGTTGCTAAGATATCCCAAGATTCTTGCAACTTAGTGCAATTAGACACATGGTGCTGAAGATTTGGGGTAATGTCATGTATGATAGCATTCAAACCTTCAGAGTTTTTCTTTGCAGCAAGAATCTCTGCAGGAGTATATTCAACAATATTCTTTGGAAAATTTTCTCCTTCTGCAGCAACGAGAGGATCATAGCCATTAACAACATATACCCATGAATGAAAATCACATGCTTGAAGAAAATCTCGCATACCAATTTTCCACTATAAGTAATTAGAGCCATCGAAGACTGGTGGTACGTTTATTGAGATAGCACCTCTGTCCATAGAGTCAGATCGCTAAAAACACAGACTTGTAAGGTATTTAACGTGTTTGCCTGCTCTGATACCAATTGAAAAAGCGGGGGTCTAACAACCTCACCCAATATTTCGATTAGCAATCTGTATGAACAACTCCGAGTTGTTTTCTAGAGAATCAACAAGACTCAATCAATATAATATATCTCAAGGAGTTATTATCTCAATCTCTCAATTTGATTTACTCAAGCAAATATGATTCGCTAGTCTAAGCAAAGAGATATAACTTGGATGGTACCAAAGATCAATATCCAAGTGTCAATCAATTTAAATCAACAACTAAAATGGTCGGATATTCTAATTGATTGAACAACGCACAACCTATATTATTTCAATTATATAACAAAATATAATGCGGAATAGAAATAACACAGACACCAGAATTTTGTTAACAAGGAAACATCAAATGCAGAAAAACCCCGGGACCTAGTCCAGATTAAACATACACTGTATTAAGCCGCTACAGATACTAGCCTACTCCAAATTAACTTCGGTCTGGACTGTAGTTGAACCCCAAACAATCTCACACTGATCCAAGGTACAGTTATGCTCCTACGCCTTTGATCCCAATAGGATACTGCACACTTGATTCCCTTAGCTGATATCACCCACAACCAAGAGTTGCTACGACCCAAATTCGAAGACTTTAATAAACAAATCTGTCTCACACAGAAAAGTTTACAGGTAATAGATAAATTCATCTCCCACGAATAAACCTATAAGTTTTGCTCCCTCTTTTGATAAATCAAGGTGAACATGAACCAATCGATAAAACTAGACTTATATTCACGAAGAACAGCTCAGTTTCATCAATCACCTCACAATAAACTTAATCGACGCAGCAAAGAAGATTATTGAGGAATCACAACAATGAGACGAAGATGTTTGTGACTACTTTTATCTTGCCTATCGGAGATAGAAATCTCAAACCAATTATTACAATTGTACTCATATGATAGAAAAAGCAAGATCAGATCACACAACTACAAGAAAAGTAGTATCGGTCTGGCTTCACAATCCCAATGAAGTCTTTAAGTCATTAACCTAGTTTTAGAAGAGTAACAACAAAGGTTAAAGGAGAATCGACTCTAGTTTTAGAAAACTAGTATCAAACAAAATGTGTGGGGATTAGGTTTCCCAGTTGCTAGAGTTTTCCCTTATATAGTCTTTCAAATCAGGTTTTGCAATCAATGTTAGCTTACCAACAAAGAATTCAATATTCACCGTTAGATGAAAACCTGATTAGATACAATCTAATATTTCTCAACCGTTAGATCGAAAACTTAGCTTGCTATACACACATGTACTTGAAATTTTGGGTTTGTGCAACCGTACCCAAACGTGTACAATGGTTGGTTCAATATTAGTCAACCAAATGGTTAGCCAAATGATAACTTTCATATCAACCATATTCTTCTTCACCATAACTAGTCCAAATGACTCAAATTAACTAGTTAGAGAGTTGTTCAATTTCTATGAGATCTCAAGTACGACAAGATACACAATTGAATCAAAAACGATGTGATTCACTCGAATCATTAATTATGAACTATAAATCCACGGTTTGCAAAAGCATCCCTTAGTAATTTAAGAATAAGTTCATGAACAACGTTTTCAGACATAACCTCTTGAGTTCGCGGACTGAGTTGGTGGACTCAAGCTAACTGGTTGAAGTTAATAAACTCCAGCAGAATTTCTCGGGATGAGAACTTCCGTCAGTTCGCGGACTGGGTTTGCGAACTGCCCCTGAGCTTCAACTTTAGCATATATTCTCGGGTTTGAGAACTTACGCTAGTTCGCGGACTGGGTTCGTAGACTGAGTTCGCGGACTGAGTTGCTGCTCACGTTCCGGTTCCACTTGATCAATAAAGTTCGCAGACTTCGGTTCAAGTGTTAAGGACTTATACATATATGTGTTGCCACAACAATTTTTATATCCCCCAATGGTTATATAGTCTAAACACTCATTTCAATCATTGAAACATTCTCAGAGGACGTTATATAGTTGTTATTCACAAACTATTTTTCGTCAGAGCGATTTCCAAAGTGATTGAAACATAGCATGACTTTTTTCATTAGGCAAATATGAACTTGGATAAAGCGAAATATTTACCTACACCCATTTCGAAAAATAGATAAGCAAGATATACTCAGCTCTAAATGTCACACATGCATATTCTTAGTCTATATAGTAAACCGACTTTTGTCTCAAGATAGGAGATAGAGTAGATAGAATTTTGAGTGATATATAAGTTCAAGTCTCCACATACCTTTTAGTCGATGAAGATCCACTGGTTCCTTGAGTAGTTCTTCATCTTGTATGATGATCGCCATGGAGTTATTGAGCTCAACTACACTTTCTATCCTAGTCTGAGACCTTAGATATAGTAGACTAGAAATCAAGACTTTATAGTTTTGATCACAAAGATTGACAAACATACTTGAGATAGCAACACATGCGAGTTTGACCGAGCAATGCTCTAACATGATTGTTAGACAAAGAGAGAAGAAAAGGGAGTTACATGAGACTAAAAAGAAAAATGCTGGCATGAAAGACAAGATTCTGTATTCACGGTTAACTAAACCATCTATTTTCCACCATTAAAATCCCAAATTTCTTAACCCATGTCATCATGTTTTTCTAATTTAAACCCAAAACTCTCACAATGTTTTTTTATTTTCATACAAAGGTTTCGGCAATCATCGCTCACACCGTTAATACATGTGACGAGTTTGTCTTTGAACTGATCTGAAACTAATATCAATCTAACAAAGCGGATGAGGGTATTTTGGTAATTTTGTCCGACACATGTATATATATTCCATGCATATATTCATGCTGACTCAGCTAACCGAGCAATGGATAGAAAAACTAACGATGGGAGGAAACACTAATTTTAATCTATTTGGGAAGGAAACGCTAATTAGCGATCTTGGAAGGGGAGGAAACACAAAATTGTCCTTGAAATTTTAGGAGAGTATTTAAATTTTAAAGTGGCAGGATTTTGAATTTTCAATCTATCTAGGGTTTTAAATGGGACTAGACTGATTGGATCTGGAATTCTAGAATCTTTTATTCATTGACTCATTTAGTAAAAAGTTAAAATTCACTGACTCATTTAGCGAACGGTTAAAAATTACCATGAAAGAAAGTTACCAATAAGATGGTAGGTGTTGTCACACCATCATTTCGTTAAGTAACGTGAGTAAGCCTCGATTTTCACAAGATCTTCGTTTTTTAGCTATGTGATTTCACAAGATCTTCCTTGAAATCTCGAAAATATTTGATGAGTGATTCACATTCTTAAAAAAAATTGCTAGAGTGATTAAGGGTTAATCCCGACACAAAAAAGATTAAGGGTTAATCCCGACACAGATTTCATGTGCACATAATTGGTCACTTAGCCCTAAAACAACAAATTTTTGGTCAAACAAACATGTAAAATTTTGAAATTGTTGTCCTAAATGGACGGGAATCAAAAAGATACTTTTCTATTAACTATTTTGGGTAATCCGCCGAACATAATTTTAGAAAGTTTACCTATATGTCCCAAAATTAAAGTTAAAAACTAAAAATCGTCAAAACCAAAATCAATATTCTTTCCGTCATCGACAGAGAAAAAAAGAACACATATAAATGTGGAAGGATGGTTTGAATCCCAGACTTGGATAGAGGAGGTTAAGGTTTGACTCTCCTAAGCTTCATTTTTTTGGGGATGCATTATGTTGGTCGCCCCCATTTTTCTAAATTCAATTGGATTTCCTAATGTAATTTATTTTTGATTTAAATAGTTTTGTGAGTTTTTGGGGTTGATGTGACCTCTTTTCTCATAAACTATCATGTATATATATTTTATTTGATTAATACAATTTTTGACTTATCAAAAAAAAAAGACAGAGAAAAAAAGGAAATTCATTATAAGTTAGCTGCGGTTTTTGTTATTAAAATCCATGTTCTTACCTATCATCATATACTTCTCTAATCTTTTGTTCGATTCTGTAAGCTTAATTTCTAGGGTTTGAAGTTGATTTTGAATCAAAAATCATATCTACTCCAACCCAATTAGATTTCGAGCCCGAAGTTGGAAGCTAGGATTTTGATGGTGGCAGTGATGCAAAGATGGAGAAGGAGATTAAATGGGGTTTATTCTTGAGTCGGAAAACAAGGAAGAAAAAGAGGTTTGTGCGATGCTATCAAATTGAGAAGAAATTGGAAATAAGGTTTTTGCTGAACTTTAGGTTTGTATTACAAAGAAGAAGATGATTTGAATTTGAAGATACAACCAATTTCATTCAGTTTTAAGTTGGATAAATATGGATTTACCCAAGTGTAACACACGATGCAACCTAGTTTCATTCAGTTTGAAGTTGGATAAATCTGGATTTATCCAAATGTAACACACGGTGCAACCCAGTTTCATTCAGTTTGAAGTTGGATAATTTGGATTCACCCAAGTGTAACAAACAATCCAAACCCAGTTTCTTATAGTTTGAAGTTGGATAAATCTTGATACACCCAAGAGTAACACACGATGCAACCAGTTTCATTTAGTTTGAAGTTTGATACATTTGGATTCACCCAAGAGTAACACAAGACGCAATCAGTTTCATTCAGTTTAAACTTCTACAAATTCAAATTCATCCAAGAATAACACAAGATACAACTAGTTTCATTTAGATTAAGCTTGGTTTCATCCAAGAATAACACAAGATGCAACCAGGTGAATCCAGTTTAAACTTACATGAAATTGGTTTTTTATTTTTTTTTGGTGTTCTTCTTCTATTTTTTCTTCTCTTAGTGGAGGTTTTTGGCGGTGATGGTGGTGGATTAACCGTAAGAGATGGTGTTACTAGTGTTCGTAGTGTTACTGGTGAAGGATATCACATGTTTTTGATGTTGGTAGTGATTCAAAATCAAAATCTAATTCATTCTCCGACAGTTGAAGGGGTAAAATAGATAATTTTCAAATTTAAATGTTTTCATCCATTTGACCCAGACCAAAATATTACTCGTCCATATTAACCTGGTTTTGATTATTTCTGGGCAAATGACCCATTATCTCTTTCGTGTGAAACATTATTGAGACCGCATTAGCCTATTATCTGAATGATAAAATCGCTTCCCAACCATTATTATATTTTATGTTGGGATTATATTGGTGATTTTTAGGTTTATAATAGAGCAAACGTCAAAGAAATTGACTATTTTGGGAAAAGGTACGCTTTAGGTCGAACTCTGCAACAAGGTATCAACCATGTGCGTTCCCGACTCAGTCAAACTCGTCGAGTTGTATGTTTCCATTTCGGACCAAAATAGCCTCCTATTTGAGTTAGGTACAGATAAATCACCCATAATTCTTATACTACCGGCTGGGTTGAGTACCTAGTTTAATTTATACGACCCTCAAATTCATTTACCCATCATAATTTATAGTGCTGTGAAATATAAGTACCTATTGAAATTTATACTCCCTTGTTAGCGAGGTACTCAATTTATTTTCTAAGACTGTTTCAAAAACAATATACACTGCTTTATAGGGCTGTCAACGAAACTTTTTCCGCCGGATTTTAGCAAATCCGATTCCGATAGGGTGAGGAATCTGTGACTATCATACCATTTTGTTTCAGCAAAATCTGCACAAAAGAGTAAATTAGCCACCATACCAACTCAGCCCGCTCAGATGAGTTAGCTGAACTGACTCGGTCTGCTTGACCCGAGTTGGCTCGTTTGACCCATTTGATCGGTGACCGGGTGGACTTTGCCGGTCACCTGAGCACTTCTCCGGTCAACTTCTGGCACTTATACCCGTTTTTCGTCGACTACTTATGGGACATATTTTCACATGGATATTCCTCACATATGGGCTTGGTGGACATCTTTATATTGGACTTTGGAGATTGGACCTAATTCTAGAAGTTAGAGAAAAGCTACAAAAAGGAAAAGTCTTCTACTTCTTTGGGGATCACGTAATACACTACTACTTGGATCTTTTGGAGAGAGTGGCGACTAGGGTTTGCTTTCATTTATTTTTCATCTTCATCATTTTAATTGATTATGATGAACTCAAAGTCTATGAGTAGTTAAACAAATAATATTGGTTAATGGTTAAGTTGATTTCACAACATGATATTTGATCCAATGTATTAGTTTTGTCTCAAATTTATTATTTATGATTCATTATTAATATTGTCACGTGATTTGATTGTTTGTTTGGTTGAGTCCGGAATCACTTGGATTTGCATTCATCTTTATTGCTAGATTATGATTTTCAATAAGAAAAAGTTGTCAATTCCTGATTGTAAGCAGCATAGTGTAATTATTACTTAAGTGATACATCTTTATAATTACATATGAATCATAACCTTTGTTAAAACGGATTAGTGCTTTGTTAAAACGGATTAGTGCATTGATTAGTCTATTTCATAGAACTTAGTGCTCTTAGGGAGTTAAACTTAATTGTGCTTTTACACTTTAGGTTGCTTTCTAGGTAAAATTCACTTGTGCATCTTTTAATGTGTTTGTGATGAAATCAGGAAATTGGCGGGATATACTTGCAATCAAGGTATCCTAGGACTTTTAATAAAAGAGAGATTAAATTATCAATTATAGTCATTGATGAAAATGCATGTTTGTGAATGATACAAACCCTTGACCAATATCTTCTTCTTATTGATTACTTTCATATTTTGTTGATTTCAATTATTTTTATTGCTTTTCTAAAACAAAAATCCCCCCTTGGTTACTTTAGAAACTGGAATTTTATAACAACAATTGCCTCTCTGTGGGAACAAGCTCTTTATTACCACATACTTCATTTAAATTTAGTTGAGCGAGAAAGTGAAATTATTTTTGATGCATACGACAGCGATCAGTCAGCTATAACATTTCAATGGTTCAATATTGTGGATTTTTCAGTAACCCAATCCTTAGTTGGGTCACAACTGCTAAAGGTTGGGGTATACCATAGGTTTGTCTTCAAGCCTATTTGAGGTTTCATAGATACTCCTGCAAACTTTTGTTCTTAGTCCCACAAATTCGAGATTTCTACCTCATCACTACGGACATAGGAAGCAATATTACAAAATCCATGTAGGAGACCAATATAAGATAGTAAGAATGATGATGATGGTTAATGCATATCTGCTAGTGGAATTAAATCTAAACGAAGAAAGGGAAATAGTAACACTAAGATATCGTGAACCTCTATATAGTACTACATGCTTTATTTATTTTAGGAAAGGTTTATTTTTTTCATTTCAACTTTCAGTCATATAGGAATGAGTTTGTCACGGTTTATAGTAAGATTCATAATAGTGATTGATATTATTATGAAAATAAGAGGGTACTAAGTAGACCACCAAATTTTTCATTCAGCAACGTGTATGGACAAAACCTAATGCAATTATAAGTAAACCAACTTACTGATCCTTGACAAAATATATATAGAGTTTGTATCTTTATCTCTTTTTAATCAGAAAGTCTAAACAATATAGTTTGTGAACCTTATTGTTAAGAAGAGTACTTGGACGATCCCAAAAATCAATATCCAAGATAAATATAGTCGTATCCAAATATTCAGATCTGTATTATATCAAGTAAGAAACTTATTATCTATCTTTCAAGATACGAATTCTACAAGAAACGAGTCTCGTGATTGATCTTAATTATATAGACGTATCTACTAAGACTGAATACGTACTACTTGTGTAAATCATATTATAATGATAAATAATACGATGCGGAATGGGAAAAACACAAGACACCATAAGTTTTGTTAACGAGGAAACCACAATAGTAGAAAAAACCCGAGACCTCGTCCCAATTTGAACATCAAAATGTATTAAGACGTTATAGACACTTACCTACTATAAATAAGACTTCGGACAAGAATGCATTTGAGACCAAATCCACACTCCAAATGAATCAGTTACAGTCGCGCTCCTTACGTCTCTTGAACCTCGCAACGATCTACGCAATTGAATCCCTTAGCTGACGTCCTTTACAGCTTAAAATTTGCTTCAAACTAAGTGAAGACTTTTGCTACCAGTCCGCCTCTAATATATAATTCTATTTGATTTCCATTTATATCAAATATCAAGTCTTGGAAATATGTTTGCAACAGACAAAGCTAGAAAACCTCAAATTCGGAACACTTACACTCAGTTAGCTGAGAAGGCTAGATTCTTTACCACCTCTCAAGAACAATCTTAAACTTATAAATCAAGAATAGTTTTCAGATATTTATCTTGAGGAATTATAAAGTATGAGAGAAGAGAACATCGATTACTATTTATATCTTGCCTGAAAGAGATTACAAAAACCTCGATAACAGAAAAGCAAAATCTGGATACACGAACTATCAAGGTAGAAGATAGTCGGACCTGACTTCCCGAATCCCCAAGCGAAGCCTTTTTAGTCGTACACCTAATAATATTTCTCAGATAAAACCTAGGTAAATAGAGGAAAAATATAGCTATAAACTAGGACACAAAGTGTCATGGATCGATTTTCACAGTTGAAAGAACATCTTTATTTATAGGTGTTCAAGACCGATGGTTGCTTAGAATTCAATCTAAGATAACTTGAGATTCAAGAAAACACTTTATTTGTTTATATGAAACTATAATTACGGTTTCAAGTAAGCATGTGAGAATTAGTCTTAAAATCACATAGAAGAATATACACAGTGGTTCGGTTTCGGAACCGTGTATAATGAATGTTCTGGAAAATATGACTTATAAACTATAATCAATATGATGTTCATTTAAACACTTACGAATTTAATCATGATGCACATACACAAGTGTTTTAATGATCAATGATGTCTTAGAGGTGTTTATGAGAGTTATACTAATGTTAAACATATTTGAAAAAATAATTCTTTAAGCATCATGGTGCAACGGTTCGTGAATCGGGTTCGCCAACCCTACTCGGCTCGAGAAATCAGATGGCCACAGTTCGTGAACAGGGTTCGCCGACCGTAAACCTTTTTCACCAAACTAAAAATTCAGATTATTTGTGGGTAAAAAATGACCTGCTGGTTTTTTTTGTAAAAAATAGTGGAGGAGGCAAGTGCTCGATGAAGCAAGTGATCGAAGTAGCAAATCGCCTGAACCTTTAAACAAATGTACTGCTCTGTCTAGCATAATTCTGAACAGGTTCAAACACCAATAATTTTTATGTCGATCCAGCAATCAACATTTTTATTAATAATTTAATATTTGGTTGGTTACCAATATTTTATTAATTATTTAATTAATATTTAATTTATTTAACTATCAATCCACCATTAACACAAATCACAACAGTTCGTGAACTGTCCAGTTCTGAACTTAAGGTTTGTGAATTGGTTCGCCAACCTTCATGTATTCCAGAAACTCAGATATTTATGGTTTACGAATTGGTTCGCCAACTACCCTGAGCCAAAATTACAGAAGTTATGAATTTTTCTCTTTTGATGTTTGGAACATTCCCAAATGATGAAATCATTGCTTGGGCAATTTTCAAGTGATCCACAAATTAATTATTGAACAATAAATTATTTTGAACTAATATTGTTAAGGACCTTTGAACATCCAATGCTTAAATCACATTTCGAGATGTTAAACAAGACAAGCTTGACTCAAAATTTCTTCTTTGCAATAAATATATTAGAAGTCATACGACATAGTCTCATAAAGATAAAATGGTAAGACAGTGAGTAAAATAGAATGGTTCAGTCTTCACACACCTTCGTGTTCTCCAAATATCTTCGTCGATCTTTAGTTTTCGAGGGTGATGTCTGATACTCAACTACCAAAGTTTAAACCTAGTTCGGTACTTGACTTAGTAGACTAGAAATCAAGATATGTTGTTGTTCATCTAACAATGACAACAAGCTTGGGGTATCAAAACTTGTGGGTTCAACTGAGAAATGCTCTAACAAATTATCAACAACTTTGAGTATGGTCATGAGTATATCCGGCAGGTACAAGGTCTTCATCAACATAACATCATCAAGTATAGTTAGTTGGGGACTTATTGTACATGCCTACTTCGCACATATTTGGTTATTATAGTAGTTTGGAATCAGCCTAACACCATGTTGAAACAAATTTGCCTATTCCAATCATCCTAGTTCAATTTGGGTCTTTAGAGCTTTGCCAAAAAATAATACTGTAGTTTGTTACTTGGAAAAGTTATAAATTTAACAATTCTCTGGTGATAAGATTGGTTCGAATCTTAGCAGCTTAAACTCTCTGTCATGGAGACCTCTAAGGAAAGCTATGGATCATCTTTGTGTTAACCTTAATTCTCTAAAGTCTATTAATCTAGAAACACTATAACCAGGTGCGAAATTATAAATCTTACTGTAAGCAAGCAACAATCTTATTAAAATGTGCAAATAAGTATTTAAGATCTGGAAGAGAGTCGGTCTTAAATAAAGTTAATGTTTAAAAGATTTAACATGTGCAACTTACACGGTTAGTCTTAAATAATTTTAAGAAGCATGACCGGTCCTCTATGGTCGACCATTGGTTATTGCACATGTGTGTAGTTGCGGATTATCTCACAACTACACCCTCATAAGAATCCATTAAAATGATTCCTAGATCTAATTAATTTGATATGAAACTAAGAATTAAAGTACTAAAATTATAAAAAGAGACACAAAGATTTTTACGTGGTTCGATCAATGTGATCTACATCCACGGTGCTTCACTAGTGATTGTATGTAATTACATGATTTTACAATTGAGACTCCATTAATAAATATTTGGAGCTCTAGTTTTTTGGGGAAGAAGATGATAAAGAAAATAAATCTCTCCTAACATTTTCTCTCTCCTCCTAAAATTATCCTCTCTTGCTCAAAAGATCTCTCCCTCTCCTCTCATGCCTAAATGGCTATTTATATGATTTTACACATTGGATAACAACTAATCTTTCCCTTAATTTCGGATCAAAGAATCATCATACGAACCTTCGCAAATTTACTTCACGAACTTCCTTTACTCGTAAAAACGTTCTTCGTGATTTCTTTATCTTCGCAAAATATTCTATACTCGCAAAATGTATTTTCTCTCCATAATTTCGTAAGTTATCATTTGCTGTGATATTCCGCTCCTACATCTTGCCTCTTTTTTCTTGAATATTGCTTAAAGAGCGATCTTTAAGAAAAAATCCGTTGTTGTAGTAATCTTTGATCTTTTTTGATGAAGGAACGAGCGAAAGAATACTAGTCTTGAAAAGTATATACTTGCCTATATTCTTTTGCGAAGTCCCGGAATGTTGCGAAGTAAATAAGAAGTATCAACCATTGAAGTATAAGAAGTATGAAGTATCCTTGAAGAAGTATAAGAAGTACTTCATTATAGGGAATTCCCTGTTTCTAGCGCCAATTATGTAGTTGCGGATTATCTCACAACTACACCCTCATAAGAATCCATTAAAATGATTCCTAAACCTAATTAATTTGATATGAAACTAAGAATTAAGGTACTAAAATTATAAAGAGACACAAAGATTTTTACGTGGTTCGATCAATGTGATCTACATCCACGGTGCTTCACTAGTGATTTGTATGTAATTACATAATTTTACAATTGAGACTCCATTAATGAATATTTGGAGCTCTAGAATTTTGGGGAAGAAGATGATAAAGAAAATAAATCTCTCCTAAAACTTTCTCTCTCCTCCTAAAATTATCCTCTCTTGCTAAAAAGATCTCTCCCTCTCCTCTCATGCCTAAATGTCTATTTATATGATTTTACACATTGGATAACAACTAATCTTTCCCTTAATTTCGGATCAAAGAATCATCATAGGAACCTTCGCAAATTTACTTCACGAACTTCCTTTACTCGTAAAACGTTATTCGTGATTTCTTTATCTTCGCAAAATATTCTATACTCGCAAAATGTATTTTCTCTCCATAATTTCGTAAGTTATCATTTGCTGTGATATTCCGCTCCTACATCTTGCCTCTTTTTTTCTTGAATATTGCTTAAAGAGCGATCTTTAAGAAAAAATACGTTGTTGTAGTAATCTTAGATCTTTGTTGATGAAGGAACGAGCGAAAGAATACTAGTCTTGAAAAGTATATACTTGCCTCTATTCTTTTGCGAAGTCCTGGAATGTTGCGAAGTAAATAAGAAGTATCAACCATTGAAGTATAAGAAGTATGAAGTATCCTTGAAGAATTATAAGAAGTACTTAATCCTCGAAATATATAAGAAGTATGAAGTATCCTTAAGAAGTACTTAATCCTCTAAATGTAAGAAATATTGCGAACCCATCATGCGAACTCTCACTCCATGTTCTTTGCCTCATGCTATGCTGTAATGCAAATAAAAATTTAGATTAGTATTCAACATTTCTTTTATCAAAATTTCTTATTTTTTATTTATATGCTACTTCAAAATCTTTTTGTTTGTTTTGATTTCCTTTGTATTATCTATTTCATCTCTCTTGACAAATATTTTTCCATGGAAATGATCCTAATAGGTACCCCCTCATATGACGCACTGAGGTGCTTTGCCTTTTACGAGTATACGCCATAAAGGTTTTCGAGCTACTACTCTCCATGTCGAATATCATATCATTGGAAATAAAGTAAATTTTTCAAGAGAAATATATAAATTGATTTGTGCGAGATGTTTTTCTCGGTTTCTTTTGTAATTGTGAAATCTTGAGATCTTTGTAATTGTATCATCTTTGTAATTGTGTGATTGAATCGCTTTTTGTAAATCAAATCAAAAATCTTTTATTTTTCGTAAGCAAATAAAATGTTTAAGGAAAGAGGTACTTAGCTTTTATGTGAGTCGTTGTTGTCTCTTTGCGAAGTATGTGATTTGCTTATGAAGCTAGCATCATCTTGCATGTTCTCATAGCATACCAATTATTCTAGCCCACTCTTGCGAAATAGAATTCTCATTTTTATGGACTTTTGCGAAGTAAACGAACATTTGTGAAGTATTGGTGTTGTAACGTTCGCAAAGTGAATATTTGCGAAGTGTAAAAGTAGAAATGCTGCTTCTGCGAATGTTCGTAAGATTTGACCCTACGAAGATGATATTCGTAAGTATATGACAAAAAATAATTTTGATGGGGACCATCTTCGTAAGCACCATCTTCGTAAGAATTTTGATGGGGATCATCTTCGTAAGTATATGGGACCATCTTCGTAAGAATTAATGTGGTAACACTAAAGTGGGGTAATATAATTCGCATATACTTAATTTGGTGTGATTTCCTGTAAGTAATCATAGTGGAGCTTTCTTCGTAAGTTATCATAGTGGAGCTTTCTCATCTTCTTAAGAATTAAGTATATAATTAAGTATATACTCCAAGTAGTTGTATATTGGACTTCGTATACTCCAAGCTGGGATGTATAATCATTTTGCGAAGTACATAACTTCATCTTTCTTCGTGAATTTGACTTATCTTCCTGGATGAGTTGTCAACGAACACATACATGCTTTCTTGGTCGACGACGGAACGTTTAATCAATTACTTGTAGTTTTCAAAAGTTGAAGCTGTAATTGATCGACTCGGTGGAATTGAATGATCCGCCATTGAGAAATGAACATATGGATATCCTTGTACAGATCCAAATGAACTCACACGAGTTAGTGAAGCTGATCCCTGGAAAAAATACTAGATCGAGATGTGAAATTCGAACTAGACGATGCGAAACCGGACGAAAGGCTTGAATTAGCCGATGACGAATTTGTAAACGATGAACCATAAAATCTCCCTGAAGATGATATTGAACTAAGAAAATAGTAGAGAAAAGAGAAAAATAGTAGAGAGAGAAGAGGAACAATTATTAAACGAAATGGTTGATCCCGCAAGTTATAGGAACGATAAATCCATTTAATCTTTCCCTGTTTCTAGCGCCAATTATGTAGTTGCGGATTATCTCACAACTACACCCTCATAAGAATCCATTAAAATGATTCCTAAACCTAATTAATTTGATATGAAACTAAGAATTAAGGTACTAAAATTATAAAGAGACACAAAGATTTTTACGTGGTTCGATCAATGTGATCTACATCCACGGTGCTTCACTAGTGATTTGTATGTAATTACATAATTTTACAATTGAGACTCTATTAATGAATATTTGGAGCTCTAGAATTTTGGGGAAGAAGATGATAAAGAAAATAAATCTCTCCTAAAACTTTCTCTCTCCTCCTAAAATTATCCTCTCTTGCTAAAAAGATCTCTCCCTCTCCTCTCATGCCTAAATGGCTATTTATATGATTTTACACATTGGATAACAACTAATCTTTCCCTTAATTTCGGATCAAAGAATCATCATACGAACCTTCGCAAATTTACTTCACGAACTTCCTTTACTCGTAAAACGTTCTTCGTGATTTCTTTATCTTCGCAAAATTTTTTATACTCGCAAAATGTATTTTCTCTCCATAATTTCGTAAGTTATCATTTGCTGTGATATTCCGCTCCTACAATGTGGGCTATGAACAATGTGATTGGTCCGTTGGGAAGAGATTTGACTGGTAGTAGTCATGGAACCTCATTAGTCGACCAAAATTAAATATAGACCGATTAAATTAGTTAGCAAAGTCGAGTGGTCGAGATGAATCTGCGACCATCACGGACAACTTTTGACTTAATTAGGGTTTTTTAAGTATCTCAACTAGCCTACTTTGGATAGCTATTGGGAGTGGAGCATGTAGTCTAGGAGAGTTCCTATTTGCGGATAAAGAAGAGGGGCGAGCGGTGATCATCATGAAGACTTCTTGGTTATGTAAGGAAGGAGTTAAGCTAGATTAACTGACCGGCCAAGTTGGATGGTCGTGATTGCTTCGTGACTGAATTGGGAAGTTAGGATACAATTTCTTAGTAGAATTAATGAGCTCGACTAGCAAACTTTGGCCAATCACTGGGAGCGGATCATGGAGGCTACTAGCGATCTGATTGGCCATGGAACCCAATTGGCCGAGTGTAGGAGGAGCTAGGCTTTCCAATTTGACCAGCCAAGTTAAGTGGTCGTGAACGTTTTTCCACGAACTTGGACGGCCAAGACCTAATTTTAATTAAAACTAAGCAGCTCGACTAGCCTACTTTGGCCGGCTACTGAGAGCGAAGCATATAAGATACGAGAGATATGATTGGTCGGTTTAAAATAGTGACAGAAAATAGCTAACATGGGGCGTGTCTGGCCAGTCATGGGAGATGCGAGACATGCTAATTTGTCCGGCCAAGTGGCGTGGTGACTTTTAATTTCTTTTAAAATTAGGGTTTTACACCCATCGCCTTATAATAAATTGATTCCTAATTTTCCTAGGCTGAGCCTCGACCATTAGGAATCGAGAGATCGTGCATGCTCTAGTTTTAGGAGAGAAAATTTTTAGGGGAGAAAATCAAATTTTGTGAGTCGTGCAACTAAAAAAAGAAATAAAAAAAAAAGACAGGGTAGCCTGGGCGGGAGATAATTTTGATCTCACACTATTAGATCAAAATATCTAGCAGTATCTCAACTGTTCATTTTGTTAGATGTAATATCAACTAACGGAAATTCAACCATAGATATCTTTCCAAATTTCTAGTTATTCCCCAAATTTTTTAATTACTGTTTTTGTTATCACTAGTATTTGCTGCTAGATCTTCGAATCAACATTGATTCGACACTCTATCCGTATGTCCTTATCTGTTGCTTGAGACATAAACTTCGAAATTAAACATTAAATAAAACTAAACCGATCTGTCTTACAGAGAATGAGTTGTTGGCTCCTCCTCTACATCTGCTGAGGCATCCGGGATACTTCTCCTTCTACCAATTATTCATTGATTCACTTCCTTCGATATTTCCTTCTCCTGCACACTAATGCATCTTCTATGGAGCCACTTTTAGCACCTTCCAATAGATGTCATGTACCTGCTGTTAGGATTAAGACCTCCACAATACACTAATAGTTCTTTGGATCAATGTAAAACTAAAGAAAACAGAAACTAGATGCTTTAAACGAAACAAGAAAGACACAAGATTTATTGTGGTTCGGCAATATGCCAATGTCCACAAACGGATACGATTAAATCTTATTATAGAAAAAATTACAGAGAATAAACCACAACTATGACCAGCAGGATGTTGTTCACAAACCCTAAACAATTCTCTATGAACAAAACGTTTTAAACCCTAAAATTCCCTAGTTATGAGAACTCTTCTCTAGATTGTGTTGTGTGTATTTCCTAAGACTTGTACACCTATTTATATAGGTTACAAACTTGTGTTCCAAGTATATGAGTTATACTAGAAAACCTAAACATAGATTAGAAAGGAAACCTTGAGTTTAACTAAAACAGGAAACCTCTAGCTATACCAACATAAGGAAACACCTAGATGATTCTAGAACATTCTGGAACCTTCCTAAATCATCGGCAACTTCTAACAATTTTCCACCTTGACGATCTTTCCACCAAACTGAGTTGATCTTCAAAACAAGTTAACGTAGCCTCAAATTCCCCTAGGGCCTTAGGAACGAGCAACATTGATCAAGATGAGACACTTCTCAAACTTGACCTTTGGAACGACTTTCGTCAACATATCTGCTGGATTATCTTCAGTATCAACCTTCAATAGTTGTACTAATCCGTTATCAACCACTTATCGTATCTAATGATAACGAACATCAATATTCTTAATGCGTGCATGAAAAACTTGGTTCTTCGCTAAATTAATGGCATTTTGACTATCACAACTCACAACAACACTCTGTAGTATAATCCCTAAGTCTTTAACTAAACCACGAAGCCATAACGCTTTCTTAACAGCCTCTGTAACATCAATATACTCTGCCTCCGTAGTAGACAAAGCTACATTTGATTGTAACATACACCTCCAACTAATAGGTCCTCCACTCAATGTAAAACAATACCCCGAAGTTAAACGACACTTAACTCTATCACCCGCATAATCAGAATCAACAAATCCACAGACCTTTAAATTATGATTCTTCTCAAACACTAAACCAATACCCAACGTCCCATTAAGATATCTCAAAATTCCCTTCACCACATACCAATTTGCTCTCCCATGGTTAGCTATATAACGACTAACTAAACCAACTGTTTGTGCAATATCCATACGAGTATAAACCATAGCATACATCAAATAACCTACCGCATTAGCATAGGGAACCTTTGACATAAACTCCTTCTCGTCACTTGTACTAGGACACAACTATTTTGATAACTTAACTGTAGGCGGTATTGGAACACTAATAGCTTTGGAGTTTGATGCGTGTCGTATGCGTCAAAAATAATTTCACTTTCTCACTCTACTAAATATGAATGAAGTACGTGATAAGAAAGAGTTCGTATCCACAGAGAGGCGATTGTTGTTATGCAATTTTCAGATTCTTAAGTAACCATGTAACCAAATAACCCAAGGTGTGTTTTGTTTTTATCAAAGTAATAAAACTAAATAAAGCAAAGCAAATAGTTTGAATAATCAAATAGGAGAAGATATTGGTCACGGGATAGTATCATTCACAAACATGTATTTTTCATCTATGATTAGAATTGATATTTAATCTCTCAATTATCAAAAGTCCTAGGATATCTTGATCGCAAGAGTATCCCGTTTATTTCCTGATTTTATCACAAACAATATTACAAGATGCTATTGTGAAATCTACTTAAAAAGCAACCTAAAGTGTAAAAGCACAATTAGATTTAACTCCCTAAGAGCAATAAGTTCTATGAAATAAGACTAATCAATGCAAACAAACGTGTAAAAGCACTAATTCGTTTTAACAAAGGTTATGATTCATATGCGATTAAAAAGATGTATCACTACAAGTATTAACCACAAGATGCTACTAGAAATCAGAGATAACAACTTTTACGTATTGAAAACCCTAATATAGCTTTAGAGATGAAAACAAATCCAATTGATTCCGGACTCAACCAAACTAGCATTCAAATCATATGATAGTAAAAATAATGATACATAAACGATAAAATTGAAACAAAACTAATTCATGGAATCAAATAACATGCTTGAAGAAGTCAACTTTATCCCATAACCAATAGTTGTATTTAGTTACTCATATTAATGGAGTTCATCATCATAATATTCAAAGAAAATAGATGAAACATAAAAGAAAACAAACTCTAGAAGTAGTTCTCTGCAAAAGCTCCAAGAATAGAATAAAACGTTGTTTTTTTTTTTCAAAAGTTGTAGAAGTCTTCCCTTTTATGTCTTTTTCTCCTTTCCAAAATTAGGTCCAAGTCTCCAAAGTCCATTAGATGGAAATTCACCCGGCCCACGAGTGAGAGAAACCCGTGTAGAAAACATGTCCCAAAGATGGTTGTTGGAAAACTGTGTTTTTGGCCGGAATTCGGCGCCGAAAGGTCACCACCGGCAAACCTGAAAAGTCAAACGGTCAACGGTCCAACTCAGTCAGATCGGGTCAGATTGAGTCAACTCGGGTCAAGCACACCGAGTCAAAACTGAGAGTCAGAGTCAGCGTCAATCTTGCCAGGCCAAAGTTGTTGTTATCTTGCATTCAGCCATGATGGCCCTGCTGCACCATGTGTAGCTTCATCAGTTACAGCCAAGATGGATGTGCCACTGCAACTGCACTTCTTTCCCAGTTATATGGCTCTCTTGCAACTCCATTTTGCTAATAGCAGCATTATCACTCTGCTTCAATTCCTGCTACTCTTTTACATGTGCTTGCAATCACTGCAGGTCCATCACAGCAAATCAGTTCTTTGTTCACAGATTCTCATTAGTTCAGCTTCTATTCCAGAAACCCATTAATCCAGAGTTGTAGCTTTGGCACACAGTCACCAACTCCACCTGCAGCTGTAACTCCATGGCATCTTCATTGCCTGCAATTCCATGTAAAGCTTGAATCCAACCAAACTAGTAGCACATCCCTGCAACCAACAATTCCACCTGAAGCACTGCAACTCAGCTGCAACAGACAGCTACATCAGTATAGGTGCACCCAATACTCCACACTCATCCCAGCTTCTAAATCTGACCATAATACATAGCATCAAGACATAGACTTCTATTCAACCATGGTCACCACAAAAATATAGTACCAATACAAGATTCTCACTGCCATCAATCCATACCAAAATACCCAACATCACCTATATCTTTTTGCAGTTCCTTGGATGTAAACTTAGTCACTGCAATTTCATTTCAATTCCAACTCCATTTCTGAGGTTGAAAGCACAAAGCCTCCATTTGGTTCATTCATCCCAGCATAGTTCCAACATACCACCACTACCAATCCTTCTCAGTGCAACTGCATAACCAATTCCAGCTGTCATTTCCCAAATCTTGCACTGCATTTCATCTTTACTCTGTCAATTCACCCACCATTAGCAGCAAGTTCTTTACTCCACAGGTTCAATATCTCCTTCTCCATCTCAGTTTCACCACCTTGTCTTGACCTCCATCTGTTCTTCTTGGCTTCATACCCATTCCACCAGAACTTCAACTTCAACTCACATTCAACAACAGGTTCATCACCATCTTCTCTGCAATTACCAGTAACAGATGCTTCAATCATTACCACCTTTACAAGCCCATATCACATTCTTGTTCAATTGCAGATGCAATCCTGCTACTGCAATTCAAAATCAGATCCCAGAACCACAAACCCTTTAACTCTCCTTCTTTGTTTACTGATTTCAAAACCCTTATTTCAGTTCAATCTTGATTCAACAACATACCCATCATTTCTCATCACACAGAGGATGTATCTTCTTTACTGCTGTTTCATTCTCTATAGATGCAACCCCATCAATTCCATTTGCAACTTCAGTCAAACTGCAACCATTTGCTGCTCAGCTCCCAGTCACAGCAGCACATCACTATGACCTTGAGTCCATTGCAGCTGCATCTATTCCAACCAAAACTACCAATATGGCAGCACACATCCAACAGTTCAATATCACTCAAATAATTGAAACTTCACAATCTCAGTAAACCCCAGTCTCAATTCAACCACAAACCCTAGAACAACTCCAATCGAGTCATTTCTATACCTGAAACCAAATCCTATGAGAACCCATGTCTTCTAATTCACTCAAGTCTCTAACACTTCTATTGAATCTCTTCCATCCGATGCAACCACCATTAATTCCTTCCTTGTTCGAACCGAGCAATTCTTCTTCCATTACAATAGCTATCTCCTCCTTTGAATCAGCCTCATCCTTCACCAGTAGCAGACCTTCATCATCATAACAAAACCCCTCTTCAATCTTCACTAATTTCTCCGTTACTTCCTCTCCATAAATGCTAACAAAATAAGCCGCCATGGCTTTCTCGGTTTCAAGAAGAGTGAAAGAGAAAATGATTGTCTCTCTCTGATTTTTAGGTTTGTTGTAAGAATTCCACTTTGTTAAAGTAGATAAGGGGTGAACACCGAGAATGACTATAAGCACCCCTGAATAGGATAAGGGCCAACCAACCGGTAGCCCATTAACTTTCCTTTGAGATAAAACAACGACCCCCTATCGTTGGCTTGACTCCACATAACACATGCGATTGAACGCTTTCGCCCTCCTTGCTCCAAATGAATGATCTTTTCTTTCTGGAATTCTTCCACCAGCAGCAGCCGCCTCTTATTCCTCAAACCCACTTCATCTCTTCAATTTCTATTCATCACTAAAGTAGTCGTGCTTTTCAGACAAAGATTGCATCACTAAAGTCGACATACTTTTCAGACGGAAATCAAGAGATATAAGTGAATAATGAGAAATAGTTCGTCCCCGATCACTTGAATATGAAATGAGTATTTTGCGTTGTTTCCTCTTTTTTTGTTTCAAATGACTCCAAAGTACCTAAATACTCAAAAACAAAACATAAGATACATAATTTACAAGAAAACTAGCAGAGAAAGCATAAACAATAGATAAATAATACGGTGTTTTAGATACCTATTAGATTCCCCCACACTTAGACTTTGTTAGTCCTCGAGCAAATCAAACAAAATAATTATAAAGAATACATACAACTCCGTCTCGTCGAGGCTACGGTCACTTTAAGCATAAATAACAAGCCTTTGAACCCCTAGGTGTCCCTAGTGGACGAGTTATAGTCTCGTGAAGGTTTACAAGAGGTCTGCCTACAAAACCTATATTTCCAACTCCGTCTATTTGTGACAATCAATGAACGAATCCAAAGTGACTACATGAGGAGGTACCTTGCACAAATTCAATTCATATATTAGTAAATAAAGATTTAATTAGATAGTCGAACAAGCCACAATACTCGGAAACTAACAAACCACAATCACAATGAAAAGATTAAGAAGATGGATATAGATGTAGATGTTGGCGAATGTTCACAAGTGATTGATGTTTCTCATATCTGTCTGAAGGTCACTGCCAAGATGAACCTATGCATCCTATTGGATTGAGCTACTTGGCTGAATTCTACATCAACTCACTGGCATATACAAGGGAACCAGAAGTGACTTTATTCAACCAATATATACTTTCTTTTCTTTTTCTTTTCTTTTTCACTTTTTTCTTTTTTCTTTTTTAGACAACATGATTAGATATTTTGGATCCAAGCGCATGCTTCTTGTTAGCAAGTACATGATAGTTTCCTTGGATCCTGTATTCCACGCTTGTTTAGGCAACGAAGACAGGGACTATGTTTCACACATACTGCTATTCCCAAGTGTCATTTTATTCCGTTTTGGTCTAATTGGTCGGTTTTTTTTTTTTTTCATTTTTTTTTAGTAACTCAATCACTTTATTTCATCCCAGCAGTAATAACATGTCGATGTTTAGTGACCCACCAAAGCACTTAGAGAACAATAGATAAATATGGAAAAATAAAAATAGAATGCGATATGGTGATATTCCGAGATATGGTAACAACTATCATGTTAATTGTGATTTCTAAGCTATGTTCGTCCCTTTTAGTTAATTGGTTCCTCAACTCCTACAATTAAAATGGTTCCATCCACTAATGGTGTCATCCTAAAGGCACAAGTTTCTAGATTTCGGAGTTCAAAAAGCACAAATTTTTTCTTGATTTTTCTATTATTATTTTTTTCCTTTTAAAGGCATAAAACACACTATACAAACATATAAATGCTCACCAACACTTAAACTTTACATTTTCCTCAATGTATTGAATCGTCCAAAGAAACACTACACCATTTTAAGGATATAGCAACCCAGAGTAGCAACAGCACTAGCGCAGTTGCTAAATTTCTGTTGCTAATTTATGTTGCTAAAATTTCGCAACAGAATATCGTTGTTGCTAATTTTGTAACCGCGGAATTTCGGTTGCGAATAGCAACTGCTAAGTGTTTATGCGTGTGATGTATGCGTGTGGTCGGTAACACTTTCTTTATTTTTACGCCCAAGTCAACGAAGGTCAATTGTCTAAATTATATTTCACCCTTCTCTATTTCTCATCGTGTGATGTATCGTGTGATGTAATCAGGTTTATCTTCTTTACCTTCTCTATTTTTTTCAGCCACAAAAAATCCCCTCTCTTTCAATTCAGATCGCTTCGTAGAACTCTTGTTTCTCTCAGCATCAACAAAGAGGTAACGATCGTTTAATCCTCTTTGTTCTTTGCTCTTTGTGTATTTTTTTTGGGTTTATGTACTCTAAAGAACAAGGTGCATGTTCTAATGGATTTTATTTGAATAATAATACAGTTGGAAGTAGAAAAGGGAGATTATAGGTCATCTGTCTGTGATAATCTTTAGTTGCTACTGATAATCGTAGTATAGCAGGTACGGTCATCTTTAAGCTCTAGTTTGATGTATTGGGTTCAATTTTGGCTGTCTATGAGATTTGGTTTTTATTTATTTATTTTGATTTTGATTTTGATTCTGTATAGAACTAAGAAATCATGATAAGCTTCACTTCTCTTCACCTCTGTTTTTTTTTTTAAATAAACTTATACCCAATCTCGTCTTCGATTAGGGTTTGTGTAAACTTGATTTTAGGTTTTGAGAATTAGGAGTTTCAATTAGGGTTTGTGTAAACTTTGATTTTAGGTTTTGAGAATTAGGGGTTTTGTTTGAAACATGAAATTTATGGGTTAATAAATTTTGGGTTTATGTACTCTGAAAAACTTTTGTTCTAATAGATTTCAGTTTGAATAATACTGCAATTGGAAGCATTGATCTGCAATTTTAGGTCTTCTATTAGTGATATTCTTGAAGGATGACATGTCTTTTGGTTCATGTTTAGAGTTAGTCTTATCCTTAAATGTGACACTTTGCATTACATAGGTTGTCAAGTTATATGTAAGATGCCTAATTGCATGCGCCAACTATCCTGAGTTCTGGATACAAGATTACTAAGCATGGAAGCTAAAGGAAGCATGGATCTTGCGAATAATGCTCTTGCTCGTGCAACTCAAGTCTTTGTCAAGGTATGCCACAATTTGTTTCACTTATCCAGTGTTCACACTGTACCAATTGTTCGAGAAGAGAAATAAATGAACACAAACTTTGGTTTTTCCCTAATTTAATGTCATGCATGCTCCATGAGAGACAGCCAAAAATTCATCTTTTTACGGCTAGACTAGAGAGAAGAGTGGGCATATTCAGGAAGCTCGTCACCGGTTTACTAGAAGCAATTAATAAGCATGCCAACATGGAACATCGACTAGTAAGATTTCTTTGCCTTCGTAGATTCTAGTATTCCCACTAGTGTTGACTTCATAATTTTTATATTTATGCTGGTTTCGGGTTTTATGGTAATACGGAAGAGGATTTTTCATTGTTGAGCAAGCTATTGCCTTTGAAAAAGGGAAAGAGCATGTCACAACTATTGCATATGTTGTTTGTTCAAATATTCACGTTTTTTGTACCTGGTGAGTGATAGTGCTAAAAATCGACTTTATATGCTTGGATTCTTATTCTTACATAAAGCATACAATGAGGAGCACTTCGTTAGTATGAAACGGGTTACTTTTTCATTATGACGCTAAGTTGGTAGTTTGTATACATGTAAAAGCTATATCTTTTGCTTCTCCATGCTTCCATTGCCAAACTTTGTAATTGTATTTTTGCATCCTCTCGCTTCCTTTTCAGTTTCATAGTTTTAGACAGGTTGGTTGGGCCTTTGGTTGGAGTGACATGTTTGTTCATTTCATTTATATATTATCGAGGCTAGCAATCTCTCTCTCTCTCTCTCTCTCTCTCTCTCTTTTCTGTGTGTGTGTCTCGTGTATCTCCCCTCTCTCTTTTTTTTTTTTTTTGATATAGTATGTATGTATCTTAGTTATCCTCCAGATGGCTCCCTTTGGGTTCCTTAACTATTACATGATTATACTTACCCTAGACAAGAGTAAAATTCACTCGATCATTTTTACTATTTGGTGTATTTTTATAATGCTTGTTACTTTTTAAATCTTCCTAAGATAGGGTCTTATTCTCACTCATGTCTTCTCCACCATAGTTTGTATATATATAGCGTATTTTGCTTGAATTGTTGAATTTAGTAGTGGGTTGGGACTATGGGTGAAAAAATGATTGAGTGATATGTTCTTACTTGTTTGATTTTGTAAATTTTGTAGGCTGAGTATTATTTAAGAATGCAAATTTAGCGGAAGTCTTTGAAGCTTATAAGTGGTTAGATTCATTAAATATTTTCTCAGGATCATGTATTTCACATTAAAATCATATCTACTGGTCCATTGTCATGTTATTTTGGTGCTGAAATCAGCAGTTGTAAGTGAAGATAGAAGGCTCGGGTGTCAAAATCCTTTCACCAATTTTGATTTGGAAGAATTACAGTAATATCACCAACTACTTTGCTATCTTTGATGTGTGTTGGTTGTATCATGGACAACAAGAATGTACCTGCTTACGCTTAGTATGTGCGCCTTTCCATTTGAGTACCCACATCTTATGTGTTGGGAATGTAGAACACTACTTCTTCTTGTAATTAACAATCTTAGATATGGTTGGTCATTGATACTTTTTCGTTAATAACTCTAAATTTCATTATCTGAATATGCTCCTATTTTTCCTCAAGCTCCTTATAAACTTACCCCTCGAGATGTTTCCACTATTTACAAGAATTTCATAATAGATTTAAATTAAACAATTACAGGGACAATCGTGTTAGTGCAAGTATGGTGAGAAAATCTTTCATGTGAAGGAATTCATGGGTTTCTTCGCTTTCCAACAAGTAAAAGGTGTCATTTTTGGTTTCTCACTACCTACTTGTGGTTGTTTTTAGGTAGCTATTGGAAACAGTGTGATGGCATGTTCCAACAAGTTCAACATTGTGAGGTATCGATCATATGTAGATGTAGTGTCTATGGTTTATTCTTACTTTGTTTGCTTATATTTATTTAGGAACAAGTGTTTTAGTTTTTGATTTTTTTATCTATTGAGTTGATTTTTATCATATGTAGTCAAGATAAGTGGTGCTTGCCTCCATCATCAGTATGTTGGTCAAAGGAGTTGATATCTCCTCGTTTCAATATCTAGTTGTTTATCGCAAATTCTAAAAATTATAGAGATAAAGTATTTTGACTTCGAGTGATGTATTTCTCATGGTGTTTTGGTTGCATATGTGTTAGTCTCATTGCTGAGAGAATGAATGAGTCTCGCATTTGTGTTCTTACGCCCTTAAGTTTCATTAGGGAAGAATTACGGAATTCACAAAGCAATTAATTTGACAAAGTTGAAGTATAGAATACCATGTCTCATAGGTATACTTGTGTTACCTTAAATTGTTTTTTTGTAGACCGATATAATTATCGACTTGGCATAACTTGGGCTATGACGAAGATATAAAAAATAGTGAGTAAGAGTAGTCGTCGTGAAATGGCATAACTTAGTAGATTCCATTAGGATTGTTTGGATAATTTGGTTAATCATTTACCTGTTATTCTCAATGCTGGACCTGTCGACATTGTTGTTAAGGGAAGTTTCCATGTTCATCAATTTTTATTCTCGATTGAGTCATTCTATTTCCGTATTCTTTGAAAAGAAGGCTAACTTGATGTGTACCAATTTGTATATTTAGAGTGAGAGCCTTAAACTCATAGCAACTGTAGTTTTAGTTGATGCACTTCGTCATTTATCAAGATTTCAAGGCCAGGTAATTTTAGTGAAATGCACCAAGTACTTTTCTCATCTCGCGTTGTCCGCACCTTTGGTTTTCTTCGTAATAATTAGCTCATGTTGTTGCATTCGGGGAAGTGTTTTATTTTCATTTATCTTTTGGAGTGGGTCTTTATTTTATGAATTTTTTGGTTGGTTCTTCACTTGCTATAAGACTTCTCATGAATTTTAGGAGGGTTGTTCCTTCAATGTGTTACCGGGGAGTTTAGAAAATATTAATAAGAAGTTAAGAACTCAATATACTATTGGTAATTTATGATTATATTATGCTATGTTAGATTGAGCCCCTTAGTTGGGAAACTTCTTTGTGGTACTTTATTTTATGTGTTAATGGAAATATATGTGTTTGTAGATCTTTGTAACACATTTATTGGGTGCAAGAATACTCTCTTCCTTGGTAGTTGGAGATGTCATGAATTTTTCCCTTCGGATTGAACTATACCGATATTTGAAAGCTTTCCTTGTTTCTTTGGAATTAAAACATGTAGCTTTGGAGCATGGTCTCTGTTATTAATTGATACTGAAGTATGAGTTTGGGAAGGAAGGCGATGGAAAATTTATTGTTACGGGATTATGATGTTGACCTTTCTCCGGTAAGTCTCTGTTGTGATCTTCATTACACCCATTTAGCCATTAGGTCTGGTAGGTTCATAGTTCAAAAAGTTCCTTATTCCTTCATATTTGTGTAATTGGCGGTTTAAGACATCTATTAACAACAAAATATGATGATAGATTTTGTAATGTTGCTACTTACTCTTATATTTTTTGTATCAATATATGTTGTCATATTTTTATGTGATGTATGAGTTATTTTTATACTCTTAAAGTTTTGCAGAATAAGTTCAAGCTTAATTATGTCATGTCTTTGCGGTCCCCATTATGCACCGATTCGTGAATTTTAAATTCCCTTTGTTGTCCTTCAACATGATGTAGATGCACTCACAACAGCAGTTGTTTCGGAATGTTCATGATCGAAAACTACTCAAACGAAGGTAAACAAAATTTGAGGTTTGTTTTTTATCATCTTCTCCCCTCTCCCACTTATTCTTCTTCTTGTGTTTTGGGTTTTTGCGTAAAAGAGATGGATAGATTGAGTTGGTCTTTGTTAATCTACCTATGATTTGAAGAGGAAATTGGTTAACAAGTGGAGTCTCGTGATACTTCGGTGGAGTTCAATCTTCCTCATTTATTAGTCTTTCTTTCCTGTTTTTCATTGCCTCTGTCAGGTTGACACAAACTAGGTTACCCATCCATTTATGAACATCAACATAGATAGAATATTTCATGTCAGTCACAACATACATAAGTTACTTGTGTACATTTGTATCAACTGAAGAATCCTTTATTTTATAATAAAATTATCTGGTGGTGATTCTCAACTACATTTGTATCTGTTTTGTATTGCCATCGTAGTTTGTATATATGTTTGGATGTTGAATATGGGGAACTGGGTAATTACAGGGGGGAATTTGGGGTAATGAATTTTGACTAGGTCAGCAGAATGGGACTTGACCTTTTTTTGAGGTTGCAAAAGATTAGCAACATCAGGGCTTTGTTGCTAAAATAGAACCGTAAGCAATACAAGAGAACCAAACCAACAGTATCTAGTTCCGGGTAGTGGTATTCTGTAATTAGCAACATATTAGCAACATCAGGTTATTGTTGCTAATAAAAAATTTCGCAACGGCAACGGCCGTTATGAATGTCCGTTGCTGACCAAGATTCGCAATCTAAGCTTATGTCGTTGCTAAAAATTGCGACACCGTGTTTAGCAACAGCGAAGTCCCGTTGCGACCCCGTTTAGCAACAGCTATTGTATGTTGCTATATCCTTAAAATGGTGTAGTGAAAGTTCAAGGTGGGAAATTCCGTAAATGATATGCAAAAACAAAGAAAATCAAGATAAAAGCAAATGCTTAAAAATAAAAAGATAAAGGTGAAGATACAAAACCGGTGGGTTTCCTCCCACTTAGCGCTTGGTTTAAAGTCGTCATCCCGACTTGCTCCCTGTTTGCTAAGACTCCTCCAGCGAGAATTCCTCCACAAAGTTCACACCTTCCACAACTTCGGAAGTAAAGTTCTCATAATATGGTTTCAGCCGGTGTCCATTCACTTTAAACTCCTTTCCTGTAGCTATGCTATGAATTTCTACTGCACCATGTGAAAACACATCATTAACAACAAAAGGTCCAATCCAACGTGACCTTATTTTACCCGGAAATAATTGCAAGCGAGAATTAAACAAAAGCACTTTCTGCCCAACACAAAATTGTTTTCTAGAAATCATAGAATCATGAGATGCCTTAGTTTTCTCCTTGTAAATGCACGAGCTTTCAAATGCATCATTGTGTAACTCTTCTAGCTCTTGGAGTTGCAACTTCCTTTGTTTTCCAGCACCATCTAGCTCCATATTGCATTGCTTAATAGCCCAAAATGCCTTATGTTCAATCTCAACGGGTAAGTGACAAGGTTTACCGTACACAATCCTAAAGGGAGACATCCCAATAGGTTTCTTGTATGCGGTTCTATAATCCCACAAAGCATCATTAAGTCGCATGCTCCAATCCTTCCTTGTTGGATTCACCGTTTTCTCTAGTATGGATTTCACCTCTCGGTTAGACACCTCGGCTTGTCCATTGGTTTGGGGATGATAAGGTGTTGCAATCTTGTGCGACACATTGTACTTCTTCAACAATCCTTGTAAGAACTTGTTTTTGAAGTGAGAACCCCCATCGCTAATTATGGCTCTTGGAATTCCAAACCTTGCAAAAATGTTAGCTTGCACAAAATCTGAAACCACTTTAGAATCATTAGTTGGGGTGGCCTTAGCTTCCACCCATTTCGAGACATAATCAACATCAAGTAAGATATAAAAATTCCCATGGGAGTTGACAAAAGGACCCATAAAATCAATACCACATACGTCAAAAACTTTAATAAATTGAATAAAAGTTTGTGGCATTTGATTTCGATCACCTAGCTTGCCTGTTCTTTGGCACCTATCACAAGTTGTGCAAAATATATGTGCATCCTTAAACAAAGTTGGCCAATAAAAACCGCTTTCAAGTACCTTTTGAGCTGTTCTTTTACTCCCAAAATGTCCTCCGCAAGCATAGAAATGACAAAAAGACAAGACAGAGTTAAATTCATATTCGGGAACGCACCTTCGTATGACTTGGTCGCTTCCATGTTTCCATAAGTATGGATAATCACATATATATTGGTTTCCTAACCTCTTAAGTTTGTCCCTCTCAGCACGAGACAAGTTCTTTGGGATTTGTTTAGTTACCAAGTAGTTCACAATATCCGCATAACATGGTTCCGCAAATGCAATTGAGAAAAGTTGCTCATCCGGGAAACTTTCACGCAACGGGATAGCTTCCTTGTCCACAGCAAGACGGCTCAAATGATCCGCAACGGTGTTCTCAATTCCTTTCTTGTCTTTGATTTCAATATCAAACTCTTGCAAGAGTAAAATCCATCGTATGAGCATCGGTTTCGCCTCTTTCTTTGTAAGCAAGTACCTAAGAGCTGCATGATCTGAAAAGACACCAACTTTTGTACCAATTAGATAAGAGAAAAACTTTTCCAAAGCAAAAACAATAGCTAATAACTCTTTTTCAGTGGTAGTGTAGTTTTGTTGGGCTTCATTTAACGTTCTAGAAGCATAATAAATAGCATGGGGTATCTTCCCCACACGCTGCCCAAGCACCGCACCAACCGCATAGTCACTTGCATCACACATGAGCTCAAAAGTCTTGCTCCAATCCGGTGGTTTAATGATAGGGGCTGAAATCAAAAGTTCTTTCAAACGATTGAATTCCGCCACACACTTTTTATCAAAGTTAAAAACCACATCTTTTTGCAATAAGGTACAAAGTGGTGATGCTATCTTGGAAAAATCCTTGATGAATCTACGATAGAAACATGCATGACCAAGAAAAGAGCGTATCTCCCTCACCGTAGTAGGAGGGGTTAGATCACGAATATGGTCTATCTTAGATTTATCAACTTCCAAGCCATTAGAAGATACTATATGGCCTAAAACTATGCCATGAGTTACCATAAAATGGCACTTCTCCCAATTAAGCACAAGATTTGTTTCAACACATCGTTCAAGGATTAGTGACAAATTGTTCAAACAAAGGTCAAATGAATCACCAAAGACACTAAAGTCGTCCATGAACACTTCGATTATGTTTTCAACATATTCTGAAAATATACTTACCATACACCTTTGAAAAGTAGCTGGAGCATTGCACAAGCCAAAAGGAATCCTTCTATAAGCAAAAGTACCAAAAGGACAAGTGAAAGTGGTTTTCTCTTGATCCTCCGGCGCTATCACAATCTGATTATAACCTGAATAGCCATCAAGAAAGCAATAATAAGAGTGTCCAGCTAAACGTTCAGGCATTTGATCAATAAAAGGTAATGGAAAGTGATCTTTTCTAGTAGTGGCATTCAATTTCCTATAATCAATACAAACCCTCTAACCGGTTTGCACACGAGTTGGGACAAGTTCATTCTCATCATTCTCCACCACAGTCACACCCGATTTCTTTGGTACAACTTGTACCGGGCTCACCCACTTGCTATCGGATATGGGGTAGATAACACCCACTTCCAAAAGCTTGAGTATTTCCTTTTTCACAACTTCCATCATTGGGGTGTTCAAACGACGTTGCGCTTCCCTTGTAGGCTTTGCATTGTCCTCCAAACGTATCTTGTGCATACAAACGGCAGGGCTTATACCCTTGATATCGGCAATTGTCCATCCTATGGATGTCTTGTGCTTCCTTAGCACCCTTAGAAGTTTTTGCTCCTGTAATTCACTAAGCTCGTTAGAAACAATCACAGGTAACTCTTCATTGTCACCCAAGTACAAGTACTTTAGGTGACTAGGAAGATGTTTCAATTCTAACTTTGGAGATTTAACAATAGAAGGTAAAAGTTTTTCATCACTTCATGGTAAAGAAATAAAAGAGATATTATGAGTGTCTGGGCATCCTTGTAGTGAGTTGAGATCACCAAGGGCTTCTTTGACCTCATTACCACACTCTACACCATTATCAATGGATGTAGTTAGAACGGATTCCAAAGCATCATCACCATTCAATTCAAACATTTGTTGTGCCAATGTATCCATAACATCAACGGATAAGAAAGAGTGGACATTACTAGGATATCTCATCGTCTCAAAAATGTTAAAACATATTACTTCCCCATCAAACTCCATAATTAGCGTTCCCTTATCCACATCAATAATGGTCTTCGCCGTTTTCATGAAGGGACGCCCAAGTGGAAATGGAAGAGACGAGTCCGGTGAACCTTCATCCATCTCTAAGACACAAAAATCTGCTGGAAATACTAGTTGATTAACCTGCACAAGAACATCCTCAACAATACCCATTGGGTAGACATTAGAGCGATCGGCTAATTGCAACACAATTTCAGCCTTTTTGAGAGGACCCAAATCAAGTGAATTATACATAGATGCAGGCATAACATTAACGGATGAACCTAAGTCTAACATTGCTTTGTTAAATGTAGTGGTACCAATTTTGACGGGAATGTCAAAGCTACCCGGGTCCTTGCATTTCAGTGGGAGTTTGTGTTGTAAGATTGCCGAAGCATTCTCCCCCACACTAAGCACTTCATTACCTTTGAGCCTTTGCTTATTGGTACACAAGTCCTTCAACACTTTTGCATACTTTGGAACTTGCTTTATAGCATCAATGAGTGGTATTTTCACATGAATCTTCTTAAGAACGTCTAAAATCTCCTTTTCTAGTGCCTTCTTATTAGAATTTGCAAATCTTTGAGGAAAAGGTAAAGGAGGAACATAAGTAGGAATATGAGTTTTAGAGTTAGGAATAGGTACCTCAGAAGTTTGGGGAGAATTCTCATTCTTCTCCTCCAAAACAGGTTCCTTTGGTGTTTCCACCTTGCCCGAATCAATACCTTCAGGTTGCACAAGTTGTGTACCACTTCTCAGCATAATCGCATTGACACCCTCTTTTGGGTTAATAGGTTGAGAAGGGAGTTTACCACTATTTTGTGCCTTCAATTGGTTCAACTCAGTAGCCATGGAACCCATTTGTGTCTGCAACTCCTTGATCGCACTCTTGGTTTCTTGTTGGCTATCTTTAAACATAAAAGAAATTCCTTGCATCATTGTTTGAATCTTCGCATCGATATCGGAACCTTGATTTTGCATTGATTGTTGTGGTTGTTGAAATTGTTGACGCGGCTGGAATTGTTGTTGTTGAGGTTGAAATCCACCCGAATTGTTGAAAGTAGGTTATTGAACCGCTCCTTGCTTGTTCGTATAGCTAAAATTGGGGTGATCTCTCCATCTCGGATTGTAGGTGTTGGAATAAGGATCATACCGTCTTTGCTGATTTGGAAAAACCGCATTAGCTTGCTCATTGGCGTCTTCATACCCATGAGAACTTGGTATCACCGTGGCTGAAACTTGTTGTAGCATTGATGTGATGTTACCCATTTGTTGACGAAGTTCCTCGACCTCGCTTACTTCATTCACTGGCCTAAGAAGCACATCTGAACCACGACTCAAGAATTGTTGGGAGTTTGCTGCCATGTTTTCAATCAACTCTCTCGCTTGTGCCACCGTATTGCTCACTAGTGCACCACCACCCATTGCGTCAATAAGATTCCTATCACTTGATTGGAGTCCTTCATAGAAGTATTGGATGATCATAGCGTCGCTGAATTGGTGATGAGGACAGCTTACCACCAACCTCTTGTATCGTTCCCAACAATCATATAACGATTCTCCCACATTTTGCTTCATCCCGCAAATCTCCTTGCGAATTTGAGTAGCCTTAGATGCAGGAAAATATCTCTCTAATAAGAGTTTCTTCAACCCATTCCAAGTTGTGACACTTCCGGGAGGCAAATAATATAACCAATCCTTAGCACTATCCGCCAAAGAGAATCGGAAAACCTTCAACATAGCACCATCGGCCTCCATATTTGCTGGAAGCATAACCGTGACAATGGTGTGGAAGTCCATAAGATGTTTGTTTGGATCTTCATTCACCATGCCATGGAAATTTGGTAATTCTCTAAGAAATCCCGGCTTTATCTCAAAATTAGAGTCGGTTTGAATACAACCTCGTTGTGTATCCAACTTATGCGAATCCAAGTCCTTGAGTGTACGATTTGCAGCGTCACCTATTGCTTCTTCTTCTTCAAAAGGAATCTCATGTTCTACTCCTTCTCCTTCTTGCTGAAGAGCTTCGTGTTCTACTTCCAAGTTGTGTTCTTCCGTTGTGCCTTGCCTTGGTTGGAGTATTGTTCCTTTTCGAGTATCTATCCCGCACCTTGGATAATTCCAATCTTTAAAAGCCAGATATTAGGTACCTGAAAATAATTCTCGCAAACAAGTGAGAAACAAGACAAGAAACAAAACACAAGTATGCAAGCAGAAAAATAATAAAAAGAAACTAAAAACTATATAACAAGCCGAATGCCTCCCCGGCAACGGCGCCAAAATTTGATGCGTGTCGTATGCGTCAAAAATAATTTCACTTTCTCACTCTACTAAATATGAATGAATTACGTGATAAGAAATAGTTCGTATCCACAGAGACGCAATTTTTGTTACGCAAATTTCAGATTCTTAAGTAACCAAGTAACCAAATAACCCAAGGTGTGTTTTGTTTTTATCAAAGTAATAAAACTAAATAAAGCAAAGCAAATAGTTTGAATAATCAAATAGGAGAAGATATTGGTCACGGGATAGTATCATTCGCAAACATGTATTTTTCATCTATGATTAGAATTGGTATTTAATCTCTCAATTATCAAAAGTCCTAGGATATCTTGATCGCAAGAGTATCCCGTTTATTTCCTGATTTTATCACAAACAACATTAAAAGGTGCTATTGTGAAATCTACTTAAAAAGCAACCTAAAGTGTAAAAGCACAATTAGATTTAACTCCCTAAGAGCAATAAGTTCTATGAAATAAGACTAATCAATGCAAACAAACGTGTAAAAGCACTAATTCGTTTTAACAAAGGTTATGATTCATATGCGATTAAAAAGATGTATCACTACAAGTATTAACCACAAGATGCTACTAGAAATCAGAGATAACAACTTTTATGTATTGAAAACCCTAATATAGCTTTAGAGATGAAAACAAATCCAATTGATTGCGGACTCAACCAAACTAGCATTCAAATCATATGATAGTAAAAATAATGAATCATAAACGATAAAATTGAGACAACTAATTCATAGAATCAAATAACATGCTTGAAGAAGTCAAATTTATCCCATAACCAATAGTTGTATTTAGTTACTCATACTAATGGAGTTCATCATCATAATATTCAAAGAAAATAGATGAAACATAAAAGAAAGCAAACCCTAGAAGTAATTCTCTGCAAAAGCTCCAAGAATAGAATAAAACGTTGTTGTTTTTTCAAAAGTTGTAGAAGTCTTCCCTTTTATGTATTTTTCTCCTTTCCAAAATTAGGTCCAAGTCTTCAAAGTCCATTAGATGGAAATTCACCCGGCCCACGAGTGAGAGAAACCCGTGTAGAAAATATGTCCCAAAAACGCTCGTTTGAAAACTGTGTTTTTTGGCCGGAATTCGGCAACGAAAAGTCACCGCCGGCTACCTGAAAAGTCAAACGGTCAATGGTCCAACTCGGTCAGATCGGGTTAGATTGAGTCAACTCGGGTCAAGCACACCGAGTCAAAACTGAGAGTCAGAGTCAGCGTCAATCTTGCCAGGCCAAAGTTGTTGTTATCTTGGATTCAGCCATGATGGCCCTGCTGCACCATGTGTAGCTTCATCAGTTACAACCAAGATGGCTGTGCCACTGCAACTGCACTTCTTTCCCAGTTATATGGCTCTCTTTCAACTCCATTTTGCTAATAGAAGCATTATCACTCTGCTTCAATTCCTGCTACTCTTTTACATGTGCTTGCAATCACTGCAGGGACATCACATCAAATTAGTTCTTTGTTCACAGATTCTCATTAGTTCAGCTTCTATTCCAGAAACCCATTAATCCAGAGCTGTAGCTTTGGCACACAGTCACCAACTCCACCTGCAGCTGTAACTCCATGGCATCTTCATTGCCTGCAATTCCCTGTAAAGCTTGAATCCAACCAAACTAGTAGCACATCCCTGCAACCAACAATTCTACCTGAAGCACTGCAACTCAGCTGCAACAGACAACTATATCAGTATAGCTGCACCCAATACTCCACACTCATCCCAGCTTCTAAATCTGACCATAATACATAGCATCAATACATAGACTTCTATTCAACCATGGTCACCACACAAAAATATAGTACCAATACAAGCTTTTCACTGCCATCAATCCATACCAAAATACCCAACATCACCTATATCTTTTTGCAGTTCCTTGGATGTAAACTTAGTCACTGCAATTTCATTTCAATTCCAACTCCATTTATGAGGTTGAAAGCACAAAGCCTCCATTTGGTTCATTCATCCCAGCATAGTTCCAACATACTACCACTGCCAATCCTTCTCAGTGCAACTGCATAACCAATTCCAGCTGCCATTTCCCAAGTCTTGCACTGTATTTCATCTTGACTCTGTCAATTCACCCACCATTAGCAGCAAGTTCTTTACTCTACAGGTTCAATATCTCCTTCTTCATCTCAGTTGCACCACCTTGTTTTGACCTCCATCTGTTCTTCTTGGCTTCATACCCATTCCACCAGAACTTCAACTTCAACTCACATTCAACAAAAGGTTCATCACCATCTTCTCTGCAATTACCAGCAACAGATGCTTCAATCATTACCACCTTTACAAGCCCATATCACCTTCTTGTTCAATTGCAGATGCAATCCTGCTACTGCAATTCGAAATCAGATCCCAGAACCACAAACCCTTTAATTCTCCTTCTTTGTTTACTGATTTCAAAACCCTTATTTCAGTTCAATCTTGATTCAACAACATACCCATCATTTCTCATCACACAGAGGATGTATCTTCTCTACTGTTGTTTCATTCTCTATAGCTGCAACCCCATCAATTCCATTTGCAACTTCAGTCAAACTGCAACCATTTGCTGCTCAGATCCCAGTCACAGCAGCACATCACTATGACCTTGATTCCATTGCAGCTGCATCTATTCCAACCAAAACTACCAATATGGCAGCACACATCCAACACTGCAATAGCACTCAAACAATTGAAACTTCACAATCTCAGTAAACCCCAGTCTCAATTCAACCACAAACCCTAGAACAACTCCAATCGAGTCATTTCTCTGCCTGAAACCAAATCCTATGAGAACCCATGTCTTCTAATTCACTCACGTCTCTAACACTTCCACAGAATATCTTCCATCCAATGCAACCACCATTAATTCCTTCCATGTTCGAATCGAGCAATTCTTCTTCCATCACAATAGACACCGGCAATGTGCCTAATAATGATGTGCCACTGGTATCTTGCACCCAACCTAGATTTGGTTTGTAAAGTTATTGTTAAACCTACTTTTCTAAGAGTACCTAATCTAGGATTGGAACTGTGTGCCTCTCAAGTCCTCTTGACTATTTTCTTAAATATAATACTTTGATGAGCCATAAATTAGAGTTCACTCATGTCTCTCCATTCCCCTTATAAAATCCACTTTGAACTAGACATGGTGCACATTTTGTACCCAAAAATATATCTATTGAAAAATCTAGGTTTGGGGGTAACTCATTCACATATGCAGTCTCACTTGCATTGTTGTCCTGCTATAATTGTGTAAGGATGAGCACTACGTCTTTGGGTTGATCCTCAACTTTTAGATTGTTGTACATGGTGAGTCATCATTGTATAATCTAGTAGGTAAAATTTTAAATCTTGTTGATATATTTGTGTGCTAACCAAATTTTGTCTTCGTTTCATATTATTTGCTTTCAAAGCATTCATTCAATTATGGTTAGCACCACCTCTTTCGCATCGGGTAATCTCTTTCCTTTAAATCTTCTCTACCTTTGTTCTCTTGATATGTGTTCTTATTATTTTTGAAACATTGAGGACAATGTTAGATTTAGGTTTGGGGTGTGTTTTGCATATAGAGTTTTTAGTCTTTTATTAAAAAAAATCAAATTAGTCTTTTATTAAAAAAAAAAAAAAAAAATCAAAAATTTTCCGATGACCAGAGCGGGTCACATCGTAAACTGAGGATTTTTTTTGAGTGTTTTGCATATAGATTTTTTAGTCTTTTATTAAAAAATAAATAAATCAAAAATCAAATTTTTGTATGATGCTGTGTAGCGGGTCTTGTGTTTGGTATCCGATGATCGTAGCGGGTCACTAAAAAATATGATGATCAGCTGTGTAGCGGGTCTTAAAAAAAATGGTTACAAATTATCAAGGTGCTACGAAATTCCTAAGTTCTGAAGACCGAAGACAAAGACATTTCTAGATGCATACTGGAGAATGCATTCAGTTTGGGGGTATTTGATGAGTGCCAAATATTGCATATTCATACACCTTTTCATTGGCACTTAACTCATCTTTCGAGCTTCAAAGTCATATATTATCCCAAATTCGGCATTTTTACCATTTTCAAGAATAAATATTTGTATTAATTAATTTTGTGTTTTTAAGTACTAAATAAAGCTTGGAAGAATTGAGAAGACAAAAGAGAAGAAAGTTGGAAGCGTTGCAACCCGCCGCGCATCTGGCAACTTGTTTACAAATTCATGGGATTAAACAACCCATGATCCAAAACCCATGATCCAAACCCAAGACCCAAATCCATTTCCACCTCACCCCCAGATTCTTTCCAAAACATCCACCTCACCCCAATTCTTTCCAAAACATCCACCTCACCCCATTGATTCTTTTCCAAAACATCCACCTCACCCCATTTCTCACCAATCACTCCCAATTTGTTTCCACAACCAAATATATTCCATCAATTAAGAAAACATGTTTTGTTGAGTGGATGAGTGCCAAAATTCGGATCCAAGTGCTTGAGGGAATTTTGTGTATAAATAGAGAGGGTTGTTGTTTTGAAAAACCATCCAAGAATAGCTTGTTCATGTTAGTTTATCAAATTTAAGTTTTGTTGTAATGTTCTTCAAGTTTCATTTACTAGGGTTTAGATGAAGCCCTAATCTCATTGGTATGCATTCATATCTTGTATCTTGTTCTTGAAAGTTTAGAATTGTTTAAAGATATAATTTAATCAAGTTTTTCAACATCTTGCTCTCACAATGTATGCCATGTATCCATTGTAGTTAGAATATCTCTATGTTGATTATGCTACAACTCATGCTTAACCAAATATTGATCTTTAGATTAGTTGTGCTTAATTAGACAATTAATGCTTTGGAGAAATATTTTAGTTGTGATTAAATTATCCATTGGAGAAACACCTTAGTTATACGGTAGACTTGAATCTACTATAAGGACAAGAATAATATTACAAGTTGAATGCATATCATAGGTTATTGGTGGATTTGAATACCCTAGTATCCATATTATCATTGTTTACCAACTTCTACACTCTCCAAGTCTCGTGGTTAGCTATCTCCTCCTTTGAATCAGCCTCATCCTTCACTAGTAGCAGACCTTCTTCATCATAACAAAACCCCTATTCAATCTTCACTAATTTCTCCGTTACTTCCTCTCCATGAATGCTAACAAAATAAGCCGCCATGGCTTTCTCGGTTTCAAGCAGAGTGAAAGAGAAAATGATTGTCTCTCTCTGATTTTTAGGTTTGTTGTAAGAATTCCACTTTGTTAAAGTAGATAAGGGGTGAACACCGAGAATGACTATAAGCACCCCTAAATAGGATAAGGGCCAACCAACCGATAGCCCATTAACTTTCCTTTGAGATAAAACAGCGACCCCCTATCGTTGGATTGACTCCACATAGCACACGCGGTTGAACGCTTTCGCCCTCCTTGCTCCAAATGAATGCTCTTTTCTTTCAGGAATTCTTCCACCAGCAGCAGCCGCCTCTTATTCCTCAAACCCACTTCATCTCTTCAATTTCTATTCATCACTAAAGTAGTCGTGCTTTTCAGACAAAGATTGCATCACTAAAGTCGACATACTTTTCAGACGGGAATCAAGAGATATAAGTGAATAATGAGAAATAGTTCGTCCCCGATCACTTGAATATGAAATGAGGATTTTGCGTTGTTTCCTCTTCTTTTGTTTCAAATGACTCCAAAGTACCTAAATACTCAAAAACAAAACATAAGATACATAATTTACAAGAAAACTAGCAGAGAAAGCATAAACAATAGATAAATAATACGGTGTTTTAGACACCTATCAGAGTTATACATTCCAAAGCGACGAAGAACCTTCTCAAGATAGGATTTCTGAGTAAGACATAACTTCCCCTTTGACCTATCTCGAGTAATCTCCATACCCAAAATCTTCTTAGACGGACCCGAATCCTTCATCTCAAACTGTAAACTCAACTGTTTCCTCAAAATATTAATTTATGACTTGCATGTCATCCACATAGAGTAAAAGATAAACATAACTTTCATCTGGAAATAAAACATTAATATCTGACTTTATCTTGGAATCTATGAGCATGTCATCCACATAGAGTAAAAGATAAACAAAACTTCCATTTGGAAACTTCTTAAAGTATAAACAATGATCGTATTCACTACAAGTATACTTTTGCTGTAACATAAACGTGTCAAACCTCTTGTACAATTGTCTTTGTGATTGCTTCAAACCATACAATGATTTCTCAAGTCGACACACATAATCTTCCTTACTAGCAACTCCATAACCAATGGGCTGTGACATATAAATGTCTTCCTACAAATATCCGTGCAAGAAATCAGTCTTGACATCTAATTGCTCGAGCTCTAAGTCAAACTGTGCCATAAATGCTAAAAGGACTCGGACACAAGTGTGTATAACAACTAGAGAGAAAACTCTAGGGCTGTCAACGGATTGATTTCCGTCGGATTTTCACAAAACCGATTCCGGTAGGGGTTAGTGTTAACGGATTCCGATAGGCTAAGATATCCGACGGAATTCAAAAAATCAATTCTGATTCCGATAGGCTAAGATATCGGAAATTCCGATAAAATCCGGTAGTGAATCAAATCCAAGCATTCCTGCAAATCTAGCCTCAAGTCATTTTTAAACCCAAACCTCTGTCCTTGCCCTTGGTGTCTCCCCGTCATATTCCACCCGACCAGGATTACTTGGCCCATCATCTTGAGCTTTCAAAGCATGGGTATTGTTTATACTTACTTTTTTAGATTCCAAGTCTTTTGCATTACTCGAGCAAAAGCTGCAAAACCCATCCATCCCATGTGCCCCCTTTGATGTTGTCGTTTGACTTGATTTCCCTTCGGTTCTTGAGACTTCCAAGTTCCAAAGGACCAGCGACCAGACCAGCGTTTTCACCAGACGATGGACCACGCTCACCAGCGTTTTCACCAGACGATGAGCCGACACCGGTTACACCTTGTTTGTTCCCCTCAGCAGGCTTACTAGAAGCGATTGAATTACCAGCCTTGCCAACCTTGAGCAAAACTTGTTCTTCCTTACTCACATATTTCTGATTTGGCGGGATTGTCGATTGAATTTTCGGCAGCAATCGCCACTGCAGCAAAACCAACAGCAACACCAACATCATCTCTATTTCTTCATCTGATTCAATCTCTCAGTTCAACCAGATATTCAATTCACGTAACCCAGCTTCTAATAATTCATAAATCAACCATCAAACCACTTTTAATCCCCATCAGTCTTCTCATGGTACTTCTCGAACACATCGAACAATCAAAGCCTTGAATCATAACCCCAATTGAATTTTCCCCGATTCACTAATTTTTTTGGAAGTGCAGAGGAGTAGTAGAAGTGCAGAGCCTGCGCCGAGGGGATATAAGAGAAAAAATGTGGAAGAAGAACTGAAGAAACACTTCTTTTTCGACATATGATAATACCTAGGGTAGGAAATTACTAGTACACCCCTGGGCCTATCGGATGTCGGATATTAACCTACCGGATTCTGCCTCATCCGATTCCGATAGGGTTAAGGGATAAAATCCGGAAACTCGTCCGGTTCCGGAATCCGAAATCCAACAAATCGGAATAAATCCTATAGGATGTCTAATATTCGGAAATGGATCTCGGACTTCGGATGTCCATTGACAGCCCTAGAAAACTCCATTATAATCCACACCTTCCCTTTGTGCATATCCCTTAGCCATTAACCTTGCTTTGTATCGTACACCACTAACGATACCCTTGGAATTTGGAATTCCATCCTTTACCGTATAGACCCACTTTCACCCAATCTTCTTTCGACCCTTAGGCTACTTAACAAGTTCCCAAGTGCAATTCTTCTGAAGATACTTCATCTCCTCTTCCATGGTTGTTTTTCACTGAATGTCATGAGTATTACTCATTGCCTCATCAAAGGTAAACGACTCATCCTCAAAAACAGATAATGCGTAAGATGCATACTCGTCAAAATCATAACGGACTGGTGGACATCTCTCACGTTGTGACGTCGGGGACGGAATATTCTCAACTTGTTGCTGTGTAGATTTCTCACTAGGAACCTCAAACTCAAATTCATCTTATACAAGAGTTTCTTCTTCTTCTTCTTCTATAGTAGATGAACTAGGAACTCGTGGCTCCACCTGCATCTAATCATCTTCAACACCGGTACTACTCTCACTTTCAATTTGAGAGTCCCAACCTATTGTTGATGGTGGTTTTTAGCTTAGGGTTAAAATCGTAAAACCTTGCATCTGATGTGACGTCACTATGCAAGGAAACAAAACCGTGAGTTCTAACCTCTCCACTGGCATATTTATTAAGCCGTTCAATATATTTACATGAAATCTATCCAGACTGGCGAATGTAGCAACCATCCCATATGTTCTATAGAATTTCGGCGCCTTGCCTATATTCACTTAATATACATTCCTTTGAATGCCTTCTATGCTATGTTCCCCGTATGAACCCTTAATGTTGATATGGCATGACGATTTGTGTTCACTCGCAGCAGAGTAGCACGAATTTCCAAATATCAAGGATTAAGGTCTTTGCATAAGGTATTCAATCGGAAAAGCATGCTGCTCCCTGGAGATGAACTTAAAAGAACTCTGTGTCAACACATAGAATTCAATAAATTGCCCTGACTAACTTGTATAAATTAGGGTTTCGCACCTCGCGCAGTATATCAGACCTTGCTTGTCGAAATTAAGCCTAGGCAAACTAGGTACTTAATCCGCCATGGATTAGAAGGTACAAAACCTTGCCCATAATCTAGAAAACATGTATGTGCAATAGAAAAGGGAGGCGTGGCCATGCCTTGGGCCAACTGGCGCCACTTTCCATTAGCCACTCCCTTCCTAAACCAACCCTATATTTCTCGACCAATCGCGTCGCCTCAAATTAGCCACGCGCACATAAGTTGTGGTTGGACCCACACTTGCTGGCCCCACTTCCCATCGACCAATCAGGTCGCTCTAAAGCCACCACACTCACACCAGAAGTGTAGCCGCGCCTATGCTTGGACGACCCTCTTTTAATCGACCAATCAGGTTGCTCTAAAGATGCCACACTCTCACCAGAAGTGTAGCCGCGCCTTATGTTTTGCCGGTCCCTTTTCTTGGACAATCAAGTTACTCTAAACTTTCCACCAATATAAACGAAATGAAGATAATCATGTCATGTATAAAATGTACTATAATGCATCTAAAGCATAACACATAGGCTTCACATGATGGTACGCATAAGGACTTAGTCCCCTAGTTATATCTATGTCAAAAGATAACATATTAGGCATTGCACCATCAACTTACTGACTAATGCATGTTGGTGGAGCACCTTGTTATTTACGACAAGAAAATTACATGAATTAATTATAATTTATCAGAAAACATTACCCAAATGAATCCCTGGAACTGTAGCTATGGAGAAGCCCAAATTGAGAACATAATCAAACCCATAACCATTTGTACCTAAAATTCAACCCAAAGCATAATTTGTTTTTCAAATCCTATAATCGAATTTAACAAATACAACAATTCATCACTAAAAGATACCTTAAAGGAAGCATACCTGATGAATAGGTTGGTGGAATTGGTAAGAACAAGACATTCGAGTAATTTTTAGGAGAAATTAATTTATTAATTATTCCTGACTTTGGAGAACCAAATTGAAGATTATGATTAATATCTTCTCATACTTCAATTAATGATACACATTCTATATTATCACCCATTTCCATCACATTTAATTAACCAAATATTACACAGATCGGCTACCATCACCAATCCAAGATAATAAAAAAAACACCAACCTCCACAACTACTGACCCTATGAATCCACCACAAAGCTTAAGGCTTTCGAAATCGTAATATTATTTTCAAAAATTTCAGATCTGAAATCGATTAATTAATACTTTTGATTGAGTTAAATCTCAAATCTAAATGGTGGTTATGAAGATAGCGGTGATGTTGTTGGTTATGGTGTCGGAGATAGAGATGGTGGTAGTGGTGGTGGTGGTTGCAGGGATGAAGTTGATGATGGTACGGTGGGTTCAGCTGATGTTTTAGGGAGAGCAGCAGAGAGGATGTTTAGATCTGAAAATGAAAAATAAAAATAAAGAAACGATTCTTTGAAATCTTATCAGTACGTAGAGGTGAATTTGGAAGAAATAAAAACGTTAATGGACCCCTGATGGGCCTATAAATGGGGAGGGGTATTTTAATTGTTCCATTAGTATATTTGTGAAACTCATGAAAAGGAGGGACAATTATATAATTCCCACTAGTTCAGGAGCGTCTGCAAGTAAGTTACTTGCAATGACTGTCTATTGAACCTAAGTGAGTGAATTGATAGCATTATCTGTTTACTCTCTTGTTGTGCATCTCATTTGTTTGCCAAACTAGGATTTGAATTTTGTCACTTCCTGACTAGTTCGTACTAGAGAATCCCACTACTGGTTGGGATCAATAGACCATAGAGTTTCCTGGAACTGATGATGAGGAGGTAGACCCTCCTGCTAAGACCTTAAGAGAATACATGTACCCGGCTAGGGTTATCCAACCCTCATACATTGTTTTTCCGACCACTATAGCATATTTTGAAATTAAAATTAATACTATCCAGGCTTTGCCAAACTTCTATGGCAGAGAAAATGAGAACCCCTACTACCACATTAAAGACTTTGAGGAACTATGTGGTACTGTGAAAATTAAAGACTTGACCGATGAGTATTTGAGATTGAGATTATTCCCATTCTCTTTGAAATATAAGGCAAAATCGTGGCTTGATGCAATACCGTTTTCTTCCATCCACACTTGGGATGCAATGACGAAGTTATTTTTGCACAAATTTTTCCTAGGCATAAAATCAAATCTTTACGGCAAAGTCTTAATAGTTTTTCGCAGCAAGAAGGAGAGTCTCTCTATGATTACTTATAGAGGTTCCATGATATATTGTTGCAATGTCCGCACCATGGATTTGATACCGTGAGACTCACTATGATTCTCTACGAGGGATTAGATCACAAAACTATGACCATGGTAGAATCACTATGTGGGGGTAAATTTCAGGACAAGAGTGCTGATGAGGGGTATAAATTTTTGCATGAGGTAGCTGAAAAAACTCAGGAATGGGATGCTAAGGAACCCATTAAAAAATTTGCACCTAATAGGAATGAAGTGCATTGAGTTGATATTAAATTCAACTCTGATGCCAAAATTGCTGCTATGGAAAGGCGAATTGAGTCGTTAGAACAAATCCAGTTTAGTTCTAAAACGTTTGTAGACCATTCCTTTGATGATAAAGTCAGAGAGAAAACCAATGCTCTCTATCAGGACAATCGCCAAAGATTTGACCCTTACTCGAACACATATAACCCATGGTGGTCAAGACAACCTAACTCTTCATGGTTTAAGGGTCAATATCAAGACCAACCAAGTAGAAACATGTTGTCAGGTTTCATACAAACAGATCCTAGTTTGGTAGAAAGTCTAAAGTTGTTGACACAAAATAACTTACAACTTAGTCAAGACATGAGGCAATTTGCTCAATTCCAGCAAAGTGCCTCTCAATTCCAGCAGACTACTCAAAGGTCGATAACAAATTTGGAGCATCAATTAGGGAAGCTGTCTAGCCAGTTGAATGCGAGGGATAAGGGTACCTTCCCTAATCAGCCTCGCCCAAATGCTAAAGGTACATTTGGGGTAAACCAATCAGGAGTTACACCTTCAGATCATGTCCAGGACATTACCTCTTTGAGAAGTGGTAGATTAATAGGTAACCAGGATCTGAATCTTGAAAAAAATGAGCAAGTTAGGGACTCGTCCTCAACTTCCCATGCTACTCCTTCTAACAATAATGAATCAGTTTGAACGAGAAGGATGAGACTGAGGTTTCGTACATTCCTCGTGCTTCTTTTCCTCAAAGATCGTTACCTAAAACAAAAGAAACTCAAAACAATGAAATTTTTGAAGTGTTTAAGCAAGTTAAAGTTAACATTCCTTTGCTTGATGCCAGTAGACAGATTCCATCTTATGCTAAAGTTTTGAAAGATCTTTGCACTCTGAAACGCATATTGAATGTGAAGAAGAAAGTTTTTCTCACTGTGGAGGTCAGTTCTATTATCACACATAACACACCACCGAAATATAAAGATCTTGGTTTTCCTACCATATCTTGTGTTATTGGCGACCAGACCATTAAGCATGCATTGCTAGATTTAGGTGCAAGTGTGAATCTCCTTCCATATTGTGTGTATAAGCAGCTTGGGTTAGGTGAACTTAAACCTATTAGTGTTACACTTCAGCTTGCTGATAGGTCTGTAAAAGTACCTAGGGGAATAATCAAAGATGTGTTGATACAGGTTGAGAAGTTTTACTTTCCGATCGATTTTATTGTTTTAGATACACAACCTGTCTCTAATACTAGTGGACAAATTCCAGTCATATTAGGCAATCCTTTCTTGGCCACTTCGAATGCTATTATAAATTGTCAAAATGGGATTATGGAGCTTTCTTTTGGCAACATGAAAATGGAAATAAATGTATTTAATCCGTCTAATCCTGTTTTGATTTCTGATGCTTGCGAATCTGTTTGCATGATTGAATGTGTGAATGACTCTTATGGTGATTGTTATATAAAGGATCTCGGAAAAGAATTTGACAGTATTGCAGGTAGTAAAGATTTATGTAAGACCAGAATATTGATACAACGATATTCTCGCGAGATTTATAACATTCCTGCGAGCATCCCCGCGAGCTCTTCAACAACACTTTGCGAGTGTCACAAAAACAGTCAAAAGAGTGACGTAATAGCTGACGGTTGAAGAAAACATGAGAAAAGCATGTTTGTCCCGCGATGGTTACAAAGCTTGCGAGAATGAACATTATAATTACCGCGATGAGATCGCAGAGTAAATCCGAAACAAGAGGAAAGCTTAGCTATCATCCACTATGTAATTCCCTATATAAAGGATTCCAATAAATTCAGAGAGGGATGATGTATTTTTGAGAGTTGAGAGAGTCTTGAGGAGAGAGAAACTCCAAGAGAAAAGTTGTATTCTTGAGTTCTTACATTTCCTGTAAACATTTCTGAAAATCAAATAATAAAGTGTCGTTTTTAATCTTCAAATTTGAGTTGGTTATTACAAATTCTTAACAAGGGTGTAGTATAGGATTTCCTGTAACTACATTTTGGCGCCCGAAACAGGGAGAATCAAGCTAAGAAATCTCTAATTTGAAGAAATTGTTAGAGTTGAAGAAATGGCTAGAAGAAGAAGAAATACATCAGAACCACCAACAACTGTGAGGAGGAGTAAAAGACTTGCAGGTGGAGAAACAAATGAATTAGGAGAATCGCTAAGTATAAGAACAAGAAGAAATAGAACAAGGATTGAAGAAGAAAATCAAATTCCACAACCGAATCAACAAACACCAATACAAGATAGAAATGTGGATTATGATAGAGTGAGTGTGCATACTTGGAGATCGGATTCAGTGGAAGACGTAGAAGATCAACAATTATGAGACGGAAGAAGAGAAGAATGAAATCAAGGAGTGGTTGAAGGATTAATTCATGGAGAAGGCGAAGATGAAACAACAGATGATCTAATACAAAGAATACAAGAGGAAAGAATATTAGAGGCGGAAGAGCGTGCAAATTTAACAAGATAAAATCACGAGTTGAGAATTGAGAATTTGAGATTACAAAGTAGAAGATCAAGAAGTACTGTTAGATCAAATTCAAGGTCATTAAAAGAAGAACCAAGACGAAATTCCCCAATGAGAAATGCTAGAGGAAATATCCAAGAAGAAATGCAAAATCCAAATGAAGAACAACGTCATAGAGAAGAAGAGGTAATAGAAAATCGTTATGATCCGCGCGGTGAAACTATGGAAGGTAGACATAACAATAGAAATCGAGAGGGAAGAAACAACCAAATGGTGAAGAAAATCCAGAAGAAGGTAGGAGGATATTACATGGGCGAGAGATTCAGAGAAATCGAAGAATAATTGAGGAAGAAATTGAGAAACATTATGTTGAACAAGCACGCCTAGCTTGAGAGAGAGAAAGATTAAGGGCAGAAGTAGAAGAATAAGAGTTTCAAGAGGCAGTACGACAGAATAACCATGAAAATCGAGAAAGGAGACGTACACAAAATCGTTATAATGATAATATTCAGGAAGAGTATGATAGAATACAGAGGAAAATAGAAATACAGCGAAGAGAAATGAAGAAATTCGCAGAGAAGGAGATAGACAGCATAATCAGCTGTGATTCCAAGAAGAAGGTGAAAGAGAAAATTGCAGAGAAAGACGGGATGACGATGAAGAAGAAGAAGCACAAAATCTCGCAAGACAAGAATGCAGAAGAAGGGAAACTGCATTAAAAAGACCAATGGAGAAAAATTCAGCTGAGAATGAGCAAATATAGAGAGAATTAGCAGAAATGCGAGGAATGATAAACAATAGAAGAGAAGGAGGCAGAAGGAAACTTGATGAAGCAATTGAAGAAGCTGCGAGAACCCCTTTAGCTCAGGAAGTACAGCTAAGAGGAATACCTCCTAAATGCAATTTACCAACATTAACCAGTATCTTTGATAGAACTACTTGTGTTGTTCAGCATGTTAAGGCTTATGTCAGGTGTATGCTACAATGGGAGAATCATGATGATGTATTGTGCAAGTATTTTGCGTCTAGCTTAACTGGAGAGGCGCTAAAATAGTTCAAGGGATTGCCAAAAAATATTATAACTTCTTTTGATCATTTACAAGCTACATTTCTGGGAGCATATATAAGCAACAATTCATCGCGGCCAGGCATTGAAGATGTATTTGGATTAAAACAGAGGATTGGCGAGAGTTTGAAGCACTTAACCATAATATGGAAGAAAATGTGCAGTGATATGGTTGAGAGAGTGGATGAAAGATACCTCATTTTGTCTTTCATCAATGCAATGTTCGCAACCAATCTGTTGTACATATAAATTTTCAGAATCAAAAATACTATCACAATGACTGAGCTACGAGAACTACAAGAAGAATACATTGCTTTGGAGGAGAAACAAAATGAAATGGAATCATATCCAATCGCAAACACCTACTCAGTAGCGGAAAACGGAAGTTTACTTCCTAAAATGATTAACAATGTGGCGAGCACCTCGCAGGCACAACAAGAGAAAGTGGTGATTGATGACCAGCAGAATTTAGTAGCGATAGGCAGTCGAGATTAATAAGAGTATGAAAGGGAGAAGAATTATTACAATCGCGAAGGAAATAACAAAATCCAAAGACTTGATCTACCATGGGAAACATATGGTGGTCAGAGGCAAAACAATTTCATAAGCCAAGGTAATCAGAAGATAATATGGGAAGAAATTAAGATGCCACCTCTAAATGCTAGTACAGAAATTTTTTTGGAAAGCTATCATTCTGATGGAAAATATACCATCACCATGGAATATGGGAAAAGAGCCACATCCAAATAATCGAAGTCAAGAATTTTGTCCTTACCATCACTTTCATGGTCACTCAGTAAATGATTGCAGGAATGTAAAGAGGATAATTTTAAGGATGATTGATCAGGGGAAGCTAAATCACTTTCTAGTAGGACATCCACAATCTCAGCAATTACCGCCAGCACCAGAAATTCGCAGAGTGAATGCTGTAAAAGGAGCAGAAACATTCGTAATAGAAGTTGGGGATAAAGCAAAGAATTTGTTTTGTAATTCCATTGTACATTCATACATAACTATTGAGGATTTCCATGATAATGTTCTAAGCAGAGTCTTCGCGAGAGACACAGATGGAAGAGAGATAATGAATATTGCGAGAGCCTCGCCATTAAAAGAATAGCAGAAGAAAACTATTTCTTTCACTGCACAAGAAGTACTAGAGCCTGGCGAGATGCATGACAGCCCATTGGTGGTCAGGTTAGAAATAAATCCAAAGCAGATAGAAGAAGAATATGAAGAAAATGATGATGAAAATGAAGATTCTTGGGCCATCAACAGAGTTCTAATAGACACAGGGAGTTCAGTTGACATCTTATTCTATCATACCTACAGAACCATGGGTGGAAAAGATGAGGATTTGATACCGTCAACATATAAAATTTATGGCTTTAATGGAACAACTAACAAACCAAAAGGGGAAATTGCAATGCGGATTCCATTAAAGGGGATATCTTCAAAGATCTTGTTTTGTGTTGTGGACATTGAATCACCTTACAATGCCCTGATTGATCGACCTTGGCTAGATGGGATATTAGGTGTATCATCTACTTTTCACCAGTGTATTAAATTTCCTCATCCTAATGGTATTGGAGTCATTAAGGGAGATTGGGGAGAAAGCAACAAATGTTATGAGATTGATATAAAATCTTGCGAGGAAAGAGCTGAGAAGAATAGAAATTAGAAGTACAACATCAAGCAACGACAAATATGTGAAAGGTTGATGGTTGATGCAATAGAACAGCGAGAAGATGAAATGCTTCGAGATCAAAGAAGTGACAAATTAATGGTTGGAGGCGAGCGGCCCGCAAGTGAAGAGAAAATAGCAAAGCGCAATAAGAAGACATCAATAGAAAGTAGTAAATAGAAAGGTAAAATGATAAAATTTAGAGAAGCTTACGAATGATTTGTTTGAAGAAAATGTAATTGAAAAGAGTACTATGTTTGAAAGAATTGCAAAATCTTACAAGAAGAAAGAAGATCAAAGAAATGAAATTTTATCAGAGTTACAATAATCGCGAGAAGCGCGAATAAAATTTCGCAGAGATTAATAGAATGGGACGAACCTTTATGGCGTGCACCTTAGTTCGCAGATACAATTTCGCAAGAGTCAAATGTAAGACCTAATAGTGCGTCATATAAGGGGGTATCTCTTTACACGACTCAGGGATAAGGTTATACCGCTGCTGGAACCTGAGTCATGTATATATTGCATATCCAGGAGAGAGATCTTGGATTTCCAACTATATAAGGTTATACCCTGGTTGGACGACTGAGAATCTCTTCTAAGAAGTGCATAGTATGACCAAGGCGCCGAGGTACACGGTTGAGCCAAGGATGCCCGAGCGTACGAAACTACCCTGGCCATTCTTGGTAAGTCTTGGCTATGATGCACTTGGCCTGAAGAAAACCCCACTTAGGGTGCAGTCTTGTAACTATAAGCCATATAGGCATAAAGGACAAGAGGCTGCGAAAACAACTGGTTGTTGGTAAATCCGAATGGGAGGAGCTAGTCTTGTATGGCCTATGTGCCCTCCTTGAAGAGGAAACCAGGGGGAAGATAAGGGCGGCACCCTCCATTAGGGAGCTGATAAGTGTCTAAAGACGGCAATGTCATGGGGATTTATGATCGCAAGAACATTTAGGCCTGTCATATTATCGCGTGACGAAAATTATACAGAGGCAACAAGCCAAAAGAGAAAAGTTAAGATGAGATCAATGGGTTTTTACATGAAAGCGTAAAGACGTCATGCGATTTCATCGCAAGACGGCAATGTCATAAGGTTTAATTCTTGCAAGAGAGTTTATACTTATCATATTGTCGCAGAGATGTTGAAAAAATATGGATAAGACAAGATCAATGGGTCAATACATGCAAATGTAAAGACGTCCTGTGATTTTGTCGTAGAAAGAAAATAAAAAAATGTGGAAAAATAAGACCTTTAATTAGGAAGGCATAATAAGACCATAAGATTATTGCGATAATGCTCGCAGAATTTATGAGATTTGCGATTTTACGCATAGATCATAAAGTTATGCAATTGTTGCTAGTGATAACATCGCCGATATTGAGGCAAATTTATTTTGATTTACAACTAATATCTAATCTCTATTTAATTTTTTCATATTGCAGATGAATAATAGAGGCAAGTATGGGAATGCATAGAATGATGAAATTATTATTCATGCATCATATGATAAAATTGCATAGATATTATTAAATGATACATTTATACAGATAATTAAAGGGTAATAATTATGTTGATTGATTATGTTGCAGAAAAAGAATTGTTTTCTAATTCATATAGATGGAAGCAAAAGAAATTTATACAGGAAGAAGCTCGCAAGAATATTACAGGAAGAAGGAAATAAGTATTCAAAAACTACAAGGAAGATAAAAATAAGAAACAAAACTAATTAGATCCATCACCGTCTTCTTCATCAGATTTTTCTTCCTCGCCAGAATTTCCTTCATTATCATTATTATCTTCATCTTCACCAGATTCCTCAGCTTCACTATCAGATATAATAAGAGTTGGAGTTTTTGATGGAATTTCCTTTGCAAGATCAAGGTATGTAGAATGAGGAATATAATGATCATCGCAAACCAATTTAACGGAGTTATTGCGAACTTCAACAAGGGTAGTACTATAATTCGCAACAATAATCTTAAATTGTTCCTTCAATCGTGAATACTTATCATTGCGAGAAGCAAGACTACTCGCGAGTTGATTCTTGTCATTTTCAAGTTCCATAATTCTTTTAAGACACTTATCTTCAATTCCTGCAAGTATATAACAAGAAGTTAGAAATTTTGCAAGGAAGAATAATAAAAACAGGAAATTAACAGAGTACAACAGTTGACAACCTTCTCTTTCAGAAATCATGTCTCTAATTAAAGCTGCTTGTTCAACATGAAGACTAACATCTACACCTAAGTTATTTCTGGCATTGTCAAGAACCTTCGCAGCCAAAGCAAACTCATCATCGCTATTAATAAGAAGGCAAGAGAGAACTTGAGTTTCTCTCGCAAGAAGATCTTTATTCTCGTAGATAAGTCTATCTCTTTCCATTTGAGTATTAAGAAGAGTTTTATGAAAATCTGCTAGGGCCTTGGCACCATTTTTAACTGCACGATCTTTCTCATCTATAAATGTGCTTAAACTTGTTGGTTAAACTTAAATTGAATCTGTGATCAATCTTTAAGAGATCAAATTTGGATTTAAGTTCATCTAAAGAGAGAGATCTAATCTGATCGTCTGAGAAATTACTTAAAGAACTATTAAGGCGAGCAAGAAGGGTATTCTCATCTACGGGTTCATGAAAATATTGGAGGAATGTAGCCTCATCAGTAAGACCATAAACATCTGCAAAAATGGTTGCTTGAATAAGTTGCGATAGGGTGAGAAGAATTAAAAAATAAAATAAATAAATCATACCATAGAGTTGTTGATTAGCTTTATCAAGATCAAAGATTTTTTTCTTATCAACTGAAGCTTCAGTCTCCAACTGCTTATTTTTCCTGCGAAGCTCAGCAACTTCAACTTCTAGTTTTTCTTTATCCCGGCAAAGATTAGCAGCTTTCTTTTCATAAATAATACGTCTATTATCCAAATCACAAGCAACAGCAAAAGAAGCTCTTCCAACCTACGATAGAACTATATAAGTCAAGATCTGGAAAAAATATCAATAGATACATAAAAAGAATGAACAAGTAGAAACATACCAGGCTACCAAGTGAATTTAAGAGGCTTGGAGTCAGCGATCTTGAAACCCCACGAAGGGAATCATTATCAGCTAATATGGGAGCATCGCAGACTTTGGCGAGAGACTGGGATATTCCATTAATAGCTTCATCTCCATACTCATTTGGGATACCAAATGTAGCATCGCCAAAAATTTTGGATAGTTGAGCCATTGCAGACTCAGAAGAAAAAGAATCCTTTATGGAAGGAACGTCATTATCAACGCCAAAATTATCATCATTATTATCCTTGTCGAAATCAACACTTAAATTTTTTGGAATAAATTGAGGAGTTGAAGAAGAAGAGATTTGGGTTTTTCTTCTCTTTAAGGGAGGATCGTTAGATCCCTCACTGCGAGGAACAGTAGGCTTCCCTTTGGGAGGAGCAGTAGATTTCCCCTTGCGATCAACTGAAGATTTCACATATTTCACATTGGTTCTCGCGGGTTTTATTGGTTCTAATTCTTCGATTTCCTACGAACACAGATGAAGATAAGAAATAGGGGCAACAATATATTGTTAAAATTCATGAAAAGATATTTCTTACTTCATCTGTGAAAGATTTAAGAGCTAAGAGAGTGTTGGGTTTCCTAAAGTTATGGTAATTGAGTTTTATCCTGTCAATCTGGAAAAAATCGAAGTCATTTAGCGAGAATATGAAAACATAAGGAAGATGATGGATAATAATTATGCAAAAATTGGAGAGAACATACCTCTTTAGTTCTTTCAGGCCAGTAGAAGACCCATGGTTGATACTCTATAGCACTCGCAGGTAGTGCATGGGAACCATAGATATATGAACCCTCTAAAGTTAGAGGGAAGATGAACCATTTGTCATCGCTGGAGTGGCGAGGACCTTGATTATTATTTGTATGCCAATCTATATCTAGCATAAGAACTTTATCATCTGCGATCTTCTCTTTCTTCTACAAGCGAATACCCCAGCAAGTGTTATCCCTCTTCATAGGAATTATTTTGTAGTTTTCAAAGAAGTTATCCACAGTATAATTTGTAGAGACAATTGGAACATCTTTAAGTTGAGGATTCTTCGCAGATTCAGGGTATAGAGATCCTTTATCAGCACCGCGAGAAGCATATTCAAGCATTAATCGAATACAATCTCCACCCAGATGATATACTGCTCGCGAGAATTTCTCGTGAGATATTATTTGATAGAATAATGGAAGTTCCGGGTCGTAGAAAGGAATGGGAAGACCAGCTTCAAGTTGACCTAGTGATACTATAATTTTCTCGCGAGAACATTGATAATCAGTAAATAATTTGAGAGAAAGTTCGGATTTAGGGTTCTGATCTGGAATTGTGGACAAAGTAAAACCTTTGCTTATTAAGTTCATCTCGCATCTCACCAAAAGCAGTCAAATTTTTAGCACCAGCAACAACCATTTTTAAGTATGGGAATGAAGGAAAAGGTTGAAAAACAAGAAAGAAATCACTGTGATAGCAGATGCAAAATTTGCGTAAGAACAGTAAACTTGCAGAGAAGTTATGCAGAGAAAGAAGAAGAAAGTAAAAAGAGGAAAAGGGAAGAATAAAAGGAGTATTTATAGAAGATGAATTTTTCCGAGAAGATAAATGCAATTAATGCAACGAGAGGACGTGAACGATTAGATCGCAACGGTTTAAAAGGACGTGTCAAAGATTGAATGGAAGAAAAAATACGAGAAGACAGCTGGCGAAGGATACAGAAACGTGTCAAAGCAAAAGAATGCAAAAAGGTAAACAGTTGCGGCATTATAAAAGATACAGTTCTCATATCTTTTCTTCTTCGCAGAAAAGACATGAGAAGAGGCAAGATGTAAGACCTGAATATCTATACAACGATATTCTCGCGAGATTTATAACATTCCTGCGAGCATCCCCGCGAGCTCTTCAACAACACTTTGTGAGTGTCACAAAAGCAGTCAAAAGAGTGACGTAATAGCTGACTATTGAAGAAAACATAAGAAAAGCATGCTTTTCTTGTGATGGTTACAAAGCTTGCGAGAATGAACATTATAATTACCGCGATGAGATCGCAGAGTAAATCCGAAATAAGAGGAAAGCTTAGCTGTCATCCACTATGTAATTCCCTATATAAAGGATTCCAATAAATTCAGAGAGGGATGATGTATTTTTGAGAGTTGAGAGAGTCTTGAGGAGAGAGAAACTCCAAGAGAAAAGTTGTATTCTTGAGTTCTTACATTTCCTGTAAACATTTCTGAAAATCAAATAATAAAGTGTCATTTTTAATCTTAAAATTTGAGTTGGTTATTACAAATTCTTAATAAGGGTGTAGTGTAGGATTTCCTGCAACTATAATTTAACTGAAACTGAATTGTTCAATGATTTCTTATCGCATTTTGCTGATTCTAATAACCTGGTTATGCATGATATTGTTGTTGCATTAAGTCCCTTTTTCATTTATGCATCTAATACTTCTATAGAAGCATACATAAATGTGGAACCAATCGATACAGGTCAGTTAACTTGGACTGCTGATTTAGAACCAATCTCAGCTTGTTTAGCCCATTTTGCAGGTTCCGACGACCCCATGCTAATCGACAAAGGTAACTCAGCAACAAAGGTTATTTTAGCTGACCTAACGCCAGATTTAGGGGTTGTTGCTTTTCATGAACTTGAACTACTAGATCCATGCTTAGATCATTTTGCTGAGTGTGATGCTCTGATGCCTATTGTAAGTGTTAGTGCCAAGCTTCTTCCGATGTCTAGTGAAGATAGTTTGTCCAATGAAAATATTTTAATTGATCTCGAACTAGATGTAGAGTCTGCACTCCGAATAAACACTACTGAACAATCTGTACCTTTTTGTGTGAAAAATTTACTTATTCCGATGAAGTATGACTTGATTACTGCGGACTTTTTAGAGCAGGGAATATGTTTTCACATATGTTTGGCTAATTGTAGTCTTTGCAGGTTATTATTTGCAGCTAACCTGATATGTTGGGTGGACCCCCAACTTTTCAGACTTTACATATATGTTTGGCAGGTTGCTGTTGGGTATTATCTTTACTCTGTTTGAGATTACTTATTGTGCGCAATATGGGAAACAAATATCATTTGCTTCATGGGAGTCAACCTATCAGATTTTTTTCCTTTACTCTACCTTCTATTTTTGTTTGCCTATTACATATTGCATTTTAGAATTTCCCACCATAACTCTACGTTGGATGACTCAATTACATTAAGGACAATGTAAAGTTTAAGTTTGGGGGAGTGGTTAACCATATAGACTATCGGTAGGTATTCATTTTCGTTAAAAAAATGGATCACTTTCGTAAAGACAATACTAGTTGTGGAGCGGGTCTGTTAACAATCTTTTTTTCTTTTTTTTTTGCACGGCAAGACCAGCTGTTGAGAGGGTCTTAAAAATTTTATACTTGCAAGATATGACCAGCTATGGAGCGGGTCTGTAAAAAAAGTGGTTTGTTTGAGCCAATTGCATTTCATGACTTGTTGTGGAGCGGGTCTATTTTTTTCTTCTTATCATATTATGACCAGATGTGGAGCGGGTCTACAAAAAAAAATAAAAAATCACGATGACCAGCTGTTGAGCGGGTCTAATTTTTGTTTTGCTCGGGACTAGCAAAATGTAAGTGTGGGGGGATTTGATAAGCACGCAAGTGCGATACTTTTATACCCATATTTATACTAGCCATGTCTCGTTTATTGGCTAATAATACTGTTTTAATCCTTTTACAAGAACTACAAGGAAGCCGTTCATCCAAAGAATAAACGGCTAAATGAGCTAAATTGAGTTTGCGACTCACTATACCAGGGGATCCAGAGCTTAACATAAATGAGCTAGTGGACTGGCAAGCCATCAATTCATCTTTCCGCACCACTAGCCATTCATGGCTACAAAGCAAGGCAAGGAACCAAGGGAATTGCCTTTGTGTATTCAAGCGTATCAATCCCACCTGTGGCTTAGGCAAGGTAGAAAAGTGAGACGTGGAAAACTCTAGACCTTATCTTAAAGAAAAAATTGGGGGCCAGAAAAACTAATTGGGGGCCTGACCAGTTGGTCTCCCAATAGCACTTTGGTGCTACCCCTTATCCAATTTTTTCAAAATGCCTAAATTACCCCCCAATTTTTTTTTTTTGTTAATTTTGTTGATAGGTTATATTAGTTGTTAATCTTTTAAGTTAGATTAAATCAGTTTTTTGGGTAAAAACTGAGTTTATAGAAGAAAAAAAATTGGTTGGATATGGAGGAAAAAAGTGAGTTTTGTGGAAATTTAGGTAATTTGAAATGAGTGATTGTAGTGGAGGAAATAAGTTAAGTGAAGATTCAACCAACATAAATGATTGTGTTGATGGTGAGATTGTCTCATCTAATCCTATGGATTGGATGTTTGATGAAGAGATGTTAATAGAGGAAGCTTTGATAAATGATGCAAGTGAAGATCCTATTGCTCAAAATGAAGGAACCAATCCTCCATATGAAGAACCCGGAGCTCAAAACAATCAGGTAAACTTCCTATACTCTTCAAATTGCAATAATGGTACTCCAAGTGGTCGATTCATGGACACCATGCAACTACTTAGAGTGAGGGTCGTTTGGTCGGGAGTACAATACCCTGACGACCCTTAAGAGTCGTTAGGTTTGTCTGAAATTCATAAACGACCCTAATGTCGAGTTATGAAAAATCGTCATTCATGTTCCACAATATTGACGACTCTTATATGTAATTATGAAAAATTGTCGATCGATTTATAAAACATTGACGACTCTCATTTTTAGGTTATCTATAGTCATTTGGTGAATGTATTTATAACCCAACGACTCAATTACATTTTACTCTCTGTAGCTCTCACTCTAAGGATCGTTAGTTTAGCATTCCCATAAACTGATGACTCTTTAATTTTTAATGAGAGTCGTTGTTAGGTAGTTCTCTAATATTGATGACTCATTGTTTTCATAGCAACATTTCATTGAATCGTAAAAGTCATACATCTTTCATAGGGTTAAACACAATACATAATAATGATGCACTTCTACTCTCAATCATAAAGCATGTAATTATACACGGTTCCATGGAAGATAAAGTAGCAATCATGTAACTCAAACTTTTTCCCGCGAAGTTCCTCGTAGTATCCATACGCCTTCTTCATCTGAAAACGCAAACGCAAACAAACTTAGTTAGTATCGATGAAATCTTTGGATAAGTTTTACCTCTTGTTTAAATACTTACTCTTACAATACCCATCATATCCGGAAAGGCTTCCCTTATGGCCGAAAATTCCCTTTTCAAAACATCACAATCAAATTTTATCTCTTTGAAGCGTTCCTTGACTTTTTTCAAAGACCTTGAGTTGCGATTTCTGTCCAACGCCACAAAAACGATGAATACGCGGTTCTACCAAGCATCTGATGTTTCATCAATGTGTTTGTCTAGACTTTCAAAGTGTTTTGTTACTGTTTTCCAAGCTCTTGTAATAGCACAGTTCTCTTCGGAAGTGTAGGGAGTCATTGTGTTTCTCTTTTTTTCCTCTTGGATGATGAATAAATGAGAAGGAGAAGAGAAGTTTGATAGTTATGGTGTTTGTAATGAAGAGGTGAGATATGGGTCTGTTTTATAGAGTTCAACGAGCCAACTTCCTCAACCACATTTGGTAGAGTTCAATTCCCCAATAAATGCTGGTAGTATAGTGGGTCGTTAATATTTATAATTTACAACCAAACGACTCTTAGAGTCTGTCAATTAGGTCGTTCGGTTGGACATATATAAGTGAACGACCCTAGAAGAAAACTTGGCAGAATGGTATTTGGTCCATAGTCGTTAATCTTTGTTTGGAGTCGTTTAAAATACATAATGGGTCGGCAACCACGTTTTTAGCAGATTAACGACTCTTTTTGAATGGTCATTTTGTTTCACAAAGGTCGTTAATCTGCAAAAATTTGGTTGACGAGTTTGTATGGTGTCGGCCACATTCAGAATATTCGTTGACGACCCATGTATGGTGTCGGCCACATTTCGATATTTTGTTGAACTAGTGTATTATTGAATTGAAAAAACGTACATGTGCTATGAAATAAAACATAAGGGAAAGACATATAAAAGTTTAATACATAGAGCTAGTTCAATAAGGAAATTGTATACGAGATTAATTATATTTGGTGAATTGCCATTCAACTTCCTCTAAGAGAGTGTAGCAGTCTTCGTGCAAAAACTCATGGTCGTACCTTAATTCGTATTGGGTCCGATCCAAAGAATACTGAAAAAACAATTATTTTAATAAGTTGGTGTTGTTGAATAATCATAACCAAATTAATAATTTTTGATCAATGACATATTGATTCACAAACTAACTCTACTCATGCGGTCTTCGTTTGGGTTAGCTTCCTTACGAGCTTTCAATTCGTTTCTCAGCAATACGAATTCATTGTATAAATAAGCGTACCTTTCCCTTACCTGCGGGAGCGTCCTCATATTACGATTTCCGTTGAGTGCTTTGAAAACCTTAAACACGCGTTTCCACCAAGCATTGGTGTTTTGATCATGCCCAAGGTAAGGCCCTCCTGTTGGGTCTTCGTTACTGGTCACCCATTCCGCTTCCTCAACAGAGTGCTTGGTGAGAGTGATGTGTGCTCTGACAATAGCAACATCTTCTAGGTCATTGAACTGATTTTGAGACATTTTTAGTGTTTGAAGGTGATGTGTGACTGCTTTAGGATGATTGAAAGTGATGGGTGATTAAGTTTGGAAGAGATAGGTCTCTATTTATAGCAAAATGTACTCAACGGCTACTTGTTTGTCAATAAAACCGTCACTTTATTTCAAAAAATAACAATAACTGCTCCTAGGAATCAAACATATTTTTGATTTTGAATTTCTGCATTAACTGACAGTAGAGTCGACATTGGTTAAAATTTGATACCTGACGACTCTAATTATGGTTTTGTAATGGGTCTTCAAGGTCAAACTTACCATTAATGTTTTAGAGTCGTTAATAAAAAAAATTAGAATCGTTAATATTACTTAGAAAGAGTCGTCATTTTAGCTTATAGTATGTGGACGACCCTATGGTGATAGTTTATTGATTTGTTTTCAGTTGGTAGTATGACAAAGCGCCCAACCAGCACCCGTATCTACAATGGGTCCGGATACCTCCAGACACTATATGACTGATTTGGTATGTTTACCTTAACCGAATCGGTATCTTTATATATTCAAAAAAAATTATTAGTGATCACATTGTTGTCTAATGTAATTATTTTCTCAATGTAGACATGGGTAACCAAGAATGACATTAAGGAGTGGCTTATCCCTAAGTCAAAAGAGAAGATGTGTGTGGTTGTTCAAAGTAGACACGTCGATTGTGACATGATGGAAATGGTATGCGAGAGAGCGGGTAAGAAGGGAGAAAGTCACAAAGGAAAGAATTACAAGTATGAGAAGAAGACTACTAGGGTATACCGCACAAATTCGAAGAAGTGTCAATGTCCATTTAGGATTGTTTTCAAAATACATCATGAATCCGATGTATTCCGATTGTATAGTATTCCAAACGGGCATCACAACTATGATCCACCCACAAGTTTATATGGACACACTGCATATGCCCGGTTAAAACCACATCATATGGATAGAGTTCGGCACATGAAGGGATGTAGACCACTTAAGATCCTAAATGCAATAAGGGCGGAAGATAAGGATAACTTGTCCACCATTTCCACAATCAACGCCGCCAAATCAACGATTAAGAGAACCGGATGGAATGGTAGGTTGATTATGCAACAATCAGAGTGGTTAGCGGAAACACTAAACTACGCCATGCAAACTAAGGTTGGTACGGATGAGAAAGTGACTCATATTTTTCTTGCACATCCAAGGATGGTGGATTTGGCTCAGTGTTTTTACCAGGTCCTCTTCATAGATTGCACCTATAAGACAAACAAGTATAACATGCCGATGTTGAACGTGGTAAGCCATACTTCGGATAAAAATTCATTCACCGTTGCATGGTGCTTTATGTAAAAAGAATAAATACCGGACTATGTTTGGGCGTTGGAACAAGTGAGTTTGATTTACCGTGGAGAAGAGACGCCGCAAGTTATATTTACGGATAGGGATTTAGCAATTATGAGTGCCGTTCGTCAAGTATTTCCACTTGCTCAACAATTTCTTTGTATGTGGCACATCCAACCCAATATTTTTTCTAATTGCAAGAATCAAATCTATAAAATCCATACTAAGAAGGGTAATCAACGATCTAAGGAGGAAGATGAGCGTTTAAGTTAACTTTCCAAAGAAGAGCGTGAGGAAGATAAAAAGAAGGAAAAGGAAAAATATGATGAAGAGGGGGATCTATGGAAAGTTCTTTGCGAGGATTGGGACTATTTGGCTCATTTGAAAACAGAGGTTAAGTATTATGCTAACTTGCAGAAGTTTATTGATGTTTGGAGTACTGATCATAAGAAGGTGGTTGATTATTGCATGAATACATGGTTGATTCCTTGGAAGGAGAAGTTTGTTTATGCATGGACCAATAAATACAAGCACTACAAAAATGAGTCTACAAGTGTTGCAGAGTCGTCTCACGGCCGTTTGAAGAAAATTTTAGATCAAAGAAGGGGTGGGGTAGTTACGGTACAAGAAGCTATTCACGAGCACGCAGAGGATGACTTACGAAAAATAGTGGCACAAATGGAGTTGATCAAAGACCGTTTTTTGATGCAAAACATAAGGGACAAAGCTTTGTTACGGTTGGTAGCAAACCAAGTATCATGGTGGGCAATTAACTATATGATGGATCAGCTAAAAGATTTTAGAGCTAAAGCGGAGGCCAGAAAGGTGATTAATACGGAGTGTAATTGTATAACCGATGTTTGGCTCGGCCTCCCTTGTAAACATAAACTTGGTGGGTACAAAGATTACATTCCTCTTGGAGATATCGATCCATTATGGAAGCAACTATCATTCATCCTTAAGCCCACGGGTTTGTCCGATGAAGAATTTGGAGACTTGGTGATTGGCAAGTACATCCACGAAAAATACCGAAAAATGAATTGTACAGGAAGACACATTTTGGTTGCTAACTTGTGGTCGGCCGCCCGTAAGATCTTGGGGTTTGAAGAAGAGCCAATTAAACAAAAACCGCCCGGAAGACCAACAACAAATATGTCATTTAGAGAAACTGTTAACAATGACAAGGGTACCGATAGAGACCGATCACGTCATGAGCATGTCCAGGCGAAATATGATGAGTACGAAAAGTCTTTCATTCCTACGAAACGAGGTCGGTCTAAAGAGCAAGAAAATGAAGATATGGATATTGTTGAGCATGCGGTCGATACCTAGCAAATCCAAACTAGTAGTATGTTGACAATAAGAGGAATAAAGGGTAATCCTACGACACCTAGGGATTCGCAAGGAAGGCCACATCGTGTTGCTTACACTTTATATAAAGAGTATACCGACCAACTTCCTTACGTCATCTTAGATCACCTTATATCCACCGACGACGTTGATGGGGATGGTAATTGTGGTTACCATGTTGCAATGGAACAATTAGGCCATTTTGACAAGGGCGACGAACTTAAGCTCACCCTAATCCAATATGCAAGGAAAATAATAGAGGAAAAGATAGTTGAGGAAAAACAACTTTATTTGACAATGCTAATGGAAGGAGATCAAAAACAGAGGGAATTGAAGCTTAAGGAGTTGGTATCAAACGTGAAATGGAGGAAGGATTCGAAGAAGGCCGGTTTTAAGTTTTGGATGCAAATGCCTTTTGGTGGACAACTTCTAGATGACACATTCACTTGTGTGGTAATTGTATTCAGCAAAGGCTTTCCCGGAGCGTCTTGTATGTACGTACCCTCAAGAACTAGGTGCGACGCGGCGATAAAGAAAAGGAGAATTGTAATGGCACATGTCAACAATAACCATTATATAGGTTTGAAGATTTCCGAAGAATGCCCTTTACCACGGGTGATCTATGGACATTGGGGAGACTACACCAAGGAGTGGACAAACCAGTACGAGTATGGAATGAACATGTGGAATGGTTTGGAAGGAACACCAAGTACAATGATTTAAAACGTCCATATGTGCGACTAAATGTCGAAGGAGTTTAATTATTTTTTTAAGTACAATGCGTGAATACTTGAATGTATTTTTTTTGAAGTACAATCCTTAACGAATTCAAGGTGTTTTATCTGGTGTAATCAACTTATCAGTGTAAACGTTTTACTTAATTTAGGGTCGTTAGATCAGTATTCATAAATTAAAACGACCATTGTTCTCAAAATATAAAGGTCCACTGTGTGTTTTAAAAATAAGGGTCGTTACTATTGTTATTCATAATCCAACGACTCTATGAATCACTTTACATGGTCGTTGAAGTTTGATTTGAAATGAACGACCCCATATATATCCCTTCAATGGCTATATATGGAGATACCATTTCCCAAAAAAAAAGGCCGTTGGGGCTTTTGTATATAAAGATTCAACGAAGGTCTGTTTAATAGAACATAAAACATTGAAAGTTTATCATTTTTTCAATGGCAAGTTCGTCATCAACTACCAATTCAATTGACAGCATACTTAGAAGATGCAAGCGACCAACCAAATCAATATTGGCAATGGAAGAAGTGATACGCCAAAGAAGCATCCGATCTACCAAAAGACAATACACAGTTACGCCATATCCTACGAAGGAAGAAGAAGAGAGGCGCGAGGCTGAAAAACGAGGCAAAGAACAAGCGCATCGCCGGGAAATATTCAAGCAAGTCGAGGAAGAGACCGAATGGGTTAAAAACTATTACATCGTCAAAGATCTTCCAGAAGAACGTCAAGATGAGAGTATATTTTGGAGTCAAGTTGGTTGGAGTCCTTTCGCTAATTACAACAAGAAACTACGCTATGATTATTTACCGTATCATATTCGTGATAGGACGATTCACGTTATAAGATTGTGAACTAATTACAACGAGTTTCTGTCGAGGAACAAAGGGGATAAGCGTGCGGCCCAAGCTGCGTATACCAAATGGAGAGGAGAGGAGTTTTATCACATCGAATCCGCAATAGTAGTTGCCTCTTGCACAAGGAAAAAGAATAACATGTAATGCAACGTTGATGTAAACTTATTTCCTTAATGAAATAGATGTCCATTTTCGTGCCAACTACAAAGTTTGCATAATAAACCTGATGACCCTCAATTCTTTTTTTTTTCCCGGACGACCCTTCAAACCAAATTGACGACTGCTTATTTTTTGTTTTTTTTAGTGGACGACCCAACAAAAAATTTGGACAGAAGATAGTTTCATATTCCCATTAGAGTCGTTCGTATTCAAGCACCTGTGTTACCGACTCTAACCCTTATTTTTTTTTAGATGGTTTTGAGTCGTTGCTCTGCTGCTAAGTGGTTGCTGCCGACTCTAATGTCATTATTAGGGTCGTCCATCTGCAAAAAAATCGTTCGCCGACTAAAATATAGGAAGTTGTAATATTCAACAAATTTTCACATAAAAAACATATAAGCAAAGCAACTTCTAAACAACATGATAAAGTTTTAGGAAACCCAATCCACACAACATACTGATACCGTAACTGAAAGACTTAAGATGTATTTAACAAAGACGTAAGTAAAAGTTGACAATACTAAAAGACTGTAGTTGTAGATGTTTAACCATAGACTTTAAAGTTTTAGACATAAGTTTTTCTCATTCACTACCACCACCTCGACCTCGACCTCCACCTCCGTCTTCACCTCCCTGACTTGATAATGTCCGATTTTTCTTTAAAGGACCTTGTCCAGGACTGCCCCTTTTAGAACCACCTTCTTCTCCATTACCCTAATCATCAACATCTCCCTATTTTGCACGTTCTTCTGCTAGTTTGCTAGCTGTTCTCCTTGTCCTCTTACATTGCTTTTCCAGATCAGCAAACATTTTCTTTGCTTGGGGATTTTCAATGTGTTGGCATAAATCAGCGTACTCACGACTTTGCTCAGGTTCTATCACTTCTACCTTGTCGGATTTGCAACAAAATGACTTCATAAAAATCTTCATATGTTCCCTCTATTTGAATTCAAATACCGAGTTAGATTAACATAATTAAAACAACTTTATGTAAATGATTATCAAAATTTGAAAAATAAGTACTTACGACAAGCTTAAGAATGGAAGAGTCATCTCTAATGTCGGCTGTAGATGATTTGTTGATCCTCCTACCCGTAGTCTGATCAATTCTTATCACTCAACCATGAGAGAAGCCTTCATACCATGGAATGTAATCATCGGTTACCTCATGACCTTCATTAAAATTCTCCCACCAAGAGATATGTACCCTACTAGTACCCAAATGCCTATTATTCCAATGCTCAGTCACAGGCTCAGGTTCATAAGCAACAATCAATGCCTTTTTGTCCGCCTTGCATTTCTTTAGTTTATATTTGAACGGTGGTACATAATCCTCATCGGGTGAATCTTGAACATACCCAAGCAGACGCATTACTCTATGCGGATTGTACATCGAGTATCCATAAGGGTAAAACATAGGGCCATGGTAATATGCAAGATCTTCCAATCCTCCTACTCTATCTTTCTTGTAGGGATCAAAGGTTACCTCTTTGGCTGTCATGTTGTCCAATTTTTCGCGCATGACTATCAAATTCAACTTATGCGCTTCCTCCTTATCCTGAGCTCCAGTGTACTTGCATCGGGTTCCTTTTGGTTTAGTATTGTTCCATGTTGGCACAAATTGGATGTCCTCATCGCCTCTGATCAAAGAGGGAAAGTGTTCGTAAATCCACACCTAAAACAACATCAAAACAATAAAAATTATGTTATATTAGAAAATAGAGAACAACAAATATTACGAACATTTTCCAAATTTGATAATTCGGATTACCTGAAGTAAATCCAAATTCCCTTTGATTTGAGAAGTTCTTTCCCGGGATGCCTTTGCTAGCTGAGCGTTCAAATGTGATACTATGGCATTCCCCCACGAATACTCACTCACATCATCCAAGGGATCCAATAGTTGAAAAAGGTTGACGCTAACTCTGTTTCGTTTGATATCGAGAAATATAACCGAAGCAAGGACATACAACAAGTATGCGGCTGCTGTTGCACGAACTTCAAAATCAGAGAGTAGTTCTTTATCTAATTGGAGCCATTTGTTTGTCCAGAGGTTTTGATTTCTTACTTGAACTCGAACACTCCTTCGCTGCTATGACAGTATCAACGAGATTGAGAATTTCAATTGCTTGTCTCGCAGTCTGCTTAGTACGTGCCATGTTTGTAGAAGAAATTAATCGTCGATTAAAGTTTTCGCATCGACGATTTCGACGAGGAATCAGATGAATTTTTTTTTACAAGAATCGTTAATGGAGGAACTGAGAGGTAGGGGGAGAGGAGAAGAAGAAGAAGAAGAAGGGTCGGCTAGGCTAAATGAAATGGGGGAGGTGGGTTTAAGGTTAATAAGATTTTAGGGTTATTTTTAGGATAAAGGGTAGAATGGTACTTTCAGCTTCTATTTGGAAGCCCCTAAAATTTTGGGTGTGGGTATAAATTTTTCTAGGCCCCCAATTACTTAATCTGGCCCCCAATTTTTTCTTGCTTATCTTCGTTCTTAACAAAACAGAAGGAAAGTTCATTTCTTAACAAAAGTTCATGGTTCTCATTTCATCATGAGAAAAGGGGATCTGGGTTTCATTTCTTCTTCTAGCTACGGCTATCAATAAGGTGATGAACAACAACAACAACAGCTGAATTGGGAGTATCCAGGGGTTCGAATCAGTGAAGATTTGAGCCATGTGTGAGCCGAATTTGTTTGAATACGAGGCACCGAAGCTGGGGGTAGTAGAGCTGTTCGTATGGAGATGGAATTTAGGGATTTTGTATGTGAACAAGGTTGGGTTCACATTCAATTTGGTTTTACAGTGACGATGGAGCTGTTGTGGGGGTTTTGAGATTTAATGAAGAACAAGAATTAAACAACAACGACAGATGGAGTTGGGGTTCAATTGATTGAAGCGGTGGTTATTTCTACGATGGGTTTCGACCTAATTTTGGTGTGGCTAATGGTGGATGTTGCAGCAGTGCTAAAAATGTAAATGAAGATGAATTGCATTGTGAAATTGAAGATAACAACTGGTGATGGATTAAATCTGTTGGAGTCGCAGGTCAGTGAAGACGAGGTAAATTTTGGTGTGTTCTTGATTTGGTATGAACTGAATTTGAAGATGACACCAGCAACATCAACTTCAACAAATTTGGGGGATATTTGTGCTGTCCGAGAATGGGTCTCATGGTAGCTGTCTTTGAGAACTGATGCCATGGTTTGATGTGGTCGGAGATGGGTTGTGTGTGCTGGCTGAGAACTTAAACAAGTGATGAATGGAGATGGGGTTTGTTCTTGTTGTCCTGATTGTCTTTAAACTGTGAGTAATCTATCCATTGTTACTTCCAGGGAGAAATGAAGTGCTAGCTGTGGCTGAGATTTAGATGGTGCGTGAATAGGCTGAGAATGTAATAGCAATTGGTGGCAGGTGGCAAGTCAGACGGAGAATAGAACCTAATGTGGTCGAGATTTAGACATTGCCTGAAAGAAGATTTATACGGGCCAGGGAGGCCGGTGTTCGGAGATTGGTGGATTAGGCTTTGGAAATTGCTTGTTCAATCTTACTGAGTCTGCAGCAGCTATATATTATACTTTTCGATACAGAACAGGGAGGCCGTTTTACAGGGAAGAAAACTAGGTTTAAGTTTTCTTTCTTTCGTGAGTTGCTAAACTATTGTTAGGCTGAAAGGATGAACTTGTAGATTATTTGTGTTTATGAACCAGAGTTTCTTTAAAATCTTAATTTTATGTTTGAGTATCTCTTATTGGTTGACTGTTTTTATAGATCTTTTCATGTTTTATGCCAAGTATACTACATAGGTAAGCTATAGACAATCCCATTGAGACATGATTTATTATAGATTAATGAACTTTCTTGAACTTTGTATGCCAAGTATACATAGTGTCTAGGATTTCTACATTTAGGTCGAGATCAGACAATCTTCGTCGATTCTTATCAATAGTTCTTAACGACATATCTTCCATGTATTAGTCGTTGCGTGTTGCTGCTTTACATGAGTAATATCGAGATTCTCGTGATAAAACACAAGTATTCATAACTTGCAACGGATTCCCGGACCCTTAACCATTTCTCACCTTGTGTGTCACTTTAATAGCCTCGTTTCAATCCAATTTAATTGCATGTTTCTTAGTATAAAGTTGTGAGATTTTCCTCTTGAATTGATTTTGATTAGGAAGTTGATTGTATTAGTTAGAAGTAGTTTAGAACACTCCTTGTTGGAACAAACCACATTTGTTATTGTCTACAATTTGGACACCGTGCACTTGCGGTAAAACAAAGTCGATTATCCGACCCATCACTTGTCGAAATTAAGCCTAGGCAAACTAGGTAATTAATCCGCCATGGATTAGTAGGTGCAAAACCTTGCCCAGAATCAGAAAATAGGGAGCCGCAACAGCAAAGGAAGGCGTGGCCATGCCTTGGGCCAACTGGCACCACTTGCCATTGGCCACCCCCCTTCCTAAACCGGCCCTATTTCCCATCGACCAATCAGGTCACTCTAAAGCCGCCACACTCACACCAGAAGTGTAGCCGCGCCCATGCTTGGCCGGCCCTTTTTTAATCGACCAATCAGGTTGCTCTAAAGCTGCCACACTCTCACCAGAAGTGTAGTCGCGCCTTATGTTTGGCCGGCCCCTTTTCTTGGCCAATCAAGTCGCTCTAAACTTGCCACCATATGTTAAAGGCCAAATGCACACTGCCATGCCACCATACTAATTGACAAGCCAAACACGCTCTGCCACAACAACATATTGATTGGCATGCCAACATGACAAATATGCCACTTTGTGGCGACATGCCATAAATAGCGCCATATGTGCTAATCTACCTCATGTTCGTGGCCAACGCCATGAAAAGCTTAAGATTAGGGTTTTCTGGTCAAAAGCACGCCTATGCATTAACCAAAGCCTTAATTTCCAATTGTGACACAAAATATGCCACTTAGGCCCCGCAACATGCCACGAGCCATGTGGGACCCAGGAAGCCTTAGGATTGGCGCCATATCATAGCCACCCACGGCAATCCCTACTCCAATGGCCGTTTCCACGCTATGGCCTTGCCGTAACTCCTTTGGCATAGCTATGGTGCCGTTTGCACAAAAGTATCGTCATGCCGCGGGCGCATGCCACACGCACTAATTAGGGTTTCGACACGCCAAACCCTAATTTGGGCAAAGTTGCTACGCCAACCAAAGACAAATAACGTTCCCCATAGCGATGGGATTGATGTGGCAACATGTCCAATGTTTCCACGCCACATATGGGTCCAACACCATGGCGCCAAACCCTAACTTTGTCCACGCCGCCAAGCCCTAACTTTGGCCACGAAGCCGAATCTTAGCTTTGGCCATGCCACTGGCATGCCGCTATGCCACGGCTACTAGCTACTGTTTTCTTCTCTCACAAACAGATGTTTGTAGACTCTCTAAAAAATATATATTTATAACTCTAACACTACAGGTCCTTTTATAGATCACACAAACTTTTCCCCCAAGAGATTCCTAGATTAGTTTTCTACCTAAATTAGATAAATGACTCAACTAGGAAACCACATAACTTGGGAAACACCCCAAGTAATGTTCCGACCCATTCCAGAATATTCCGGAATTTAACGGAACAAAGCCTTACAATTTTAAATCGTGCCCACCACTGGTCCACTACCACCACGATTTGATATATACATGGTTAGGCTTTAACAAACAAAAAAAAGAAGATATACCCCGTAGTTAGTACATCAAATAATATTAGTGCTACTTCAGGTTATTATGCTTTTAACTCACTGGTTGAACCAATGACCCTTGACCCATTAGTTTTACTAGTTTGACGTCCGATCCGAGTTTTAAAACATTGGTTAAAAGGTTTTTTTTTCTCATTTTGCACTAGCAATATTATAACCAGGTGCTAAATTATAAATCTTACTGTAAGCAAGCAACAATCTTATTAAAAGGTGCAAATAAGTATTTAAGATCTGGAAGAGAGTCGGTCTTAAATAAAGTTAATGTTTAAAATATTTAACATGTGCAACTTACACGGTCAGTCTTAAATAATTTTAATAAGCATGACCGGTCCTCTTTGGTCGACCATTGGTTGTTTCGCATGTGAGCTATAGACAACGTGATTGGTCCATTGGGAAGAGAGCCGACTGGTAGTAGTCATGGCACCTCATTAGTCTACCAAAATTAAATATAGACCGATTAAATTAGTTAGCAAAGTCGAGTGGTCGAGATGAATCTGTGACCATCACGGACAGCTTTCGACTTAATTAGGGTTTTTGAAGTATTTCAACTAGCCTACTTTGGATAGCTATTGGGAGTGGAGCATGTAGTCTAGGAGCGTTCCTATTTGCGGAAAAGGTAGAGGGGCGAGCGGTGATCATCATGAAGACTGCTCGGTTATGTAAGGAAGGAGTTAAGCTAGATTAACTGACCGGCCAAGTTGGATAGTCGTGATTGCTTCGCGACTAAATTGGGCAGTTAGGATCCAATTCCTTAGTAGATAACAATCTCGACTAGCCCACTTTGTCCAATCACTGGGAGCGGAGCATGTAGGATACTAGCGATCTGATTGGCCATGGCACCCAATTGGCCGAGTGTATGAGGAGCTAGGCTTTCCAATTTGACAAGCCAAGTTAAGTGGTCGTGAATGTTTTGCCACGGACTTGGACGGCCAAGACCTAATTTTAATTAAAACTAAGCAGCTCGACTAGCCTACTTTGGCCGGCTACTGGGAGCGAAGCATATAGGATGCGAGAGATATGATTGGTCGGTTTAGAATAGTGATGTAAGGTAGCCGACATGGAGCGTGTCTGGCCGGTCATGGGAGATGCGAGACATGCTAATTTGGCCTGCCAAGTGGCATGGTGACTTTTAATTTCTTTTAATATTAGGGTTTTACACCCATCGCCTTATAATACATTGATTTCTAATTTGATTAGGTTGAACCTCGACCAGTAGGAATCGATATATCGTGCATTCTCCAGTTTTAGGGGAGAAAATCAAATTTTGTGTGTCGTGCAACCAAAAAAGGAAAGAAAAAAAAAAGACAGGGTAGCCTGGGCGGGAGATAATTTTGATCTCACACAGTTAGATCAAAAAATATCTAGCAGTATCTCAACTGTTTATTTTGTTAGATGTGATATCAACTAACCGGAAATTCAACCATAGATATCTTTCCAAATTTCTAGTTATTCCCCAAATTTTTTAATTACCATTTTTGTTCTCACTAGTATTTGGCACTAGATCTTCGAATCAACATTGATTCGATACTCTACCCGTACGTCATTATCTGTTGTTTGAGACATAAACTTGGAAATTAAACTTTAAATAAAATTAAACCGATCTGTCTTACAAAGAATGAGTTGTTGGCTCCTCATCTACATTTGCTGAGGCATCTCGGCTACTTCTCCTTCTACTAATTATTTATTGATTCACTTCCTTCGATATTTCCTTCTCCTGCACACTACTGCATCTTCTATGGAGCCACTTTTAGCTCCTTCCAATAGATGTCATGTACTTGCTGTTAGGATTAAAACCTCCACAAGACACTAATAGTTCTTTGGATCAATGTAGAACTAAAGAAAACAAAAACTAGATGCACTAAACGAAACAAGAAAGACACAAGATTTAACATGGTTCGGCAATATTCCTACATCCACAAACGGATACGATCAACTCTTATTATAAAAAAAAATTACAGAGAATAAACCACAACTATGACCAGCAGGATGCTGTTCACAAACCCTAAACAATTCTCTATGAACAAAACGTTCTAAACCTCTCTAGTTATGAGAACTCTTCTCTTGATTGTGTTGTGTGTATTTCCTCAAGACTTGTGCACCTATTTACATAGGTTACAAACTTGTCTTCCAAGTATATGAGTTATACTAGGAAACCTAAACATAGCTAAGATAGGAAACCTTGAGTTTAACTAAAACAGGAAACCTCTAGCTATACCAAAATAAGGAAACACCTAGATGACTCTAGAAAATTTTGGAACCTTCCTAAAACATCGACAACTTTTGTTATTAGTATTTCCTCCTCACTGTTAATAAACTAATTAGCATTACCTCCCCTAATAGCGGAATCACTTACCTTACAGGTGGAGCTGGATGATGAATCCCTCATTGATTCACGTTTCCTTCTTCACTTAAGTTATTTCTTTCTTCAGATTGTGACTTTCAGAAAAATAATGGTAGTATGTTGAATCAATCGGTCTTCTACTTTATATACAAATGAGAAGAGGAGATGGAGATAAAATGACCGTTATTCAACCAACAACACAATTTTGGAAGATTTTTGACCATCCAGATGCTTCATCTTCAACCTTACACGTGTGAGATATACTTTGAAATTAGTCGAGAGCATTTTGGGAAGGTCAGTAAACACGTGTGCAGTTTTTGCCATGCGTGCACAACGGCTGACTCAACTAACGGAGTTGTGGATGGAAATCTTAACGATGGGAGGATTCACTAATTTCAATCTTTTTGGGGAGGAAACGCTAATTAGCAATCTTGGCAGGGGAGGAAACACAAAATAACCCTAATTTTTCTTTAGAAAATAGCAAATCAAAATTTTATGAATTATGAGTTTGAGAATAATTTTTCTAAGGAAAATGGGTGTGCTCATGAAGTATTGCACCAGTGAGCTTGACAGTGAAAAAATCTAGAAAAATGGGCGTAGTAGTAGTTTTCACTTCTACAAACTCATGGCGATAGTCGTCTATTAAGTGTTCCCGAAGTTCCTCAATAAACTGCATGGTTACTTTGTTTAATTTCCCCTCTTGATGTGGGTATTAAAAGCATGGTTGTTATTGCAGGTGTCGGGTATGAGAATGAGGATAGACCATTTTTTACGAGTAGTTTCTAGAAAATTCAAGGATAGGATTGTGTCTAAGGGATTGAATTAGAAGGTATGCTAGTCATAATCTTAGAAACTCTCAAGGATAAGATTGTATCATATGAGATGCTAGGCTGCAAAGCTACCAAAGCTCTCAACCAGCATAACAATTGATTTGGGCTGCAAAGGTACCCAAGTTTTTCTTATTTGAACTTTTTGTTTTAGAACCAGGATTCTTCGGAAGTAGGGGTGAGCATGGGCCGGTTTTTACCTCATCCGCATCCAATTCAATTCATTATGGATTTTAAATTTGGCATCTGCATCCAACCCGACATCTAATGGATGCACGGATGAACGGATTGGGTACGAATAATCCAATGGATTTGTTTTATTTACTAAAACTTATAACGAAGAAATAAAATAAACATTACACATTTTATATATGTGTACAACTATAAAAGTGTCATGGACAACACTCCAAACAAACACCTTAAGGATTTCAAACTATTTATGTACTGTATTTTCTAAAAACTATATAAATGCTCTTAGCCTAAACTACTTATACAAGTCATGATTGAGCGCACCCTGATCTCGTAGGAAGTGGAGACAGTCAAGTAGTGGAGAAGTGGTGTTGTGCAAAGTAATGACCATCACATTTCTATTACGAGGGAAGACTGATCGGCCTTACACCCACTACTCTCTTACTTCTATTAACCGTCCTCCATTTCCTGACACTTTCTCGTAATGGGCGTGTTGCACGCCGCACGCTGTAAACCACCAGACCAATACCTCAATGAGCATCCCCCAGTTTGTGACATGTTTGATGTCTCGAGTAAGTGGGTCAAGTCGTGAGACTTGACGCTTAAAGCATCACATAGTTCTCTTTAGGTCAAATAATAAAATTGTTTGTGGAATTAATATTTATAAAACATCGTCTATAATCGATGCACATAAAGCATCGCTTTTAAACATGCAGCTCAAAATAATTGATGTTCAGGAAGCATCGTTATTTTAGAGCTCGTCCAAATTAGTCGCAGAGCTTAATGTCTTAAAAGGAGCATGGCCGGACACTTTCAGGGAGCTGGTAGAGGCCATGCGCGCATGCCCGAGGTTGGTCGGTCGGTACCTATAGGAGAGTGGCGGTTGGTAGCCATCATCCTATTGGTCGGCCCAGATTAGATCTGGACCGGTTAAATCGGCTAGCCAAGCTGAGTGGCTGAGAAGATTTGCGGCAGTTAATGGCTGCCGTTGAATTATTAAAATTATATGCAAGCAACGCGAATTGCCAACTTTGGGAGATGTTTGGGAGCCATATGGGCAAGCCACGGCTTGGCCGATCGCTCCTCATGGAAGGGGGATGGCCGATGATCACATCGTCACCCTGTTGGCCTCCTGAAATTAGATTTAGGCCGTCCAATTAGTCTAGCGAAGTCGGATGGACGAGATGATTTGCGGCAGTTGTATACTGTCGTCGATTCAATTTTAAGGTTTGAAGTCGTGTGGCCAACCTACCCTGGGCTAATCGATTTGAGGCACTTGCCGCTGATTTGAGCAAGTCGATCGGTCAGACATAAAGGTGAGTTTCCAGCGAGCATGGTGGCACCCTATTGTCCTCCTAAGATTAGATCTAAGCCAGTCGATTTGGCTTGCGAAGATGGACAGCTGTCGTCGTTTTGCCATAATAGGACGTTGTTGCTGACACGAATTAGGGTTTATAAAAAACGCGTGATAACCCTATTTTGAGCAATCGGTTATGCTCTTGGGATGTCGTGGATAGTACGGCTGGCTAGGGATGAAGACGAGTCTCCGGTGAAAATGCATACACCTCATTGATCGGGCGAAAGAAGATCTAAACCGTCCAACTAGGCTGGCTAAGTTGGGTGGATGTGATGAGTTTGAGACCGTCTCGGTCAGTCTCAGCTTGTTGAATTTTTTTTTAGCAGCACGGCCATCCTAACTTTGTCCAACGATCAGGGATGTTGCTAGCGGGCTAAGAGGTTTCCGATTGGTTGGGATAATAGTGGCCCGCCGGTGGGCACAATGGGGTTTGCTTGGTCTCGCTGGGAGGAGGCCAAGCTTGTTAAATTGTCCGGCCAAATCGTGTTTTAAGACTGACATGAACAGTCTAGGCTTATTTTTCTTAATGAATTTAAGCGCGTCGACCATGCTAACTTTTAACTGAAAGTGCGTTGATACGAAAACCCCTTTATCAGAAAGGGGTGTAGCCTGCGTGTTCCTGAGTATTTTCATGCAGATCTTAATATTGACACTTCGGGAAATTCATGCTACTCCGCTGCGAGTGAACACTAATTGTCATGTCATGTCATGTCATGCCAATATTGAGAGTTCAACTGGGGAACATAACATAGGAAAATACTAGGCAGACCATGCATTAGTGAATAATTCTGGTGGAAGATAAAATTCATAGAATATTTGGGATTGTTGCTACATGCACCATTCTGAATAAATTTTATATATACAAATATATTGAATTGCTCAATACATATGTGAGCGAGGAGGCCTAGGCACTCATTACTTTTAAATTTGTTCCTTGACGGGGTGACAACGCATTAAACGCAGGGTTTCACAATTAAATGAAAACCACCATCAACATCAACACTTACGTATTTTCTAAAAACTATATAAATGCTCTTAGCCTAACAAATATGGATGTCCAACGGATTTTTAACGTTGCATTCGTGCTCAATCCGTAATCCGTTGGATTTCAAAATTCTCATTCACATCCAACCCATTAGCGAACTGTTTAGGCATCCATCCGTTGCATCCGTGCTCAATCCGTAATCCGTTGGATTTCAAAATTCTCATTCACATCCAACCCATTAGCGAACGGTTTAGGCATCCATCCGCGGTTAAATCCGCGGATTACGGCGAGATGCTCACCCCTATTTGGAAGTGGTAATTGCCATGTCACCCTAGACTACTCTCACAGAAAGCCGGCTTTCATTTTCATTTCAATGTGTCTAGCAATGTATCTAGTGTAGTAAGAAAAAAAAAATCAAAATCAGCTCTTTTCCATAATTGTTCCGCAACCAACATTTTCTACTGGTAAATATACTTGTAAATATGGAGCACAAGAAGTGTATAACATAACTTCATTTGAAGGATGGCACATACTAAGGGGAATCGACACCGTATGGAAATGACCAAAACATCTTTAGCTATATTGCTTTAATAAAACCTGATAGTATATAACAAGAGACTAGAACACATGACTAAAAGACAGCAGCTTAATAAAGCAGCAGGTTCAGTAGAACCTGATGGCATAGTATATAACAAGAGACTAGAAACACATGACTAGAAAGACAGCTTAATAAAGCAGATTGCAGTACTGGAGAGTTTAATTAATTACTACAGCAGCATCTAGGAAGCTTCTGTTACCTTTCTTGGACAGATCTTGATACTGGAGAGTTGAAACACATTCATGGATGAAATAAGCTTCGAGAACTCGCTTCTTTGTGGAGAAGTTTCAGCAACTTAACAAGTTTGTCTTTGGCTAGTGGCATCATCTGCTGAACCTTATCAAATGAAAGTTCAAATTTTGACACCGTCCCACTGGCTTCAAGTCCTACCTCTACCAGACATACTGCAGAATTAAGTGATCTTTCACGTGTTTGTTGATGAATACGAAAATAAAACACATTAGTATCATGATCTCTTCGTCTCTCGAGCTTGTCTATGATATCACCAGAAAGATTAGTGACCTTAGCCTCCTCCTTGTCATTAATACGCATTCCACATAATTCTCCCATGTAACAATCATGAACCGCAATGGCTACTTCACGTGATGTACTAACCATCGAAACAATCTTGATGCCGAGTTCTTCAGCATGTTCTAAACTTTTGTCCACAGCCATCATCTCTAGATAAAATTCTGAAACTGGCTCAATATCTTTAGTATCAAAATATTCAGAATATGCAACAAGGGGCGTACCATGACAGTCACGGATAATGTATCCGAATCCTGACACTCCATTTTTCTCATAGATACTAGCAACATGAATAAAGGTCCTTTTTCCAGTCTTATTACGCCTTGCTATTAGGTCGGGAAGATCAAATGGTTGCAGAGCCCATTCTATCCAAAGGCGTTGATTATACAAAATTTTACGAGTCATATAAGGCCTAGGGCTTTCTTTGACACGTTTATCAACATGTTCTGTCCCATCAGCCTTGTCCTTGTCAGACAAATTCTGAGCCTGCAAAAAAATATATTGTAGCAATTTTACTTTGAATGACTTGATAGTATTAAATATTTGCACAATTACAGGAGATACTACTGATTATGACTAGGCATAGCTGAAAACCTTCAGTCTTAACCAACTGATGAAATTATGCTGCTTTTGCTTACCGGAGAACGCTTTGCCACAACAAAGCGCTTAGGTAACGCCTTATCAGCCTTGAAAGTGCCCATAACGACATCTAATCCATCAATTTGATCTTTCCACGTAATATCTTAAAAATAAGCAAAATTGTTACAACATTACATAACTAACTACTAGCTCTTGTGATCCTAAAAAATTAATCCAATGTGAACTGAAATAAAAGTTTTGTGCTGATTTCATAAAGATATATCTTAAGAAGAGAAGAGTCCTACATGCATATCCTGCTACCTCAGTTTTATGGGTAATGACTAGTGTTAATGTATCTATCTTAGATTTACTCGTGATTCAAGCAATATGAAGCTCATGCTAGATCTTATTATAATATTATAAGATACAGTAGTAAAATCATCGCTGAGGTGATGATACCGGGGTTAGAAACTTATCAGCACCAAGGTGATGATTTTCTTTGTATAGAAACCAAGAAACCAAAAAATTGACGCAGATTCTTCAAGACAAAAAGTTACTTACATAATCCGCAGGATTAAGTTCCAAGGGATTAATTTCTTCACAGACCATCATGATATCATCCGTATTCAACAGCGCCATCTCCTCCGTTAAAGTTATAAACGTCTTGTGTCTGCACAAGAGATTGAACAATTATTTCAATGAAAAAAGCATAGGTTATGACCAGTTTGTCAATCTTAAATAAAACGGCAGTATATAAACCACTGGATACAAATTGAGGTTGCCAGAATAAACACCTCATATTTCAACAAAATAAAAAACAATTATTTAACCATAAAAGAATCATATACCAGACATAGATCTTAATCCCAACTAGTAAACCATCAAGACACCCAAAATCTTTCAAACATGAAAATAAGAAAATTGATCAAATTAACAAACCACCGTCGAAAGTAGAAACGAAACATAACTCACCTCTTCAAACCCTAACTTGATCAAGAAAGATAGACAGGCGAAGAAACGAAGCGTTCTAAAGAGGTTGTTCGTTTTTCTTTTATAAGCAAGCAGAGAGGAAGAGGACCTGAAAAGAGAAGATAAGACAGGTTTTATAAGAACCGTATTTTGGGGACATGATATATTTGGGGACCATGGATTTTTAAGGCGCCTATCCTAAATTATAAGGGCTGTCCTAAAGTCATATGAGTTTATCAATTTGCCCCTTACCCTATTTAATATTAGCCCTAATTAACATTAGCCCATCACTGCCGATTACTACCACCACCACCTCCGACTATCACCACCACCAACCACCGATTACCACCACCACCTCCTCCCACCACCGTCGCCCACCACCACCATCACCGTCGATTACCACTACCACCGATTACCACCACCACCTATATATATATATATATATATAGCTTAATTTAAATCATTAACAAAGATATTCTCACAAACTCACTGCTTGTCATTCGTTTTTGGTTGAAAAAATGCGAAGTAATCATCAAAATGAGTTGAAAATGGAAATTGCAGAGAAGTTTAATGGAGGTTTTTTTTTCCAGAGACAGGTTCGGTTACATCGCAAAAAAAAGTCCCAGCCGAAATTTTAGTTCGGTTACAACGCAAAATGTTCGGTTTCGTCGCAAAAAGTTCGGTTATCACGAATTGATATTTTCTGAACCGAACTCAGAGTTCGGTTCATTCGCAAAAAATACTTTTAACCGAACTATGGGATAATTCCATATATTCATTTGCAAGTGCAGTTCAGTTGGATCGCAAAAATTGTTAAGTTTTTACTTTAACCGAACGTTTGCCTCATTGTTAAGCTATGGTTCGGTTGCCTGTGATTTTGGATTTATTAACCAAACTGCATTTGCAGAAAGTTCGGTTACATGTTCTTCATATAATAAAACCGAACTTTGTTGAATTTTTTTTGTTACAATTTTGATTTTCAAGATATTTTAGGCCATTTATAGCAACATTCACTAAGTTACAAGCATACTTCGGTACCCAGAGGATATTTTTTCTCTATATTCACCCATCTCAAAATATATTTTTTCTCCATCTTCTTCTTCTTCTATCACTTTAGTCACTCAATAATCAGAGGTGGTGGTGGTAATAATCGGAGGAGGTGGTGGTGGGCGGCGGCGGCGGTGGGAAGAGGTGGTGGTGGTAATCGGTGGTTGGTGGTGGTGATAATCAGAGGTGGTGGTGGTGGTAATCGGCGGTGGTGGGCTAATGTTAAATAGGGTAAGGGGCAAATTGGTAAACTCATATGACTTTAGGATAGCCCTTATCATTGTAGGATAGTTGCCTTAAAAAACAAAGGTCCCCCAAATATATCATGGTCCCCAAAATACGGTTCCTTTATAACCCTAATGGGCCCACAACTACTAATGGGTCTAATTCCAATAGAATCCCACAACTACCAATGGGTCTAATTCCAATAGGAATCATTATGAACATTATAGATAGAACGAACGGACAGATACGGATTAGGGGTTACCCGTGACTAGTCCGTCAAAATTACGGATTTGGGAAATCCCACCATGGATGGATCAGGGATAGACAATTAAACATGCTACAATTCACTAAAAAGGCTTTGTATTAGGTTCGTAAATATCTTTAGTAGTATCACAAGTTCTCAGTAGATAGACGAGTTCCATTATGAACCTTGACATCACTTCGAGAAACATCATTAATGTAAAATTGAAGTTCATGAATATTAATTTCATAAGCATGGATATATATACTTGCCTTGAAAATGGAGTTCACGAGGGTTATAATGTGTTGCTAACAAACTAACAAGAATTATCGGAGTATAAGAGTTATGGAGATTTCATGAAGCTGTTAAAATTGGGATTGAAGTATGGTTGTCCAGTGGAGGATGTACTGATAGGGTTATCCTCTCTACTGTCCGGGTGAATTCCCGAATTTCAAAGTCCAACCACTAAAAATGCAGATTTGAGAATCTCACCCGTGTTCGGCCCATAGATCTTGCGGATTGGGTTTCATCTGCAATTTTGCGGACGGATACGGATAAAATCTGCGGTTCCGGACTTTTTGTTCACCCCTAATTATAGGGCTATCCAATATTTAGAAACCTGTTTGACTTTTGAGGCATACTCGAAGTCACTATGTGGTAAAATCAATAATCCTTATCCATCGTATTTTTATCACATTTTTATTACAAAGGTAACTCATTTATCCAGAATGGGTTCGGATCATACTCTTATTTTCTTAGATTCAAATCCAGAAAAGAAAAAGTGACATAAACATTTTAGGTGTATTAGATCTTGGTTAACTCACCCAACCTTAACATCGGTGGTTAACGACTCTTGGAGACTTCATTCTGAAAACAAGTCCAGCAATAATCTTCATTCGATCCTCAAACTCCTATCGTCGGATTTAGCCCAGTGGAACAATGATGTTTTTGGAAATATTCACAAAAACATTATAGTCTTAAACAATAAGATAGAAAACATTCACATCTGGAAATATCTCTACACATATAGAAAAATTAAAAATTCTTCAAGCGGAACTAGGTAAATGGTATGAAATAAATAATGATTTCTGCCACCAGATTTCCAGAGGTAAATTCTTTAGCGAATATGGTCAAAATACTGAATACTTCTACGCATTTGCTTCAAATAGGAAAAGGATCAATTCTATTAACTCTCTTAGAGAGTCTTCGGGGCTTTGGATATCTGATAGAGAACAAATATATTCCCTCCTTGTCACCCATTTCACTCAAATCAGTACATCCAAAATGGATAGATATGACTTAGATCTTTCAAACATAATTGATCCTTGCATCTCGGAAGAAGAAAATGTCTCTCTTTGTGATATTTCGTCAAAGGAAGAAATTTGGGATACTATCGCAAAAATGAATCACTGGGGTGCTCTAGGTCCTGATGGGTTTCAACCCACCTTTCTTAAAGCTAACTGGGAAATTCTTGACAAAGATATTACAGCCGCAATTCAAGATTTATTTAGGACCGGGATCTTAAATCCGGAATTCTATCATTCATTACTCTAATCTCGAAATCTTCTGCTCCTCAACCCTGGCAGATTTTAGCCCAATAAGCTTAAGCAATACTACTTATAAATTAATCTCTAAGATATATACAAATAGGCTAAAACCTATTCTTGACAAGTTAATCTCGCCCAACCAATCATCCTTTCTTCCAGGCAGACTAATTACAGATATTGTACAAACTCCATATATTGATACCCCATATATTAATAAACTACATATATTAATAAAAATCCTACTCCCAACTTGGGCCAGTTATAAATAGTAATAACCTCCACGTTTTAATATTAATAGATTTTTTCAGTCCCGCCATAAGGAATTTACCTCCATATATTAATATAATTGGCGTTATTACAAACTTATAGATCTTGTTACACCGAAATTTAAGATGAAATAAAATATTTTTCTATAGTTATTTGAGAAAATGATGTAACTTATTGTATGGTTATTGCATCTTTTGATTTGCGGATGTGTAAGACCTCATTATTGTAGTCACTTTCGTGTTGAAGCCAAAACATTTCCAACTTATCGAGCGTATTTAAAGCTTTTTGGAACTATTGGTATCTCTATATTATCTTCATCATGATTATCTCCCTTCGCTTCTTGCCTAATTCCATCGATGATTTCTTCTTCAGTTAAAACATATCCGACTTGTTGCTTATTTGGATGATTAATGAATGCATATGTATCCATTGTCATTTATACACTTTAAATCAACAAAAAAAAAATCTTTTTTTTTTTGGGTATACCTCCCTATATTAATAATTTTGTGAAGGCCCAAGGTTATTAATATACAGAGTTTTTACTGTAACATTATAATAGCTCATGAACTTCTTCACTCTATGAGAACTTCTAAAGAAAAGAAGGGCTTTTTAGCTCTTAAGCTAGACCTTTCTAAAGCATTTGACAGAATGGAGTGGGGGTTCATCGAAAAAGCGTTATTATCGTTTGGTCTCAACGCTTGTTGGGTAAATTTAATTATGGAATGCATCTCAACCACCTCTTTTTCGATACTTCTTAATCGTTCCCCTGACCGAAAGTTCAAAATTTCAAGAGGTTTAAGATAAGGAGATACTTTCTCCCCATCTCTTTTCCTAATCTGCATGGAAATTTTATACATCCAGGCTTCTGTAAAAGGCAATTTTGGGGAAAATTTTTTATCTATGGACTTAAAATCAACAAAGATGCCCCGAATATATCTCACATCTATTTCGCAGATGACTACATTTTATTCACAAGGGAAGATTTAGGTGAAGCAAAAAAATTAGGGGGATTTTGTGTTTTCCCCTCAAAATAAATAGCTATTTTGCATTACCCCTTTTTAAATCGGTAACTGGTGAAACCCTCTTTCTTTTATAACTGTCGTCAATAACCAGTTAATAGTGTACGTGCAGTGCAGTGCACATGTGTGACATAAATAAATAATAATTTCTGAAAATTCTAAAATACACTCCGGCACATAGAAGCCCTCCACCATCGCTACCTCCTCCCCAACACCGGCTCATTTTAGTTCACTGTAATTAAAATAATCCATTGAAGGTAAATCAACACTGGTTCCTATTTGATTCACCATCCACTCGTTTTGTCTTCTCTCACCCACTAAGAAAAACAAACATCCTTCATCATCTCTAGAAAAATTAAATATTATTTCATGACCCTAAATTCAAAATTGACTGGAAATTTCTTGCAGATCTAAGAAATTAAATTCACGGGTATTCTTCTTCATCATTCTCTGATCGATGAATTTGTGAAAAGCATTAACTAGGGTAGTTCAGAGTACATGGGTAGTGGGATCTGTGGGTAGAGGGAGGGAAGGAGAATGACTTGTGATGGATGATGTATGATTGTTGTGAGGTATATATATATATATATATTCGATTGAGTATGCTTAGATTTGGGTTTCAAAGAACGGGTTTGTATTGATACATTGTTTGTGATGATGTAAGAAGCCCATAGTAGCAGTAGCTGTGTATCCGTCGCCATCTTCACCAATTTCTCTTGTATACCCGCTTCTCCTGAGATAATTTCAGTTGCATTTTTAATGGAGTTTAAGCTGAAATTTGAAGCATGCTTGGTTTTAATGGTGGGTGGATTATGTGTTTGGTCTTTTATTGCGAGAAAGAATTGAGTTTTTGAGAGAATAGGCATGATGCTCAGAGTACAATTAGGTTAGAAAGGGTGTTTAAGATTAGGACTGTTATATTAAGTCTTGACGGGATTTTATATCCCATGCGTGCACTGCACGTGATTGATTAACCGGGTACTGACGGAAGTTATAACAGAAAGGGGGTTTCACCAATTATGGATTTAAAAAGGGGTAATGCAAAATAGCTATTTATTTTGAGGGGGAAACACAAAATCCCCCAAAAAATTATTAGACATCTTATCTATCTTTGGAAATATACCATGGCAATTAGTTAATCTACAAAAATCAGGAATTTATTTTAGCCGCCGTATTCACCCAAGACATGGAAAAATTATTGCAAAAATACTTTAAGTTCCGTTGATGACAAAAGATGAAATGTACTTGGGCACTCCATTCTATTTTGAAAAGAATAGGAAGGAGAACTTTGAACCTCTTCTACAAATATATTATTCTACCCTTCAAGGTTGGAAATCGAAGCTTCTCTCTCAGGCAGGGTGGACAGTGCTTATAAAATCTATTCTTCAAGCCTAACTGACTTATCAAATGCAAGTTCTGGCACTACCAAAAGAGATTTTAGATTAACTTGATCGAATTCAAAGGAATTTTTGGTGGAACAAAGAGTCAAAAGACAAGGGGGTTTCATAAAAGCTTGGACCGGTATTTGCAAACCCATTTCTCAAAGAGGAGTGGGAATTAAAAACCCTCACAAGTTCAATTTAGCTCTTCTTACCAAACTGGTCGGTTGAATAATTTCCGCACCTGATCAATTATGGGTTAAACATCTAAAATCCAAATATCTTCCAAACAATAGCCCTCTCGAACAATCAAGATCTTCAAACCTTTCTTGGATTTGGACTAGTATACAAAAAGGTTTGAACCTTATAAAAGGCAACTTTGTTTGACAAATTAAAAATGGGGAGTCATCTAAAATATGGGAAGATAAATGTATTCGTAGTGAAGATATAATTCAAAAACCAGAAGACAGGGGGATCAAATTCCAAAACTGGTTAAAGAGTTAATTACGCCAGAAGATACTTGGGATCAATAAATATTAGAAGATTATTTCACTCCAACCATAAAGGGAAAAATTCTCACAATTACGAGACACAAAGAAGAGAAAATGATAAAATTAAATGGAGACATCATCCTTCAGGAGCCTTTTCAGTGAAAATATCTATAATTTTCTTATAAATTAGGAACAAGATGACGACATGGTGATTAATTTTCCTTGGTAAAAATTATGAAAGATTAAAGAAATTCCAAGAATTAGATTATTCATTTGGAAATTGGTCCATAAAGCTCTAGCAACTTCAAGTAGACTAGTGGCTCATAACTCCAACATAACAGCAAATGTGCAACTCTCAAGTCCAAGAAGATGAACAATATCTATTATGATTTTGCCCATTTGCGAGAGCCATTTGGTTTGGTTTATCATTAAATCATATCATAAATCCTCATCTCCCAGACTCAATATGCAATTGGGTTAAAAATTGGATTGGGGATCCAAATATGTCTCAGATATCCGATAAAATTGATATTATTCTCTGGTTTATTTGGAAACACAAATGCTCTGTGGTCTTCGAAAGAAAAGATTTAAACCCAAATTTTTTAATTGATCAGATTAACAAACTTTTATGTTCAGCAGCTTCCATCAATTCTCTGAGGATTCCTATACCAGGAAATAAAGTTTTATCTAATCCAAATTGGGCGACCATAAACTAGGATTGGATTATTTTCATCGACGCAACTTTCAAGAAAAAATAATTATCAATGGGATTTGCGTTTCTCTTATTTTTAGTAGATCAGGAAGAATTCATGCATATCGAGGTGGGTTCAGATAAGCTATGTCAGCAGTTCATGCAGAAGCAAAAGCAATGCTAAAAGCTACTTCCTGTTTAAGAGGTAATATTTTATCCAGCGTGTCAATGTCACAGATTGTAAAGGTATTGTTGATTTCATCAATAAAAATTGTAAGGAAATATCATGGGAAGATGAAAACACAACGATAAAAGTTAAAGCGATTCTAGATAATCTTCCTCAAGCTAACGTAAGATACATAAACAGGAAACACAACTCGGAAGCGGATATTATAGCTAAGGAAGCAAGAATCAAGAGTCGTCAACATATATATTTGCATCTTACGATTAAAGCTAGTAAATCAAGTATATTATCAAATGTTTTCAATAAAGATGAAATTGTAAATTTATTGTACTATATTTCTTGATTTATAAAATTTAACTTTCCCATAAAAAAAAAGGGTTATTTAACATTTGGTACCCTGCAAATGACCAACACCTAGCTTTGGTACCCAACATTTGAAATATAAAGCGTTGGTACCTAGACTGACGTAGACTGTCTAAGTTCTCATTTGACTGATATTTTTTATTATAAATTTCCTCTTAATAAATTGTATACAATTAATGCATAATCTTCTCAATCTCTGCTACTGCAACCATCAGCAACACAAATTAAGCCTCAAATCCACCTTCTGAACTGCCATTTCTTTACAACTCCGCCTCAGGTTCAAGATTGAACTTCCAACTGATTATAAATGTCCTCTCACCTTCAAACAGATAATTCAAATGGATCAACAAATTATTATCCACAAATCAATTCTCTGTAAGCTTTCTAACTTTCTTTTCGATCTCTGAAAAAGCAGGGGTCAAACAACCACACCCAACAATTCGTTTGGCCATCTGAATTGACAAAATCCAATATACTTTCATGAGAATCAACTAGACAGTCGGACTCAATCTAAAGAAAAGTATATCAAAGAGTTTTGTATCTCTCTTTCTCAATTCAATCTGCAATAAGCAAATAGGAATATGCGAGCCCGATTGAATATAAGAGTATTAACTTGAATGGTACCAAAGACCAATGTTCGAGGATCAATCAATTTCAATCAACAACCAAAGGTTGGATTCCCTAATTGATCGATTCAACGCACATCATGTGATATTTCAATTATATAACAAAATATAATGAGGAAAAGAAATAACACAGACAATAGAAGTTTTGTTAATGAGAAAACCACAAATGCAGAAAAACCCCCGGGACCTAGTCCATATTTGAACACCACATTGTATTAAGATCCTACAAACACTAGCCTACTACCATTGAACTTCAGACTGGACTGTAGTTGAACCCTAATAAATCTCACATTGATTCAAGGTATAGTTGCGCTCCTTACGTCTCTGATCCCAGCAGGATACTACGCACTTGATTACCTCAGCTGATCTCACCCACAACCAAGAGTTGCTACGACCCAAATTCGAAGACTAGATAAACAAATCTGTCTCACGCAGAAAAGTCTATAGGAATAGATAAATCTGTTTCCCATAGAAATACCTACGAGTTTTAGTCTGTCTTTTGATAAATCAAGGTGAGCATGAACCAATTGATATACTAGACTTATATTCCCGAAGAACAACCTAGAAATATTAATCACCTCACAATAATCTTAATCGTATGGTAGCGAAACAAGATATTGTGGAATCACAAACGATGAGATGCAGATGTTTGTGATTACTTTTTATCTTGCCTATCAAAGATTAAATCTTGATCCAATCTTAAATAAGATAGTACTCAAATACGTTAGAAACATCAAGATCAGATCACGTTACTACAAATAAAATAGTTGGGTCTGGATTCACAATCCCAATGAAGTCTTCAAGTCGTTAACCTATAGGGTTTCGTGAAAAACCTAAGGTTAAATGAGAATCGACTCTAGCTTATGCAACTAGTATCACACAAGAGGTGTGGGGATTAGGTTTCCCAGTTGCAAAAGTTCTCCTTTATATAGTTTTCAAATCAGGGTTTGCAATCTAAGTTACCTTGGTAACAAAGCATTCAATATTCACCGTTAGATGAAAACCTGATTAGATTCAAGCTAATATATTTCAACCGTTAGATCGAACTTACCTTGTTATACACAAATGAAATGTACCCTCATTTAGGTTTATGTAGCCGTACCTAAACGTGTACACCATGTTGGCTCAATAGTAGTTAACCGAGGTTAGCTATATGAACACTCTCATATCAACCTTATTCATCTTAACCATAACTAGTTCAAATGACTCAAATGAAACTATCTAAAGAGTTGTTCAATTGCTATATTCTCATAGAAGTATACAAGAACACAATTAAAGAAAAATCGATTTGATTCACTTGAATCAATTCATGAACATTATAGCCACGGTTTAAAACGAATGTATTCCTTAATATATAAATGTATTAGTTCATGATCCAACTAATTTTAGAACTTTGACCACTCAAGTATGCAAACAGGTACGCATACTTAAGTAGTCGGTCTGAGTTTGGGTTCGCCAGTATGCAAATGGTTACACATACTTAGTACACTTCCAAAACCCAAAAGAAATTCTCAGTCCTATACGTTACACAATTATGCATACCGGTATGTGTACTTGGTACAAGGAATTTCACAACTTCAAGTACGCATACGGGTATGCATACCTTAGTTCCGGTCATGGATCACATACATTCAAGAATGCACAATATGTTTATAATCCAATGATTGTTAAGTATTATAAACTCTTATTTCAATCATTGAAACTTTCTTAGAGGATGACAATATCCGTTTACACACACTATTAGCATCAAAGAAATTTTCAAAATATTGAAATAATCAAAATGAAACATTCCAAATCTACACCTAATGATTGTATCACACAAACCATATATTACTCGGCGATTTTCACATGATCAAGATAAACTTGATTGAATCGAAAACTTACCAACATATATTCCGAGAAATATGTAAACTCAGCTCGAAATCTCAAATGTGTATAATAGAAAACTATATCGTAACACAACTTATGTCTCAATATAGGAGATATAGTAGAAATAGACTTTCCAAGTGATATATGAATTATAGTCTCCACATACCTTTTGTTGATGAAGTTCCACAAGATCGCCTTACTAGTTCTTTATCTTCAATTGATGAACGTCGTGAAGTCTAATGCTCAACTACATAATCTATCCTAGTCCGAGACATATATAAGTAGACTAGAAATCAAGATTTATAGTTTTGATTACTAACGTTGACAAACAAGATTGAGATAGAAACACTTGCGAGTTCCACCGAGCAATGCTCTAACAATCCCCCTCTTTGTCAATTTTAGTAACAAAACTGTCAATACATATGGATTACAAAATAAATAAACTTTGTAGCTTCTCATTCAAATGCTTGATCTCCTTGGTTCTTAAACATTATTCAAAATCTTCGTCACTTCCAAGTACTCCAATGATTCCAAATGTGTTCAACTTAACATCATAGCTGCACTCCCCACAAAGATATGGCAATTAAGCACAAATTCAAATAATAACTCTCCCCCATAAAATGTCATTCCCGAAAGAACAACAAGAGCGACCTTACTTTTACAAGAAAAGAAGGATTTCTTTGGACATTAACAAATCACATAAGAATATGAATTTGTATTCAGAAAAACTCAATTGAATTAACCACAAGGAAAATGATCAATTCATTTGGTCATGCTCAACATTATAAAACTTACAGAGCAACACAATATATGCACAAATATGTGGATCAGGGAAAGACCAATACTGCGGAATAATCAAAGATTCGTTCTATTTTTCATCACTATTTGCACAATGACATATAATGGACTTGATCTTTGTAAACAAAAGTTCATCCTTTCTTCCATCAATATTTGCATAATGACATAATAAAGATAACTTTTGAACAAGCATGGGACAGTCAAGGTTCACGGACGTAAACAACATATCCCATAATAGTTTGCAATATATAAAACCATAAAGATTAATACTGCAAAAATCATCTTCCAAATAACTTAGAATTTAAGTAAATAAATCTAGAAACATTGTAAGATGAAAACGTTGGGAATAGGTATGTGTACTCACACTAATGGCTATTCCAAACCCTAGTTATCCTTTTAAAAAACATAAGAATAAATTCTCATAAGAAGTTTCCTAGATATTGTAGAGCTTTCTCAAGGCATCCACTGAGAATTCCTTCCCATTATTGAAAAAACCATTGATAATGGGATCATTCAATTCCTACAGATCTTCAGAAATATCAGTTAATTCACTAAGTTCTCTTTTCAGTCCATGCAATGTGTTCTTTGTTAGAGACAACATTTGTTCATAGTGAGATATTTCTTCTAACGATGAAACGATTTGAGATTTTAAATCATTTCTTTTTCTGATGAAATCTTTCACCATAGTCCTGAAGTTACTATCATGATGACAAACAGACAAAAGATAGTTAAAGGAAGAACCCGAATCACTAACAGCAGCCTTCACCTTTCTCTTCCTTGAGGACAGAATTCCTTCACATAGATACACATTGACAGCTTTTACTACATCCCTTTTTGTAGTACCTCTAGTTATAGGCGCCATGATACTGTATCTTTCAAAGAGAAAAAGTGAAGTGAAATTCTGATCACAAATGTATAAATAGACTTATTAGTAAAACTAACCCTAAAGAACCTTTGAAAAAGTCTTCACAGTTCACGTTCCATTATCTATCTTAACCAATAAAATATTCACTTGCTCATAATAACTTTTAGTCATAAATGAAGAAAATAACCAACATATTTTACAGGACTTGAGTAACCTTGATGTGATCCTTATTCTAAGTCAACAATAAGGGTTCATCACATTACTATGATTAGATAGTAATAGAGTGAACACAACGTTCACTTCTTCTGTCACAAGATGACATATCAAGGTTTGTTGGTTTTTATGGGTAAAAATTGTTTCTGCTGGTGTTGATGGTGGTTATTAGTAGGGCTTCACATGGTTCGATTTTCATCGGTTTTTGGCAAAACCTAAACCGAAACCAAAGTACTCGGTTTTTCATTTTTGAAAACCAGTGAAACCATTAAGCTTACTCGGTTTTGTTTGGTACGGTTTTAAATCGGTTTTGTATAAAACCATTTCGGTTTTGGTTAACCACCAGATTTATATACAGTCTTTCATTTTCATTAGTTTCTGATATCAGACAGGTAAAATTTTCAATAAAAATGTCATTAACATGAAATTGACAAAATTGAACCTGCTATAAAAATAATTTTAATGATTTAAGATTACAATCATGTACTAATACTAACACAAAGTAGACTTCCATCAATTTCTTATCTGATTAATCATTAACCTACATCTATTTAGATGGAAAATCAACATAGATGTCCCATTCTTCATAGGAGCAGCAAATCTAGCGTGACAGTAACAACACTTTGCATGTTTTGAAGGTGGCACTTCCATAACAAAGTGAACCCATACTGCATCCCTAACTTGACGCCGCCTGCCGATTGATGTTCCGTTTTCCATAGAATGGTGTAATAGTACCTTCAAATAAGTATAATCTAGTCATATACATACATGAATAAAAGTCTCCATGTACACCCCAACAGTACCCATCTTTATCTATGTTCCTTCATATCCAAACACTCAATATTGGTTGAAATCTATGTCAAACGGGGTTTCAACATACCTAAGAAATTTCAGTTCTTAAAGCACTTCACATATTATGCAGTGAGCAAATCTCAACCACCACATACATACATGCCTAAGAAAAACTCTCAACCACCACATAAATTCGCCATTTTCAACAAATTTGGGTGAAACTACAAGTACTCATACAAGCAATGAATTAGACATTTTCAACAAATTTCAGAAAAAATCCCAAACTTTTAACAAGCAAAATGAAGATTCAAACAAATAAGGTTGGTTAGTTTTAGTTATTATCATAAATCTTTCTCTTGACACGAAACCTAAAATTAAAAATTCCTAAAATAAAAATCCCCTGAACATGAAGTTTAACTGAAATAATAATGAAATAAAAATCGAGAAGATATTTGAGTAATAGAGATCTACATTTCTATTATTTTACAGATGGAGAACAACCTTAACAGTTAACCTTGAAATCAAAAATCCCTAGAATCAAAATCCCATAAACATACAATTGAATTAAAATAACAGTTGAACCTGATGTATTTGATTCCTCAAATAAAATGGGTAACCCCAATACAAAACCTAATCAACCTAAAATCAAACTCTATCGCTTTTCAAACCTCTTGAAATCTTACCAATTACAACAATTAGCTTCAAAATCGAGAGAAACCCTAAAGATAATTGATATCACAGATCCTTAGTTCAACCACTAAATATCAAACAAGAAAAAAAAGAGAAAGAACATCACTGAAAATCAAAGATTCACTTACAAGGGTGCTGAATTAGAACCTTGTATGGTAGATTTGTGATTCTAAGATGATGAATAAGAAGAGTAAAAAGAAGGTGGCGATGTATCTGGTGATGGTGGTGAATCTGTGTCGAATTTGATAGGTTTGTTACTTATCAAACTAGAAGAAGAAGAAGTAAAACAAGAAGGTGATGGTGGTAGTTTTAGGCTTCAGTACTCAGTAGGGTTATCTTTCACAGCCCTTTTCTGGTTTCAGGGAAGAAAAACGAAAGAAGATAAGATTTTGGGAAGACTCAAGTAGTAGAGTGAAGTAATTTATTAGGGTTAAATATCCCCATCCATGGCCTAAAATCATTTAATCCTATGGTCACTATTAATCGGTTAACCAATTGGTTTTTGGTTCGGTTTTGAGATAAAACCTAAATCGAAACCAATATTGTCGGTTATCTGAAACTGACAACCAATAATAAACCATAGGAATATGGTTTCGGTTCGGTTCGGTTAAAAATCTTCGATTTCGGTTTTCGGTTCTGGTTCGGTTTTGTGCAGCCCTAGTTATTAGCTTAGGGTTAAAATCGTAAAATTGGATAACTGACATGACGTCACTATGACCATTAGCACATTTATTGAATCGATCAGCATGCCTACACAAGAATTACCGAGGTACTTTTTTTTTACATGGGTCATGTTCCACAGCAGAACCCTTAACATTAACCGACATCATCTATGCCAAATCCTAATTCTCATGCTACCGCACCAAGGCATCCAACCATACCAGCCGCATCACTGTGCCAATGACAAACCATGCCAGCCACATCTCTGCGCCAAGGCATGCCAACCATGCTAGCCGCACCATGCGCCAATGTATGCCAACCATGCCAGCCGCACCAATGGCAGACCATGCCAGCCGCGTCTACCGCGCCAAGGCATGCCAGCCATGTTAGCCGCACCATGCGTCGATGGCATGCAAAACCCTTGGCCCCACCAAGCCAACCGCACCTTGCCTTGGCCCCACCATGCCAAGTTTTCCATGCCAAACCCTTGGCCCCACCATGCCAAGCCAACCGCACCTTGACTTGGCCCCACCATGCCAAGCCGTCCGTGCCAAACCCTTGTCCCTACTATTCCAAGCCATCCGCGCTATTTTTCCTTGGACCCACCATGCCGGTCTTCCCCATGCGGCTACCAAAACGAAGGCGTGCGATGATCAACGACCACCCTTCCATCCTAGATACAAATCCTAGTCCTCCAAGGTCGCCAAACAACGCATGGTAACCTTTGGCCCAATAACCCTAGTTTTGGCCACGCAAAACCACGCCAAGGAATGCCATGCCACATGTGCCAATGGCATGCCAACCTCCTTGCGTGCCATGCCATGCCGGCCTTTCATATTGCGTCTACCAAAACAAAAGCGTGCGACGATCAACGACCACCCTTCCATCTTAGATGCAAATCCTAGCCGTCCAAGGTCGCCAAACAATGCATGGTAACCTTTGGCCAATAATCCTAGTTTTGGCCACGCCAAACCGTGCTAAGGCATACCATACCGCATGTGTTAATGGCATGCTAACCACCTTTCCGCGCCACACCATGCCGGCCTTCCCATGCGGCTACCAAAACGAAGGCGTGTGACGATCAACGGCCACCCTTCCATCCTAGCCGTCCAAGGTCGCCAAACAAAGCATGGTAACTTTTGGCACAAAAACCTAGTTTTGGCCATGCCAAACTGCGCCAAGGCATGCCATGCCACATGTGCCAATGGCATGCCAACCTCCTTGCCGGCCTTCCCTATTGCGGCTACCAAAACGAAGGCGTGCGACGATCAATGACCACCCTTCCATCCTAGATGCAAATCCTAGCCGTCCAAGGTCGCCAAAAAACGCATGGTAACCTTTGGCCCAAAACCCTAGTTTTGGCCACACCAAGGCATGGCATACCAACCGCCTTGCCGCGCCATACCATCACGGCCTTCCCTATTGCGGCTACCAAAACAAAGACGTGCGACGATCAATGGCCAACCTTCCATCTTAGATGCAAATCCTAGCCGTCCAAGATCGCCAAACAACGCATGGTAACCTTTGGCCAAAAACCCTAGTTTTGGCCACGCCAAACCGCGCCACATGTGTCAATGGCATGCCAACCACGTTGCCGCGCCACACCTTACCGGCCTTCCCTATACGGCTAGAAAAACGAAGGTCTACAACAATCAATGACACTTTTTCATCTAAGGTGCAGATCTTAGCCGTCCAAGGTTACCATCCAACGCATGGCAACCTTTGTCCCTAGTTTAGTTGCGCCTAAACAAAGCCAAAACCATAAATTTTGGCCACGCCTAAACTATGCCATATTAAAGCCATACTGATCATGCTTTCATGCCACTGGCTACCAAACGAAGGGTTGTAATAAACAACGGCTATCTTTCTTCATAAGATGCAAAATCTCGACTGTCAAAGGTCACCACCGAGCCGAAAAGTCTCCCAAGCTCAACTCGCCGGACAACAACAACGTGCTACATGTTTTCCACGAAAACACTCGAGACATCAACGCATGTCACAAACTGGGGGATGCTCATTGGGTATTGGTTTGGCGGTTTACTACGTGCGGCGTACACTACGCCCGTTATAGGAAAGTGTCATAAGGATGAGGCGGTTAGTAAATACAAGGAGTAATGGTGAAACGCTTTATTTTATGGAACATCAATTCCATGCGTTACCGGTTACCACCTCCTCCTATTTACTCACCCGTTTTCCATTTCTTAATGAGACTAGAGTACGTTTCACTTCGACTTGTATAAATAGGCATTACCTATTTCCACCGAATAACAGGTTCAGGTCAAGGAGCATACAACACTCAGAAAACATTTGCTAGCTCTCCATCGATTAGCTTCCCACTTTCTGATACAAGTCGTAAAACAACTACTCTTCCAGAATCAACTAGTCTGGTATCGACACTTTCTTCGCTTCCCTCCCCAAAACCAACCCTTCTCCTTCGCTTTGTGACCGAAGTGAGTCTGGAACGACCATTTCTTGGTTAATGCTGGATTTGTACAAATTGATCTCTCGAATCTAAAGTACTCCCTTGCAGTACATTGTTTAGGGTTTAAATTTGTTTCTCGCCCACACACCCGAAATTACCAAAATCAACAGAAACAGTTTTCACCCTCAAACAATTGGTGACCACAGTGGGAGATTGATCTTTCGATTACAATGTCAATTTTCGACCATCGATATCATGCTTCGACCCAAACATCAAGATGGTAGAAGCAGGCGACCCGCTCAGGGATCGACGACTTGGTTACCAGAAGACCCTATTATCAGTCTTGACACGACGAGCGATGACTGGGGACTGCCTAGAGATTAAAATCGAATGATCCAACCAGGGATAGACAACTCGATTATCAGATGATATGACTGGTGAATTTACACAATCACGGCGGTGCTTCCCATAAAACTCGATCTTCTACCCGGAAGGTTCCCTTTTCATCAGGAGACCTAAAAAACCGAGTAAGTATTACCTATACAAGATACATGGTTTGCTATTTCAAGTTTTCACGGGAATGATATCAATGCTATGTTTCACCCTATGTCATCTACCAACACACGGTTCCATGGTTTTCTTGGTATATTTGCGTCACTTGCAATCGTAACCAAGACAACATCATTCCCAAAACAATCCATTCCAAAACAATTCATTCCAAAAGAATAATCCAAAACCCTCAAGGTAACATTTGTCTATCAACCCAAGATATCCAAGAAATCAAAACCATAAACTAGGCGTTTCATTTTCCTTTAAAAAAAACCCTAAAAATAAGAAGTTCAGAAGACAGAAATGCATTCAAGGAAAGTTTTTCAACAATGGCTTGCTCTTCTTAGCAAGAGACTCCTTCGTGCTTTGGAGAGCTGCCCTTTTTAACTTTAGCTTCCTGGACAATTTCTCGACTTCCGCTTCCTGCTTCTTCACCATATCCGCAGAAGGACCTTCGACTATTTCGACCAGCAACTTTTCAACCTCAGAGAAACCTTCAATGAACCAAGGAATATTGAATTCGAAGTTTACACACATGTCACAATGGAACCTCCAGCTCGAGATTACATCCTCAGAAACAGTATGACCGATCACGTTACACATGTCGTCAATCGAAGACAAAGCTTCCTCTACCCGCTTAACCAACGCAAATCGACTAGTGATTTTCTTGGTCGTGGCGATGTGTCCGTATCTTTCCCATATCTTAGTGTATAGTACCGCATACTTGGCCGGCACACTAAAACCCCCGATCAGCACATGATCCGGATAAGGAACCAGGTATGGATGAGCGAAGGTGGCGCCCGCAACTGAGTCAAAAACTGGCAAGGGACCCCTAACTACAATTTCGCCAGCATCCCCTGGAGTACTATCCACCACTTGAGTCGTGGCAACGTCTTCAGGATGATGAACTTCAATGTCCAAGTTACTAGCTGGCATGGTTTCCGCAATTGGAGGTATGGCTATATCTTCACTGTGGCGGGTTTCTACTTCAAGGCCATCCCCGGGAATGATTTCCTCCTGGAATATCAAGATTTGGTTTTACTCAAAAGAAAAAAAAAAGATTTAATGCTGCTACCAGAAAAACTATCCTCCCCGTTGCTAGACTCCGAACTTTTTTCCTTCTCGGATCCCCCTTCACCATGGGTAGGTTCAGCATCGCCGCCTTTCATCTCAAGAGACGATGTCTTCTGACTACGTTCAAGTTTGGTAAAGGCATTCACACTACTGAGACCATGGGAAAGACGCAAGGATAGACGCTCAGAAATGAGACGAAGATATATGTAATCCAACTAAATCAGTAAGAAAATCATACGTACTCGCATATTGGAAGAACTAAAAGTCGGAAGAGCACTCGAACCCGACTGAAAACCACCAGCACGGCTTTTAGACCTTCGCTTCTTCGCTTGGGGACTGTCCGCATCCGGGCTAGCGGACTTTCGCTTGGGAGAATAAGGATACCTCAGCAGTGAATGCTCCGCTAAAACCGCAGGAAAAGGCTTACCACGAAGGTTTTATACCACATCATTCACGAATCCATGGATAACGAGAAACTCATTCTACTAAAATATGTTATATTTGGAGGTTGTTGATGGATTTCATTCCGCAAGAAGAAAAGGCAGACTTTTACCCGGCACAAGAACACTAGCATCGAGAACAGTTGGCAACGGGAAATCTGGAACAACCGGCTGACGAACGAGTGGGACCCCTTGGTCAAAACCCATATGCCGATCCGCCCTATCGATATTGTAAGAGACTGCTTTGCAAGCTCCTCGAAAGAAATATGGCACATGACCGGGAGTGCAGATTCGCATGAACACCATCTCTCCAACACTCATATCCTCTTTATCAGAAGACAAAGACATGCTCGGAGCAGGAGCAAAGGTACTGATATGAGTTATGGATGCATGCACCGGAGCCCATGGACGAAAATTAACCATGTGCGAGTTGTCAAGAAATCCAACCAGGTTCGAACCAATCTTTGGGTGCCTATTCGACCAGCGCAGTATCCTAGAGCCACTCCAATACTCGGGAAATACGGCCAACGATTTTGGAGAATACCTTTCGAAGTGCTCCCACAACCATGCTTAGAGAAAGGCAGTATGAATATACGAACCCACTTTCATGTAGCCATTTGAAGCGCACATGTACGCAACCAGCTGATCCAAGTGTGTGTACAGAGAACCAAGAAACAAGCCGCCAATAGGAAGAACGAAACCTTTTGCCAATTTTATGGCAAACTTGATAAGTTCATGTCTTATCTCCTTCTTACCCGAGCCGTCATCAAAAATATCTCTGGATAACCAAAGAGCCAAGAACGCTGCAACATGAAGCGTATTATTCTTCTGATTCGACTCCAACTCATCAGGAAACCACTGAGACACCCACCAGCCATAAAAGCACCTCGTCTCGCTTTCTTTCCGAATGAATCCTTTTGATTTCGCGACCAGAGCGGTGTGCATTTCTTCTTCATCTGCAGAAAATTTGACATCGAGGTTTCCTATTACTGAAAGATTCAGCAATACGACCATGCTCTCTAAGGAGATAGTCATTTCACCCCACCTGCATATGGCCGTGTGGGTGTCCGGACACTATCTGGAAATAAAAACAACCAAGCCTGGAATATCTTTCCTAATTTGAAGCACTGCGGAAGCCGCGACAACATCAATGATCTGCGCCTTGGTCAAACTAGCTTTTACACATTCCTGGATCATCATGAATCGCATCCATTTCTCAAAGGGACGCAACGGATTCATAGAGATTTTAAATTCGATAGGAGAAGCTTGATACTCTTTCCTCTGAAGACAAAACCTTATTACTCCTCCTGGCCGAACCGACCGGGCCTCTCCTTCACTTTCCGGACCAGTCAGAAGAATCGACACATACTTGGGATGGTTTCTCCTAATCGTGGCGGATGTTGTAAAGAACTCATCATCTATGTTTGGTTTGGAATTTCCAACGTCTTTCGGTACGGTAGAACTTTTCTCAAATGACATCCTAGCGAAAACTCTCTCACGCTACTTCCACTTTCGAAACAACTACAATGGAACAATACAAAGAGAAATTATTACTGAAAGTGCATGAAAATTATTTTATCAGACACAAGAGATCCATCTTGGAAGCAGGCCAATTTGTTTCAAAGTCAAAATACGTATAGGCAAAGAAATGAGGACTCATGCCAAGGCCGTACCCTGCAGGGGAAATTTGCGCCCGGCCAAGGAGGCGCGCCCCACCATGGGAACCATACACACGGCCACACCAGAAAAAGGAGTAAAACCTAGAAACTAGGTTTTCATGAGAAAGGAATGACAGTTACCAGCTCATGCATGCCTACTTTGCACAATAAATTGAGGCGGTCAATATTGCTACGGTATTCATGCCTAAATGCTACTACAGGTTCGTGCAAAGGATACCTATGGCTAGGATTCATGCTAATATAGAAGGATAATATTTTCTACAAGATCATGGAAAGGTACGCCTGCAGTTAGGGTTTGCACTAACACAATAAAACAAGAAAAAACAAATTAAAGAAGAAGTACTGGAAGGCATACCTGGGATTCGCTCGTTCGCTTTACTGTTACCACATGGCTAGAGTAAAAATAAATAAATAATAATAATAAAGGTGTGAAATAAAAGGAGAGGTCGGCCCCTTTTATAGGCGTGATACTTGGGAGTTTGAATAAGGAAAAGACTTCCTATTTGAGTCAAGTAAGGAAAAGATTCAACTGGGCCCGTGAAGACAAATCACCATGCCAAGCCGTCCGCACCATGCCAAACCGTCCGTGCATGCTTTGCCTTACCAAACCATGTCATGCCTTACACCACCGTATGCGCCATGCTTTCCTCGCCAAACCGCGTCATGCCTTGCACCATCATGTCGCGCCAACACCAACAATTCGCCGAGCCAGCGTCATGATGTTCTCTAACCCAGCCAAGATGATGCATAGACAAACTAAGCCGCCGATCTTCATCTCACCGCTTCACGGTCTACACCACAAATAGAATCTATGCAAGGCTGCCAAACACGGGGATCATGAACTCTCCTTACCTCTCGAAAAAGGTTAGTCGGACCTTCCTGACCATCATTTCACGACTTGTTGTTTCGATTTTTGTCCTGGCCTATCACCATCTTATGCTTACCTCGCAACGATGCTCCCATTTCGAGCTAAGCAGGGGACTTAATGTTGATGATGGTTTTTAGCTTAGGGTTAAAATCGTAAAACTGTACAACTGCCATGACGTCACTATGACCATTAGCACATTTATTGAATCGATCAGCATGCCTACGCAAGAATTACCGGGGTAACTTTTTTTTTACATGGTGTAGGAGCAGAATCTCGCAACAACATTTTCTTAGCGTGCGATATTCTTCCATTTCCTTACCCAACGAGAATGTAGCAAGAGTCTGCGAGAATGTAAGAGAGGCTGCGAGATTCTTAGTTGTACTCCACTACTTGTGAGCTGTCATACACTATGTAAACACCTATATAAAGAGAAAAGCAAGAGAGAGAAAAGGGGGGATACACATTTTTGTAAATCAGAGACACACTTTGTAAGAGAGAGAGAGGGGTTTATTTTCTTTATCATCTTCTTCCCCAAAAATTAGATCTAGAACTCCAAATACTCATTAATAGAGATTCTAAATATACCACTTATGTAATTACAACAATTATAGTGAAGAACCATGGATGTAGATCACATTGATCGAACCATGTAAAAAATCTTGTGTCCATTTTATAATTTTAGCATTTTTATCATCATTTTTATGATTAGATCTAGAAATTATTATCATGATATTATATGGGGTGTGTTGTGGGATTTCCTGTAACTACACATGGGTCATGCTCCATGGCAGAACCCTTAACATTGACCAACATCATCTATGCCAAACCCTAATTATCATGCTACCGCGCCAAGTCATGCCAACCATGCCAGCCGCATCACTGTGCCAATGGAAAACCATGCCAACCGCATCTATCGCGCTAAGGCATGCCAACCATGTTAGCCGCACCATGCACCGATGGCATGCCAAACCCTTGGCCCCACTAAGACAACAACACCTTGCCTTGTCCCCACCATGCCACTCCAACCGAACCTTTCCTTGGCCCCACTATGCCAATCCGTCCGTGCCAAACCCTTGGACCCACTATGCCAAGCCATCCGCGCCATTTTTCCTTGGCCCCACCATGCCGTCCTTCCCCATGCGGCTACCAAAATGAAGGTGTGCGATGATCAACGGCCACCTTTCCATCCTAGATGCAAATCCTAGCCGTACAAGGTCGCCAAACAACGCATGGTAACCTTTGGCACAAAACCCTAGTTTTGGCCGCGCCAAGGCATGCCATGCCACATGTGGCAATGACATGCCAACCTCCTCGCCGCGCCATGCCATGCCGGGCTTCCATATTGCGGCTACCAAAACAAAGGCGTGCGACGATCAACAGCCACCCTTCCATCCTAGATGCAAATCCTAGCCCTCCAAGGTCGCCAGACAACGCATGGTAAACTTTGTCCCTAAACCCTAGTTTTGGCCACGCCAAACCGCGCCAAGGCATACCATACCACATGTGCCAATGGTATTCCAACCACCTTGTCGCGCCATAGTATGCAGACCTTCCCATGCGGCTACCAAAACGAAGGCGTGCGACGATCAACGACTATCCTTCCATCCTAGATGCAAATCATATCCGTCCAAGGTCTCCAAACAACGCATGGTAACCTTTGCCCCAAAACCCTAGTTTTGGCCATGCCAAACTGCGCCAAGGCATGGAATGCCAACCGTCTTGTTGTGCCATGTCAGCCTTCCCTATTGTGGCTACCAAAACGAAGGCGTGCGACGATCAACGACCACCCTTACATCCTAGATGCAAATCTTATCCGTCCAAGGTTGCCAAACAACACATGGTAACCTTTGGCCCAAAACCCTAGTTTTGGCCACGCCAAACCGCGCCAAGGCATGCCAACCTCCTTGCCGCGCCATATCATGCCTGCCTTCCCTATTGCGGCTACCAAAACGAAGATGTGCGACAATCAACGGCCATCTTTCCATCCTAGATGCAAATCCTAGCCGTCCAAGGTCGCCAAAAAACACATGGTAACCTTTGGCCCAAAACCCTAGTTTTGGCCACGCCAAACTGCACCACATGTGCCAATGGCATGCCAACCACCTTGCCGCGCCACACCATTCCGGCCTTCCCTATGCGGCTACTAAAATGAAGTCCTGCAATAATCAAGTTCCATTTTTTCATCTAAGGTGCAGATCTTATCCATCCAAGGTTACCAGCCAACGCATGACAACCTTTGGCCCTAGTTTAGTCACGCCTAAACAAAGCCAAAACCCTAACTTTTGGCCGCGCCTAAACTATGCCATATTAAATCCATACTGATCATACTTTCATGCCACTGGCTACCAAACGAAGGGTTGCAATAATCAACGGCTATTTTTCCTCTTAAGATGCAAAATATCGACCGTCGAAGGTCACCACCGAGACGGAAAGTCTCCCAAGCTTAACTCGCCGGACAACAACAACGTGCTACATGTTTTCTACGAAAACGCTCGAAACATCAACGCATGTAACGAATTGGGGGATGCTCATTGGGTATTGGTTTGGAGGTTTAAAGCGTGCGGCGTACACTACGCCCGTTATAGGAGAGTGTCATAAGAATAAGGTGGTTAGCAAATACAAGGAGTAATGATGAAACACTTTCTTTTATGAAACATCAATTCCATGCGTTACCGGTTACCACATCCTCCCATTTACTCACCTGTTTTACATTTCTTAATGAGATCAAAGTACGTTTCACTTCGACTTGTATAAATAGGAATTACCTATTTCCACCGAACAACAGGTTTTGGTCAAGGAGCATACAACACTCAAAAAACATTTACTAGCTCTTCATCGGATAGCTTCCCACTTTCTGATACAAGTCTTAAAACAACTACTCTTCCAGAATCAACTAGTATGGTCTCAACACTTTCTTCGCTTCCTTCCCCAAAACCAACCCTTCTCCTTCGCTTTGTGACCGAAGTGAGTCTGGAACAGCCATTTCTTGGTTTAGGCCTGATTTGTACAGATTGATCTCTCGAATATAAAGTACTCCCTTGTAGTACATTGTTTAGGGTTTAAATTCATTTCTCACCCACACACCCGAAATTACCAAAATCAGCAGAAACAGTTTTCACCCTCAAACAACTGGTTTTGGTAAATTTGGGTGTGTGGATGAAAAACAAATCTAAACCTAAAATAAATGCACTGCACAGGGGTACTTTAGATTCAATAGATCAATCTGTACAATCCTGGCCTAAACCAAGAAATGGTCATTCCAGACTTGCTTCGGTCACAATGTGAAGGAGAAGGGTTGGTCTTATGGAGGGAAGCAAAGAAGGTGTTGAGATCAGAATGGTTAATTATGAAGGTATGGCTATTTTATGACTTGTATCAAAATTTGGGAACTGGCTTGCAGAATGTAAGCTATCAGTTCTTTTGGTGTTTTCTGGATACTTGCGTTGTTGTTAACCAAACCGTTATCGTTTGGTCGAAATAGGTAAAACCTATTTATAAAAGTCATAATTGAACGCACCCTGATCTCGTAGGAAGTGGGAGTGACTGAGTGATGGAGAAGTGGAGCAACGTGAAACTCCCAGAAACCACGCCTCTACTATGAGGAAACGGGTTTGTTTACACCTACTACTTCTTTCCACCACTAACTTCCCTATTTTCCTGACACTTTCTTATGATGGACGTGTTGCATGTCGCACGCTGTAAACCACCAGACCAATACCCTGACGAGCATCCCTCTGTTTGTGACATGTTTGATGTCTCGAGTACGGAAAAGTGTAGCAGATTGCTGAGTGGGTCTTGTGTGCAAGACCTTGCTACTCTGATTAATTGTACGCCAGCTAACTAGCATATAGACGTGTGTATCAAGTCAAAGTCAGGAGACTTGTCGCAAGAAAATAGCACGTGATGCTATTAGGCTTGATGGTCGCCCAAAACTTGTCATAAGCCTGTCAATTTTGTGGCGAACTTGGACGGCTGAGATTGCAAGAGGGTGGCCATTGACCATATCTTGTTGACATTTTTTAATAGCATAGCAGAGCCATTGGCATATCATATCTGTGACATTGCGGCGTGGCCAAAACTAGAATTTGGCGTCGTGACCAAAGTTAAGCCTTGGCGGCATGGCCAAGCTAGGGTTTGGCATATTGGTGTTAGACCCAAATATGGCTTCGACAACATTGGCTCCAGTTGCCGTATCAAACTTAATGCCTTAGGGAGCATTAATTGGCTTGGTTGGCATGGCAACCTTATCTAAATTATGGTTTGGGATATCGAAACCCTAATTAACGTGTGTGACATGTGGCCGCGACGCGGTGACGCTTTTTGTGCAAACGGCGTCATGGCCACGCCAAAGGAATAATGACGGAGCCATATCATGGGGATGACCTCAGGAACAAGGATGACTACGCATGGCTATAACATGGCGCCATTTTTAGGGTTCCTCGGTCCAAAGTGGCACAATTTGGGCCACGATCAAAGCTAGGGTGAAAAGGCGAGGGTACCTCAAATATACCTCAAGCTATAGCTTTTCCTTCATATAAGTCATTTCCCCGAAAGTGATTGTCTATGGACGGAGTCGAGACAATACAACAAATCGGTTCACACTTTGTGTGATCATCTATGGATACTAGATCGAGACAATACGACAACAAAGTGTGTTTACTTGATACAAAGGTTCAGACTTAACCAAACTCAATAGGATTCACATATCAAGTAAATAGGAATTAACGTTTGTGTAATTTACTTTAATTATAATAAAACAATTATAATGCAGTAATATAAAGTAAACGACACACCAAGATTTTGTTAACGAGGAAACCGCAAATGCAAAAAAACCCCGGGACCTAGTCCAGAATTGAATACTCTCAGAATTAAGTCGCTATACAAAATAAGACCAACTTTGTATAGTTGAGACCAAGCAACTAAACCTATAGTTCACCTAGTTCCCTCGGTATTCCTACGCCTCCAATCTGTAAACAAGTCACGTACTTGGACCAATTCCTTTGGTTCGTATTCCAAACAGTAAAGGAACAACAAATCTGTTTGGTATCAACTCTCTTCAACCAAGTGATATGAGTTGCGCAAAGGTTCCCTTGTTTATCTTAACATAAACTCCTTTGCCAGGTTCCAAGATCTATCTTAAGTTAAGTCACCCAATTGCAATCACTAGGATTAAGCCAACAACACTCTTCAACCAAGTGATATGTGTTGATGCCGATCTTCCAAAATTAATCAATCCAATCTACTACAAGGATAAACCGATTATTAATTGGATCCTCTTTTTCCCAAACAAGTATTGTGCAACCAAAGATTATAAAAACACCAAGTAAGAAATCTTCAATATCTTCTTTGTCTTCAAATCTTTTTAGATCTTCAATAAACACCTGCACACAATCACTTGAATCTCTAGTGATCAATCACACACAGAACGGAGTCTATTAATAATGGATTATCACAAGATCGTCTTTAGGTAGAACAACAGTCTAAAGATCCATGTTGAAACCTTGAACTAGTTTGAGTGAATCTTATATCAGAAGAGAAGATTCTCAAGCATAAACAAACTACGTACAATCAAGATTCAACCACCGTTAGTCAATCAAATCAATAATAAAACTAAAGATAAACCGCAATATCCCACCAACGGGTCGCACTAGAGATTCTCAATCCCAAAGAAGACTTTAAACTGAGTTGCCGTAAGAGATTTCACCTAATTAGATTACTCTCCTCTCCGATAGGCGCTTCACCAGTAACAATGACCAAAGAGCAAATCTATGTTACGCGGGATTAGTTTGCTAGAAATGCAAACTCAAAGTATTTATAGACAAGGAAGTTTGGACACCAAGGAATTTCCAAAACCGAAAATATTCTCAAGATATTTTTCATTACTCCACCAAATTCGGTTTTCATACTTCCTGTGAATGCACTTTCCAAAAATAATGATCGAAATCTCCTTGGAAAGTCTTTAATTAGCAAATGCACATTACTAATTCTTATTTTCCGTATATAATTAAAAACTCTTAATTAAAAATATTATTAACTTATTTAAATTCGATCTTGGGATTTACTTCCTTCTTAGCCTTTAAGGAATATCTTTGAACAAAATAGAATAAGCATTACCGAACCGTGTTCAAAGAGTGTCGACATCTTACTCTTGCAAGTTTTTACCATGCTTGCTCTCTTGAAACCGATTTACCACACTTCCAAACAAGTTTAGAATTGGTTCATCTAACTTTCAAGAACTATGTGATTGATCAAGTTCCACTCAATCATAACTCATGGGTTTACGGTTCTACCAAAACAAGTTTCAGTTCTACCTCGATGTGAGTACTGTGCATAGTTACACTAGCTTACCAAAAATACGGTTGACTAGGTACTAGGATCGGTTCCCCATATATATTTGGTATCTAACTTGTATGCACTGCACATGTCCATATGATCAGTTCCCCCTTCCCAAACTTTGCTGCACATGTTTATAGGATCGGTTCCCCCTTTCCAAAAAACTTTGTTGCACATGTTCATAGGATCGGTTCTCCTTTCTTCCATAAACCTTGATGCACCTCATACAAGGATCGGTTCCCCTTGTGATTCACTGCACCTCTTACTAGGATCGGTTCCCCTCTTTCCAATAATAAGTTCAGACATACACAACCCGATCATACCCCAGGTGATTACTTAAGATTGGTTTCACTAATAAAAGTCATACCAAAACAAAATTCAGGCCTTATGTGAACAGTTTTACCAAGAACACAAACAAGTTGTGAGCGGTTATACACATCACACATATTGGTCGTTCATAAGATATGCAATGAAGAACAATCCCAATAACGCCTGGTGATTTCCCTTTCGGTTCACAACATGTATCATGAACTTACTTCCTTAGAACACATGTAAACATTGTTCCCTAGGATGAAATCCTCACCTCATACCCATACATAATCACAATAGCATTCATACGATTATGTCGATGTCTTATATACAAAGTTCAATGGTTAAACAAGAAACTTCATATTGTATTCCTTAATACTATGTCTATCTAGAGTGTTCATGCTTCACAGTTTTATGTTTTCAATATGCACGACTTGAAAGATACGTTAGGGAATAAAACAGTTCAAGTCAAATATCACTAACCTCAAGTGGAAGGATTATGTTGTCGTTGTCGCTCCGTTCTTCTTCACTTCTTCAAGTCTTCGCAATACATGTAATGTCTTATCCTAATATTTTCAAGCTCACCTATACGAAGTTGACTCTAGTACATTTAAATCAAGCGACTCTTAAATAAGTTTTGCTTCACTAAAATATGACAACCAAACTTGACATACCAACGCTTGGTGGTTCAACCGAGCAATTTTCTAACAGTTGAGAATGAAAAAAACAACATTGTTGAGTTTTATAGGAACCCTATTCTTATAAATTGATATCATGCAATTGAACATGTAAATAAGCAACCTGTACATATGTCTCGGCTGTAGGATCAGAATATTGTTACAACAATATTCCTGTGAAATAAACAACAGATCTGCGACACATCAATAATAAGCAACAATTTTGAGATATGTCAATGATATTCTGCGAAACATCTCAAGGTGATGTAAGAAATGACATGTTGGATGAAAACAACAGAAACATGAGAAGAGCGTGACATTTTTGCGATGAATCGATTAAGCCTACAAAATATTAAGGTGGTGCCACCTGCGATTTATCGCAGGAACCTAGATCCGAAATTAAAGGGAATCTTAGCTGTAAATGAGCTGTCATGAGCTGTAATCCACTATGTAAATGCCTATATAAAGGAAATGAATAATTCCAGAGAAGGGGATGAATTTTGAAGAGTTAGGAAGATTTTTAGGAGAGAGAAAATATTTATCAAGTGTTTTGTGTTCTTGATTTCTGTAAAATTCCTTAAGATCATATTAATGAAAAAGTGTCTTTAATCTTCAAGTTATGTCGTAAATGTTGATAAATTCTTGAATAGGGTGTAGTGTGGGAATTCCTGCAACTACATTTTGGCGCTAGAAACAGGGAAGAATCATTTTGAGAAATTTCAAATTACAGCTTGAAGACTTGAAGAAATTATTAGAATTGAAGAAATGGCTACAAGGAGAAGAAATACATCAGAACCACCAACAACAGTGAGAAGAAGTAAAAGAATTGCAGGGGAAGGAACAGGTGAATTGGAAGGATATTTAAGAATCAGATCAAGAAGAAGTAGAGTGAGAAATGGAGTAGAAAATTCAATCCAACCACTGAATCAACAAACACGAGCACAAGATAGAAATGTGGATTATGATAGGGTAAGTGTGCATACTTGGAGGTCGGATTCGATAGAAGAAGCGGAAAATAAAGAAGAGGAAAGAAATCAAGAAATGGATGGAAGACTAATTCATGAAGAGCATGAAGTAGTAGATGATTTGAGACAAAGGATACAGGAAGAAAGAAGATTAGAGGCAGAAGAACGTGCCAATCTTACAAGGCAAAATCATGAATTAAGAATGGAAAATTTGAGGTTGAAAAATAGAAGATCGAGAAGCAGCATGAGATCAAATTCAAGATCATATAGAGAAGAAACAAGACAAAATCTCCCTATACAAAATATTGGCGAGAATTTGATAAATGATCGTTACATTCCACGCGGTGAAACTTTAGACATTAGACATAATCAGGATGATGGAGAAAATCAAGAAGAGAGAAGGAGAATGTTACGTGATGAAGAGATTCGAAGAAATCGCAGAATAATCGAAGATGATATTGAGAGGCATTATATTGAGCAAGTACATTTAGCGAGAGAAAGAGAGATTGCGAGCAGAAGTAGAAGAACAAGAAATTCAAACAGCGTTGCGTCAGAATAATCATGATAATCGAGAACAACGACGTGCGCAAAATCGTAATAATGATAATCTCAATGAGGAATATGAGAGAATTCGTAGAGACATAGAAAGGCAACGAAGAGAAACAGTAAGGGATGAGGAAATTCGCGAAGAAGAGAATGAAAGACAAATTAACTTGCAAGAAGAAGAAAATCACAGAAGAAGGCAAAACCAAGATGTTGGAGAAGAAGCGCGAAACATCGCAAGACAAGAAATACATGAACACAGACGAAGAGAGGCTGCGTTGAAAAGGCCAATGGAGCAAAATTCTGATAGAAATGAACAAATCTTGCGAGAATTAGCAGAAATAAGAGGAATGATAAATAACAGAAGATAATGAAGAAGAAGACAACTTGGTGAGGCAATCGAAGAAGCTGCGAAAACTCCATTTACTCAAGAGGTACAATTAGGAGGGATACCTCCAAAATGCAATTTACCGGTATTGACCAGTATATTTGATGGGACTACGTGTGTTGTCCAACATATCAAAGCTTATATTCGATGTATGATACAATGGGAGAACCATGATGTCGTGTTGTGCAAATATTTTGCGTCAAGTTTAACTGGCGAAGCATTGAAATGGTTTGAAAGTCTTCCCAAGAATACAATAACTTCGTTCATGCACTTGCAAACTACTTTCTTAGGAGCGTACATCAGTAATAACTTTACACGACCTGGAATTGAAGATGTGTTTGGATTGAAACAGAGAGTTGGTGAGAGTTTAAGGCACTTAACGATAAGATGGAGGACAATGTGTAGTGAAATGGCAGGAAGAGTAGATGAAAGATATCTCATTTTGTCTTTCATAAATGCTATGTTTGCGAAGAATCTATTATACATCCAAGTCTTCAGAGTTAAAAACACAATTACCATGACAGAATTGCAAGAAGAATATATCGCTTTTGAGGAAAAACAAAATGAGATGGAGTCTTATCCAATTCATGCAGGCACAAGTTTAGTCGCGACAAATGGAAGTTTGTTACCAAGGATGATTAATACAGTATCAAGTACTTCCAAAAATCCGCGAGAGAAAATGGAGAAGGATAATCAACATAAGATAGTAGCAATGGGGAGTAGAGATCAGGAGGAATTGGAAAAGGATAGAAACTTTTATAATCGCAATAACAATAATAAGGTCCAAAGGTTTGATCAACCGCAGGAGACTTATGGTGGACATAGGCAGAATTATTCAAATGGGAAAATAGGTCAGAGGAATATGTGGGAGGACATCAAATTGCCACCTTTAAATACCGGTATAGATAAGATTTGGGAAGCGATTATTTTGATGGAGAATATACCTTCACCCTGGAACATGGGGAAAGAACCACATCCTAACAACCAAAATCAAGAGTTCTGTCCTTATCATCATTTTCATGGCCACTCTGTGCATAATTGTAGAAATGTAAAAAGAATTATTTTGCGAATGATTGAACAAGGGAAATTAAATCATTTTCTAGCAAGATATTTACAACCGCAGCAATTGCCGCAAGCACCAGAAATTCGCAGAGTTAATGTTGCAAAAGAAGCCTAAACATTTATCATTGAAGTAGGAGCTACAACAAAAAATCTATTTTGCAATTCAATTGTACATTCGCAGAAAACGATAGAGGATTTCCATGACAATGTGCTAAGCATAGTATTTGCAAGTGATAGGTGTCTAAAACACCGTATTATTTATCTATTGTTTATGCTTTCTCTGCTAGTTTTCTTGTAAATTATGTATCTTATGTTTTGTTTTTGAGTATTTAGGTACTTTGGAGTTATTTGGATCAAAAGAGGAGGAAACATGGCAAAAGCGTTGGAGGCGGAATATTTCTCATTATTTGCTTTTATTTCTTCATCTCTGTCTGAAAAGTATGTCGGCTTTAGTGATGCGATTTGTGTCTGAAAGGCATGACAATTTTAGTGATGAATAGAAATTGAAGAGATGAAGTGGGTTTGAGAAGTAGGAGGACGCTGCTGCTGGTGGAAGAACTTGAGAGAAGGAGAAAGCTCTCTGGAGCGTAAAGGGGCAAAGTGTCATTTAACATCAAACACTATCTTGAGCCAGTCAAGTTAAGGGGCAGCTTTATTTGGAGGAGTACTAAACATCAAATAGTCAAGGTTAAGGGGTGTTCAACTGAGTAACCCTTATCAAGAAGTAACCATATTTTATAAGCACCTATTTGGGTGGATTTTATGCGGCAATGGGGTGTACTATCCTATCTGGGTATACAACCCTAAAACCGAGAAAACATTCATTTCTTTCAATCATTTCTTTCATTACACATCTAGGATCGAGCAGTCATTCAGTGAGGTTTGATTTAATTGAACGGAAATCGAAACCGAGAACTGAAACATTGAGAAATTGATGATAGCGGTTTTCTGGAATTGAAACGATTGAGCAAATGGGTTTTGTTGGAAGAACATGGTGATTGCAGTTGAATGGGTCTCTGCTGAGATTGGAAGCTGATGTGGTTGATTTCAAAGGAGGGCTGCTGTTGAATCTCAGATGTAGAAACTGGGTTGAGGGTTAAGATCGAGAAGATGAAGGCTATGATGGTGGTACTGAGATGCAGTTCAAGTTTGTACAGGTGAATGAGACGGAAAGGGAGAGCTGAAATGGCTAGAATGCAATGGAAAAAATTGTGTTTTTGCTAAGTCTAATATTAGTGCAAGGAGGAATTGCAGGGTATAATAGAGGCAGTGAAGAGGTGGATTGCAGACTGAACTGTTGGTATTGATGGGTTACAATAATAGAATTTGTGAAATCAGGGTATGGTGGTGATTTTTGTATAGAAAGGAAAAGGAATTGGCAGGGTGTATTGTGCACTGGGAATGATGTAGCTGGTGCTTGAACTAGATGGTGGAATTAAGATTGTGAGATGGCAGCGAAGGGAGTTTTCTTGGCAGATGAATGGTCTCTGAAGTTTGAATGGTCATGAAGTGGTGAGATGAAATGGTGTGCAATTGCAGGATTGGATGCTTGGTTGCAGCTGAATTGAGGTGCACTCACTTATTGCACAGGGTTTGAGGAGATGCAGTTGCCATTGATAGTCATGGGTGTGTGACTGAGATGGAATCTATTTGGTGTTGTTGGGTGTCAAGAACAAGAGTGCAGGGGACTGATGGTGTATTGCAGCAAGTGATAGGGCATAGCAGGTGCAACTGAAGTTGGCTACAGAGATGGCACTGATGCTGCAGTTTGTGTATGGAATACCTGAGAATTGAATGCAGGAATGTGAAGTTGAAATGCATAGATGCTGAGAAACGATGGTGGTTGACTGCAGTTCGAGCGATGATGGAGCTGAACTAAATGACAGTGCGGATAAGAAGTCCATTGCAGGAACTGAACTGGATTGGCAGGGAGTTTGTGTGATTTTATGTTGAAGTCGCAGTTGCGGTGCTTCCAAGAAAATGGAGTTCAGTTGGAGTTTGATATGCAACTAGGCAATAGAGATGATGCTATAAAGCTGGGAATGGAGCAACTGAGGTGTGAAGATAAAGGAACTGCGCTGTGCTGCGCTGCGCTCATCTGAGTTGGAGAATGAATGAATGTATATGTATGATTAAGTTGCAGCTGGCATTGCAGGTTCAACTGATTCATATGAATGGCAGAGATAGATAAAGATCGCGATGGACTTGAGTTAGTAAATGAGATGAGCTTGACAATGAAGAATCGATAGAGTTAATGGCCTGAGCTGTGTTGCAGAAATAGTGCGAAAACGGGGTGAAAATGGCGCGCCGGTGGTACTAGTTCTGGTAGTCGTATTTCAGAGGTTAAAGTGTCGATCGTAATATTTCAGTGAATCGCGAGGGGGGTATGAGTCGGATGCAAGAACTGATGGCTGGAAGTATGAGCTACGCGTCACGCTTTTGGGTACATTTTCGCAAGAATAGAAAATTGGATTTAGATGGGTTATGCAAATGTTTGAAATGCAGAAAAGCAAAGTTGAGCTACTGGAAGTTTAGAATTGCCTGGTGACAGTCTCCGATGGTAAAAGTGGTCTGAGTCAATTTTCCGGTGACCGGATTTCGGCGACGGTGACCGGATCACGGCGATGACGTCAGCACTCCGACGACCCGTTTTGGACCCGAAAATTCCAGAGATATATTTTTCACACATGGGCTTGGTGGACTGGTAGATGGATGTGGACTTGAAGATTTTGAAGACTTTGACCTATTTTTGGAAAGCAAAGGGCTATAAAAAGAGAGTTTCTACAACAAAGATATAACGGTTTTTATTCTATTCTTGGAGCTTTTACAGAGAACTACTTCTAGGGTTTGCTCTATTTTATGTTTCATAGTCTTCCTTTGAATATTTTGACGATGAACTCCATGAACATGAGTAGCTAAATACAATAATTGGTTATGGGATAAAAAGTTTATTTCTTCAAGCATGTTATTTGATTCTATGAATTAGTTTTGTCTCAATTTTATCGTTTATGATTCATCGTTTATATTATCATATGATTTGAATGCTAGTTTGGTTGAGTCCGGAATCAATTGGATTTGTTTTCATCTCTATAGCTATATTAGGGTTTTCAATACGTAAAAGTTGTTATCTCTGATTTTTAGTAGCATCTTGTGGATAATACTTGTAGTGATACATCTTTTTAATCGCATATGAATCATAACCTTTGTTAAAAAGAATTAGTGCTTTTACACGTTTGTTTGCATCGATTAGTCTTATTTCATAGAACTTATTGCTCTTAGGGAGTTAAATCTAATTGTGCTTTTACACTTTAGGTTGCTTTTTAAGAAGATTTCACATTAGCATCTTTTAATGTTGTTTGTGATAAAATCAGGAAATAAACGAGATACTCTTGCGATCAAGATATCTTAGGGCTTTTGATAATTGAGAGATTAAATACCAATTCTAATCATAGATGCAAAATACATGTTTGTGAATGATACTATCCCTTAACCAATATCTTATCCTTATTGATTATTCCAACTATTTACTTTGCTTTGTTTAGTATTATTACTTTGATAAAAACAAAAACACACCTTGGGTTATTTGGTTACATAAGAATCTGAAAATTGCATAACAACAATCGCCTCTCTATGGATACGAACTCTTTCTTATCGAATACTATATTTATAATTAGTAAAGTGAGGAAGTGAAATTATTTTTGACGCATACGACACGCATCAGCAAGGGATATAGAGGGAAGAGAGGTGATGAATATTGCGAAGATTTCTCCGTTAGAAGAGTGGCAGAAACAAGTTATTTCTTTTACTGCAGAAAAGATACCAAAGCCTGGGAAGATGCATGACAACCCATTGGTGGTGAAGTTAGAGATAAATCCAAAATACAGAGAAGAAGGAGAAGAAGATGATGGTGACGCAGCAAATGATTCTTGGGCAATAGATAAAGTTTTAATTGACACTGGTAGTTCGGTAGACATTTTATTTTATCATACTTATCGCACAATGGGTGGAAGAGATGATGAATTAATTCCTTCAACTTACAAGATTTATGGTTTTAATGGCACTGCAAACAAGCCAAAAGGAGAAATTACTATGGAAATTCCGTTGAACAAGATATCTTCAAAAATCAAGTTTTGTGTAGTGGATATAGAATCTCCTTACAATGCCTTAATTGGAAGACCATGGCTCCATGGAATCTTGGGCATAGCATCAACATATCATCAATGCATAAAGTTTCCACATCCTCATGGTATTGGGATAATTAAAGGTGATTGGTTTGAAGGCAAAAAGTGTTATGAAGTTGACATTAATACTTGCGAAGAAAGAAATGCCCGAAATCGCAATTGGCAACATAACAGGAAGCAAACTCAAAGAGCTGAAAAATTGATGGTGGACAATATAGAGTTGCGGGGAAAGGATATATTATACGAATAGTTTGTCCCAAAAGAATCAAATGGCGATTAATCATGCGAATATGGGAAAAAGTTGAAATCTTCATTCTTCGCAGGATAATAAACAAGTATAAGGTGATGCTATAAATCAAGTATCAAGAAATTGCGAATAATCATTTTCCACAAAAGAAAAGAAGTGCAACAGTATCATGTTGCGAACGATCGAAAAACAAGAATAGCAAAAAATGTGCACAGAATATTAAAAGAAAAACTTTGCTCAAAAATAAGAATTTCTCTATTAAAAGAAAAAGATGATGATTTCGAATCATATAAAAATTTTTAATGCAAATGCATAAAATGGGCGCAAATTGCCTAAAAATATATAAGAATGGGACGAACTTTTATGGCGTACACCTTAGTTCGCGGATTCTATTCCGTAAGAGGCAATGTCCTTAAAGTGCGTCATAAGGGGGGTATCTATTTGCATGGATATGGGAAAGGCTATACCGCTGCTGGAACCTAGTCATGGAGATTTGGGATTATAGAAAATCCATCCGGGAGAGATAACTTGGATTCCCAACTATATAAGGTTATACCCTGGTTGGGCGCCCGAGAGTTTCTCTTAAGGAATGCAACGTATGATCAAGATGCCGAGGTACACGGTTGAGCTGTGGGTGCCCGGGATGGATGAACCTACCCTGGCCATCCACGACAAGTCTTGGCTTACGATGTGTTCGGCCCAAAGAAAACCCCACTTAGGGTGCAGTCTTGTAACTATAAGCCATATAAGGCATAAAGGACAAGGCTGCGAAAACAACTGGTTGTTGGCAGAACCGGATGGGAAAATGCTAGTCTTGTATGGCCGATGCATAATCCTTGAAGGGGCAACCGGGGGGAGAGATAAGGGCGATACCCTACATTAGGGAGCTGTGTATCAAAAAAGATGGCAATGTCATGGGACTTTATATTCGCAAGAATATTTAGGCCCGTCATATTGTCGCGTGACACAGACAGCAATGTCATGGGACTTTATATTCGCAAGAATATTTAGGCCCATTATATTGCCGCATAACTGGCCAAAAATCCTAAAGAGAAAAGTTAAGATGAGATTAATGGGTTTTTGCGATAAGATCAAAAGATGAAATAATTGAAATCAATAATAAGAGGATATAAATCGCAAAGACGTCCTGCGATTTCATTGCAAAGACGGCAATGTCATAAATCTTAAAAAGAAAAGAGACATTAATCTCACAAGGTGGCTTAGATTTATCATATTGTCGCAAAGATTAAAATTAAATGATAAGGCAAGATCAATGGATTATTACATGAAAAAGTAAGAATGTCCTGCGATCTTGTCGCATAAAAGTGGCATAATAAGACCTTTAACTAGGAAGGCGAAGTAAGACCACAAGAAAAAATATATTTGCGAAGCATATAACAAATTTTTCGCAGAAGTATTTGCGATAATTCATTTATCATATTGCAGATTAATAACAAGAGGCAAGTATGGGAATGATGCATAGAATGGTAAAAAGTGTTATTCATCATTATATGATAAATTCATATAAATAACAGACAGATAGAGGCAAATAATTTTATATTGAGAGAAATCAGGAGCTACAAATAATCTGTAGAAAGAATATTACAATTTGTCGCAGATAATTGTTGCAAGAAAGAAAGAGAGAAATACAGGAGAAGACCAAAAAGAAAAAAACAAAACTATTGAGATTTATCTTCATCTTTATCTTCATCTTCGTCTTCATTATCTTCATCGTTAGTTCCTTCTTCATCTTCGCTTTCATTCTCATCTATATCAGCCTCACTGTCAGAAATAACTGGTACTTTAGAACTGGCTGGGATATTATCCAAGAGACAAGGATAAAGACTAAGAGGAAGATCATTATCTTTACAAACTTTATCAATAGCATTATTGCGAACGGTGACAAGATTACTACGCAAATTGGAGTTGGATATCTTTATTTTCTCTCGCAGCCTAGAGATTTTATCATTGCGGGAAGCAAGATTTTTCGCAAGACTACTCTTTTCTTCTTCTAGTTCTGCTATCCTTGTGGAATGTCTTTCTTCAGATTCTGCGATGATACAACAACAAATTAGAAATTTATTGAGAATCTACAAAAAGTGTAAAGATGTTAGAGGAGCAATAAATAACCTTCTCTCTCATGAATCATTTCTTGTATCAAGGTTGCTTGCTCGGTATGAAGACTGACATCTATTGCTAAGTTTTTCTTAGCATTATCGAGAATTGTCGCATCCCATGCGAATTCATCATCACTTTGAATGAGAAGATGGGAACGAATTTGTTCTTCTCTTTCAAGAAGTTTAATATTTTCATCCTTAAGTCTATCTCTCTCAAGTTCAGTATCAATAAGGGTATTGCGAAATTTTGATAGAGCTTCAGCGCCTTGAAGAGTAATGCGTTCTTTATCCTTCTCAAGTTCACTCTTATTGGCTTTTAAGACTTTGATGTTTTCTCTAAATTCATCTCTACAAGTCTTTAAACTATTGGACATACTTAAAGTAGATCTATAGTCCATTCTCATAAGGGAAACATGATGTTTAAGCTCATCAAGGGACAGAGTATTAATTTTTTTCGTCTGAATAATTATTTAAAGCATCATTAAGATGCTGAAGAAGAGTGGTTTCATCTATGGGTTCATCAAAAGAATTGAGAATAAGAGCTTCATTAGTAAGATTATAGGCATCTGCAAAATGGTTGCTCAAATAAGCTATAAAATAGCGAGAATGAAGAAAAGTAAAAAAAAATATTTAGAGAAAAAAGAGTTATACCAATAACTTGTTTGCAGAACTTATCCTTGTCAATTAATTTCTGTTGAAGAACTTCAACTTCTACTTCAAGCGATTTGTTTTTATTAAGGAGCTCAGTATTTCCAGATACTTCCAATTGCTTGCATTTTTCGCGAAGAAGGGATATTTCAGCTTCATATTGTTTATTTCTTTCACGAAGTTTAGCATATTCAGATTGGAATCAGAAGTAAGCCTTTTCTCGATGTTGATAATCTATTTTCTAATTGAAGCAACATAAAAAGAAGCTCTAGCGATCTGGTTTAAAAGAGAAAATGAGTAAGGATAAATAAAAGATCTTCGATACACATGATAAATGTAAAATTTACTACAAGAAAAATAAAGGAAAGGGGAATACCAGCGAAGTTAGCGCGTGAAGAAAACTTGAGTCGATAAATATGGAAACTCCTTTAAGATCTTTATTATTAGTCAAGATCGAAGCATCGCAGATTTTCGAGAGATAATCGCAAGTACGAGTGATATCATCCTCACCAACACCTTGCATGGGATTCCTAAAAATATTTGATAATTGATCCATTGGAGTCTCAGGTTGAGAGAAACCCATCGCAGATCTAATTCTTGTGAAAGAAAAATGCGTTGAAGTGCCCACAGTAACGTCATGGTTTACCCCATCATTTTCTTCAAGTTATTTATATTTTTCAGCGATAATAGGAGTCTCTCTAAGTGGAAGAAGTGGTTGAGTTTTTCTTCTCTTCTCTGGAGGACCGTATGTGGTTTGATTTTTATTGCGGCGAGGGGAAGTACCAGAACTTTCATTTGGAGTTAATACTCTTTTGCCTTTATCTTTGTCTTCAACCACCGCGACAAATGGAATTTCCTTGAAAACAATCACACATAAAGATAAGAAACAGGGGCAACAATATATTGTTAAAAATTATAGAAGATTGTTTCTTACTTCATCTGTGAAGGTTTTCAAAATTTGTAGAAGATTGGGATTCCCAGTACTGGCGTAACTAGCCTTTATTTTTTCAATCTGATAAAAGATGTTTCAATAATTAATAAGAATAATATATTTAACTAAATTTGCGAATAATGATAAACGTTGCGGGATATACCTCAGAATTATTTTCAGGCCAATTAAAAACCCAAGGACGATACGACGCAAGATTTGAAAGATCCACAGGAATATCAAGAGTGCCAAAAATATATGGACCTTCAAGGAGTAGAGGAAATTTGCACCACTTGTCATCTTTTGAGAAGCATGGACCTTGGTTTCTACTTGAATGATAATCTATATCTTGCATAAGAATTTTATCTTTCGCAACTTTTTTATCCTTATTTAAACGAACAGCCCAACACGTGCTCTCTTTCTTCATGGGAATTACTTGATAATTCGCAAAGAAATTCTCCACGGTATATTTCGCTGGAATAATGGGGATATCTTCAAAATCAGGATGTTTCGCAGTATGAGGATAACGAGATCCTTTACCAGCTCCAAGGGTGGCATATTCAAGAATGAGACGAATACAATCTCCACTTAATTGGTAGATTGCTCGTGAAAGTTTAGCATGTGAAATAATTTTATAAAAAAGAGGGAGTTCTGGGTCATAAAGAGGGATAGGAAGGCCAGCTTCTAATTGACCTAGAGAAATAAGTATCTTCTCATTAGAATAAGGAAATCTTGAAGCTAGATCAATGGAGAGATCAGAGTCTGAAGATTGACCAGGAATCTCAGAAAGTGCAAAACCTAAAGTTTGAAGTTTCACTGGTGTTTTTTCAAAGTGGGTTGACCTAATTTTTTAGCAGGGGCCATTACTTAGTATGGGAATGATGATTTAGATGAAGAAGAATAAAGAAATAAAATTGAAACAGTAATAGATCCGGAATTTGCGGAAGAAGATGAAGAACAGTAGAGTTGCAGAGAAGGAGTAAAAAGAAAAGAAAAGAGAGAGTAAAAAGAAAAGGGGAGATTAGCGAAGATGATATCTATAAGAAAAGAAAAGTCTCGAGAACATCAATGCATTTAATGAATAAAAGACATGAATGGTCAGAATTCAACGGTTGAAAAAAGACGTGTCAAGGGATAAATGAGAGAAAAAACACGCGTAGAATATTTAGCGATGGATGCAGAGACGTGTCAGAATGAAGGGAATGTGAAAAGACAAGTAGTTGCGGCAAATCAAGAAACTTAAGTTCTCATGATCTTTATCTTCTTCACAGAAAAGATATGAGAAGAGGAAAGATGTAGGATTAGAATATTGTTACAACAATATTCCTGTGAAATAAACAACAGATCTGCGACACATCAATAATAAGCAACAGTTCTGAGATATGTCAATGATATTCTGCGAAACATCTCAAGGTGATGTAAGTAATGACATGTTGGATGAAAACAACAGAAGCATGAGAAGAGCGTGATATTTTTGTGATGAATCGATTAAGCCTACGAAATATTAAGGCGGTGCCACCTGCGATTTATCGCAGGAACCTAGATCCGAAATTAAAGGGAATCTTAGATGTAAATGAGCTGTCATGAGCTGTAATCCACTATGTAAATGCCTATATAAAGGAAATGAATAATTCCAGAGAAGGGGATGAATTTTAGAGAGTTAGGAAGATTTTTAGGAGAGAGAAAATCTTTATCAAGTGTTTTGTGTTCTTGATTTCTGTAAAATTCCTTAAGATCATATTAATGAAAAAGTGTCTTTAATCTTCAAGTTATGTCGTAAATGTTGATAAATTCTTGAATAGGGTGTAGTGTGGGAATTCCTGCAACTACATCGGCAACTGGTTGGAAACCTTCTTCAGGACTTCAAGGTTGTATGTGAACAATTCGTGATTGCCGTAAAGAATCTCGAGTTTGTAAAGACCAAGCGGAAGTTTTAAAACCAAATTTGTGTACAACTGTCTTGCAAAGGATAAGGCCATTTGATAAGTGATGAATACTTCTTCGCTTTATTAATTCACCTAGAATAGAGCATGCAGCAACAATCCCAAGTATTTTGTGAATTTTAGCATTACCAATTAATGCATGAATCGCCTCGTATTTCTTGTGTTGTTCTCAGCAGAACTCTCATTGTTGGTGCAGCATGATTATTGATTGTTACTCTCAGCAGAGTGACATGAATATCCAAGTATCAGTAGTGAGGGATGCACGAAATACCCGTACATGCTAAACCATTCTCTAACAAAGAGAATCATCTCTCGGAGTGTTATACTAGCCAGATTGAGTATCTGGACTGTCCATATCAGTCTCATAAACGATCATGACCATCCAACTTCACCAGCATGATTGGATGGCCCAGGTCGAATCCATAACCCTCAAGAAGGTATGGGAGTATTCACCACTGATAGGTGTGATAAACACCTAATTTTATATCTAGTATTTATGCTTTCTTTGCGAGTTTTCATGTGAATTATGTATCTTATGTTTACTTTTAAGTGTTTTAGGTACTCTGGAGTCGCACGGAGGAAAAGAAGAAGAAATCACCCAATTTGAGATTTAACCTTGATGGTGGACTAACGGAATATTCCCTTGACGGATAAGAAGATTCCGGTGATCGGCGATGACTATTCTTGCCGGATTCCGGCAAATTTCCGGCCAAATCCCCAGTTTTCCGGCGGGCATTTTTGGGACATAATTTCTACACGGGTTTGTATCACTTGTGGGCTTGGTGGATTTCTATCTAATGGACTTTGAAGACAAAACCTAATTTTGGAAGGAGTATCCTTTATGGAAATTGAGAAACATATAAAAGAGAAGACTTTTATCTTATCTTCTACTTTTGTTTCTAGGGTTTGTGAACATGATAGGGTTTCTCTTTCTTCTTGTTATGAACTCCATGAACATGAGCTAAAGTTTTATTATTGGTTATGGAATAGTTGGATTTCACAAAGCACGACTCTTTGATTCAATATATTAGTTTTGTCTCATATTTATCGTTTACGATTCTCTGAAAATATAGTTACATGATTTGATTGATTGTTTTGTCAAGTTGAAAATTGGTAGAACTTATAATCACATCTATTGCTAGTTTAGGGTTTATTATACGTAAAAGTGATAATCCTTGAATACAAGTAGCATAAATATGATTATAGTTTGTAGTGATATATTCTTATGATCATATGTGAATCGTAACCTTTGTTAAATTGAATTAGTGCGCTTTCCACGTTCAATTGCTTTGATTGGCCTAATTTCATAGAACTTAATGCATCTAGGGAATTAAACTTGATTAGTGCTTTTACACATTAGGTTATTCTCTTAGATAGAACTCATACTCGCATCTTTTAATGTGTTTGTTGATGACAAAAGGAGATTAGCGGGATATTCTTGCGATCAAGGTATCCTAGGGCTTTTGATAAAAGTTGAGATTAAAATATCAATTCTAGTTATTATTTTGAAAGCATGTTAGTGAATGAAGATGAATCCTTAACCAATATCTCTTCTATTTGATTTGTTTGCTTATTTCTTTATTTGCTTTTACTTTTATTACTTGCATATAAAAATCAGAAAACCCCCGGTGTTATTTATAGGAAACCGAAACAACTTGACAACCTAGTCCTCTCTGTGGGATCGATCCTTTCTTGCCCTTGCTATATTTATATTTTGAGTAGTAAGAAAGTGTAAATTATTTTTGACGCATACGACAGCGATAAACCACCGACCCAATGCGGGCCCCGCATGGTCGGCCTCCCCAAGAGGGAAGCATGGCTTACCAATTCGTCCAACCAAAGCAATATGGACGTGAAACCCTAAACTAGGGTTTCAAATCAGTCACAACCCTTCAACTTCGCAGGCATGGTTGGATGGCTTAGATTGCGCCCAGTGCCATGGAGCAAGCATACATATGCTCACCATCGGCCCAAGATACCTCTTGTGCAATCGGCCTCCCCGAATGAGGCGTACAACCACCAAAACCGTTTGGTTAAATTCGGCCGGTCCAAAACCCTAATTAGGGTTTGCGGCACCCTTCATGTATCGCAAAATCATCTCAAGCGTCCATCTTTGCAGGCTTGAATGGAAGTAAAAGATGAAGCTTCAAGGGAGGCCGAGCATGCTAGCATAACCACCGTGGGCTCGGCTTCATGCCTGACCGATCGGCCAAAGCCGGCCTTGGTCAGGCATCTCGGTTTGTGCGTCCAAAGGTGGTGTATCACTCTGCCTTAACAAATCCTTTGTGACATAGGATTTTTGTTGAATTCTAATCTCGACCACTCATCTTTTCCGGCCAAATTGAGTGGTCCAGATCGGACCTTTGCGAGTCAAGCAAGCATGGGCTTAAACACCAGCGTGCCACCTCCTTGCAGGACCAATCGGTCCCTCCATAAATGCTCCCTAAGTTTGAATTCGTTCGAGCTGAAAGTGGCAGCTTGCATACCGCCCAAACCATAATCCAACGGTCGCAGATTAGGGTCGCAGTCCATCTCATCCGTCTAACTTCGCTAGCTTGGACGGTAGCCTAGAATGGGAATTAGGCGACAAGTGAGATATCATCATGATCACCATCCGCCACTCTTCTACATAATGTGATCGGCTAAGGCATGGCTCTCCCATGCAGCCTCTAAACGGTCACTCGAAGATGGCTGGACATGATGCTATTTTAAGACGCTTAATTCGTGACTTACTCCGTTAAGCCTTAAAATAACGATGCTTCATGCATGCTGAATATATTCGATATAGTACCTTCATAGAATACACACAACACTTCACAAGTATCGACTTCCTAAATAACTTAGTTATTTAATCTAGCATTACATGCTACCTTCTGTGGGTCCCACGATCCACACACTCGAGACATCAATCATGTCACAAACTAGGGGATACATACTGGGGTATTGGTCTGGCGGTTTACAGCGTGCAACGCGCCATCACAAGAACGTGTCAGGAAGACATGGACGATTAGTAGTGACGGGAGAAGTGGGCAAGATTGATCGTATGATGCTAACACACAACTCCACTACTCCACTTCCCACGAGAGACGTGAATAAGGCTCAAATGACTTGTATAAATAGGTTCTCCTCCCTATTTCCAATACAGAACACAACACAGAAACCAAGTGTTAATATGAAACATATTCAAACACCTAGAGCCTACTTGCATTAATCATAAGCCTGCTCACCTTTTTGTTACAAGTCATAAACAACCTACACCTTCACAATCTCAACACCTTCTTCGCTTCCCTCCCTAAGATCAACCCCATCTCCTTCACTTTGTGACCGAAACAAGTCTGGAACGGCCATTTCTTGGTTTAGGCCTGAATTGTATAGATTGATCTCTCTAATCAAAAGCACTCCCGTGTAGTGCATTTGTTTAGGGTTTAGATTAATTTCTCATCCACACACCCCAAATTACCAAAACCAGCAGAAGTAGTTTTTACCCATAAACAATTGGCGACCACAGTGGGAGATTAATCTCTCGGTTATAATATCGATTTCCAATTTCCGATTTTATTCTTCAATTACGATTTCAAGGGGATAGATCTTAGATCCATTTCAATCATCAACTTGTTCATTTCTTTCAATTGCAAAGTCCAGTTTCTGTCTTATGATGTATCCTCCTCATCCGAGTTATCCGGAAGCCGTGGATGATCCAAACCTCATGGAGAGTGTATCCAGAATGCTAGAAGACGTCTTAGCAAACCAAGATGATATCGCTAGAAGGCAGAGTGAGACATTCCGCCTTTTGAATGATATATCAGTTCAATTGCAAGAAGGTTCTGCAGGTGCTTACTCGGGGAGCGTCGCGAACGACGACACGGTCGAATTTCTACCTAGGAATCATATTTCTACCAACAAGTACGCAGAAAGAACACATGGCCACACCAGGAGGTCATGAAGAGACGAACATGACCCGGCTAACGAAGGAGGCTCAAAGCAACTCTACAGAGGAAATAACTTGTCAGGGATGTCACAACCTTTATTGGACAAAGGAAAAGGGCCAGCTTATGAAGCCTTGCTGGGAGATTTATATCTCAAAACCCTTACTGAAGTGCAGAAAGTTGTTCAATCCTTCGCGACTTTCCAGCCAAACGAAGAACTACCTGAAGAAAGAGAAATCAGCCAAGAGTCACATGATTATAGAGGATGGGGATATCTGACTCATCCACCTGATAATGATGATATCGTCGATACGAAGCCCTCGACGGTAGCTGCACCCCAGGAAAGACGGCCAACCAAGAGAGCCGCATATATGTTGACGCATGCTTACACTCCAACTCTGAAATGTTCTGCATACCAAAGTAAACAAGAGATAACACAACAACATCCGTCAACGCAAGAAAAGTCTAGCTCGAGATACCTGCACTTCCCATTCTCAATGAAGAAAGTCTTAGAATTGTTTGAGATGTGGGTACGAGACGGGAAGGTCCAACTGCCTCAGGTATGGCATCAAACGACTGACCAAGATATGATAGATCCAAGATATTATCATTACCACCGTTTTCTGCACTACCCTACCAGTGAGTGCAACGCTTTGAAGCGCATTGTCCATAAGAAGCTCGATTCGGAAGATTTTCCTCCTGTCTCCGAAGATTAATGTGTACAATTTCTCGAAGTACTAGGGAAGGTCCAATTTCATGCAAATGGAATTCCAAAAGCAAGTAAGTATTATCACGCGACTTTACAGGATAGTTTTAGAATTTACTGGGGACTTGGCATCCCACAAGAGATAGAGATTCAATGATCGGACGCCACGTTTGTTCCCTTTCATGCTAGCACAATATTTCACAAATTCGTATAAACAATATTGTTATAGATAACCAGAATGGAAATTCCATTCAGAATAATCTCTCTCTAAAAATCATTCACAAAAAACTATCCCAAAATAAACCAATTCAAAATTCAATCACCAATTAACCCAATAACTAAAATAAAGTTGTGAAAAGAAACCCTCACATCACTCAAAAATCCTAAAAGAAATAACATAAATAGATGGCATGAATCATTCAATGGAAGTCCTTCAACAACAACTTGTCCTTCTGTGCAAGGGAGACTTTAATTTTCTGGAGAACGGCCTGCTCCAGCTTCAACTCATTAGACAACCTTTCAATCTTCTTTTCCTGATGAGCGATGTTGTCTGCGGAGGGGAATTCATGCATTTCGCCTTGCAACCTCTGGATTTAGGCAAGTCCTTCACAGAACCAGGGGGCGTTAAACTCATACTTCACGAACACTTCCCGGTGGAACTCCCAGTTTTCGATTACCTCTTCAGAAACAGTGTGCCCAGTCACGATACTCATGCCATATATGGAAGATAAAACCTCTTCAACACGTTTTACAGATGCTGTAGTTGCAGGAAATCCTACACTACACCCCTCACAAGAATTCATAACAATTAACACATATTTGAAGATCAAAACAACACTTTTATTAATTAATTCTCAGAAACGTTACAAGAAATGAAAGAAATTAAGGACACAATCGCTCTATTAAACTTTTTCTCTCCTCAAAACTTTCTCAACACTATAAAGTTGATCTCCCCCTATGAATCTATTAGTTCTCTTTATATAGGGCAATTACATAGTGGATGACAACTAAGTTGTCCTTTAATTTCGGATCTGAATCGAGATATTCTCGCCGTAGTTATAATGTTTATTCTCGCAGATTCTATAATCTTCGCAGGATCTTCATGCTCTTCTTGTGTTTCAATTTCCGTCATCCGTTATGTCATTCTTCGAGTCATTCTGCGACACTCGCAGTGTGTTGTTGAAGAGCTCGCAGAAATGTTGTTATAAATCTCGTAAGAGTATTACTGTGGTGATATTCTGATCCTACATCTTGCCTCTTCTCATGTATTTTCTGTGAAGGAGAAAAGATTATGAGAATTCTATCTCTTCTTAATGCCGCAGCTACCCATTTTTCAATATTCCTCTCCCTACAAAGCTCCGTAAATTAAGTATAACCGTTTACACGTGTCGAATATTCCTCTTTTTACTGGTATATTCATTATTATCCGGTCACCAGCCTTTTGTATATAAAAGGTAGAATCTGGTACATAAATAATCTTCTTCTTCGTCTTCCTCGCCTTTTCGTACTTTTTTTCGTCTGCAACTTTCTTCCTCCAAAGATTCATCTGCTACTTCTTTCATGGAGTCATCAAGGTATATGTTCTTCTGATATTGCTAATCCTGCTTTTTATGTTCATCAAAATTCCCATACTGTGTTTTTCGTTTCAGCGGAATCTCTTCTAATACCAAATTTGTAGTCCAAAACCCTAATGCTCCCAAAAATTCGCAGCAAAAACCCGTTGAAAATAAAAGGAAGCCTGCCAATCGTAAGGTATTAAGAAACATTTGTTTTCTTAATAACAATATTATTGCATCTGTTTCTTATCTAGATTATTATTCGCAGGATGGTGAGGATACTAACGCGCTTCGCAAGAAATCTCGCCAGGTTAAATCTGTTGATTTTTCCATTACTATTCCCAAATTAATTTTTGCAAGTTCTGTTCCAACACCTATGCAAACCGAACCTCCAGTTTCTCTCCGCGAGAACATCGCCATAAATATCCATGCCTCAACTGTCCCTCTTATAAATGAAATTCCTGAAATTGCTGTGAGTGAAGTTTCTTCTCCTCTTATTGTAGTTACTTCTCAAGTTAACTATACTTCAATTCCAGTTATTACTTTTCTGGGAACTTCATCTTTGGAAAATGCATTTGTTGCAAGTAATTCAAATCCCCAACTTTCCGTCGTCACCACTTATCCATCTTCATCTCACCCTTATTCTAAAGAAACTTCAATAGGGGTAGATATTGCTTTTAAGGTTTTATCTGATATTTTAGATGATGCTAGAAAATCTTCCACTGATCCTGTTAAGCATGATGTCTACGAGATTCTGGGTAAATATTTCGGCTCTGATCGAATGGTTTCGCAAACATTCCTAGAAAATGAAGTTGAAGCTTTAAAGGAAAGTCTCCGAGCCAAGACTTTAGAATGTGACACTTTTTGTCATAAGCTTCGCAACTCTTCACAAGACTGCGAAAATCTTCGCAGTAAAAATAAGGAACTGAAAGGTATAGCTCTTCTGCTTTTGATTTTGATTTTTCTGTTTTAATAAGTTTTCTTATTTCCGTACTCAATTCTATTTAAAATCCTTTGTTCGCACATTAAGCTTTAAATCAGACACGATTAATGGAGAGGTTTGAATTTGAATCTACTACAGAAGAAGCACGCATTGAAAAAGATTCGTAGATGGACCAATATAATCGATTAGATAACCTTCATACATATCTAATTGATCAAATAGATAACCTTACCAATGAGAATAACCAACTAGTACAGAAGCAAGATTTATTAAGTAGCGAAATTTCTCGCTTCTCTTATTCGTTAACCCAAACTAATCTGGCGATGGAAACTTTATCAGATGAAAATAAGACCTTATCCAAGGAGAAGCGTGGTTTCTTAAACAAGATGGCGATTTCCTCGTAGCAATTAAGTATTCTTCAGAAAGTGTGTGATAATCAAGAACAATCTCTTCGTTCGCTGAAAAATGAACTTAAGGAAATAACTGAATCATCTATCGCTGAGAAAAATTGTCTCATCCAGGGTAGGATAACTTTAAGTATAAAGGCAAGCCAACTTAAAGAACAATATTCCCAATTAGAAGAATCTTATTCTTCATTAGAAAAGGAAAATACTTATCTCCTCTCTAAAGAAGGAAATATAAAATCTTGCCTGAAGGGCATAGTTAGAGATAATTTTGACGATGCTATGGACCATTGGGAGAATTCTTGCTTGTCACTAATTCAAAACTTAACTTTGCAGAAGGAAGGTAGTCCTTTTGGCTGCCTCAACTGTTAATTCCTATATTAAATTTCTTTATAATTCTTCTTGCGAAATCTTCGTCTGAATATCTTTTTTGTTTACTCTTGTTTTTCGCTGAATCTGAGAGGAGCCTTTATTCAACTATTTCCATTTTGAATAGTAAACTGGCTAAGGTTCGCCAAGAAAATAGATTAATTGCTGCTCATCTTGCCCGTTCTCGCGATCGAGAAGAAAGAAGATGTGACTACCTTTAATATCGTAAAGATATGGAGATCAGAAACCGTGATAGACCTTTTCTTCGCCAAGTTCATCTTAGCACTGAAGTTCTTGTGAATGAAGTTTCGTTGTCAAACTCTCTTCCCCCTATATCAGTCAAACCTCTAGAAGTATATGATGATGAAATTCCTCGTTCTCAAGAATATTTATCAAGAAGACTCTGTAGATAAAGAAAAAATCCCTGATGATGATCATGAATATGAAAGAAGTGAAGACCCTGATGATGAAAGAGGTGAAGACCCTGATGATGATCATGAATATGAAAGAGGTGAAGAAAATATTTCTCAAGAAGACTCTGTAGATAAATAAAAAATCCCTCCTGAAGAAGAAGCTATTGGTGGTGAAGCAACAGTTGGCGAGAAATTAAATGAAGAAGAAACTCGAGTTGATCATAATGAGAGAAATACTGGCGAAGGTGATAACGCAGGCAAAAATGATGAAACTGGAGAGCTAACACTGAAGCTTGAGTTCTGCTTTTGGTTTCTTGAATTATCTCCTCTTTTTCCTTTTCTTTCGAGTGATGTACTTTTACGCAACTTTAGAATTCAATTATGCTTTTGTCATTTTAAGTACTTGCGAGAAAGATAATGATATTCAATTTATAAATTCCCATACTTGCCCCTCATTATCTTTCTTGGAATGAACAAATCTTTCCTGCATTCTTAAAAGAAAGTAGTTAATGTTTAGAATTATTCTATTGGTCTTATTTTTCCTTCCTAGTTAAAGGTCTTATTTTTCCAATTTTTGTTTCTGCGACAAAATCGCAGGACGTTCTTACATTCACATGTAAGAACCCATTGATCTTGCCTTATCCTCATTTTGTCAATTTGTTGAGACAATATGACAGGCCTAAGTTTTCTGGCGAAAACAAAGCCCCATGACATTGCCGTCTTGCGATGAAATCGCAGGACGTCTTTACACTTTCATGTAAAAACCCATTAATCTCATCTTATCTTTTTTTTCCATGCCTTTTTGCCTCTGTATATTTTTTGCACAAATATGACAAGCCTTGATACTCCCATGAGTAAAAAGCCTCATGACATTTGTATCTTAAGACACTTATCAGATCCCTAATGGAGGGTGCCGCCCTTATCTTCCCCCTGGTTGCGCCTTCAAGGAGGCGTACATCGGCCATACAAGACTAGCTCCTCCCATCTGGTTTTACCAACAACCAGTTGTTTTCGCAGCCTCTTATCCTTTTTGCCTATATGGCTTATGGTTACGAGACTGCACCCTAAATGGGGTTTTCTTCGGGCCGAGTGCATCATAGTCAAGACTTGCCAAGAATTTCCAGGGTAGTTTCGTACGCCCCGGGCACCCTTGGGTCAACCGTGTACCTCGACGCCTTGATCATACTCTGCAATCCTTAGAAGAGACCCTCGGTCGTCCAACTTTTAATATTTATATAGTTGAAAATCCAAGGTACCTCTCCTGGATGGGCTTTCATTGACCCCAAATCTCCATGACCCAGGTTCCAGCAGCGGAATAACCTTATCCCTGAGTCATGCAATCAGATACCCCCTTATATGACGCATTTTAGGTCTTACATTTGCCTCTTGCGAAATTTTATTCGTGAACTAGGGTGTACGTCATAAAGGTTCGTCCCATACTAATATTTCTCTTGCGAATATCGCTATTTCTTATTTTTTCTGTAATCGTGAATAATCTCGCAATTGTGATAAAAATTTCTTTTACTCATTTCTTCTTTGTTTCATCATATAATATATCATCACTAGCCTTTCTTAGAATTTGTTACTGGTAATATCTGTTTAGATATAATCTATTCCATGGTCTTCCAAGTCTTTGACCAATTTACCAACATCTCTACCCTCTAGATCCATCAACTTGTATGCCACTGTTTCAACTATCTCCTTAATGATATATGGTCCATCCCATTTTCTCACCAACTTTCCACCATTTTCTCGCTGATAAACTGGTGTTTCTCGCAGCACTAAATCACCCGGTTGGAACTCACGTTTTTTGACACGTTTGTTATACTCGCGAGCTAATCTTCTCTGATAATCTTCCATATGTTGTAAAGCTTTTTCTCTCTTCTCTTCTAACTCATCAAGTTTATTTAGAATCATACCAGCACTGAGATTCTTTTCCCAAGCCTCTCTTTTTGTTGTAGGAATAGCAACTTCTGTTGGTAGTACCGCTTCAACACCATATGTTAGACAAAAAGGTGACATCCCAGTTTCTTCTCTCCTAGTTGTGTTGTAAGCCCAGACTGCATTATGGACCTATTCGCACCATGCTCTATTGTACCCTTCTAATTTCTTCTTTAGTATATCTGCGATTGTCTTATTTTTTTCCTCAGCTTGTCCATTAGCTTGCGGGTACAAAGGAGTAGACTTTCCACACTTTATCTTAAATACACTAAGTAACAGTTCTATGTTCTGCCCCTCAAACTGTTTCCTATTGTCAGACACCAACTGTGCTGGAATTCCAAATCTGCAAATGATATTTTCAAATATGAACGTAAATATGTCTTTGTCGTGGATATGTTGTACTGCTTTTACTTCTGCCCACTTTGTGAAGTAATCTGTTGCGACAATTAAGTATCTCTTCTGCCCTGACCCTGGTAAAAATGGTCCCACAATATCTAAGCCCCACTTTCCAAAAGGCCATACACTTGTTGAAGATGATAATGGTGCTCCTGGTGCATGTATCTTATTTTCGTGTCGCTGACAATCTTCGCAACGTCTTGATAGTTGTTTCGCATCTTCATGCATATATGGCCAGTAATAGCCTTCCATTTTTGTTATGTATGCCAAAGATCTTCCTCCGTTGTGATTACCAGCATCCCCACTATACAACATTTTTAACACTTTTTCTCCTTCTTCCCGTGTTAAGCATCTAAGTGATGGCCCATTAAAAGATTTTCGATATAGTACCCCATCTCTTGATTCATAATTTGTTGCACAACTCTTTAATTTGTGTGCTTCTAATATATTTCTTGGTGTTTCTCCTTTCGCCAAATATGCATGAAATTCTATTCTCCAATCTGTGATATCACTTGTTGGTTGTTCTTCGCCACTTTCTATTGTCATTACATCTGCCTCTTTTTCTTCTTCTTTATTGATTGAAGGTGATATAAGTGTTTGAATTTTTATGCATCTCGCAGTTGGATCTGCCATCATACTGGATATGAAAGCAAAAACATTTGCGAGTCTGTTATATTTTCTTGATATATGCCTCCATTTTATTTTTGGAATTTTCGCTGACAGTTCTTCAACAAGTTTCTTATATTTCTTCAAAGATGGTTCATTTGTTGTGTATTCTCCTTTTATTTGACGAATAACCAATTGTGAGTCACTGGTAATTCTAGCATTCTCCAACTTCATTTCTATTGCGAATTTTAGAGCATGTATTACAGCTTCATATTCTGTCTCGTTATTAGTGGATGCGAATTCCAATCTAAAAGAAAAATTAATTTTTGCTCCTTCTGGCGAGATAAAGATAACTCCAACTCCATTACCTTCCCCATTTGATGATCCATCCACCAATATTTCCCACATGTTGGGTTCTGTTAACAGATCTTTTGGGTCTCCATGTTCTTCTTCTACATCCATCATCTCTTATACAGCTTCATCATCTTCTAGAGGAAACTCTACTAAGAAATATGCTACAACTTGTGACTTTGGCGAAGATAGGATTTCGTACTTGATTTCGAAGTGTCCTACCTGTGCATTCCATCTCTCAACTCTGCTTGATATTTTTGAGTTCTTCATTACTGACTCAATTGGCACCTTTGTTAATACTTTTACTTTATGTGCTTGAAAGTAGATGCGAAGCTTAAATGTTGCGTAAACTAATGCCAGTAAACTAAGCTTAAATCTGCGGTATTAAATGTTTTGCTGATATAATAAATTGGTTTTTCTACTCCTGCATCTATTCGCAGTAACACTGCACTTAATGCTTGCGAAGTTGTCGCAAGATAGATCAATAACTCCTCTCCCGGTTCCGCTTTCTGTAAAATAGATATGTTCATTAAATATTCTTGAATTCCTTGAAAGGCCTTTTCACATTCATCTGTCCACTTGAATTTTGTACCCTTCTTGAGTATATTGAAGAAATGCTTGCATTTGTCTGATGATCGCGAGATAAACCTTCCTAGCGAAGCTAAGAGTCCATTCAATTTCTTCACATCTTTTACTGTTTCTGGCGTTGGCATGTCGCGAATTGCTTGTACTTTATCTTGATCAACTTGTATTCCTTATTTTGATACAATATATCCAAAAAAAATTCCTGATGCCACTCCAAAAATGAATTTTTCGGGATTCACCTTGATGTTAAAGTGTCGAATTTGATCGAAAATCTCCTTCAAATCATGCACATGGTTTTTAGCCTCTTTACTCTTGATTAACATGTCATCTACATACACCTTTAATGTTTTATGTATCCACCTCGCAAATACTTTCTCCACCATTCTTTGATATGTTGCACCAGCATTTCGCAAACCGAATGGCATCTTTGTATAGCAATATAACCCTCTTTGAGCAAAGAATGCGGTGTGTTCTTGATCTTCTTCAGCGAGAGGAATCTGATTATAACCTTTATACCCATCTAATGAAGATATTCTATCATTTCCCTCTGCTGATTCGACCGTTTGAGGAATATCTGGTAATGGAAAACTATCTTTTGGACAAGCTTTGTTTAAGTTAGTAAAGTCTATGCAAATTCTTATCCCCTTATTTTTATTTGGAACCACCACCATATTTGCAATCCATTCCAGATATTTTGCTTTCCTTATAATTCCCGCGTCAAGCATTTTCTGTAATTCTTCTTCTATTTGGGAGTGGTAAGTTGTTGCAATTTTTCTTATCCTTTGTTTAAATGGTCTTACCTCCTTATTAATTTCTAACTTATGACATGCAACTGATGGATCTATTCCAAGCATCTCATCCATATTCCACGCGAATATGTCTTTATACTCTCGCAAGAGGTTTACGGTTCGCTCTTCCTCATATGCATCCATTTTAGTTCCAATTTTCAGCATATTAGGTTCTTCTTCACTTCCAACATTTATTTCCTTTGTTAGTTCTGCTGTGGTGTAGCTGGCCTCAAGTTTTCCCATAGGTGTTGATGTTTTCATAACTTTCGCAGGTTTATCTCCTTCTTGCGAAATTTCACTGGGTATTCCTTTTCCTTCTTTTGCTCTTATCATGTAAACTTTAAATTCTTCTTCTTTCTCTGTCTCTTTCGCCATTTTTTCTGCGAACTTTTCGCAGCTTTGCACGTCCTTCATAATTCCTCACTTCAATTTGATAACATAGTTTCGCATGATCAGTATCTCCTATAATTTCTCCAACTCCACTGGGCATAGGAAATATGATGCATTGATGCAACGTTGATGCTACAACCTTGATTGCGTGTATCCATGGTCGCCCCAATAGCATGTTATATGGTGACTCCATATCTACCACACATAATGCTACCTGTGTTACAACCTCTCCTAGCGGAATTCGTACCACTATTTCGCCTTTAGATTTTGTTATAGATTTTCCAAAGCCATGAATATGATAAGTTGAACATGACATCTCTTCATATTTTTATCCCATTTTATTGAATGCATGATAAAATATTATATCTACAGAACTTCCTGCATCCACCAAAGTTCTATTCACAGCCAATTCTTCCGCATATCTTGTTGATTTTTCCTTTTTCATTCGTATAGTGGGTATCTGATAGGTGTTGTAAAACACCTAATTTTATATCTAGTATTTATGATTTCTTTGCTACTTTTCTTGTAAATTATGTATCTTATGGATGCGTTTGAGTTATTTAGGTACTTTGGAGTCATTTGGAGAAAAAGGAGAAGAAATTAGCCATTCGAAGTAAGAAAGGGAAAAGCGGGAAAAGCGTCAGTGAATTGCAAGCACTATCAGGAGCACATTGGAGGATAAGGGGCAAGAAGTTGCTCATGACTAACCTTAGGAGCTGCCATTTGGTGGTATGCATAAGGATGCTGGATGCCTATATCAATTTTACCCATTACCACATACTAAAACTCAAGAGAAGATTTATTCCTCCCTATCATTAGCTCTTCTTTCTTTCCCATCTATGAATTCAGAGAAAAGAAGCCATTGTTGGCTGCCATCGGCGATTTCGGTTCAGATCGATATAAGAAATGAAATTAGGGTTTGATTCAAGAGTCTAAGAAGGTATTGAGAGAAAGAATGGGTTATTTTGATTCGAATTTGTGGTGATTCAGTTGTTGTGGTTGAGGATTTGAAGTTGAAGTTAGGGTTTCTCTGGAATTGAAACAAACCGAAGAATGGGTCTTAGAAATGAAGGGGTCTGTGGTATTTGAATCAGAGATGAAATTGGAGGTGGAAATGTTACAGGTGCAGCTTTGAAGGGGTTCATGATGATTTTGAAATGGAAGGAGTCAAGGAACTGAATATTGCATATTGGAGGTAGCAGTTAGAAAGAGTGTGTTGTGGCTGTGCTTGAAGAGATGTTGGTGATGGAATTTAGGGTTCAGTTGTGTCAAGAATGGTGTGATAAAACCTGACATGGTAATTGCAGCTGTTGTCTATGTTGGAAGAATGGTTGAAGCTACAAAACAAGATCTGCAATGGCATTTCAGATGAGGAAATGGCACTGGTGAAAATGCAGTTGGTGTGTGATGCACTGGTGGTACAATGGTTGAGTCAGTGCAATTAATGTTGATATGGGTCGATGCAGGCAGTCTTGGTGGTTATCTGGCAATGGACTTGAATGGTTCATGAAGGCAAGGAGTAGCATTTGAGCAATGGTGGAGGAATTGACTTGTTGCAGGTGTGGCTGCTGTGGATTGTTGGTTATTAACCAAGAATTGAGCAGTTATTGATGGAGTTGTAAAGCAGATGGATCTGTGTAGTTTGAGCTAATGCGTACTGGTGCAGTTAGTGGATGATGCTGTTATGAAAAATCAATGAAAACTGGTGTTGCTGCTCGAGTATGAAGAAGGCAGTGAGGATGGTGTTGGTGGATGGAGGATTAAGAAGGATTATTGAATTTATAGCTGCAGTTAGAATGAATAGAATTGTAGGAATCAGAGTTGGCCTTGCAGAAGTGTTTGTATTGTTGTTTCCAGTTGTTTTTGCTCCAATGGCAAAGATGGAGGTCGATGTTCAACCAAGAAGACTAAGAATGGTGGTGGTTGGAGTGAATCTGGTGGCTTAATGCTGGAGTTGGTAGTGTATTAGAATTGGCTTGAACTCGAGTCTGGTGGAGTTGGAATTATGTACTAAGTACAAGGAGGATAGTTCTGTGATGATTTGATGGTGCTGCCGGTAACTCAATGGAGTTGAGGTTTCGAGCACAGCGTAGAAGAGACGAAGAACCTCAACTGGGACCTGAGCTATAATGGAGTAGTTTTGGTGGTGGCAGTGGATTGTATGACGCGTGATGTAGAATCAGAGCTGGTATTGCAGGTGTAACTGGTGGTGTGTGTTAATGAAACCGGTAAGAATGTTGCAGTTCGAGAGTGGAATGAGCTACAACGAATGTGTGAATCTTCTTTACATGAGAATGTGTTTGTGGAACTGAAGCTTAAAAGGAAGATCTGCTGGTATTGCAGTTGTACGACTGCTGCCGTTTGACTGGAGCTGTTGGTATCCAGGTGTGGAGATGATTGAACTCAGCAATGGGTTCTAAAGTGGTTGGAGCTCATAAGCTACAGCTGCAGGTGATGTCGCAGGTTATGAACAAGAAATTGTTGCTGCCAGTTTTGGATGTTGCAATGCAGATAAGAGCAAATGGGTGCATTGGCTGAATTGCAGTCGATGGAGTGGAAGCAATTGCAGCTTATGAAGTGGCCTTGAGGTGTTGTTGCAGTAGAGGTCAAGTGGTGTTGCAGCCACATATGAACTGTAGAATTGAAGTTGCAGCTGGAGTTTCTCAGCAAGGGTAACTGGAGTTTGAAATTGGCTGGAGGATTTGGCTGCAATAGAGATTGAAGGGGAGGACTCAAAGTAGGCATGAATCAGACAGAACTCGGTCAATTTCCGAGTTAGACGAGTTGACTCGTCGATTTACTCAAATGGACCTGGCTAGCTGGGCTTCACACATGGGCTATGTAGGCAAAGATGGTTTTGGCCGAATTATTTGGTCTCAACCTAATTTGGCAAGGGAAAAAGCATAAAAAAGGGCTCTAATATCATCTCTTCTACTACTTTTGTTTCTAAGGTTTGCAATATGATAGAATTTATTTTTCTTCTACTACTTTTGTTTCTAAGGTTTGCAATATGATAGAATTTATTTTTCTTCTTGTTATGAACTCCTTGAGCATGAGTACTTAATTTTATTATTGGTTATGGAATAATTGGATTTCACATAATATTCTTTTTGATATGATAAATTAGTTTTGTCTCCATATTATCGATTATGATTCACTATTAATATTGTTACATGATTTTAATGCTTGTTTGATCGAGTCGCGAATCGGTTGAGTTTGTTTTCATCTCTATTGCTAGATTAGTGTTTGTTATACATAAAAGTGATAGATTCCTGATTACAAGTAGCATGAATATGGTTATAGCTTGTAGTGATGCATCCTTATGATCATATGTGAACCATAACCTTTGTTAAATCGGATTAGTGCATTTTCCACGTTCGATTGCTTTGATTGGCCTGATTTCATAGAACTTAATGCATCTAGGGAATTAAACTTGATTAGTGCTTTTACATGTTAGGTTGTTCTCTTAGATAGAACTCATACTCGCATCTTTTAATGTGTTTGTTGATGATAAGAGGGAATTATCGGGATATTCTTGCGATCAAGGTATTCTAGGGCCATTGATAAACTAGATATTAAATATCAATTCTAATTATTGTTTTGAAAGCATGTTTGTGAATGAAGATGAATCCTTAACCAATATCTCTTCTATTTGATTTGTGTGCTTTACTTTACTTTGTTTGCTTTTATTTTACTTTTACTTTACAAAAATCAGAAAATCCCCCGGTGTTTTATATAGGAAACCGAAACAACTTGACAACCTAGACCTCTCTGTGGGAACGATCCTTTCTTGCCATTGCTATATTTATATTTTGAGTAGTAAAAAAGTGTAATTTATTTTTGACGCATACGACAGCGATCAGTATCGTGATTACCAAAGGAGATGTATGATTTAAATTTTCTCTTGGTATTTCTGCTGCTGTGAATGTGATTTCCTGCTTTTCCCAATCCTTCAGAGGCAATATTTTCTCCACCGTCATAATTTTCCTTCCTTCAAAATCTCGTTTATGTATCCTCCCTTTAATATTTTCATGGAATTTGTCGATCATTGTTCTTGTTATCATATTACACTCCAACTTTCTGCAATTCTCCTTAGCTCTAATCATTTTTCCTTCAATTATGTCACCAACTTATTCAATCATCTTCTTAATCTTGGATAATCTCAATAATGATCTTCAATCTCGCCTTTTCTATGATTTTTAACTTTCAAATCCATGTTTCTAGCGCCATTATGTAGTTGCGAGAAATCCTACACTACACCCCTCACAAGAATTCATAACAATCAACACATATTTGAAGATCAAAACAACACTTTTATTAATTAATTCTCAGAAAAGTTACAAGAAATGAAAGAAATTAAGGACACAATCGCTCTCTTAAACTTTCTCTCTCCTCAAAACTTTCTCAACACTCTAAAATTGATCTCCCCCTCTAAATCTATTAGTTCTCTTTATATAGGGTAATTGCATAGTGGATGACAGCTAAGATGTCCTTTAATTTCGGATCTGACTCGCGATATTCTCGCCGTAGTTATAATGTTTATTCTCGCAGATTCTATAATCTTCGCAGGATCATCATGCTCTTCTTGTGTTTTAATTTCCGTCATCCGTTATGTCATTCTTCGAGTCATTCTGCGACACTCGCAGTGTGTTGTTGAAGAGCTCGCAGATATGTTGTTATAAATATCGCAAGAGTATTGTTGTGGTGATATTCTGATCCTACAGATGCATACTTCTGCCATATTTTAGCATATAACTCCTCGAATCGAGCCGGCACACTGAATCCTCCAACCAACACATGACCTGTATAAGGAGTATCGAAAGAAAGCTCAAAGAAAGCTCCATAAACAACGGGTTGCATCACCAACACTTTGTCAGAGGCCTTCTCAGTTGCAAGAGATCTTACGATTGCTTTATTGATTTTCGGAGCTTGTTCAGGAGACTCTCTGGAGAGATTTACCTCGATCGTGGGTGTTGTCTCTCCTGTATTCCCTGCGATGATTGTTTCACTATGAGGACTGATTTCTGCCACGGCCTCGTCTACAAGCTTACTGAAATTGCCGCTTTGAGAATCATCTTTTTCGGTTGAGCTTACACCATCCCTATCATTGTCTTGAAGAGGATCAGTATTGCCATACCTCTCAGCGTAAGGATCATTATTGCCAAACTTCTCGTTATGAGGTTCAACGTCTCCAAACTCCTCATTATGATTGCGTGCCAGTCTTGCGAAGGCGTTCTCTTTTGGTGTTCCCTGATCACAAATGAAAATTACCTTTTGTGAAGAATTACTCGAGAAGAGTGAATTGAAGGGCCGAAGAGATTTAATACCTATATATTAGAAGAGTTGAAGACCACGGGACCGCATGCTTGCCTCTTAGCCTGGGGACTGCAGTCAATGATATCGGCCCTGGTGATAGGTGTCTAAAACACCGTATTGTTTATCTATTGTTTATGCTTTCTTTGCTAGTTTTCTTGTAAATTATGTATCTTATGTTTCGTTTTTGAGTATTTAGGTACTTTGGAGTCGTTTGCAGCAAAAGAGGAGGAAACATGGCAAAAGCGTTGGAGGCAGATTGCATTTCATAATTTGCTTTTATTTCTTCATCTCTGTCTGAAAAGTATGCCAATTTTAGTGATGCGAATTATGTCTGAAAAGCATGGCGGCTTTAATGATGTTAAGATATTGAAGAGAAGAAGTGGACTTGAGATGCAAGAGGCGGCTGCAGCTGGTATAAATCACCTAAATTGAGCAAGAAGGGCAGAAAAGTCATTTCACAGGTAAACACTATTTGGGGTGCAGTCAAGGTTAAGGGGAAACTTTATTGGAGGAGCACTAAAGCCGTACTAGCTGAGGATAAGGGGGGTTCCATCTGGGTGGCCCGTATCTAAAATATTGGGTGTCATAAAATATTGGGTGTCCTAATCCATTTGGGCGTTTTAATCCTGATCATTACCTAAAACCTAAGAAATTGAGAAGCATTATTCTCAATCATTTGAACAGAAATTGAAAAAAAAGAAAAGAAATAGAGGCGCAGCCATTGACGCTGAAATTGAGAGAATCAATCGAGAAATTGAAAGAGAGCGAGAAGAGTAGAATGGGTTGATTTGAATTTGAAATGGGTAGCTAATTAGGGTTTCGATCTGAAAAGAGTTCAATTCAGATTTCATTTGAAGTAGATGCAGGTGTTATTGAAGTTTCAGAAGAGGAGATTCAAGGTTTTTGAGAGATTGATGAGTCATGTTGATTCAAAGAAAACATGAAATATGAAGATGGGTTTGGAATATGGTATCAACTGTAACAAGATTCAGAGAAGATGATGGGGATGTGGCTTTGTCAGAATGAGGGTTTGTAGTGGATTGAACTGAAATTACAGATGGAATAGCTGCAGTGTTGTAGATGTTACAAACTGAGAATGGTGGATGTGATGTCTTGTGTTGGTGGAGGTTGAATTGTTGCTGGTTGCAGGTTATGGCACTAGAGCTGGGTATTGCAGGAATGGGGCCATTGGATTTTGCACAAGGGGCTTGAGAAGATGAACTGAGTTGGTGTTGGTTCTGGTGAATTTGGTTGTGCAGATACAGGGGATGATGAATCTGTAGTGGCTTGTCTGAGTTGCAGGAGAGGTGGTGTTTTTGTGTCTCATCAGGTTACAGTGCAGATTTGGTGAACAGGTGGTGCTGGATTATATTAGTGCCTCAAGATTAGCTGGAATTGGTAGTTGTGTTATATGGCAGAACAAGGATGGTGCTGCAGAGTTGGTTCTGGTGGAGCAGCAGCTGGTGATTGAAGGTGCTAGAGCTATTGCAGGAGTTTGAGGTGGTTTTGGTGCTTGTGTGTGTGTGTGTGTGCTGCTGTGACATAAGCTGGACTGGAATCAATTGCGGGTGATGGTTCTGTGGTGTGGAATCTTTGAGCTGAGCTGCTGTTGAAAATAGTGATGTTGTGTTGCAGTTTGTGTGCTATGCAATGGAGTGCAGTCTGTGGTTTGAACTATGCAGGGAAGAGCAGTTGCTGCTGTGTAGCTGGGAAGATAAGCTATGAAATGATGGTGAAGGTTACAGTAAGCTACTGATGATGGTTGGATTTCTGGTGGAGAGCTTGGTTGGGTTGTTGGTAGAGAATGTGCAAGAAGTTGAAGCTGGTACATGATATTGGCATTACAGCTAGTTATGGCGTGAACTATGAGGTGTTGTTGCTGGAGCATTGGCTGAGTCTGTTTACAGCTTGGGATTGAATGTGCTACTGGCATGGAAGCTAAGAAGGGAAGATGGCTGGAATTGGTGAACAAAGGACTGGAAGTATGGCAGTGACATTGGCCTGAAATCAATACTGCAGAAACTGTGAAGAACTCATCTAGAATGGCGAGACGGTGAGCATAGCCCGGGATGTCGGATTTCGGAACTTGAAGCATGGATTGCAATATTTCAGTGAATCGCGAGGGGGGTATGAGTCGGATCCAAGAATTGATGGCTGGAAGTATGAGCTACGCGTCACGCTTTTGGGTACGTTTTTGCAAGAAACAAGGAATTGGCTAAAATGGTTTTTGTGAATGTGTGGATTTCAGAGAAGCAAAGTTGAGCTACTGGAAGTGCAGAATTACTTGGTGATAGTTTCAGATGGTAAAAGTGGCCTGAGTTAATTTTCCGGCGACCGGATTCCGGCAATGGTGCCGGATTCCGGTGATGACGTCAGCATTCCGGCAACCCGTTTTGGACCCGAAAATTCCAGAGATATATTTTTCACACATGGGCTTGGTGGACTGGTAGATGGACGTGGACTTGAAGATTTTGAAGACTTTGACATATTTTTGGAAGGAGAAAAAGCTATAAAAAGGAAGTTTTATACACAACTTATGATATAACGGTTTTATTCTATTTTTGGAGCTTTTTGCAGAGAACTACTTTTAGGGTTTGCTCTCTTTTATGTTTCATAGTCTTCCTTTGAATATTATGATGATGAACTCCATGAATATGAGTATCTAAATACAATAATTGGTTATGGGATAAAAAGTTGATTTCTTCAAGCATGTTATTTGATTTTATGAATTAGTTTTGTCTCAATTTTATCGTTTATGATTCATTGTTTTATTATCATATGATTTTAATGCTAGTTTGGTTGAGTCCGGAATCAATTGGATTTGTTTTCATCTCTAAAGCTATATTAGGGTTTTCAATACGTAAAAGTTGTTATCTCTGATTTTTAGTAGCATCTTGTGGTTAATACTTGTAGTGATACATCTTTTTAATCGCATATGAATCATAACCTTTGTTAAAACGAATTAGTGCTTTTAAACGTTTGTTTGCATCGATTAGTCTTATTTCATAGAACTTATTGCTCTTAGGGAGTTAAATCTAATTGTGCTTTTACACTTTAGGTTGCTTTTTAAGAAGATTTCACATTAGCATCTTTTAATGTTGTTTGTGATAAAATCAGGAAATAAACGGGATACTCTTGCGATCAAGATATCCTAGGGGTTTTGATAATTGAGAGATTAAATACCAATTCTAATCATAGATGAAAAATACATGTTTGTGAATGATACTATCCCTTAACCAATATCTTCTCCTTATTGATTATTCCAACTATTTAGTTTGCTTTATTTAGTATTATTACTTTGATAAAAACAAAAACACACCTTGGGTTATTTGGTTACATAAGAATCTGAAAATTGCATAACAACAATCGCCTCTCTGTGGATACGAACTCTTTCTTATCGAATACTATATTTATATTAGTTGAGTGAGGAAGTGAATTATTTTTGACGCATACGACACGCATCAAATTTTGGCGCCGCTTCCGGGGAGGCATTCGGCTTGTTATCTAGTTTTTAGTTTCTTTTTATTTTTCTGCTTGCATACTTGTGTTTCGTTTCTTGTCTTGTTTCTCACTTGTTTGCGAGAATTTTTTTTCAGGTACCTAATCTCTGGCTTCTAAAGATTGGAATTATCCAAGGTGCGGGATAGCTACTCGAAAAGGAACAATACTCCAACCAAGGCAAGGCACGATGGAAGAACACGACTTGGAAGTAGAACACGAAGCTCTTCGGCAAGAAGGAGAGGAAGTAGAACACGATATTCCTTTTGAAGAAGAAGGAGAAGGAGAAGAAGCAATGGGTGACCCTGCAAATCATTCACTCAAAGACTTAGCTTCTCACAAGCTGGATATACAGCAGGGTTGCATTCAAACCGACTCCACTTTTGAAATCAAGCCGGGACTTCTTAGAGAATTACCAAAGTTCCATGGTTTGGTGAATGAATATCCAAACAAGCATCTTATGGATTTCCACACCATTGTCATGGCTATGCTCCCAGCAAATATGGAGGCGGATGGTGCTATGTTGAAGGTTTTTCGATTCTCATTGGAAGGTAATGCTAAGGATTGGTTATACTACTTGCCTTCCAGGAGTGTCACAACTTGGAATGGGCTCAAGAAACTCTTTCTAGAGAGATATTTTCCTGCATCTAAGGCTACTCAAATTCGCAAGGAGATTTGCGGAATGAAGCAAAATGTCGGAGAATCGTTATATGATTGTTGGGAACAATACAAGAGGTTGGTGGCAAGCTGTCCTCATCATCAATTTAGTGACGCCATGATCATCCAATACTTATATGAAGGACTCCAATCAAGTGATAGGAATCTTATCGACGCAGCGGGTGGTGGTGCACTAGTGAGCAAGACGGTGGCACAAGCTAGAGAGTTGATTGAAAACATGGCAGCAAACTCTCAACAATTCTTGAGTCGTGGTTCGGATGTGCTTCTTCGGCGAGTCAATGAAGTGAGCGAGGTGGAGGAACTTCGTCAACAAAAGGGAAACATCACAACAATGCTACAACAAGTTTCAGCCGCGGTGATACCAAATTCTCATGGGTATGAAGACGTCAATGAGCAAGCTAATGCGGTTTTTCCAAATCAGCCAAGACGGTATGATCCTTATTCCAATACTTACAATCCGGGATGGAGAGATCAGCCCAATTTTAGCTATGCGAACAAGCAAGGAGCGGTTCAACAACCTACTTTCAACAATTCGGGTGGATTTCAACCTCAACAACAACAATTCCAGCCGCGTCAACAATTTCAACAACAACAACCTCAAAATCATGGGTCAAGTATGGAGGAGTTGATGAAATCTTTTATGCAAAGGACGGAGAGCACAATGAAAGAGTTGCAAACCCAAGTTGGTTCTATGGCTATTGAGATGAACCAAATGAAGGCACAAAATAGTGGGAAACTCCCTTCTCAACCTATTAACCCAAAAGAGGGTGTCAATGCGATTACGTTGAGAAGTGGTACACAACTTGTGAAACCCGAAGTTGCTGATTCGGGCAAGGTGGAAACACCAAAGGAACCTGTTTTGGAGGAGAAGAATGAGGATTCTCCCCAAACTTCTGAGGTAACTATTCCTAACTCTAAAACTCATATTCCTACTTATGTCCCTCCTTTACCTTTTCCTCGCAGATTTGCAAATTCTAAGAAGGAGGCGCTAGAAAAGGAGATTTTAGACGTTCTTAAGAAGATTCATGTGAACATACCACTCATTGATGCTATAAAGCAAGTTCCTAAGTATGCAAAAGTGTTGAAGGACTTGTGTACCAATAAGCAAAGGCTCAAAGGTAATGAAGTGCTTAGTGTGGGGGAGAATACTTCGGCGATCTTACAACACAAACTCCCTCTGAAATGCAAGGACCCGGGTAGCTTTGACAACCCCGTCACAATTGGTACCACTACATTTAACAAAGCAATGTTAGACTTAGGTGCATCCGTTAATGTTATGCCTGCATCTATGTATAAGTCACTTGATTTAGGTCCTCTCAAAAAGGCTGAAATTGTGTTGCAATTATCCGATCGCTCTAATGTCTACCCTATGGGTATTGTTGAGGATGTTCTTGTGCAGGTTAATCAACTAGTATTTCCTGCTGACTTTTGTGTGTTAGAGATGGATGAAGGTTCACCGGACTCGTCTCTTCCATTGCTACTTGGGCGTCCCTTCATGAAAATGGCGAAGACCATTATTAATGTGGATAAGGGAACGCTAACTATGGAGTTTGATGGAGAAGTAATACGTTTCAACATTTTCGAGACGATGAGATATCCTAGTGATGTCCACTCTTGCTTCTCCGTTGATGTTATGGATACTTTGGCACAACAAATGTTTGAATTGAATGGTGAAGATGCTTTGGAAACCGTTCTAACTACATCCATTGATAATGGTGTAGAGTGTGGTAATGAGGTTAAAGAAGCCCTTGGTGATCTCAACTCACTACAAGGATGCACGGAAACTCATAATATCTCTTTTATTTCTTTACCATGCAGTGATGAAAAACTTTTACCCTCTATTGTTAAATCTCCAAAGTTAGAATTGAAACCTCTTCCTAGTCACTTAAAGTACTTGTACTTGGGTGACAATGAAGAGTTACATGTGATTGTTTCTAACGAGCTTAGTGAATTACAGGAGCAAAAACTTCTAAGGGTGCTAAGGAAGCACAAGACGGCCATAGGATGGACAATTGCCAATATCAAGGGTATAAGCCCTGCCGTTTGCATGCATAAGATTCGTTTGGAGGACGATGCAAAGCCTACAAGGGAAGCGCAATGTCGTTTGAACCCCCCTATGATGGAAGTTGTGAAAAATGAGATACTCAAGCTTTTGGAAGTGGGTGTTATCTACCCCATATCCGATAGCAAGTGGGTGAGCCCGATACAAGTTGTACCAAAGAAATCAGGTGTGACGGTGGTGGAGAATGATGAGAATGAACTTGTCCCAACTCGTGTGCAAACCGGTTGGAGGGTTTGTATTGATTATAGGAAATTGAATGCCACTACTAGAAAAGATCACTTTCCATTACCTTTTATTGATCAAATGCTTGAACGTCTAGCTGGACACTCTTATTATTGCTTTCTTGATGGCTATTCAGGTTATAATCAGTTTGTGATAGCACCAGAGGATCAAGAGAAAACCACTTTCACTTGTCCTTTTGGTACTTTTGCTTATCGAAGGATGCCTTTTGGCTTATGCAATGCTCCATCTACTTTTCAAAGGTGTATGGTAAGTATATTTTCGGAATATGTTGAAAACATAATCGAAGTGTTCATGGACGACTTTAGTGTCTTTGGTGATTCATTTGACCTTTGTTTGAACAATTTGTCACTAATCCTTGAACGATGTGTTGAAAAAAATCTTGTGCTTAATTGGGAGAAGTGCCATTTCATGGTAACTCATGGCATAGTTTTAGGCCATATAGTATCTTCTAAAGGCTTGGAAGTTGATAAATCTAAGATAGACCTTATTCGTGCTCTAACCCCTCCCACTACGGTGAGGGAGATACGCTCTTTTCTTGGTCATGCAGGTTTTTATCGTAGATTCATCAAGGATTTTTCCAAGATAGCATCACCACTTTGTACCTTATTGCAAAAAGATGTGGTTTTTAACTTTGACGAAAAGTGTGTGGCGGCATTCAATTGTTTGAAAGAACTTTTGATTTCAGCCCCTATCATTAAACCACCGGATTGGAGCAAGCCTTTTGAGATCATGTGTGATGCAAGTGATTATGCGGTTGGTGCGGTGCTTGGGCAGCGTGTGGGGAAGATACCTCATGCTATTTATTATGCTTCTAGAACGTTAAATGAAGCCCAACAAAACTACACTACCACTGAAAAAGAGTTGTTAGCTATTGTTTTTGCTTTGGAAAAGTTCTGCTCTTATCTAATTGGTACAAAAGTTGTTGTCTTTTCAGATAATGCAGCACTTAGGTACTTGCTTACAAAGAAAGAGGCGAAACCGAGGCTCGTACGATGGATTTTACTCTTGCAAGAGTTTGATATAGAAATCAAAGACAAGAAAGGGATTGAGAACACCGTTGAAGATCATTTGAGACGTCTTGCTGTGGACAAGGAAGCTATCCCGTTGCGTGAAAGTTTCCCGGATGAGCAACTTTTCTCAATTGCATTTGTGGAACCATGGTATGCGGATATTGTTAATTACTTGGTGTCTAAACAAATCCCAAAGAACTTGTCTCGTGCTGAGAGGGACAAACTTAAGAGGTTAGGGAACCAATATATATGGGATGATCCATACTTGTGGAAACATGGCAGCGACCAAGTCATACGAAGGTGCGTTCCGAATCAATTTAACTCTATCTTGTCTTTTTGTCACTCCTATGCTTGCGGAGGACATTTTGGGAGTAAAAGAACAGCTCACAAGGTACTTGAAATCGGTTTTTATTGGCCAACCTTATTTAAGGATGCACATATATTTTGCACAACTTGTGATAGGTGCCAAAGAACAGGCAATCTAGGTGCTCGAAATCAAATGCCACAAACGTTTATTCAATTTATTGAAGTTTTTGATGTATGTGGTATTGATTTTATGGGTCCTTTTGTCAACTCTCATGGGAATTTTTATATCTTACTTTCTGTTGATTATGTCTCGAAATGGGTGGAAGATAAAGCCACCCCAACTAATGATTCTAAAGTGGTTTCAGATTTTGTGCAAGCTAACATTTTTGCAAGGTTTGGAATTCCAAGAGCCATAATTAGCGATGGGGGTTCTCACTTCAAAAACAAGTTCTTACAAGGATTGTTGAAGAATTACAATGTGTCGCACAAGATTGCAACACCTTATCATCCCCAAACCAATGGACAAGCCGAGGTGTCGAACCGAGAGGTGAAATCCATACTAGAGAAGACGGTGAATCCAACAAGGAAGGATTGGAGCATGCGACTTAATGATGCTTTGTGGGCTTATAGAACCGCATACAAAACACCTATTGGGATGTCTCCCTTTAGTCTTGTGTACGGTAAGCCTTGTCACTTACCCGTTGAGATTGAACATAAAGCGTTTTGGGCTATTAAGCAATGCAATATGGAGATGGATGGGGCTGGAAAGCAAAGGAAGTTACAACTCCAAGAGCTAGAGGAGTTACGCAATGATGCATTTGAAAGCTCGCGCATTTACAAGGAGAAAACTAAGGCATTTCATGATTCTATGATTTCTAGAAAACAATTTTGTGTTGGGCAGAAAGTGCTTTTGTTTAATTCTCGCTTGCAATTATTTCCGAAAAATTAAGGTCACGTTGGATCGGACCTTTTATTGTTACTAATGTGTTTTCTCATGGTGCAGTAGAAATTCGTAGCATAGCTACAGGTAAGGAGTTTAAAGTGAATGGACACCGGTTGAAACCATATTATGAGAACTTTACTTCCGAAGTTGTGAACTTTGTGGAGGCATTCTCGCTGGAGGAGTCTTAGCAAACAAGGAGTACGTCGGGCTGACGACTTTAAACCAAGCGCTAAGTGGGAGGCAACCCACCGGTTTTGTATCTTTACCTTTATCTTTTTATTTTTATGCATTTGCATTTGCATTTGCTTTTATTTTTATTTTCTTTGTTTTTGCATATCATTTGCAGGATTTCCCACCTTGAACTTTCTTTGGATGATTCAATTTTACATTGAGGACAATGTAAAGTTTAAGTGTGGGGGAGCATTTATATGTTTGTATAGTTTGTTTTCGTTTGTTTTATGCTTTTAAAAAAAAAATATCAGAAAAATAGAAAAACCAAGAAAAAATTTGTGCTTTTTGAACTCCGAAATCTAGAAACTTGTGCCTTTAGGATGACACCATTAGTGGATGGAACCATTTTGAATGCATGAGTTGAGGAACCGATTAACTAAAAGGGACGAACATAGCTCATAATCATAAATACCATGATAGTTGTTACCATATCTCGGAATATCACCATATCGCATTCTATTTTTCATTTTTCCATATTTATCTATTGTTCTCTAAGTGCTTTGGTGGGTCACTAAACAATCGACGTGTTATTACTGCTAGGATGAAATAGAGTGATTGAGTTACTAGAAAAAGAAAAAATGAAAAAAAAAAGAAAGAAAGAAAAGAAGAAGAAAAGAAGAAAAAAAAGACCGACCAATTAGACCAAAACGGAATAAAATGACACTTGGGAATAGCAATATGTGTGAAACGTAGTCCCTGTCTTCGTCGCCTAAACAAGCGTGGAATGCAGGATCCAAGGCAACTATCATGTACTTGCTGAAAAAAATCATGCGCTTGGATCCAGTTTGATCCAATCATGTTGTCTAAAAAAAAAGAAGTGAAAAAAAAAAATTGAAAAAGATAAAAAGAAAAAGAAAAGAAAGTATTATATTGGTTGAATAAAGTCACTCCTGGTTCCCTTGTATATGCTAGTGAGTTGATGTAGAATTCAAACAAAGTAGCTCAATCCAATAGGAATAGGTTCATCTTGGCAGTGACCTTCAGACAGATATGGGAAACATCGAACACTTGTGAACATTCGCCAACATCTACATCTTTATCCATCTTCTTAATCTTTTCATTGTGATTGTGGTTTGTTAGTTTCCGAGTATTGTGGCTTGTTCGACTATCTAATTAGAATTTATTTACTAATATATGAATTGAATTTGCAAGGTACCTCCTCCTGTAGTCAATTTGGATTCGTTCATTGATTTGTCACAAATAAACGGAGTTTGAATAATAGGTTTTGTAGGCATACCTCTTTTAAACCTTCACGAGACTAAAACTCATCCACTAGGGACACCTAGGGGTTCAAAGGCTTGTTATTTATGCTTAAAGTGACCGTAGCCTCGACGACACAGAGTTGTTGTATTTTGTTTTGTTTGATTTGATCGAGGACTAGCAAAGTCTAAGTGTGGGGGAATCTGATAGGTGTCTAAAACACCGTATTATTTATCTATTGTTTATGCTTTCTCTGCTAGTTTTCTTGTAAATTATGTATCTTATGTTTCGTTTTTGAGTATTTAGGTACTTTGGAGTCGTTTGCAGCAAAAGAGGAGGAAACATGGCAAAAGCGTTGGAGGCGGATTGCATTTCATAATTTGCTTTTATTTCTTCATCTCTGTCTGAAAAGTATGCCAACTTTAGTGATGTGAATTATGTCTGAAAAGCATGGCGGCTTTAATGATGTTAAGATATTGAAGAGAAGAAGTGGACTTGAGATGCAAGAGGCGGCTGCAGCTGGTAGAAATCACCTAAATTGAGCAAGAAGGGCAGAAAAGTCATTTCACATGTAAACACTATTTGGGGTGCAGTCAAGGTTAAGGGGCAACTTTATTGGAGGAGCACTAAAGCCGGACTAGCTGAGGATAAGGGGGGTTCCATCTGGGTGGCCCGTATCTAAAATATTGGGTGTCATAAAATATTGGGTGTCCTAATCCATTTGGGCGTTTTAATCCTGATCATTACCTAAAACCTAAGAAATTGAGAAGCATTATTCTCAATCATTTGAACAGAAATTGAAAAAAAAAGAAAAGAATTAGAGGCGCAGCCATTGACGCTGAAATTGAGAGAATCAATCGAGAAATTGAAAGAGAGCGAGAAGAGTAGAATGGGTTGATTTGAATTTGAAATGGGTAGCTAATTAGGGTTTCGATCTGAAAAGAGTTCAATTCAGATTTCATTTGAAGTAGATGCAGGTGTTATTGAAGTTGCAGAAGAGGAGATTCAAGGGTTTTTAGAGATTGATGAGTCCTGTTGATTCAAAGAAAACATGAAATATGAAGATGGGTTTGGAATATGGTATCAACTGTAACAATATTCAGAGAAGATGATGGGGATGTGGCTTTGTCAGAATGAGGGTTTGTAGTGGATTGAACTGAAATTACAGATGGAATAGCTGCAGTGTTGTAGATGTTACAAACTGAGAATGGTGGATGTGATGTCTTGTGTTGGTGGAGGTTGAATTGTTGCTGGTTGCAGGTTATGGCACTAGAGCTGGGTATTGCAGGAATGGGGCCATTGGATTTTGCACAAGGGGCTTGAGAAGATGAACTGAGTTGGTGTTGGTTCTGGTGAATTTGGTTGTGCAGATACAGGGGATGATGAATCTGTAGTGGCTTGTCTGAGTTGCAGGAGAGGTGGTGTTTTTGTGTCTCATCAGGTTACAGTGCAGATTTGGTGAACAGGTGGTGCTGGATTATATTAGTGCCTCAAGATTAGCTGGAATTGGTAGTTGTGTTATATGGCAGAACAAGGATGGTGCTGCAGAGTTGGTTCTGGTGGAGCAGCAGCTGGTGATTGAAGGTGCTAGAGCTATTGCAGGAGTTTGAGGTGGTTTTGGTGCTTGTGTGTGTGTGTGTGTGTGCTGCTGTGACATAAGCTGGACTGGAATCAATTGCGGGTGATGGTTCTATGGTGTGGAATCTTTGAGCTGAGCTGCTGTTGAAAATAGTGATGATGTGTTGCAGTTTGTGTGCTATGCAATGGAGTGCAGTCTGTGGTTTGAACTATGCAGGGAAGAGCAGTTGCTGCTGTGTAGCTGGGAAGATAAGCTATGAACTGATGGTGAAGGTTACAATAAGCTACTGATGATGGTTGGATTTCTGGTGGAGAGCTTGGTTTGGTTGGCAGAGAATGTGCAAGAAGTTGAAGCTGGTACATGATATTGGCATTACAGCTAGTTATGGCGTGAACTATGAGGTGTTGTTGCTGGAGCATTGGCTGAGTCTTTTTACAGCTTGGGATTGAATGTGCTACTGGCATGGAAGCTAAGAAGGGAAGATGGCTAGAATTGGTGAACAAAGGACTGGAAGTATGGCAGTGACATTGGCCTGAAATCAATACTGCAGAAACTGTGCAAAACACAGCTAGAATGGCGAGACGGTGAGCATAGCCCGGGATGTCGGATTTCGGAACTTGAAGCATGGATTGCAATATTTCAGTGAATCGCGAGGGGGGTATGAGTCGGATCCAAGAATTAATGGCTGGAAGTATGAGATACGCGTCACGCTTTTGGGTACGTTTTTGCAAGAAACAAGGAATTGGCTAAAATGGTTTTTGTGAATGTGTGGATTGCAGAGAAGCAAAGTTGAGCTACTAGAAGTGCAGTATTACTTGGTGATAGTTTCATATGGTAAAAGTGGCATGAGTTAATTTTTCGGCTACCGGATTCCGGCAACGGTGCCGGATTCCGGTGACGACGTCAGCATTCCGGCGACCCGTTTTGGACCCGAAAATTCCAGAGATATATTTTTCACACATGGGCTTGGTGGACTGGTAGATGGAAGTGGACTTGAAGATTTTGAAGACTTTGACCTATTTTTGGAAGGAGAAAAAGCTATAAAAAGGAATTTTTCTACACAACTTATGATATAACGGTTTTATTCTATTTTTGGAGCTTTTTGCAGAGAACTACTTCTAGGGTTTGCTCTCTTTTATGTTTCATAGTCTTCCTTTGAATATTATGATGATGAACTCCATGAATATGAGTAGCTAAATACAATAATTGGTTATGGGATAAAAAGTTGATTTCTTCAAGCATGTTATTTGATTTTATGAATTAGTTTTGTCTCAATTTTATCGTTTATGATTCATTGTTTTATTATCATATGATTTTAATGCTAGTTTGGTTGAGTCCGGAATCAATTGGATTTGTTTTCATCTCTAAAGCTATATTAGGGTTTTCAATACGTAAAAGTTGTTATCTCTGATTTTTAGTAGCATCTTGTGGTTAATACTTGTAGTGATACATCTTTTTAATCGCATATGAATCATAACCTTTGTTAAAACGAATTAGTGCTTTTACACGTTTGTTTGCATCGATTAGTCTTATTTCATAGAACTTATTGCTCTTAGGGAGTTAAATCTAATTGTGCTTTTACACTTTAGGTTGCTTTTTAAGAAGATTTCACATTAGCATCTTTTAATGTTGTTAGTGATAAAATCAGGAAATAAACGGGATACTCTTGCGATCAAGATATCCTAGGACTTTTGATAATTGAGAGATTAAATACCAATTCTAATCATAGATGAAAAATACATGTTTGTGAATGATACTATCCCTTAACCAATATCTTCTCCTTATTGATTATTCCAACTATTTAGTTTGCTTTATTTAGTATTATTACTTTGATAAAAACAAAAACACACCTTGGGTTATTTGGTTACATAAGAATCTGAAAATTGCATAACAACAATCGCCTCTCTGTGGATACGAACTCTTTCTTATCGAATACTATATTTATATTAGTTGAGTGAGGAAGTGAATTATTTTTGACGCATACGACACGCATCACCTGGTTCGTTTACCTGGAGGTGGCTTCAGTTGTTTGAACTTCTTCAAGATGTCAGGAGACGGATCACCACGGAAGACTGTCGCGACTTCATCAGAAAATGCCTAGAAAACTAAGAGTTGCTCACTCCAAAAGTCCTTATACTTGGAAGTTATCACTGGCCTTCTTTCGATAGACAGAAAATGAAAGCGTTGCTCTGATGAGAAGACGTCAGCGTTGGCAATAGATGGAACGAGATCCTCTGAGGGCACTGGCGGACGACGGATTGGAACACCCTGGTCAAATCCCATTTGGCGTGCTACCCTGTCGATGTTATAAGGAACAACAGTAAGAACTCCATCAAAGAAAGAAGGGATGTATCCTGACATACAGCTTCGCATAAAGACAACTTCTCCATGACTCATGGACTTACCTCCAGATAACACAAGGCCAGGAGCGGTGGTAGAAGTTTCTGGTTGGACCACAGAAGGATGGACCAGTCCCCATGGGCGAAAATCTATAGCGTGCACATTATCGAGAAAGTCAACAAGTCTCAAACCGGGCTTCGAACGTCTACTCTGCCAACGGAGTATTCTCGAACCACCGTACAAACAAGGAAGGGAAGTTGCAGGAGCAGGAGCGTAACTCTTGAAGTGCTCCCATAGGCACGCCTGAAGAAAAGCAACGTGGATATATGACTCCACTTTTTTATACCCGTTGGAAGCATACATCTCTACTGCCAAAACATCCAGATGATAATATAACGAGCCAAGGAATAAGGAGCCTAGGGGAAGGACCACACCCTTTGATAACTTTATAGCAAACGTGACGAGATCGCTTCTTATAGTTTTCTTCCCAGAACTGTCATCAAGGATGTCCCTGGACAGCCATAAAGACAGGAATGAGACTACACTGTGGTCGTTATCCAAAACTTGTCCCGGCCCTGGTGTTTTAGGAGACCATTTAGATACCCACCAAGTATAAAAACACTCCGTGCTCTTTTATGTTTCTCGTACTCGGCTACTTTCTGAAGTATGGCGTTGTGGATAGCATTTTCTTCGGTAGAGAGTTCGAAGCGAAGATTTCCAGAAATAGGGAGGTTCATCAGCACGACAACGCTTTCCAAGGTAATAGTCATTTCTCCCCACCTACATATAGTTGTGTGTGTAGAGGGATGCCATCGGGAAATGAAGGTAATTAAGCCCGGGGATTCCTTCTTAATGTGAAGAGTTGCAGACGCCATGACCGCATCAATGATCTGCGCCTTGGTCAAGTTATCCCTAACATGCTTATTGCTCAGCATGCATCTCATCCATCCTTCATAAGAATTCAGTGGAGTCTGACAAACCTTAAAGTCAATAGGAGAAGGCGGATACTCCTTCTTCTGAAGATATAACCTCATCATGTACGCTAGAGAAGATGATGGAGCAGCATCTTCATTTTCTGAGCCTGGAAGCAGGATTATTTTGTGACCCGGATGTCTTCTAATATTTGGTAAAGGAATAGTAAATAGCTTGTCATCTGTATTTGGTATGTCTTTGGAATTGTCCACACTTCCGTTGGCATCAACGTTATCCCAAGGTGACATCTTAACAAAAGCCTCTTTGTTCATTTCCAAACAACTACAATGAAGTACAAAAGAAAAGAATCATTACTTTATACTGAGGGAGAAATGGCCGGCTGTTATGTAAAAAGTATATATGTCTCACCCGTGTCCATATTTGAGTGAAGCAGGCGCGTGACATGTCCATGTTCGAGCAAAGGAAGTCATGGGCCCACTTTTAATCAAGCAGGCATGCGAGTAAAGCAAGCATATCCCCAAGAATTAAATGAGGCAAAACCATATTGATTCACGCAAGCAGGATTGATATTGGTTCATGCAAGATCAGCGTTGGGTCATACGAACAAGATACTTGGTCCAAGCAGGTATGATAGCCCGAGCCAAGCATGCACGGGATCGAAGCCTGCATAGAGCTGACCGAAACCGGTGCGGGAGTATCATTTGAACAAGCACGCATAGCATGCCCACATTCATGACATGATTTCCACATGCAGTCATTCATGGGAAATCATGTTTACAAACCTAAGTCGGTGATTTTTATCAAGTTACAACCCAAAGATAGGTTTTACATACGACAAAAAAGGATCAAAAGGCAAGGAATTTCATCTACAACAGGATTATTTTCTCAAAGAGTAAAAAGGTTTACCTAAAATTAGGGTTTACGTCCAAAAAAAAAAAAAACGAAACAATGAAAAATCGTGCATCACTCACCTTGTTGACGGACGCGGCAGCAAGCTCCGACAGTGACGGCGGCGGGCGTGATCAATGGTGGAAGCTTGAGCGGCGGCGACAAGAGCTGTGGAAGGAGATTGGACGAACATGAGAAGAATAATAATAATAAAAAAAGGGATCGGTCCCCTTATATAGACAAGCAATTGAGAAATCCTTATGGGAAAAGGATTCCTTTTTTTTTTCAAACACCCAAGGAAGGAAACCGGTCCCACTTAGGATTCCGTGTCTGCAACAACATGTTCACATGTGCAATTGCTAGCAGATGATCAAGGATTTCCGGGTAAGATCTCTATAGGAGCATAATCTCGCAACAATATTTTCTTAGCGTGCGAGATTTGTCCATTTCCTTACCCAGCGAGAATGTAACAAGAGCCTGCGAAATTAACAAGAGCATGCGATAATATGAGATGTACTCCACTATATGTGAGTTTTCATCCACTATGTAAACACCTATATAAAGGGAAAGTCAGAGAGAGAGAAGGGAGATTTTTTAGAATTTGCATTATTATTATCTCCTTCTTCTTCCTTCACTAACTTGGATCTCCAAATACCCATTAATGGAGTCTAAATGTAATACTCATGTAATTCAAACAATCATAGTGAAGAACCATGGATGTAGGTCACAATGATCGAACCATGTAAAAAAATCCTTGTGTCTATTTATATTTCTAGTACTTAAATTTGAGATTTAGATGATTAACATGTTTAGATCTAGATATTTTTATCATAATATGATATGGGGTGTGTTGTGGGATTTCCTGCAACCACATTTTTGGCGCTAGAAACAGGGAGGAGTAAAGGATTTATCCTTCCTATAACTTGTTGGCTCAAGAAGTTTCCATGAAGATTAGCTATTGTTCATATTTTTCTAGACCTACAAAGTTTAGGTTCAAAAATGGAAATTTCATGGAAGAAATTACACTTTCAGGGAGTAAACATCATCAACAATTCAAAGACATGAAAAGAGTAAGAGAAAAAATTAGTTGTTGTGGTGAATTTAAGGAAGAAAACCAAAGTTTCGGTGGAAGATTTTCATGTTCAGGAGAAGAAGGCAAATGTGAAACAAATTAAGGAAATACGAAGAGAAGATAAGAGGCAGACGCTGCAATTTCTATCACAAACATAAATTCGCATAGATGGTTCAAGGCTGAGTGAACAACAAAGAGGTCACGGGTTCAAATTCGCAGAGATACATATTTTTCATTTTCTTCTCATCTTCAGTGGCGAATAAAAGAATAAGGAAAAAAAATTTGCGTTAATTTCGCAGAGAGGATCTTGAACAGTTGGTCCAGAGAACAGTATGTGCGTTGGTGGTCGCAAGTTCGAATTCGCCTGCGAGCATAGTTTTATTCTTTTTTGCCCTACGAAAATTTCGCAACATTGTTTCAATATTTCGCAAACAAGAGGCAGCACAGTTGGTGATCTGCGAAGTTAAAGAGTTCATGGTCGCGTGTTCAAGTCCCAACACATGTGTATATTTTCGCTGATTATTTCACACGGATGTTTCTTTGATTATTTCGCACAGAAGAGAGTTGATGATTATTTCGCAGAGATATTTCGCAAGAGAAGGTTAGCACAGTTGATATGTTGAGAGAGTATGCAAGTAGCAGGTCGCGGGTTCAATTCTTGCCTCTCGCATCTGTTTTTGCTAAGCGACATTTATACTTCAAGCAATGTATTTCTTGCGCGAGATTGACAACAACAACAGATCACAAAACCTAAGTACCGCTTTCCTTGAACATTTTACTTTTACAGAAAATAAAAGATTTTTTGATTTGGTTTACAAAACGCGATACAATCACAGAATTACAGAGATTTCAAAATTACAAAGATTTCACAATTACAAAAGCAATCGTGAAAAATATCTCGCAGATCAATTTATATATTTCCCTTAAATATTTGCTTTGTGTCAAATGAGAATGATATCTAACATGGAGAGTAGGAGGAGGCAAAATAAGACCTTCCATCAATAGGATAGTAAGACCTTCCATCAACAGGATTCATAAGACCTCATTAGGATCATTTCCATGAAAGATGTTTATCGGATGAGACGAAACAAGTTATACAAAGGAAATCAAAACAAAAAAAACGATTTGAACTTGCAATTATATGAAATTTTTTGATAAAAGAAATGACATTTATACTTCATGCAATGTATTTCTTACGCGAGATTGACAACAACAACAAACCACAAAACCTAAGTACCACTTTCCTTGAACATTTTACTTTTACAGAAAATAAAAGATTTTTTGATTTGGTTTACAAAACGCGATACAATCGCAGAATTACAGAGATTTCAAAATTACAAAGATTTCACAATTACAAAAGCAATCGTGAAAAATATCTCGCAGATCAATTTATATATTTCCCTTAAATATTTGCTTTGTGTCAAATGAGAATGATATCTAACATGGAGAGTAGGAGGAGGCAAAATAAGACCTTCCATCAACAGGCTAGTAAGACCTTCCATCAACAGGCTTCATAAGACCTCATTAGGATCATTTCCATGAAAGATGTTTATCGGATGAGACGAAACAAGTTATACAAAGGAAATCAAAACAAAGAAAAACGATTTGAACTTGAAATTAAATGAAATTTTTTGATAAAAGAAATGTTGAATACTAATCTAAATTTTTATTTGTATTACATCACAACATGAGGCAGAGAACATGGATTAATAATTTCGCAATACTTCTTATTCGCATTCAAGGACGGATATTTCTTATATTTAAAGGATTGAGTACTTCTTATACTTCTTCAAGGATAATTCATACTTCTTATACTTCTTCAAGGATACTTCTTATACTTCAAGGGTTGATACTTCTTATTTATTTCGCAAATCTTCGAAACTTCGCAAAATAATAGAGGCAAGTAAGTACTTATCAAGTCCAGTATTCTTTCGCTCGTCCCTTCATCAACAAAGATCAAAGACTACTACAACAACGGATTTTTTCTTAAAGATCTCTCTTCAAGAAATATTCAAGAAAAAAGAGGCAAAATGTAGGAGCAGAATCTCGCAACAACATTTTCTTAGCGTGCGAGATTTGTCCATTTCCTTACCCAGCGAGAATGTAGCAAGAGCCTACGAAATTATCAAGAGCCTGCGAGAATATGAGCTATACTCCAATATATGTGAGTTGTCATCCACTATGTAAACACCTATACAAAGGGAAAGTCATAGAGAGAGAAGGGAGGTTTTTTAGAATTTGCATTATTATTATCTACTTCTTCTTCCTTCACTAACTTAGAGCTCCAAATACCCATTAATGGAGTCTAGATGTAATACTCATGTAATTAAAACAGTCTTAGTAAAGAACCATAGATGTAGATCACATTGATCGAACCATGTAAAAAATCCTTGTGTCTATTTATATTTCTAGTACTTAAATTTGATATTTAGATGATTAGCATGTTTAGATCTAGAAATTGTTATCATAATATGATATGGGGTGTGTTATGGGATTTTCTGCAACCACACTCTCTTCATCTCATTTTTCTACCATGTATTTGTCACCATCTCATGCCTACCCCATAATAGTGTAACCATCATGTGCTAGGAAAGGGACTTAATGTTGATGGTGGATATTAGTTCAGGACTAAAGTTGTAAAATCAAATTTTTGTACAGACGTATTGCAAAGGATAAGGCCATTTGATAAGTGATGAATACTTCTTCGCTTTATTAATTCACCTAGAATGGAGCATGCAGCAACAATCCCAAGTATTCTGTGAATTTTAGCATTACCAATTAATGCATGAATCACCTCGTATTTCCTGTGATGTTCTCAGCAGAACTCTCATGGTTGGTGCGGCATGATAACTGATTATTACTCTCAGCAGAGTGACATGAATATCCAAGTATCAGCAGTGAGGCATGCACGAAATACCCGTACATACTACACCATTATCTAACAAAGAGAATCATCTCTCGGAGTGTTATACTAGCCCGATTGAGTATCCGGACTGTCCATATCAGTCTCAGAAACGATCACGACCATCCAACTTCACCAGCATGATTGGATGGCCCAGATCGAATCCATAACCCTCAAGCAGGTATTGGAGTATTCACCACCGACACAATGTGGGCCCCGTATGGTCGGCCTCCCCAAGATGGAAGCATGGCTTACCAGTTCGTCCAGCCAAAGCAATATGGACGTGAAACCCTAAACTAGGGTTATGGCACATTACATGTGTCGCAAATCAGTCACAACCCTCCAACTTCGTAGGCATGGTTGGATAGATTAGATTGCGCCCAGGGCCATGGAGCAAGCATACATATGCTCACCACCAGCCCAATATACCTCATGTACAATTGGCCTCCCCAAAGGAGGCGTACAACCACCAAAACCGTTTGGTTAAATTCGGCCGGTCTGAAACCCTAATTAGGGTTTGCGACACCATTCATGTGTCGCAAAATCATCTCAAGCGTCCATCTTCGCATGCTTGAATGGAAGGCAAAGATTAAGATTCAAGGGAGGTCGAGAATGCTAGCATGACCACCGTGGGCCCGGCTTCATGCCTGACCTATAGGCCAAAGATGGCCTTGGTCAGGCATCTCGGTTTGCGCATCCAAAGGTGGTGTGTCACGCTACCTTAACAAATCCTTTGCGGCATAGGATTTTTGTTGAATTCTAATATCGACCACTCACCTTTGCCGGCCAAATTGAGTGGTCTAGATCGGACCTTTGCGATTCAAGCAAACATGGGCGTAAACACCAGTAGAAGAAATATATTGGGATTTAGAAATCTTCCACTATTAGAAAATCCACCTCTGTAATATCCTCTAGTAGAAGAAATTCTATATGAACCTCTAAATAACTGTTTGCAACAAAAGATTTTGCATCTATATCATATTTTTGCATTTTAAGCCTGTCACTGACTACAACCTCTTCACTCAGTAAATTGTTATGCAGTTCATTACTTAAGATTGGTGGAATTCTATGCCTCATAGAAGTTGCAAATGGTATGTAATCTGAATTTAATGCCTTAAGAGTAATGACCACTAATTCCCTATCTAACACAATTTCACCTTCTGAAGCTAATTGATCTGAAAAATGCTTGATTTCATTAATGAGAGAAGGGATAGTTTTATCACATTGAGTTATGTTAAGCAGTTTTGTGCGTAATTGAATAGAGTGAGTAGATAAAGCTTTGGCAAACATGTCTTCAATGCTTTTCCATAACTAATGTGAGGAAGTAGATCTTGAAAAAATAAATAATGACGGAGTCAGGTATAGTAGAGTTTATCCATATTCTGATAGTAGAATCTTCTTCAAGCCAATTAGTATAATTTGGATTCTCAATTCCATTAGTTTTATTCCTTTGTGAGGTGTATTGAGGAGCACATGGATAATATCCATCCAAAAATTTCATCAATTTGTATTGTTGGATCACTGGATTCATGGGATTTCTCCAGGTGGAATAATTATATTCTTTGAGTTTGAGGGTGACAAAATTATTAATGTTGAAAAAGCAGGGGTCTAACAACACCACCCAATAATTCGATTAGCAATATGTATGGACAACTTTGAGTTGTTTTCTAGAGAATCAACAAGACTTAATCAGTAGAAAATATCTCAAGGAGTTATTATCTCGATCTCCCAATTTGATTTACCTAAGAAAATATGATTCGCGAGTCTAATCAAAGAGAGATAACTTGGATGGTACCAAAGACCAATATCCAAGTGTCAATCGATTTAAATCAACAACCAATAAGGTCGGATATTCTAATCGATTAAACAACGAACACCATGTATTATTTCAATTATATAACAAAATATAATGCGGAATAGAAATAACACAGACACCAGAATTTTGTTAACGAGGAAACCGCAAATGCAGAAAAACCCCGGGACCTAGTCCAGATTAAACATACACTGTATTAAGACGCTACATATACTATCCTACTACCAATTAACTTCAGTCTGGACTGTAGTTGAACCCCAACCAATATCACACTGATCCAAGGTACAATTATGCTCCTACGCCTATGATCCCAGCAGGATACTGCGCACTTGATTCCCTTAGCTGATCTCACCCACAACTAAGAGTTGCTACGACCCAAAGTCGAAGACTTTAATAAACAAATTTGTCTCACACAAAAAAGTCTACAAGTAATAGATAAATTCATCTCCCATGAATAAACCTACAAGTTTTGTTCCGTCTTTTGATAAATCAAGGTGAACAAGAACCAATCGATAAAACCAGACTTATATTCCCGAAGAACAGCTCAGTTTCATCAATCACCTCACAATAAACTTAATTGACATGGCGAAGAAGATTATTGAGGAATCACAAACAATGAGACGAAGATGTTTGTGACTACTTTTATCTTGCCTATCGGAGATAGAAATCTCAAGCCAGTTATTACAATTGTACTCGTACGATAGGAAGAAAAATATCAGATCACACAACTACAAGAAAAGTAGTATTGGTCTAGCTTCACAATCCCAATGAATTCTTTAAGGCGTTAACCCGAGTTTAGAGAGAAAACTCAAGGGTTAATGGATATCGACTTTAGCTTGGAAAAAATTAGTATCACACAAGAAAGGTATGTGGGGATTAGTTTTTCCAATGGTTAGGGTTCCCCTTATATAGTCTTCAAATCAGGGTTTTCAATCAATGTTAGCTTTCTAACAAAGCATTCAATATTCATCGTTAGATGAAAACCTGATTAGATACAAGCTAATATTCCTCAACCGTTAGATCGAAAACTTAGATTGCCATACACACATGTACTTGACGTTTTGGGTTTGTGTAACCGTACCCATACGTGTACAATGGTTGGTTCAGAACTAGTTAACCAAAAGGTTAGCCAAATGATAACTTCCATATCAACCATGTTCTTCTTCACCATAACTAGTCCAAATGACTCAAATGGACTAGTTAGAGAGTTGTTCAATTGATATGAGATCTCAAGTACTACAAGAGACACAATTGAATCAAAAACGATATGATTCACTCGAATCATTAATCATGAATTATAAAGCCACGGTTTGCAAAAGCATCCCTTAGTAATATAGAATAAGTTCACGAACAACGTTTTCATACATAACCTCTTGAGTTCGCGGACTCAAGATAACCGGTTGAAGTTATAAACTCTAGAAGAAATTCTCGGGTTCGAGAGCTTCCGTCAGTTTGCGGACTGGGTTCACGGACTGCACATGAGCTACAACTTCAGCAGAAATTCTCGGGTTCGAGAACTACGCCAGTTCATAGACTGGGTTCGCGGACTGAGTTGCTGCTCACGTTCCGGTTCCACTTGATAAACAAAGTTCGCAAACTTCAGTTCAAGTGCTAAGGACTTATACATATATGTGTTGCCACAAGAATGTTTATATCCCCCAATGGTTATATAATCTAAACTCTCATTTCAATCATTGAAACATGCTCAGAGGGCGTTATATAGTTGTTATTCACAAATTATTTTTCGTCAGAACATTTTCCAAGAAGATTGAAACTTAACATGACTTTCGTCACTAGGCAAAGATGAACTTGGCTAAAGCGAAAGATTTACCAACACCCATTTAGATAAATAGATAAACGAGATATACTTAACTCGAAATGTCACATGTGCATATTCTTAATCTATATAGTAAAATGACTTTTGTCTCAAAGATAGGAGATAGAGTAGATAGACTTTTAAGTGATAGATAAGTTCAAGTCTCTACATACCTTTTAGTCGATGAAGATCCACTAGTTCCTTGAGTAGTCCTTCGTCTTGTATAATGATTGCCATGGAGTGTTGATCTCAACTACACTTTCTATCCTAGTCCGAGACCTTAACTATAGTAGACTATAAATCAAGACTTTATAGTTTTGATCACTAACATTGACAAACATGCTTGAGATAGCAACGCATGCGAGTTTGACCGAGCAATGCTCTAACAATCTCCCCCTTTGTCAATTTTAGTGGCAAAACTATTAATACATATGGAATACAAAAAATATATAAATAAACTTTGTAGCTCCTATTCCACATGCTTAATCTTCAACAATACTCGAAATCTTCGTCACTTCCAAGTAGTCCAATGATCCCAAAGGTTGTAAGTTTAGTATCATCGTTGTTGAAAATCCGTAGCTATAACAATGAGAAAAGCATCGGTTCTCAATCATTGTTATACAGTTTCATAGTATTATTACACAGCGTCAAAGTCCAATTGTATCACAACTTCAACAATAATACTATGGTGATACTTCACTCCCCCTTAGTCAATACTCCATCTCACATGGAAACCACTCCCCCTTACATAATGATCCGAAAACCATATGTATTTGTAGTGTGAACTACAATTAATTCTCCCCCTTTTTGTCAATAAAATTAGCAAAGGTACAAGAACGGGATCCTAATGAAATTTCCGTAAGAGACATTTCATGACCAAAGGTAAATGTTCTGTCATCTTGTTTAGATGCAATCATAAATCCGAGGCTAAATGCATTCATCAAGGAGTTCATAAATATACAAGATAACCCCTACAAATTCCACAGCCGCACTCCCCACAAAGATATTAATTAAGCACAAGTTCAAAAGAACTCTCCCCCATTAGATGTCATTCCCAAGGGAACAACAAGAGCGACCTTAATTTCAAGAGAGAAAAAAAGGATTTCTTTAGACTCAACAAATTGCATACAAGTATGAATTTGGAATCCAACAAGAAATATTCAATCAAATTAACCAAAGCGAACCCAGATTAATTTGACTAAATATGCTCAACACAAGTAAACTTATGGAGGATTAATATATCGATTAGATTATTCACAAGAGAACCCATAAATACTCTAACCGGATAACAATTAAACTAATCACAAAGTAATCAATTCAATTGTCCACACTCGACGTGAGAAAAATCTATGGAGTGCTAACTAATAATCACACAAGATGATTGATTTAGTTCATTTGGGCTCAACATAAAAGATTATGGAACCTCGACTAGAATTATCATAGGAAATGACAACCTTAACCGTACATGTACTCAACATGAGAGAACTCATGGAATACAAACTAAATAACCACATAAGTTGATTAATTTAGTTCTTAATGATCAACATATAGCATCTCATGGAACAACCAACCATGCCAATAAGAAATCGACTTAGTTGTATCGTGCTCAACATAAGATACACAATGAAGCCTTCACGGTAATACATAATAATTATGGAACAATTAATCTCTATACCGTAGATTACAACAACAAGGATTTATTCTATCTTTCCATCACAATATGACATAATAGACTTAATCCTTGAATCACAAAAGATTTTAACCTATCCTTGCGTCAACAATTGACAATATAGGCTTAACTTTTGTGTTTTGCCAAAAGGCCATTCATTCCTTTATCAATATTTGCATACCAATTCGTGAACGACTTTACTTTTGACAAACTATGGGACAATCAATTTCACGGACGTAAACACACATATCCCATCAAAATATTGCAATATATAAAAAATCATAAAGATTAATACTGCAACCATCATCTTCCAAAACAACTTTAGAATTTAAACCAATAAATCTAAAAACAAGAAGATGAAATCATTGGATATAGCTATGTGTAATCACAATCATGGATATTCCAAAACACTAGTTATTCTTCTAAATAAAACAGAAAACATAGAAGATTTACTATAAGTTAATTAAATACGATTTGCAACAAAGGATTGAACAAGAATAATTTCATCAGAAGCTTCCTTTAGTTCGTTCTTTAGGAACTCAAGGTTCTTTGTTGCAATTCCAAGCTGTTCACGAACCACTTCAAAATCCCTAAGAAGATTTCCTACCAGTTGTGAAGACATCTGTACTGGTAAATTGTTTTCATGATCAATAGCTTGATGACAAATAATGAAAACAGGATCTTCATGGAACTCAATGGTGTTACCCTCCACATCTTTGCCGTGTCTCTCCATTATGATAAAAGAATCTAGAAGAATCTTTTTCTCTTTATAGAATAAGATGTCAAGTCATGAAAACTATATAAGGAGGTTCATATAGAACCCTAGCCACAAGGACATCCATGCAGTTCTCGTGAACGGGCACATTTAGTCAAGAATTACCAAGACGTGGACAAGAAAAAGTGAAGGAAAAACTCAGCAAGGAATTTTCTACCAAGCACAAGAAACATCCTTTGAAAAGATCTCAAGACAACAACATACACCTTTGAAAACTTTCTCAAGATACTTTCTTGAGAATATAAAGAATCCTTCTTATCCCATCAAGAAGGATGCTTCAGAGGTTTTTCACGGTGTGTTAAGATGAGCACTTTTCTCATCATGGTTGACTTCTCTTTCAGAGCAATGTAGAGATGAGTCAATCAAAAATGAAAAACTTATACTAGAAGAAGGACTAGGAGTACCTGAGTTAGCCACTTTCCATGTTTTGGACACTCCCCGTTTGAGTCTGTTTATACTTGATTTAAGTTCTGAGACACGATTATTTATGTGGATGCAATCTGGGACAGAATTCTTGGATTCACGGCCTTCCACAGAAGGAGATATGGAACTTGAACTCTTTTTCTTTCTCCTGTGCCTTTTTCTTCTTTCAAGGTTGTTAATTGCCCATTTGTTGTTCTTCCTTCTACCTTGATTCACATTTTGTGATCCAAAATCCTGAATAAGAGATGACTTGTCAAGGTAGTTTTCTTGATTGTTGACTGTTCCTTTTACTCCACTAATATAAGAAACAGGTTTAATCACTTCCTTAGACATCCATATAAGAACATCGTGAAGTTTTTTATTTCTTAAACTAAAGCGACATTTTCGTTCAGGATGTCCTTTATTTCCGCAGTAATAGCAGTTAAAGGAATTATTCTTAATTGTTCTCTTGTGAGTAAATTTGAGAGAAGTCCCTTCCTCCTTAGGCACATTGCAGGCTGCAAACATTTTCTCACATGAAGAATTATCAATATCTTTGATAAAATTGATCTTACTCGTTTTTGGAGTGTCTATTCCTTTATATCCCAGACCACGTGTATCACGGTGTTCTTTACAAGCTCCAATCATAGAAGTCAATTTCATAGAGCTAGAGTTGAATCTTTTTAGACTCTATTCTAGTGATTTTACTTTATCACGGGCAGCTGCAAGCTCCGTATCCAAAGACTTTTCTTTAGTAAGAAGTCTAAGTTCTCTGTCATTAAAACATTTTTGTTGAGAGTTACATCTTTCTTCAGTATCTGCAAGTTTTTCTTTCAACATATAGAGATTTCAGAGAAGATTATCACATTCAGACCTTTTTGTGCGAACATCTTCTTCACGATCCTTAACGATAGATTTTAGGAGATTGTACCCACCATCATATCCTTTAAAGTGTTTTTCTCAGTTTTCTGTTTTCCTGACAAAGAGGAGCCATATACTTACTCAGGCAAGTTTTTGATCGTTTTACTTTTAACTCATGATCAAACAACTTGATATATTGTGAGACTTCCTCATCAATACTTGGTCCTTCTTTTGAATCACTATCATCTGAAAGTTCATCCAGTTTTTCATCAAGAGATTTATCCCAATCAAATGTAGATTCAGTCACGGGACAGGTGATAGAGTTATTCTCAGAAGCTTCAAGACGTTGAGCCTTTCCTGAGTGATTTTCTGCTGGTTTTCCATTAACAGAGATATTAATCTTGTCCATAGAGTCAGATCGCTACAAACACAGACTTGTAAGGTCTTGAACGTGTTTTCCTGCTCTGATACCAATTGAAAAAGCGGGGGTCTAACAACACCACCCAATAATTCGATTAGTAATCTGTATAGACAACTCCGAGTTGTTTTCTAGAGAATCAACAAGACTCAATCAATAGAAAATATCTCAAGGAGTTATTATCTCAATCTCTCAATTTAATTTACTCAAGCAAATATGATTCGCGAGTATAAACAAAGAGAGATAACTTGGATGGTACCAAAGACCAATATCCAAGTGTCAATCGATTTAAATCAACAACCAATAAGGTCGGATATTCTAATCGATTGAACAACGCATAACCTGTATTATTTTAATTATATAACAAAATATAATGCAGAATAAAAATAACACAGACACTAGAATTTTTTTAACGAGGAAACCGTAAATGCAGAAAAATCCCGGGACCTAGTCCAGATTAAACATACACTGTATTAAGACGCTACAGATACTAGCCTACTACCAATTAACTTCAGTCTGGACTGTAGTTGAACCCCAACCAATCTCACACTGATCCAAGGTACAGTTATGCTCCTACGCCTATGATCCCAGTAGGATACTGCGCACTTGATTCCCTTAGCTGATCTCACCCACAACTAAGAGTTTCTACAACCCAAAGTCGAAGACTTTAATAAACAAATCTGTCTCACACAAAAAATTCTATAGGTAATAGATAAATTCGTCTCCCATGAATAAACCTACAAGTTTTGTTCCGTCTTTTGATAAATCAAGGTGAACAAGAACCAATCGATAAAACCAGACTTATATTCCCGAAGAACAGCTCAGTTTCATCAATCACCTCACAATAAACTTAATTGACATGGTTGAAGAAGATTATTGAGGAATCACAAACAATGAGACGAAGATGTTTGTGACTACTTTTATCTTGCCTATCGGAGATAGAAATCTCAAGCCAGTTATTACAATTGTACTCGTACTATAGGAAGAAAAATATCAGATCACACAATTACAAGAAAAGTAGTATCGGTCTAGCTTCACAATCCAAATGAAGTCTTTAAGGAGTTAACCCGAGTTTAGAGAGAAAACTCAAGGGTTAATGGATATCGACTTTAGCTTGGAAAAAATTAGTATCACACAAGAAAGGTGTGTGGGGATTAGTTTTTCCAATGGTTAGGGTTCCCCTTATATAGTCTTCAAATCAGGGTTTTCAATCAATGTTAGCTTTCTAACAAAGCATTCAATATTCATCGTTAGATGAAAACCTGATTAGATACAAGCTAATATTCCTCAACCGTTAGATCGAAAAATTAGATTGCCATACACACATGTACTTGACGTTTTGGGTTTGTGTAACCGTACCCAAACGTGTACAATGGTTGGTTCACAACTAGTTAACCAAAAGGTTAGCCAAATGATAACTTCCATATCAACCATGTTCTTCTTCACCATAACTAGTCCAAATGACTCAAATGGACTAGTTAGAGAGTTGTTCAATTGATATGAGATCTCAAGTACTACAAGAGACACAATTGAATCAAAAACGATATGATTCACTCGAATCATTAATCATGAACTATAAAGCCACGGTTTGCAAAAGCATCCTTTAGTAATATAGAATAAGTTCACGAACAACGTTTTCAGACATAACCTCTTGAGTTCGCGGACTCAAGATAATCGGTTGAAGTTATAAACTCTAGCAGAAATTCTCGGGTTCGAGAGCTTCCGTCAGTTTTCGGACTGGGTTCGCGGACTGAGTTGCTGCTCACGTTCCGGTTCCACTTGATAAACAAAGTTCGCAAACTTCGGTTCAAGTGCTAAGGACTTATACATATATGTGTTTCCACAACAATGTTCATATCCCCCAATGGTTATATAGTCTAAACTCTCATTTTAATCATTGAAACATGCTCAGAAGGCGTTATATAGTTGTTATTCACAAACTATTTTTCGTCAGAATATTTTCCAAGAAGATTGAAACTTAACATGACTTTCGTCACTAGGAAAAGATGAACACCCATTTCGATAAATAGATAAGCGAGATATACTCAGCTCAAAATGTCACATGTGCATATTCTTAGTCTATATAGTAAAATGACTTTTGTCTCAAAGATATGAGATAGTGTAGATAGACTTTTGAGTGATAGATAAGTTCAAGTATCCACATACCTTTTAGTCGATGAAGATCCACTGGTTCCTTGAGTAGTCCTTTGTCTTATATGATGATTTCCATGGAGTCTTGAGCTCAACTACACTTTCTATCCTAGTCCGAGACCTTAACTATAGTAGACTAGAAATCAAGACTTTATAGTTTTGATCACTAACATTGACAAACATGCTTGAGATAGCAACGCATGCGAGTTTGACCGAGCAATGCTCTAACAAATGTGATTCAAGGAAACTCGAGAGAAAAAATAAAATGTTAGATTTTTCATCAACATCTGAGCTGGAAAGCCTTGAATAATAAAACAAATCAAAAACAAGATGGAAACTCGGAAATTTGAGAAAAAATTATTCACAATATATGTTTTATTGTGAATCAAACAGATCAGAAAACAATCGAAAAGTTGAGAACAAAATTGATCTGAGATTTCAAAAGAGAAGAGATGATGAAAAATTATTTAATAACAAGATCACCAAGAACACCAATGTTGAATAATGAACAAAGATCCAAAGAAAAAGAAGCAGATTTCATGATCTGAATATGAAAATCAACATAGATCGAAAGGTAAACATGAGGAACAAAAAAACCTAACCTAACATGTCTGATACCATAGTAACATTGGTACATATGATGATTAATCAAGAACAACTTACTCAAAACATTTCATTACAAAGAGTAAAGATGTTATGGTCAGCTATATATATATATATATATATATGTACAACTGACTTAAACAACCTGTCAACAATATGTCAAACGTACCTGAAACATGTGTGACTTATAGAAATATTTGTGTAAAATACTTTTCATCCTGCAACATAGCCTTTCAAGAAGATCGAGAAGGAAAACAAATTCATGCTTCTATATAGGATGAAGCTCCCTGGTTTAAAAAATGTAAGTGTAAAATTGGTGCGGCTTCAGACAAACTGCTTGCTTATTTGAGTAGCCATTTCTGAAACATCCATAAGGTTCATGTGAAAGGTTAAGTTGTTGAATGCTTTTGTAAATATTAATGACTAGATTTTCCTTGTAATTTATTACTGTTAATATATGTTCTTATTGTAGTGACTAAATGATTGAGTATGATGATCGTAAGGAAATTTCTTAATATAAAACAACACAACTAATATTGAAAACAATAGATACATCTACTAGCAAATGCAATAGAAATAAATTATTACAGCATATACATTTACTTGAAAATGCACGAGAAATATAATGCAAATGTAAGTAGAAGAGACAAAACAAATCCCTCGTTTATGCTAGTTATAACACAAGAGCATTATGCTTTAACCAAATTAATTTAACAAGGGTTTGATCACTTAGTAATGGCACTGTTTAAAGCCCACAATGACACTCCTAGCATAAAAAATATCACTCAAGATAGTAAAAAGATACATGGTGTTCAAGTAAGTATTGGATGATTTCGCTGAGACAATGTTCTCAATGGAATATGCTTTGAAACTCTCTCAATTCAATTGTTGAGATATTCTCTTCACGTCTCAACTCGTCGTACTATGTAGCAAGAGCAAAGATAATTTTTCTTTTGTTGCACTTTCGATTATTTCATAAGCTTACGAAGTTCATCATCTCTTTGTTCGATAGTTAGGGACAATTCAAGAAATATATATTTCAATAATAGGAACTTTTCAGCTAAAGACTTTCCTTCTTCCGCAATAGTGCTTATTATTTCCTCCGTAAGCCTCCAAAATGACCAACTCATACATGTACATAATATAATTGCTATCGATCTTACGATGAACTCGAATGGCTTCATTATATTCCCAGGTGGTGGAAAGTGTGCATAAATGAATACATGAAAAGCGAAAACGCTTTGTGGATTCAACTGAATAGTGCTCGGATAATTATACTAATATTTTCTTATGATCGAAAATGGAAAATTGTGCGTGGTTCATGGAAAGTTACGCTAACTGGGGTTTTTTTTTTTTGACTTGCACATGACTATTTTAAGGGATTATTGATATGATACGATGTGATTAGTAGTAAACATAAACTATATAATTAAATACTAAAATTTAAATTTAAAATATCATGACAAGCCTAACAAAGTATCTTTATTATCTTGATGTGTTTATCATGTGAAAAAGAGGGGGTCTAACAACCACACCCAATATTAGTTAGGCAATATGTATGGACTAACTCCAATATAATTCCAAGAGAATCAACTAGACAGTCAGACTCAATCAAGGAAATATATCCAAGAGTTATTTCTTTGTTTCTCAATGTAATCAGCAAATCAAATAGATAGAAATCTGTGAGCCTGATTATTATGAAAAACAACTTGAACGGTACGAAAGACCAATGTTAAAGTGTCAATCAATTTCATTCAACAACCAAAGGTTGGATTTACCAATTGATTGAACTACGCACAACCTGTGATATTATAATTATATAAACAAATATAATGCGGAAAAGAAATAACACAGATACCAGAAGTTTTGTTAACGAAAAAACCGCAAATGCAGAAAAACCTCGGGACCTAGTCCATATTTGAACACCACACTGTATTAAGCCGTTACATACACTAGCCTGCCACAAGTTAACTTCGGACTGGAATGTAGTTGATCCCTAACCAAGTCTCAAGCCTATTAAGGTACAATCACATTCCTTACGCCTCTGAATCATAGCGGGACTCTATGCACTTGATTCCCTTAGCTGATCTCACCCACAACTAAGGGTTGCTACGACCCAAAGTCGAACGTTTTATAAAAAAATATGTCTCCCCAAAAAAAGTCTATTCTAATAGATAAATATTTCTCTCAAAGAAATACCTATGAAGTTTTGTTCCGTCTTTTGATAAATCAAAGTGAACATAAACCAAATGATAATTCGATCTTATATTCCCGAAGAACAACCTAGAACTATCAATCACCCCACAATAACTTAACTACATGGCAGTAGAACAAGTTATTGTGGAATCACAAAGAATGAGACGAAGAGATTTGTGATTACTTTTTATATCTTACCTATCGGAGATAAATCTCGAGCAAATCTTAGAGAAGATAGTACTCAATACGATAGAACAAGTAAGATAAAAAAAAACACAACTATAAAGAAAATAGGTGGGTCTGGCTTCAGAATCCCAATAAATTCTTTAAGTCGTTAACCTGTAATGGTTTTAGTTAAAATCTAGGTTAAAGGAGAATCGACTCTAGTCGAGATGTGGGGATTAGGTTTTCCAGTTGCTAGAGTTCTCCCTTATAAAGTCTTCAAATCAGCGTTTGATAGCTTTGAAACAAAGTAATAAATATTTAACGTTAGATGAAAACCTGATTTAAGATTCAAGCTAAGTTTGCTTAAAACCAAAGCAATATCTCTCCACCGTTAGATGGTCTTGGCTTGTTACATACAAATGAAATATACCTTCATTTAGATATGGGTAACCCTTACCTAAACGTGTATATTAAGTTGGTTCAATAACAGTTAACCAAAGTTAGCCATATGAACACTTTTGTATTAACCACATTCATCTAACACTTCTAGATCAAATGATAATCAAATGAATTTATTTGTGTTACTCATAGAGTTATTCAATTGTTTATATTCTCGTAGAAGTGTACAAGACACAATTGAAACAAAACCGGATTTGATTCAAAAGAATCAATTCATGAAAATTTATCCACGATTTGCAAAGATTGCATTCCTTAATTTATAAATGTATTTGTTCATGAGTATGAAATCATACTTTACCGATTTTAGAACTTAGACCAACTCAGTTTGCAAACGGGTACGCAAACTTAAGTTCCAGAACTTGGTCACGTCCGACAGTTCGCAAATGGGTACGCATACTGTCGTTCCGGACCTAACTCAGGTAAAACCTGAAAAAGCGGGGGTCTAACAACCACAACCAATATTTCGATTAGAAATATGTATGGACAAAATCCAATATACTTTTATTATAATCAACTAGACAGTTAGACTTAATCAATAAAAATGTATATCAAAGAGTTTATTTCTCTATATCTCGATTCAAATCTTACTCAAGCAAACTGCGAGTCTCAATTATATACAAGAGAGATAAACTTGGATGGTACCAAAGACCAATATCCAAGTGTCAATCAATTTAAATCAACAACCAAAAGGACGGATATTATAATTGATTGAACAACGCACAACATATATTATTTCAATTATACAAAAATATAACGCGGAAAAAAAAAACATAAATACCAGAATTTTGTTAACGAGGAAACCGCAAATTCAGAAAAACCCCGGGACCTAGTCCAGATTAAACATACACTGTATTAATCCGCTACAGACACTAGCTTACTCCAAACTAACTTCGGTCTGGACTGCAGTTGAACCCCAATCAATCTCACACTGATCTAAGGTACAGTTATGCTCCTACGCCTCTGATCCCAGTAGAATACTACGTACTTGATTCCCTTCGCACAACTAAGAGTTGCTACGACCCAAAGTCGAAGACTTTAATAAACAAATATGTATCACACATAAAATTCTACGGTAATATATAAGTTCGTCTCCCATGAATATACCTACGAGTTTTGTTCCGTCTTTCGATAAATCAAGGTGAACAGGAACCAATTGATAAATCGTACTTATATTCCCGAAGAACATCCTAATATTATCAATCACCTCACAATAGTCTTAATCGATGCAGCGAAAAAAGATAATGATGAGACGAAGATGTTTGTGACTACTTTTTATCTTTCCTATCAGAGATAGAAATCTCAAGCCAATTATTACAATTGTACTCGTACGATAGAAACAACAAGTTCAGATCACACAACTACAAGAAAATAGTATCGGTCTAGCTTCACAATCCTAATAAAGTCTTTAAGTCGTTAACCTGGTTTAGAAGAAGAAACCAAAGGTTAAAGGAGAATCGACTCTATCTTAGCACAACTAGTATCACACAGAATGTGTGGGGATTAGGTTTCCAAGTTGCTAGAGTTATCCCTTATATAGTCTTTTAAATCGGGGTTTGCAATCAATGTTAACTTGGTAACAAAGCATTCAATATTCACCGTTAGATGTAAACCTGATTAGATTCAAGCTAATATTTATCAACCGTTAGATCGAAAACATAGCTTATTATATACAAATGAAATGCATGTTTGTAGGCTTGTGTAATCGTACCCAAACTTGTACATTAGTTGGTTCACAATAGTTAACCAAATGGTTAGCCATATGATAACTTTCATATCAACCATATTCTTTTTCACCATAACTAGTTCAAATGACTCAAATGAACTAGTTAGAGAGTTGTTCAATTGAAAGGAAATCTCATGTACTAAACAAGACACAATTGAAGCAAAAATGATTTGATTCACTCGAATCGGTTCATGAACTAGCCATGGTTTGAAATTTCATTCCTTAGTTTATAAAGACAAGTTCACAAACATCGTTTTTAGACATAACCTACTCAAGTTCGCGGATTGGGCTCGCGGACTTAAGTTCCCGGGGGGAGTTCACAAACTCCAGCAGAAATTCTCGGTTCGAGAACTTCCGCCAGTTCATGGACCGGGTTCGCAGACTGAAGCTCACGTACTTCTCCGGTTCTCTTGATCAACAAAGTTCGCAAACTTTGGTTCAAGGAATAAGGACTTATACATATATGTGTTTCCACAACAATGCTTATATCCTCCAATGGTTATATTGTCTAAACTCTCATCTCAATCATTGAAACATTCTCAGTGGATGTTATATAGTTTTTATTCACAAACCATTTTTCGTCAGAGCAATTTTCAAAGTGATTGAAACTTAACATGACTTTCGTCACTAGGTAAAGATGAACTTGGCTCAAGTGAAATCTTTACCAATAAATATTTCGAGAAATAGATAGGCGAGGTAAACTCGGATCGAAATACCAAATGTGTATAATCTTAGTCTATATAGTAAAACGACTTTTGTCTCAAGATAGGAGATAAATAGACTTTTGAGTGATAGATAAGTTCAAGTCTCCACATACCTTTTAGTCGATGAAGATCCACCAGTTCCTTAAGTAGTCCTTCGTCTTGTATGATGATTGCCATGGAGTTCTTGAGCTCAACTACACTTTATATCCTAGTCCGAGACCTTAGCTATAGTAGACTAGAAATCAAGACTTATAGGTTTGATAACTAACATTGAAAAACATGCTTGAGATAGCAACGCATGCGAATTCGACCGAGAGCAATTCTCTAACAATCTCCCCCATTGTCAATTTTAGTGACAAAACTATCAATACATATGGAATACAAAAAATATATAAATAAACTTTATAGCTCCTATTCCACATGTCTAATCTTCAATATTACTCGAAATATTCGTCACTTCCAAGTACTCCAATGATCCCAAAGGTTGTAAGTTTAGCATCATCGTTGTTGAAAATCCATAGCTATAACAACGAGAAAACGAAAGTTCTCAATCATTGTTATACAGTGTCATAGTATCATTACACAGCGTCAAAGTCCAATTGCATCACAACTTTGACAACAATATTATGGTGATATGTCACTCCGCTTTAGTCAATACTCCATATCACATGGAAACCACTCCCCATTACATAATGATACGAAAACCATATGTATTTGTAGTGTGAACTACAATTAATTCTCCCCTTTTTGTCAATGAAATTGGCAAAGGTACAAGAACGGGATCCTAATACATTCATCAAGGAGTCTATAAAGATACAATATAACCCCTATAATATTTCACAGCCGCACTCCCCACAAATATTTGGCAATTAAGAACTCTCCCCCATAATATGTCATTCCCAAAAGAACAACAAGAGCGACCTTAATTTCAAAAAGAAAAGAAGGATTTTCTTTGGACAACAAATCACATACAAGTATGAATTTGAATCCAAAAATATTCAATTAAATTAATCATAAGAGAACCCATGATTCATTTAACCAAATATGCTCAACACAAGTAAACTTATGGAGACTTAAAAAGCTCAATTAGATTAATCACAAGAGAACCCTTAATTAATCTAATCGGAATACACAACTAAACTAATTCCAAAAGTAATTAATTTAATCGTTCATACTCGACATAAGAAAATCTATGGACCAATGACTAAGTTAATCATGAACACAATCAACCCAGTTAAAAACACTCAAACTTAAGAAAACTTACGGAGTCATAACTAAATAACCAAACAAGATGATTAATTTAGTTCAATATGCTCGACATAAAGTACCTTACGGAACAACAACTAAACTAATCATAAAAACAATAAACTTTGGTTGTTTAGTTCTCAACATAAGACACATTATGGAGCCTCACAGTAATACACAAAATATGGATCAAGGAAGATCAATTATTGCGGAATACCCAAGGATTCATTCTATTTTCCATCACTATTTGCACAATGACATATAATAGACATAATCCTTGAAAACAAAATATTTTAACCTATCTTTCATCAAAAATTGACATAATAGGCTTAACTTTTGTATTTGTCAAAAGTCAATTCATTCTTTTATCAATATATGCATATCAACTCATGAACGGCTTTACTTTTGACAAAGTATGGGACAATCAAGTTCATGGACGCAAACGCACATATCCTATAACAATATTGCAATATATGAAACCATAAAGATTAATACTGCAAAAATCATCTTCCAAACAGTTTTAGAATTTAAACAAACAAACCTAAAAACATGAAGATGAAAACGTTGGACATAGCCATGTGTAATCACAATAATGGCTATTCCAAACTCTAGTTATTCTTCTAAACAAAGTAAGAAAAATATAAGATTTACTAGGCGATAAGACCTTTGAAGAATTATTTATCGTCCCCGAACTCCTTGTCGTCAAAAACCATTGGAATATAAGGCTCATTAAGGTAGGATTTTATATCAATAAACCTTCTTGGCTGATGATGTCGAACCAGGGCCTTTTGAATCTCATGAGTCTTATACACAAAAGCCTTTATTTGTTAAATCTCCTTTTGCATATCTTTCAACACTTCAAGAACATCAGAAAACTTCTGATAATTTGAAGGAACGGCTCTTGCCTTTATTTGTTGAACCTCATGAGACGAAGATGTTTGTGATTACTTTTTATCTTGCCTATCAGAGATAGAAATCTCAAGCCAGTTATTTCAATTGTACTCGTATGATAGAAACAACAAGATCAGATCACACAACTACAATAAAAGTAGTATCGGTCTGGATTCATAATCTCAATGAAGTCTTTAAGTCGTTAACCTGGTTTATAAGAAGAAACCAAAGGTTAAAGGAGAATCGACTCTAGCTTAGCACAACTGGTATCACACAGAATGTGTGGGGAATAGGTTTCCCAGTTGCTAGAGTTGTCCCTTATATAATCTTTAAAATAAGGGATTGCAATCAATGTTAGCTTAGTTACAAAGCATTATGTAGTAGCAGGATTTCCCACACTACACCCCTATTAAGATCCTATAAAAATCTAAGTGAAACTAGTTGAAGATTAAAGAATTAAACGACACTTTTATTATTTAGATCTCAGAAATGTTTACAGAAAATATTCAAACTCAGAATTACAACTTTCTTTTCTGGAGTTTCTCTCTCCTCAAGATTTTCTCAACTCTAAAAAATACATCATCCTCATCTGGACTTACTTGAACCCTTTATATAGGAAATTACATAGTGGGTGACAGCTAAGTTTTCCCTTTCTTTCGGATATATTCTGCGATCTCATCGTGGTATTTGCAATATTAATCTTCGCCAACTTTTGTAATCCTCGTGAAACAACACTCTCATAACATGTCTCTTCAATCGCCAACTATTATGATGCTTCCCCGTGACGCTCGCCAAATGTTGCTGAAGAATCCTCATGAAACTCTCGTGAATAATGTCATTTATACTTATAGGAATATTTGACCTTCTCGTGAAAGCGTTGTTCTTATCATGAGAATATCGTTGTGGAAATATTCTGGTACTACATCTTGCCTCTTCTCACATCTTTTCTGCGAAGAAGAAAAGATCGTGAGAATAAATTGCCGTAATCTCCTATCTTTTCACCTCCATCTTTATTCTGACACATCTCTAAACCTTTCACCAGCTGTCTTCATATAATTTTATCATCCATATATTTTTCGACACGTCATCTTAAACCGCTGTAATTTGACCATTCACGTCCTTTCATTGTATTAACTATATTTATTTTCTCGAGAAACTTCTTCTGCTATAAATACCTTCTCTCATTCTTCTCTTTTTCTTTCTTCTCATTCTCTTTCCTTCTTCTTCTCTGCAAATTTCATTGCTTTCCCGCAAATCGCGCATCTACTATCTTTCGCCATTTTTTCAATCTCCTTTCATTTCCATTCTCTCAAAATGGTTGTTGTTGGTGCTAAAAATCTTATTGCTTTCAATTTGATGCAAGAAAAACTTAAAAATCAAGGATTTGACTTATCTTTAATCCCAGATCAAAGTCCCAAATCTGTTCTTTCTCTTGAATTATTTTCTAACTTCCAGTGTTCTCGTGAAAAAATTATAGTTTCGTTAGGCCAACTTGAAGCTGGTCTTCCACTTCCTCTCTACAACCCTGAACTTCCACTCTTTTACCAAATAATTTCTGATAAGAGATTTTCACGAGCGGTGTATCAACTTGGCGGGGATTGTATTAGATTATTACTTGGAATATGCCTCTCGTGGTGCTGGCAAAGGATCCCAATATTCCGAAGAACATAAAAGTCTTAAATACAAACATATTCCGATTATCCCCGCAAAGTATCGTAGATAACTTCTTTCGAAATTACCGATTACTTCCCATGGTAAGGGATAGTACCTGTTGGGGTGTCCGTTTGCATAAAAAGAAGGTCATCGCTGGAAAATGCTCTTATGCAAGATATTGATTTTCATACCAATACAAATGATGGCCCTCATCATTCTAATGACGATAAGTGGTTTATTTTTCCCTTATGCCTTAAAGGTCCTTATATATCCGGTTCTTCCAACTTCCTCGCGAATCTCTCTCACTATGAACCATGGACTTTCAACTGGCCTGATAGGTTTTCCGATGTATATTCTCTCATCTTCTTATGCTATTATTATTTTTTCCTTCACACTCTCGCTAACTTTTCCGTTATCTTGTAGGTTGCCAAAATTAAGCTTAATTACCAGAAATATTGGAAACCCAACACTCTTCTAGCTCTTAGATCTTTCACATATGAAGTAAGAAATATTCCTTTATTAATTAACAATATATTGTTTGTCCCTATTTCTTATCTTTATATGTGTTTGTAGGTAATTGAAGAATTACCACCTTTAGAGCCAAAACCTAAGGAGAAACCTTCAACTAATCGTAAAGGGAAATCTACTGTTTCAAGTGAAGGAAGACGCTCTGCCCCTCGTGATAAAGAACCCAACGAGCCTCCTTTGAAGAAGAATAAAACTCAGCATTCTTCTTCTCAACATACCCAATTGGATTCAATCATAATTAATAAATCTAATAATGAATTTATCGAAGAATTTGACGATATCAGAGAAGTTCCCTCTGTGAAAAATTCTTCTCCCTCTGATTCTTCCATGGCCCAACTGTCCATGCTTTTTGGCGATTCTTCTCGTGGAACTGCGAATGAGTATGGTGATGAGACTCTTAATGGGCTAGCTCAAGCGCTCGTCAAAGTGTGCGATGCTCCAATCTTATCTGATAATAATTCTCTTCGTGGAATTTCTGGAAATATAACTCCAAGCTTCTTAAATGCACTTGGTATTTTGGTATGTTTTCTTAATTGTTTCTTAATTCGCCAGATTTCTCTCGTCAAATTTTTTTGTACTTATAAAACTCTGTTGCAGGTTGGGAGAGCTTCTTTTGCTGCTGCTGCTGATTTAGATAATAAATGTGCTTCATTTAAGAAAAAGGTTGTTAACCTTCGCCAAGATAAAGAGAAACTAGAGGCTGAAATTGCTGAGCTTCGCGAGAAAAATAAACTGTTGGAAACTGAAGCTTCAGTTGATAAATAGAAGATTTTGGATCTTAACAATGCCAACAAACAACTTTATGGTATGATTTACTTTTTATTTCTTTTAGATTTTTTGTTTTTCTTTTATATAGCTTATCCAAGCAATCATTTTTGCAGATGTTTATGGTCTAACTGACGAGGCTACGTTCCTTCAAACCTTTCCCGAACCTGTAGATGATAATACTCTTCTTGCTCGCCTTAATAACTCCTTAAGTAATTTTTCGATTTAACAAATTAAATCCTCTCTATAGAGGAACTTAAATTTAAGTTTAATCTCCTCGACCATTGAACACGTATACACACTTTAGGATTATCTAATAAATTTAAGCGTCTTTATCATGAATCAAAAGAAGTGATCAATGGATTAAGAAGTAGAAATAGTGATCTTGTTGATTTAGAAAGATCAAGCAATTAGAAATGGCAGCGAAACTCTAGCAGATTTCCATAAAATTCTTCTCGAAGTTCAAATGGAAAGAGATAAACTCTTCTGCGAAAATAAAGATCTTCTTGCAAGAGAAACTCAAGTTCGTTATCGCCTTCTTATTACTAGTGATGATGAGTTTTCTTGGGCAAAGACAAAGTTCTTGATAATGCTAGGAATAATTTAGGTATAGATGCTAGTCTTCATGCTGATCAATCGGCCTTAATTAGGGACTTGATTTCTGAGAAAGAAGGTTGTTAACCACTCTATTCTATTAACTTTTTTTTTATTTTTTTAAAACTTCCATCTTAACGGTGCCTTATTCTCGCAGATTATGAAGATAGATGCCGTGTAAGGATGAGAGAACTAGAAGATATTAATAACCAACTCGCGAACGATCTTACTGCTCGCAACGATAAATACTCGCGATTGAAAGCTCAATTTGAGATTACTTCTGCAAATTTTAATAGAACCCTCCTCATCACTCGTAATGATACCACTAAGCAGGTTTGTGATGACCATGGAATTCCTCATTCTTTGTATCCTGATCTTGCAAAGGCAATACCATCAATAGTTCCAGATCTTGGTGTCTCTGATTCTGATGAAGATTTTGACGAAAGTGAAGAAGAGAATAATGACGAAGAAACAAATTCTGGCGATGATGAAGAACCCATCAAAGATAATGAAGAAGAGAAATCCGATGAAAAAGAAGAATCTGATAAAGATAACAATGTTGATAAATGAAACAATGTATCTGTATGACTTCTTTCTTTTATGTAATCAATCGCGAGTTTCTTCAATTTGCTGCAACTTTCTTCAATTTAATGTGTAAATTTCTTTGCCCCTTTATCTGTATGAATGAAAGAACATCCTCTTTTTTGCAAATATAACTTGGTCAATATAGTTTGCATCTACTAATTATCTGCGCTTTAATATCCATATAAATTTCTCATATGGTGATGAATAATAATCTTTATCATTCTATTCATTCCCATACTTGCCTCTATTATTCATCTGCAATATGAGAAAGTTAATAAACGAATATTTTGGTGAATTTCATAATTTCTGCGATATTGTCGCAAACCTTGATATTTTTGCGATCTTATGGTCTTATCATGCCTTCCTACTTAAAGGTCTTACTTTGCCATAGTATTCTCTCCGCGACAAGATCGCAGGACGTCTTTACATTTTCATGTATTGACCCATTGACCCATTGATCTTGTCTTATCTGCATTTCTTTATTGTATTGCGACAATATGACGAGCCTAAGTTTTCTCGCGAAAACAAAGCCTCGTGACATTGATGTCTTGCGATGAAATCGCAGGACGTCTTCACATTTGCATGTAAAACCCCCTTGACCTCATCTTAACTTTTTTCTCTTATGGCTTTTTGCCTCTGTATAATTTACGCGACAATATGACAGGCCTAAATGATCTTGCGATCTTAGAGCCCCATGACATTGCCGTATTAAGACACTTATCAGCTCCCTAATGGAGGGTGCCGCCCTTATCTTCCCCCTGGTTGCCCCTTCAAGGAGGGAACATCGGCCATACAAGACTAGCTCCTCCCATCCAGATTTACCAACAACCAGTTGTTTTCGCAGCCTCTTGTCCTTTATGCCTATATGGCTTATAGTTACAAGACTTCACCCTAGGTGGGGTTTTCTTCAGGACAAGTGCATTGTAGCCAAGACTTACCAAAGATGTCCAGGGTAGGTTCGTCCGTCCCGGGCATCCTTGGCTAAACCGTGTACCTCGGCGCCTTGATCATACTCTGCACTTCTTGGAAGAGACTCTCAGTCGTCCAACCAGGGTATAACCTTATAAAGCTGGAAATCCAAGATCTCTCTCCCGGATAGGTTTTCTTTAACCCCTACATCTATGTATGACTCGGGTTCCAGTAAAGAGCGGTATAACCTTATCCCTGAATCATATAAAGAGATACCCCCTTTATGACGTGCTTGTAGGTCTTACATTTGCCTCTTACGAAATTGTATTCGCGAACTAAGGTGCACACCATAAAGGTTTGTCCCGTTCTCTTAATCTCTGCGAAATTATATTCGCGTTTCTTAAAATTTCTTGCGAGTTTCAAATATCAATAATTTCTTCTTTTTTTTCTTTTTTTCTTTTTACTTTTCAATTTCATTTTCTTCACTCAAACAGAAAAAACAACTTTACCTTTCCACTTCTAGCGATCTGCTCGTCATATTTCATCTTTCTATCACTTCATTCTTCTCATCTTCCTTATCATCTGTTCTTTTACTTAGTGTTTTCCCGCAAGTTGCTTGTCATTTATTCCTTTTATGCTTTTTATACATGTACCTTTGCTGCGTTTTATTATTTGCTTGATATCTGCGAGGGACTCGTTAGTTACTTCTTCATGCTTTTCTATTGAATCAACCATTAATTTGTCACTTCTCTGTTGTTGCTTAATTCTGTATTTCCAATTGTTGTTCTTCCCTGCTCTTTCTTCACAAGACTTGATATCTATCTCATAACATTTCTTACTTTCTCCCCAATCTCCTTTAATTACTCCAACACCATTTGGATGAGGGAATTTAATGCACTTATGAAAGGTAGATGCAACACCCAATATCCTGTGTAACCAAGGTCGACCAATCAAGGCGTTATATGGTGATTCAATATCGACAACACATAATAAAATCTTGGATGTCATTCCTCTTAACGGAATTCTCATTGTGATCTCCCCTTTAGGCTTGTTGGCAGTTCCATTAAAACCATAGATTCTGTATGTCGATGGTATCAAATCTTCATCTTTCCCACCCATGGTTTTGTAGGTGTGGTAGAACAGGATATCTACGGAACTGCCAATATCAATTAGGATTCTATCAATGGCCCAAGACTTTTCCATTTCGTTATTGTTTTCTTTACCTTCTTCTTCTTCTTCTTCTTCTTCTTCTTCTTCTTCTTCTTCTTCTTCTTCTGCTTGTTCTGGTTTTATTTCCAACCTTACCACCAATGGGTTATCATGCAGCTCGCCAGGCTCTGGTATTTCTTGTGCTGTGAAAGAAAGGATTTGTTTCTGCCAATCTTCTAATGAAGAGATTCTCGCTATATTCATTATTTCTTTTTCATCCATATCTCTGGCAAAGACTCTACTTAAGACATTATCGTGGAAATCTTCGATGGTTCTGAAAGAATGCACAATAGAATTACAAAATAAATTCTTTGCTTTAGTTCCAACCTCTATAACAAAAGTTTCTGCTCCTTTTACATTAGTCATTCTGCGATCGTCTGGTGGTGGTGGCAATTGTTTCGATTGTTGATGCCCTTTTAGAAAATGATTTAGCTTCCCCTGATCGATCATTCTTAAGATTATTCTTTTTACATTTCTGAAATTATTTATCGAATGCCCATGAAAATGATGATAAGGACAGAATTCTTGATTACGAGTGTTAGGATGTGGTTCCTTCCCCATGTTCCATGGTGAGGGTATATTTTCCATTAAAATAATAGCTTCCCAGATTTTTTCTACACTAGTATTCAAGGGTGGCATCTTAATCTCCTCCCATATGGTTCTCATGCTCCCCTGATTTCTGAAATTATTTTGCTTTTGTCCACCATAAGTTTCTTGGGGTTGGTCAAGCCTTTGGATTTGACTATTTCCTCCACGATTGTAATAATTCTTCTCTCTTTCAAATTCTTCTTGATCACGACTTCCCATAGCCACTAGATTTTGTTTGTCATTATTCGCCACTTTCTCTGCTTGAACTTGCGAGGTGCTCGCCAAGTTATTAATCATTTTGGGAAGCAAACTTCCATTATCCACTACAGAACTGGTGTTTGCAATTGGGTATGACTCCATTTCGTTTTGTTTTTCTTCCAAAGCAATGTACTCTTCTTGTAGTTCTCTTAGTTCAGTCATTGTGATGGTGTTTTTGATTCTGAAAATTTGTATGTAGAGCAAATTGGTCGCAAACATTGCATTAATGAAGGATAAAATAAGATATCTCTCATCTAAACTTCCCGCCATCTCACTACACATTGTCTTCCATCTTATGGTTAGATGTTTTAGACTCTCGCCAATTCTCTGTTTTAATCCAAACACATCTTCGATACCTGGTCGTGAAGAGTTGTTGCTTATGTATGCACCCAAAAATGTAGCTTGTAAGTGATCAAAAGAAGTAATAGTATTTTTCGGTAATCCCTCAAACCATTTTAGCGCCTCTCCAGTCAAACTGGATGCAAAGTACTTGCATAAAACAGCATCATGATTCTCCCACTGCAGCATACACCTAACATAAGCTTTAACATGTTGAATAGCACAAGTAGTCCCATCGAAAATACTGTTTAGTGCTGGCAAATTGCATTTTGGAGGAATTCCTCTTAGTTGTACTTCCTGTGTGAAGGGACTTCTAGCTGCTTCTTCGATTTCTTCATCAAGTTGCCTTCTTCCACCTTCTCTTCTATTATTTATCATCCCTCTCATTTCTGCTAATTCCCTCAAAATTTGCTCATTTGCAGTTGGGATTTGTTCTATTGGTCTTTTTAACGCACTTTCTCTTCTCCTGCGATTTTCCTCTTTATTTCTATCTAAAATTCGCAGTTGATTTTGTCTCCTAATTTCTTCTCCACCAACTTCTTCATTTCTCACCAATTCTCTTTGTTGTCTTTCTATCCTTCTTTGTATTCTGTCATATTCTTCCCGAATATTGCCATTTTCACGATTTTGTGTACGTCTTCTTTCTCGATTATCATGATTGTTTTGCCTTATTGCCTCTTGAAACTCCTGTTCTTCCATTTCTTCCCTCAGTCTTTCTCTCTCGCAAGCTAGACGTGCATGTTCAACATAATGTCTCTCTATTTCATTCTCAAAAATTCTTTGATTTCTGACGTGCTCGCGTCCATGTAATATTCTTCTACCTTCTTCGTGATTTTCTTCACCATCTTGATTATCTTCATTTCTTTGATTTTCAATATTTCATCTTCCATTTAAAGTTTCCCCCTGTAGATTGTTATAATCATTATTTACTCTCTCTTCTCCCTGGCATTGCCCTCTATTTGGATTTTGCGTTTCTTCTTGTACATTTTCTCCATCATTTCTTATGAGGTATTTTCACCTTGGTATTTCTCTAAGTGACCTTGAACTTGATCTAGTTGTACTTTTTGATCTTCTTCTTTGTAACCTTAAGTTCTCCATTCTCAACTCATGATTTTGTCTTGTTAAATTTGCACGTTCCACCGCCTCTAACCTTCTTTCTTCTTGTATTCTTTGCCCTAATTCCTCTGCTGTTTCATCTTCATCTTGATGAATCGACCCTTCTTCTACCTCCTGATTTCTTCCTACTCCATTTTCTTCTCTTAATTGTCGATTTGTTTCTTCTCCCATTGAATCTGATCTCCATGTATGCACGCTTACTCTATCATAATCCACTCTTCCATTTTGTACCGATGTTGATTGGTTTGGTTGTTGAATTGAATTTTACCTTTCATTCCTTGTTTTATTCCTCCTAGTTCTCATCCTTGAAGATTCTCCTAATACACTTGTTTCTTCACCTGCAAGTCTTTTACTTCTTCTCACTATTGTTGGTGGTTCTGATGTATTTCTTCTCCTTCTTCCAGCCATTTCTTCAATTTCTCCAAATCTTCAAATTGTAATTAGAGATTTTGGATCTTGAGTCCCCTTAGTCGGCGCCAAAATGTAGTAGCAGGATTTCCCACACTACACCCCTATTAAGATCCTATAAAAATCTAAGTGAAACTAGTTGAAGATTAAAGAATTAAACGACACTTTTATTATTTAGATCTCAGAAATGTTTACAGAAAGTATTCAAACTCAGAATTACAACTTTCTTTTTCTGGAGTTTTCTCTCCTCAAGATTTTCTCAACTCTAAAAAATACATCATCCTCATCTGGACTTACTTGAACCCTTTATATAGGAAATTACATAGTGGGTGACAGCTAAGTTTTCCCCTTCTTTCGGATATATTCTGCGATCTCATCGTGGTATTTGCAATATTAATCTTCGACAACTTTTGTAATCCTCGTGAAACAACACTCTCATAACATGTCTCTTCAATCGTCAGCTATTATGATGCTTCCCCGTGACGCTCGCCAAATGTTGTTGAAGAATCCTCATGACACTCTCGTGAATAATGTCATTTATACTTATAGGAATATTTGACCTTCTCGTGAAAGCGTTGTTCTTACCATGAGAATATCGTTGTGGCGATATTCTGGTACTACACATTCAATATTCACCGTTAGATGAAAACCTGATAAGATTCAAGCTAATATTTATCAACCGTTAGATCGTACACATAGCTTGCTATACACACATGAAATGCATATTTCTAGGTTTGTGTAACCGTACCCAAACTTGTACATTAGTTGGTTCAACAATAGTTAACCAAATGGTTAGCCATATGATAACTTTCATATCAACCATATTCTTCTTCACTATAACTAGTTCAAATGACTCAAATGAACTAGTTAGAGAGTTGAACAATTGCAAGGAAATCTCATGTACTACACAAGACACAATTGAAACAAAAACGATTTGATTCACACGAATCTGTTCAGGAACTATATAGCCACGGTTTACAATTGTATTACTTAGTTTATAAAGATAAGTTCACAAACATCGTTTTTAGACATAACCTACTCAAGTTCGCGGACTTAAGTTCCGGATGGAGTTCACAAACTCCAGTAGAAATTCTCGGGTCGAGAACTTCTGCCAGTTCGTGGACTGAAGCTCACACACTTCTCCGGTTCTCTTGATCAACAAAGTTCGCAAACTTTGGTTCAAGGAATAAGGACTTATACATATATGTGTTTCCACAACAATGCTTATATCCTCCAATGGTTATATTGTCCAAACTCTCATTTCAATCATTGAAACATTCTTAGAGGACGTTATATAGTTGTTATTCACAAACCATTTTTCGTCAGAGCAGTTTTCAAAGTGATTGAAACTTAACATGACTTTCGTCACTAGGTAAATATGAACTTGGCTAAAGCGAAAGCTTTACCAACACATATTTTGAGAAATAGATAGGCAAGGTAATCTTGGCTCGAAATACTAAATGTGTATAATATTAGTATATATAGTAAAATGACTTTTGTATCAAGATAGGAGATAAATATCCTTTTGAGTGATAGATAAGTTCAAGTATCCACATACATTTTAGTCGATGAAGATCCACCAGTTCCTTTAGTAGTCCTTCGTCTTGTATGATGATTTCCATGGAGTTCTTGAGCTCAACTACAATTTTTTATCCTAGTCCGAGACCTTATCTATATTATACTAGAAATCAAGACTTATAGTTTTGATCACTAACGTTAACAAACATGCTTGAGATAGCAACGCATGCGAGTTTGACCGCGAAATGCTCTAACAAAACTGTTCGCATACTGATATGCAAACTTGGTTCCCGGACTTTGACAGTTAAAACCGTCCGCATACGGGTATGCAAACGGTGTTGCCAGACTGAATCATACTAAAACAATTTGCATACTGATATGCATACTGTGCTATATCCAGACAATGGTTATTTGTTCTAAACTCACATTTCAATCATTAAAAGATCCTTAGAAGAAGGCAATAGCTGTCTCACATAAACTACTAGCTTATAAGTAATTTTCAAGTGATCAAATGATCAATATGAAACATTCCTAGTAGGGATGCACAAGACCCTCCCATCATACCCAAATTCGCATGTACCCGCTAAACCCGTGGTGTTTTAAATTCGAACCCTCCCGTTGTGGGTACGGGGTTGGTTATGAAAATAAAAACCCGTTGTTTATGGGTGCGAGGTTGGTTTTAGCTAATACCCACCCAAACCCACCCAAAAAACCCGCTAAATATACACCATTGATAAAACTAATCCTAGTCGTCCGTTATCAAAACTTGAGTCACTTATTGTTGGTATGGAAACTTTTATTGTTTAAGTTTTAATCTGAACTTTAAAGTAGTCATATGGTTGAAAGTTGTTTTTATTGGAAGTATACTTGTTTAAGCTTAACAATGAAGACTTATGTAGTTATGTTTATGGTTTGTTCTTTTAAGTTATCAAGAACTTAAGTAAGTAGTTTATTTAAACTTTAAAACATGAGTGTGAATGATTATTGAATATAAAGCGATTTTAAGCGGGTTTAAACCCAAAATCTCCCAACCGTAGCGGGTGGGTAACAAAATCCGCCCGCTATTTGTGGGTGCAGGGTTGGTTATGAAAATAAAAACCCGTAGTCTATGGGGTGTGAGGTTGATTTTAGCTAATACCCTCCCATTTGCATCCCTAATTCCGAGTCTACATCAAATGACTGTCTCACACAAATCATGTAAGATGTTTCAAGGAAATTTTTACATGATCATCTTTTGACTTATTATTTAGTTTCCAACAAATAAATTGTTTCCAACTAAACTAGTCAAGAATAATGATGAACATAGCTAAAGAAAAAATATTTCCAACACATATTTCGAACGAGTATGTTTGAGCACTGCTCGGTCGAACTTGCAATCGTTGATATTTCAATCTTGTTGTCAAGTTTAGTTATCAAAACTATAAGTCTTGATTTCTAATCTACTTATATCTAATTCTCGGATTATGATAGAAAGTGTCGTTAAGCATTAGACTTCACGGAATTCATCGAATGAAGACGAAGAACTACTAAGGAGATCTTGTGGAACTTCATCGACAAAAGTTATGTGGAGACTTGTACTCATCTATCACTCAAAAGTCTATCTACTTTATCTCCTATTTGAGACAAAAGTCGTATAGCTATATAGACCTCAATTATATATATTTGATATTTCGAGCTGAGTTTAACTCGCTTACATATTTATCAAAATATATGTTGGTAAGCTTTCTTTTTAACCAAGTTCATCTTATATTCCCGACTAAAGTTAAAATATGATCATGTGAAAATCTCCTGGTAACATCTTACATGATTTGTGTGAGACAATCATTTAATGTAGGCTCAGAATGTTTCGTATTGACCATTCAATCAATTGAAAATTGCTTTGAATCTAATAGTTTGTGTGAGACAACTATTGTCGTTTTCCAAGAATGTTTCAATGATTGAAATAAGAGTTTAGAACAATTGGATATAAGCATAGTATGCATACTTGCATATATGTAATCCAAGTCCAAGAACCATGGTATGCATACTGCTTGGTTTAGTCAGGTCTGGGAACCTTGTACGCGTACTGGCGTGAGGTTTAGTTCTGGGAATTTCTACTGAGTCTGGAAGGTATGCGTACCAGTTCGTGTACTGGCGAACCCAAACTTAGTCCGTCCATTTAGGTATGCGTACCTGTTTGCATACCCGAGTGGATAATGTTCAAAAACCGGTTTGTTCCTGAACTAATACATTTATATAACAAGGAATGCAATCTTTTGCAAAACTTGGCTATAATTTTCATGAGTTGTTTCGATTGAATCAAAATCAATTTTGCTTTAATTGTGTCTTATATACTTCTATGAAAATATAAACAATTGAACAACTCTAGAACTAGTTTCATTTGAGTCATTTGAACTAGTTATGCTTAAGATGAATAAGGTTGATATGAAAATGTTCATATGGATAACCTCAGTTAACTATTGTTGATCCAACAATACACACGTTTAGGTACGATTACTCATATCTAAATAAAGTCACTTTTCATTTGTGTGTAACAAGCTAAGTTCGATCTAATTGTTGAAAGACATTAGCTTGAGTCTAATAAGGTTTTCATCTAACAATGAATATTAAATACTTTGTTACCAAGGTAACATTGATTGCAAATCCTGATTAGAAGACTATATAAATGAGAACTCTAGAAACCGGGAAACCTAATCCCCACACCTCATGTGTGATATTATTTGCGACTAGAGTTGATTCTCCATTAACCTTAGATTTTTCACGAAACCCTGTAGGTTAACGACTTGAAGACTTCATTGGGATTGTGAAGCCATACCCAACTATTTTCTCTGTAGTTGCGTGTTTTGATCTTGCTGTTTTCTATCGTGATTGAGTACTATCTTCTATAAGATTTTCTCAAGATTTAATCTCCGATAGGCAAGATAAAAAAGTAGTCACAATAATCTTCATCTCATCGTTTGTGATTCCATAATATCTTGTTTCGCTACCATACGATTAAGATTATTGTGAGGTAATTGATATTTCTATTTTGTTCTTCGGGAATATAAGTCCGGTATATTAATTGGTTCATGTTTACCTTGATTTATCAAAAGATGGAACAAAACTCATAGGTTTATCTGTAGGGGATAGATTTATCTATTCAATAGACTTTTCTATGTGAGACAGGTTGGTTTATCAAGTCTTCGACTTTGGGTCGTAGCAACTCTTAGTTGTGGGTGATATCAGCTATGAGAATCAAGTGCGAAGAGTCCTGCTGGGATTCAGATATGTAAGGAGCGCAACTGTAGCGTGATCAATGTGAGATTGGTTAGGGATCAACTACATTCCAATCTGAAGTTAACTTGGAGTAGGTTAGTGTCTGTAGCGGCTTAATACATTGTGGTGTTCAAATCTGGACTAGGTCCCGGGGTTTTTATGCATTTGCGGTTTCCTCGTTAACAAAACTTCTGGTGTATGTGTTATTTCTTTTTCGCATAATATTTGTTTATATAATTGAAATATCATAGGCTGTGCGTAAGTTCAATCAACTGAGAATCCAACCTTTGGTTGTTGATTAAATTGATTGACACTTGGATATTGGTTTTTTATCTTGTCCAAGTTATTTCTTATATTTGGGCTCGAAAATTCCTATTTGTTTGATTGCGGATTGAATTGAGAAATTGAGATATAACTCTTTGATATACATTTCTTAAGATTGAGTCTGTCTATCTAGTCGATTCTCTTAAATGTATATTGGAGTTAGTACATACAGATTGCTAAGCGAAATATTTGGTGTGGTTGTTAGACCCCCGCTTTTTCAGAGTTAAACTCAATTCGAAATATCAAATGTGTATAATGTAAAAGTTTATATAGTTATACGACTTATAGTCTCAATATGAGATAGAATATAATAAACTTCTGAGTGATAGATAAGTTTTAGTCTCCACATACCTTTTGTTGAGGAAGTTCCTCCAAGCTCTCCTCAGTAGATCTTCGTCTTCAATCGATGAACGTCGTGAAGTCTAAGCTCAACCACACATTTTATCCTAATCCGAAACATAGGTTTAAGTAGACTAGAAATCAAGACTAGACAAACAAGCTTGAAATAGCAACGGCTGTGAGATCGACAAAACAGTGCTGTAACATCATGTATGCCTTGACACTACTTAATAATGAAAATATGTTTCATATATTAAGAAAACAAAAAATGTACTTTTTTTTTTGAAAACTGGGAAAGTGTGATATTAACAGCACACATACTAATCTCTAATTAGTGAAATCCATAATACTTATATATTAATTCACATAATATTAATATATATTTATATGCAAGTAAAACAACTTTATATGTTAAAAGAAACTTTATAATGAAATAAAAATGTCACGGACTAGTATAACCATTATTTTGATACCCTAGGAAAGAGATTTGACCAATACTTGGGCCACCCACTACCCACCACCACCTCCTTCGCCCCCACCACTAGCACCACCACCACCACTCACCACCACCCACAACATCAGTAACACCACCATGTACATTAACAACCAACGATACCTACCACCATATGCACTAATAGCGTCGCCGCCAGAACAACCTAATTTAATACCATAGGAAAGAGATTTGACCAATACTTGGACCACCCACTAGCTACTTTCTTCTTCTTCTTCTTCTTCTTCTTCTTCCTTTTTTTTTTTTTTTGAATTTCTCTTTTTTGTCAGTCCAATTTCCATTCACAAAACATTCAAAAAAAAAAACACTTAAATTCTCTCAGCAATGTCTCGTCATGGTAACAAAACTCAATAAAATCCACCAGATCACGGTGTTTCAGTTCTGGGAGGAAATACATACACGAAACTGAGATCACCAGAACTCCTAGATCATCAAGAGATTTTCCTTACTCCTTACAGTGAGCCAATACAGATCATATTAGGTTTACACCATCAAAATCCCAAGCACACCATACACACTTAGTATTATTATGATCATAACACTGATGGTATTCTAAGAAGGTCTATGTGGAAAGCACCACCAATTGGTATGGAGAGGTAGAATGAGAAAATAGGAAAAGGGGTAAGATTTTCGGCAATACCTCAAGGTCATTACCACGCCGTGTGCGATGGTTCTTCTAGTAAAAAATAAATAAAATAGGTGGTTAGGGAGGAGCTGTAAGATAGAAAGTGAAAAAGAATCCACAAATCTACAATTAAATTTGGGTTTTTGTAATTAGATTGAAAATGATTCAGGTTTTTGAAATGTGACTAATTTTATTTAAAAATAATAATTGTGCCAGGGATTTAAAATTTATCACATGGGTAGATGCATGCTCCAAAAGAATTATCGACAAGACTTCAAGTAGACTATGTTGAATCACATTTACAAAATACTCTAACACTACGATGGGACGGATATATATCTAACGCGCATGAAAAATCGTGTGAAGAAATCCAATTGATACCAATTTGATTTATATTTTCCCTCTTTCCCGATTATGTTTATTTTCTCCTCAACAAGCTTCCACAAACACCAAAGTAAACATGTGCATAGTCCATTTGATAAGAATCTAACAATAACTCAAAAGATATCATTTTTTTCTTAGGTGTTGGCAAGTGAGCGTAGTGTAGAAATGCAGCTTGAAAACCCAACATGCTAACAGAACCGAAGTGTATGGTGTCAAATCTGTCACACATATTTACTTGAGTTGTAATAACTTCAATTCTAACCGCAGTTAATATTTTTATCGTTTTCAAACTTTGTCAAAAGATCTCTCTTTTTTATCATTTGTTTTACCTACAGGTAGAAAAAACATAACATAGATTAGAAAGGAAACATTTTTATTTTGCTTGTTTTTTTCTTTCAAAAACTAAGAACCAATACAAAAAATAGACAGGGAAGTAGACAACTCTAATACTAAAATAAATAAACAGAATGCTAGAAACAGAACTAAACCCCAATAAAATGTGACTAATTTTATTTAAAAAAATAATTGTGCCAGAGATTTAAAATTTATCACATGGGTAGATGCATGCTCCAAAAAAATTATCGACAAGACTTCAAGTAGATTATGTTGAATCACATTTACAAAACACTCTAACATTACGATGGGATGAATATTTATCTAATGCGCATGAAAAATCGTGTGAATAAATCCAAGTGATGCCAATCCGATTTAGATTTTCCTTCTTTTCGATTGTGTTTATTTTGTGCTCAACAAGCTTCCACAAACACCAAAGTAAACATGTGCATAGTCCACTTGATAAGAATCTAACAATAAACTCAAAAGACATCATTTTTTTCTTAGGTGTTGGAAGTGAGCGTAGCGTAGAAATGCAACTAGAAAACCCAACATGCTAACAGAACCGAAGTGTATGGTGTCTAATCTGCCACACATATTTACTTGAGTTGTAATAACTTCAATTCTAACCGCAGTTAATATTTTCTTATCATTTTCAAACTTTGTCAAAAGGTCTCCCTTTTTTTTATCATTTGTTATACCTACAGGTAGAGAAAACATAACATAGATTAGAAAGGAAACATTTTTGTTTTGCTTGTTTTTTTCTTTCAAAAACTAAGAACCAATAAAAAAAAGACAGAGAAGTAGACAACTCTAATACTAAAATAAATAAATAGAAGGCTAGAAACAAAACTAAACCCCAATAGAGACAGGAAAACAACTTAGCATGCTCTGACATAAGAAATATCAGGGATTTTTCAAGTTAGGAATTCAGGTCGTTGAAAGGGAAAAAATGAAGCCTAGAACTATACTGCGCAATCTATCAAAATTTCATGATAAACATATTTATTATGGATATGTAAATCCGTGCCTAATTTGAAACTCAACTTGTCTAGGAATTGATATTTCCCAATCATCGCCCAACTTTACATAAATCACTCTCTTTTTAACCCTAGAACTGTAAAAATCTGTAATAACAAATATTCAGATAAAACTTAACAAACATGAAACTAAATATTGAAGAAAACTCTTTTGTTGATTCACCGATAAAGAGAGTTCCATTAAACTTACATCTTGTCTTCTTTGATTACCCAGTTACGTTTTCTTCAATCAATCGCCAAAATATAGAAAGGGAGAGAGGGAACGAGTGGTCACCGTGAGTCAGAGAATATTCACACTCCATCAAGTAAAACAAATTCTGTTAAAGAATAACAGACAAATTCCGTTAAAGAATACCGGCAAATGGTATGTAATATGAGTTTAATGCCTTAAGAATAATGACCATTGATTCCCTTTCGGACACTCACCTGCTGAAGCTAATTGATCTGACAAATGCTTGATTTCATTAATAAGAGAAGGGATAATTTTATCACCTTGAGTTATGTTAAGCAGTTTTGTGCGTAATTTTATCACCTTGAGTTATGGATCTGAGATTTCGAAAGAGAAGAGATGATGAAAAATTCTTGAATAACAAGATCACCAAGAACACCAATGTTGAATAATGATCAAAGCTCCAAAGAAGAAGAAGCGGATTTGATAATATGAATATGAAAATCAACAGAGATCGAAAGGTAGATGAGGAACAAAAAACCCTAAGAGCAACCACAGTCATGGACCATCGACCAAAATTTGGTCGAAAACACAGACACTACGGAGCGATTAAAGAGCGAGTAAAGAGCAAAAACCAAACCAAATTTGGTCTTTGGTTTAGTCTTTGATCGGGCGTAGATTAAAGTTACGCCCAAAGACAAAAAAATAAATGGGGCGCAAATTACAGTTACGCCAGATTGGGGCGTAACTTTGAGTTACGCCCCAAATTAAAAAAAAAAAAAAAGAAGAAGAAGAAGAGGCGGAATGGTTAAGTTCCGCCTGATGAAATAAAAAATCCATCTAAAAAATGGGGATTTTATTTTTAATAGGATAGGTTTTCTTTAATTGTTTCCTTTGTAATTTTTAACTTTGTAATTTATTTGATATATGTTAACAATCTAAAAAAAAATGGGGGAATTGTTGCGCTCGATCAAATTTTAGATCAAATTTTAGTCTCCCCCACTGCATCGCACACGGAGTAAATCCAAAATTTTCAAATTTCTTTGCTCTTTAATCTTTGGTTATAATCGTATAACTGCAGTTACTTTAACCTAACCTGTGTGATACCATACTAACATCAGTACAGATAATGATCAATCAAAAACAACTAAACTCAGAACATTTCATTACAAAGAGTAAAGATGTTATAGGCTTATAGCCAGCTTTATATTATCCGTACAACTGACTTAAACAACCTATCAAGAGTCTATCACACGTACATGAAACATGTGTACCTTACAGAAATATCTGTGTGAAATCATTCTTATCCCGCACTGCACACTTCCTTATCGAGTACTGCTTTATGATCATTGCACCCTGCTCTGTCTTTTGTCTCTAAACTTAATTTTTTTGAACTTTTAGTCGGCTGTCCGGCAATAGTGATTAGAATGATCAGGCCAAGCCAATAGTAGTTGGTATGTTTACACGTGAATAGAATTAGGTGATTCCTAACACCATTTATTTTGTCGACTTAGTCCCCACAGTCCCACTGCCATCCCATGTAGAGAAAAACAGCCACTTATTGCACCAACTTTGTCTCGAAAAAAATACAATAAAGTCAGAAAACAAGAACAAAAGACAAAGAAAACTGCTTCAAGAAATAAAAAGACGAAGAAAATCCGTTGTAAAGTTGAAGTTGTAGCTTAAATGAGACGGTTGACCTCCTAAAAATGGGTCGACCATGAGAGAAGCTAGCCTACTAAAATACTTTCTCCCATAATCACGTAGATATTTTCTGTCTTTTAACAAGTCTAAGAAATTATTAGTATAAGAAATCAATCTGGTTGTTTTTGGTATAAAAATTCCACACATGGAGCAGCCAAAGTTGACGTAAGAATGAATGAAATGAAGAAGATGGGGCTTGAAAGCATACATGTACTATTCTTTAACAAGAATCACAAGTAAGTTGGTGATTTAGCCAACGACATCTAATATATGACTGACATACTCGTGTAGTCGTGTCGTCTTAATTTACTTCCATAAATACTATTATTACGTACCATTCACGGTGGTGTAAAAAAGAGAAAAAAATGTTATACACGTACACGTTGTTGGCCGGGAGGGAGTCGTAAAGATGGGATGCCAGGAAGCTTGACCTGGGTGTGCTCATCACCTTGAAAAAACACAAGAATGATGCATGTACGTGTATCTAGCTAATTATATCTTATACCATCTGTATGCGTCATGCCGTGATCCAGACGTATGCAAAGAAGCTTCGGCAAATTAGAACTGTTTTCAAGGGCACAATCAAATCTCATGAGTAGTAGTTTATTGGGTAAAGCAAATTAGGCGCTTCCAAATGGAAAGGCATAAGACTTTCTCGGCACCGCCTAGAGTTATTGATAATTTTGAAATCTTTGTACATAATAAACTAAATAACTGATGAGGAGGATCCCTTTACATGGCTTGTGTGACATTATTTCACACATTACATGTCCTTTTTGCGAATAAAAACCAAACGATAACGTATTTGAAGCTAAGATTTTGGTGATATGTTCTTCTTATAAAGCTCTACATACCCACCAAAAATCAGCACATTCTGAAAGGTATAACTTTACCATCTACTACTTCGAAACCCAACCGTCGAAAATCGACAAATTCTCAACCGTTTAAAATAAGATTGATAGATGATGAGGTTTGCTATTTCAGAATGTGCTGATTTTTGGTGGGTATGTAGAGCTTTATAAGAAAAACATATCCCCAAAATCTTAGCTTCAAATACGCTATCGTTTGGTTTTTATTCGCAAAAAAACATGTAATGTGTGAGATAATGTCATACAAGCCATGTAAAGAGATCCTCCCTCATAACTGATTTAGATATCTCTTAATTTTTCTTTATTGTTGAATTCGGGTTTTCTTGACTGCTTTTGTTTTTCTTGCGTTTTTGATTGATAACGTACGGTATCTCCTTTGTTCCCATACTGGAAATGATAAAGCAGAAATGATTACTTGACATTCTAGAGAAGAAATCACTTTTGGTGTTTCTACTTTTTCTTGACCTGGTCTTTAAAATTTTGTGTTCGTTTGAGTTGGCGGTCCAGTTGAGTTCGGCCTTGAAACACAATGAAAAGTAACTCTTTCTTTTTTATTTAACAATTAGATGCAAAGCAGGGGTGCTAAACATTCAAGAGTACTTATACAAAAACTATGAGAAAAAACTGATCCAAAACCGCTTAGATCCAGATAGAAATATTATAGATACTTTTTAAGAAACTGAGGTCTTATCCGAATACCAGAAATCCTGCAAAAAAAATATAGCACGTGTTTTATGTGATTTTAAGGAGTTTAATTTTCACAATTTGTAGGCTTATGTGGCTAGTTTGGCCACCTGATGTGGTTATTGCTTTTTAAAAAAATTGGCTGGATCTTATTGTAAGTACACGTATTTATCTCCCTCACCACGTGTACTAGCAAGCCCACGTGGAGGCCACGTCTCAAAGGTGGATGACACATAGGGGCACCCGAAGGATCTAGATGGCGTGCCATCTGTCGAGTTCAACAGTCGAAGATGGAGGAGCATCAAAGGAAGGTATCCCCACATAACACCAAAGAACTACTCTGATGCACTTTATCTCATCACGAGGAGAGATATGATCAACGGCTGGGGAAAGTCCAACTGACACAGACGTGACAAGGGAAGACTGACACCGCCTATCGCGAAGGGCACGTGTCAATTGACCGACGACAAGAACGAGGGTTGGCCAGCGTGATGAGCATAGGAATCGTAGAAGGCGCGGGATGATAAAGAGGTCCGCGGACTATGCACAGAACACAAGAAGATAAGACTACAACAGCTCTTTTCCAGTGGTCCCCCTTAGATAAGCTATATATATATCCCTTCCTAATACGAGTGGGGGGTGGAACATTGGGGGAGAACTAGAGAATAGGAGAGAGAAACCAGTGAGAAGTAAGTATGAGCATCAACCTTCGGGTTCCATGTATCACTCAAAGTCTTTCGACTGTTCTTGTAATCATTTACCACATAGTGAATACCCCTCAGACCTGTGGATGTAGGCCTTAGATCTGAACCACATAAATCCTTGTCTCATTTACATTTCGCATTTATCTATCTTTATATGTGTGTGTACTTCTTAGATCTATCATTATGGATGTTGATGAGATCATGACAAACCCGCGGGGTTCGGAATCAATGAATCAACATCTATCCAAGCATCTCATATTATATTCATACTTTAATGCATGCATTCAGTACATGCGGAGATTGCTTGTGAACACGTTGATGCCTACGTGATTTTCGTGTTCACAATTTGGCGCTAGAAATAGGGACCTTTGTCCCGGTAAAAAGATTTATCTTTTCATGTGATTTTATAGCCTCTCCTTCAGAAATTTTACTTAGAACATAGACAGATCTGTGTTTAAACTCATTTTTCGCACATATCTATATTCTTCGTACTTTCTACTGACAGATCTGGGTCTTTTACGACTTTTAACTAGCAGATCTGTATTTTGGGCTATTTTTCGCACATATTTATGACCATTGTATTTTCTACCAACAGATCTGGGCGTTTTATAACTTCTAACCGACGGATCTATATTTTAACTAATATTTCATACATATTTTCTACCAATAAATCTGAGTTTTATAACAACCCATGGACCTTATTCCAATTAATTCCGCACATCCACCTATGTTTTTCATATTATTTGCAAAACCAGTAGTTTGAATACACTCTTTACCACTAGAAATCAAGCTTATGGATGCCATGAACTAACAGCTAACTCGTGGACCTTTTGTCTCGGTTTACCTCCATGCTCTCTCTACAGAATATTACAATGGAAAAGAACAAAGATATAGGGAAGACAAAGGTACCTTCAAAAGATGCGCCTAGGACTACGACAGTAGTAACAAGGAGCAAACAGACGGGCGAAAGACTCATAGCCGGGGACAAGACGCAGAATGGAGCGGAAAGCACATTACTTTTAGAGGCGGGCATCATTGCAATGGAAGCACAGAAGGCTGCGGCGGCAAAAGCTGCTACACCTAATGTAGTAGCTTCTCAAGTGGCCGTCTCCAAAGTGACAACTACAACCAGACCCACCGAGCCTCGAGAAGCATCAATAGGCTCAGTAATCCAGAATCCTCCTTACGGGATGCCGCCAACCAATGAACAAAATGGACAACTGCAAGTAGGATACCACGGAATGATCGAACCGGTTTTATAGCTGGTGGAAGAAATCAATACCGCAGTCCCCGAGGGACAAGCTCAATTACAGACAGGAATGCCAAATCAAGAATTGAACCAGTCTGCGCAAATATTGGCGGAACTAGAAGAGCTAAAAAGGAATCAGAAGACATACACGGACGCGGTGGCCTTACTAGCCCAAGAGAACCAGCAATTAAGAGAAAAGATCCTCCAAAGCGCGGATCTAGAGAATCAACAGGACGAGGCTAACTCTGCGATACAGAATAGGGACCGGAGAACGATCCTCGAAAACGTCCCTGCGGTAGTCAACCAAAGAGGAATACCTCTAAGAGGTGCGCGTAACAGCAGGAGGTCTGACCCAGACTATCATCTGGAGACTTCAGACTACTACGACGAAGAGGAGGCCACGTTGCCACAACCTACGAGGAGGACGCAGTCTTCCATTCAGGACGAGTACTATTTGGCAATGGAGAGTCTTCGTGCAGAGATGCTAGCAGAGATCAACCAAATCAAGACCAGACAAGGAGGTGGAAGACTAGAACAAGTTATGAAAGAGGCTAGCACTACCCCCCTAGCGCGACAGTTGGATACGGCTACTATTCCGCAGAAGTGTCCAGTCCCATCCTTCGAGTATTACGACGGGTCCGCGGATCCCGCCGCCCATCTACGATATTACAACAAGGTAATGACCAGGTGGGACTATGATGAAGCTATACTATGTAGATATTTCCCTTCAAGCCTGAAAGGATCCGCATTATCCTGTTTTGATAACCTCAAGCCAGGGTCCATTGATTCCTATGATCATCTCACCGAAAAGTTCTTGGCCACCTACATGTATAACAAGGTTGTGAACACAGGAATGGACAAGCTCTTCTCGCTTGCAATCAAGTACAAGGAGTCCATTCGAGAATACATGGATAGGTGGCACAAGATATGTCAAGCCATAGGACATGTAGATCCCGTGGTGAGTATTAACTGTTACAAATGGGGACTGGACAGGATGAGCCCATTGTTTGTCGAAATCCACGGTATCATCCCAGCCACAGAGGGAGATTTGAGGATAATCATCAAAAAACATGCAAGGTTGGAAGAAATTCAACGGGAGAACCCAAGAGCGCAGGCTCAACGACCTCCACGGACCAATTCCGCGGAACAAGCAAGCGGATCAAGAGGACACCAAAGGGACCAGAAAGACGACCACAAAAGGAGTGGTAGAAAGTTTGAAGACCAAGTCTACACGAAGCTCAATACCAGCTAATAACGCATCTTAAAGGAGATCAAGGACCGCGAAAACTTAGACTGTCCTTGGTCTAAGGGGAAGCAACCACCGGCCTCGGAGAAGTCCAAAGAATACTGTGATTTCCACTGCTTCAACGGGCACCCAACAGAGAAGTGCAAAAATCTCAAGATAGTGATACAAAAGTTGATAGATGCAGGGGATCTCAATAAATATATAGAAAAGGATGGAACGGAAGACAGAGCCAAACGCAGCAAACAGGTCCAATTACCAGAGGGAAACCGCACAGTTAATACTATATCCTGCTCGGAAAGCAAAGAGCCAAACCTAAATGCGCAGATAGGGAAAAGATTGAGGAAGCAATTTGAAGACTATTGTGAGCTTTACAATTTAGACGGGAAAGAAGTGGAAGATCACGAAGAATGGATGGACGCACCTCTAACCTTCGAAATCGAGGACATTGAGGATGACATGGAAGACCACAATGATCCTTTGATCCTCACCTTGCCAATTGCAGGATGCAACATAAAGAAAATCCTCATCGATGGAGGGAGCTCCGTAAATGTCCTGTTTTACGATACCTTCAAACGTATGGAGCTTAATGACGAGAAGCTCTCGACCTCGCACCACACCATCCATGGGTTCAATGGTACGGCTACGAAGCCTCTCGGGGATATTATTTTGCATATGGACGCATGCCCCATGAAAGTTGACACTCGCTTCAGTGTGGTAGACGCGCCTTCACCCTACAATGCCATTATTGGACGGAGATGGGTCCGCAAGCTTAAGGGAGTCGCAGCCACCTACCATCAATGCCTTAGGTTTCCTACCCTCCTAGGAGTAATGGAGATCAAGGGTGATCAAGCTTCCGCAAAGGAATGCCAGGCAATGCAAATGCAACTCAACAATGAAGAAGGCGAGAAAAGAAGAACCCGTAGGGCTCGGAACAAAGCAATATCAAAGGACAAAGCCATCGATGAATACCTGGAAGAAATCTCAGTGAAAAGCTTGTCCAAGGGGAACTCCGTAGGAAACGCGGAAGCATCAACATCAACTGCTAACCAGGACGCTCTTGCGAACAAACAATCTGAACCTACCAAATAGCAATTAAAGAAAGTTCCTCACCTTGGGGAACCAAAACCCACATTCACACCCTTGGAGGAGGTGAAGGAAGTTAACATCAGGACAGAGGAGAGCCCAAAGAAGATCAAGATAGGAACTCTAGTGGATGAAGAACGCGAAGCCTCTCTGGTGAAACTACTTAAGGAATACGCGGACATCTTCGCGTGGAAACTATCTGACATGCCCGGAATAGATCCGAAGATCGTACAACATGAGCTGCGCATTAAACCTGGCACACCCCCGGTAAGACAAAAGGTACGAAAGGTGGCCACGGAGTATCACAAAGCAGTGGAAACGGAGCTGCAAAGGCTGTTAGAGGCTGGTTTCATAAAAGAAGTCAAATATCCTACCTGGATCTCTAACATGGTGATTGTACCAAAGAAGAGTGGTGGGGTCAGAATCTGCATCGACTTCACCAACTTGAACAAAGCGTGCCCCAAGGACAGTTACCCACTACCCAGCATTGATCAACTAGTCGACGTAGTAGAAGGATGCTAAGAGCTATCATTCATGGACGGATATTCCGGGTACAACCAACTATTTTTAGCAGAAGAAGATCAGCAACATACGGCATTTTACACACCCCACGACCTCTATTGCTACGTAAGGATGCCTTTCGGACTCCGGAACGTGGGAGCAACATAACAAAGGATGGTCGATGCTATTTTCAAGCCATGGATTGGAGAAACCTTGGAGGTCTACGTTGATGATATGCTCGTAAAAAGCAGATTGAAGAAGAACCATTACCAAGACCTGAGGGACATCTTCGAAGCTATGAGAAAGCACAACATGAAGGTAAACCCGGAGAAGTGCACCTTCGGAGTAACATCCGAAAAATTCCTTGGGTACCTGGTGACAAAAAGGTGCATTGAAGTAGATCCCGCAAAAATCCGAGCCATAGTAGACATGCCATCTCCAAAGAACCTAAAAGAAGTACAAAAGCTCAACGGATCCATAGCAGCTCTGGGAAGGTTCATCTCGAGATCCTCGGATAAATGCAAGTTCTTTTTCAACATACTAAAGAAGGGGACGAAGTTTGAGTGGACTGCAGAATACGAAGAAGCCTTCCTAGGCATCAAACAGTACCTAGCGGAGATCCATATCCTTAGAAACCGGACCCTGACGAAGTCTTGGCATTATACATTGCAGCAACAGATGATGCGGTAAGCGCAGTACTTTTCAGGACCCACACAAAGGAGGAACAACCAATCTACTATGTCAACAAAACCATAAACTCCGCGGAAAGAAACTACACAAGAATCGAACAACTGATTTTAGCCATCGTATGGTCTACCATAAAGCTGAGGACGTACTTCTTGACGCATGACATACGTATCCCATGTCGAGCACCATTAGAAGCCATCCTCAAAGGGGCAGGAAAGGTAGGACACATAGCAAAATGGAGCACATACCTCGACCAATTCAACATCCACTATGAGCTTCAACACTCTCAGAAATCCCAAGTGTTGGAAGACTTCCTAGCAGACCTACCTCTGGACAACGAAGAAGAAGTGCGCGTACAAATATGGAAAGCCGCGGGCGCCCCAGATATTGAAAAGCAAAAGGAGCCAAATAATATTCTTAAACCGGTGAACCCACGACAATGGGAGGTATTCGTTGACGGCTCCAAAAATAGAGAGGGCGCGGGGATAGGCATCGTTATCACCACACCCACAGGGGATAGGGTCGTGCACGCATTCAGATTGGAATTTGAAGGCCATACAAATAACATCGTAGAGTACGAAGGAGTGGTCCACGCTCTCCGCTTGATAATCGAGATGGGGATACAAGAAGTACGGTTGACAAGTGACTCACAATTAATCATCCGACAGATAGGCTACGAATACAACGTGTACGACGAGACACTAATGGCATACATGGCTTTGGTGCAAATGTTGGTTTCCCAAATACCAAAAATCAAGTTCCGACATCTGCGTAGGAAGGAGCTTAGGCACGCAGATGCCTTGGCATATATATCATCCATGCTCAAGAACGAGGATGTCAAAGCAATCAAAGTAACAAAAGTGTACGAACCATCCATCAAGCTCCATGAGATGTGCGCGACTAACCAACGCAAGTCTAGGGAGGAAGATATCTCTGACGAGGATATCGGAGAGCTCATATTCGACGACTTCCAAGACGATGACATCATGCAACAAGCAGATGAGGACGACGATTACAGTCAGGAAGAAGATTGGAGAGTCGAAATCCATTCTTTCCTTGAGGAAGGGAAACTACCCCAGGACACCAAACAGGCTAGGAAAGTACAATCCAAAGCAGGGATGTACGAGCTAAGAGACGGAATCTTATACATAAAATCATTCCTCGGGCCACTTCGTCGCTGCCTGTCCCGATCCGAGGGACATGACATCCTGAAAGACATCCATAGAGGAGACGTGGGGAATCACAGCGGAATGAGATCACTTGCAGATAAGGCAAAGACGCAGGGATACTACTGGCCAACCATGATCCGAGACGCGGCCAGAATGGCACAAAGGTGTGAGGAATGTCAAAGATTTGGCAAGCGAATCCACGACCCAGCCATAAAGTTGAACTATGTGGACAGTCCGTGGCCCTTTGCAAAATGGGGCATCGACATAGTGGGCCCGCTTGTATTAGGAACCGGGAAAAGGAGATTCCTAATAGTGGCAACGGATTACTTCAGCAAATGGGTAGAAGCCAAGGCACTGGCAAGAATTCGTGATTCAGACGTCTTTACTTTTATTTTTCAAAATATCATTTGCAGGTTTGGCATCCCCGCAGAGATAGTTTCCGACAATGGTAAACAGCTGCAAGGAAAGAATATCGACTTGTTGTTCGACACCTTCAAAATTCGAAAAAACAAATCCACCCCCATATACCCGCAGAGCAATGGACAAGCAGAAGCCACAAACAAAACTTTGGCACTTATCCTTAAAAAACAACTAGACGAGTATAAGGGGAGATGATGTGAGCAGTTACATAACGTTATGTGGGCATACAGGACAACTCGGAGATCGGCTACTGGAGAGTCTCCTTTTTTACTCACGTACGGAGCAGAAGCAGTAATCCCCATGGAAATTCTACTACCAACAACAAAGACAGAAGCATGGGAGAAGAACCTCACCACGGACATGATGTTAGAAAAGCTTGACGATCTCGAAGAAAGGAGAGAGGCTGCACTGTAAAGAATGGAAAACTACCAGCGCAGGCTGGCAAGAGAATATAACAAAAAAATAAAACTTAGGAATTTTTTAGAAGGGCAGTATGTGTTAAGGACCATTCCCCAATACCAGCGAGAAAAGAAATGGGGAAAATTAGCACCGACTTGGGGAGGACCATATGTAATACACGACATCGCAGGAAATGGCTCTTACTATCTGCGTAATTTGAAAGGGGAAATACTCAGGCATCCGTGGAATGCCAAATATCTCAAGCCATACTACCCGTAATCTATCACCTGCGTATGCATTTCAGAAGAAGAAAATTGACTTACAAGTCCGCATGTTTCTATCTCTGATGGAGGAATAACACGCCTCAACTTTTCAATCAATACAAACGTTCATCTTCAGGTGTCACAATTCTACTCATTACCCATACGCATTTCAATTTGCTCAATACCCATAACCAATACCATATGAGACACATGTATATACCACCCATACGCATTTCAATTTACTCATTTTACTCAATACTCATACCACTCACATACCCATATGTACATAAGGAGATCAACAAAAGAACAAAATATCAATGTACATTGAAAACCATACCACATCTTAATAAAATATCGACACTATCGTTATACCGTGGACGTAGGCCTTAGTGATGAACCACGTAAATCATTGTGCAATCACTATTATTAAAAACTTGCATTATATTTTAAGAAGAGGAATGTCCCGCACAAAGCGTGGATCATATCCACTGCAATATACCGGGGAATATCCCGCACAAAGCATACATATGCAATCTCTCGGAACTCCCCCATAAGTGTCTATAAGTGTACGACCAGGGGGTGACTTCCCACAGAACGAGATACCCGAGCAATATTACAAGCCGTGAACTCAATGGAAGATATCATTGAACGCTGGCTAGACCCCCACCGTTCAGAAATCCTTTGGCCAAGGAATTAGCTGGACGGGGTGACAGGTCGCAAGACGATTCCGAGGATACCAACCTACGGAATTGCACGAACACTACACTTTCTCAAATTCCGAAGATCAAGATATTTGGATTACAAACATTATGGAATTACTATTTATATTAACTTGATTTATAAAACCAATAGATGCGAATTCAACAAAATACAAATTCATATTTAAACACTAAAGTTTGATCTATTACACAACAGTTGATTACGAGCCTAGCAAGAAAAACAGCAAAAACGCCAAGGAGGCTAAGCAAATGAGATCAATACCCAGCATACTAGATATGATCTACTAAGAAGGAGCATTATCCACGGGTTTCTCCCTTAACGGTGAAGGAACACTACCACCATAGGAAGGGCCAGAGGAACCTGAAGGGAGCGCGGGCACGGGACGACGAGTATAACTCTTGATCAGTCCATGGGTCTTCTTGAGATCCAACTCAATCTCACCAAGAGTCCTATTAATCTACTCTGCCAACTGCTTGCGAGCCACGAAGCCTATAGATACGCTCTTCATCTTAGCCTGATTTAGGGAAATGGAAAGATGGTCCGCCTTTTGAGTGGCTTGCTTCAGCTCTTCCTCGTGAGACGAAGCCAGACCCCGATGGTAGTTGACTTGGCCTTCCAATTGAACTACCTTAGACTGAGCTTCGGTAACCTTGTCATTCGTATCCTGAAGCTGTCCTTGGAGCTCTGCGGATATTAGAAGAGGACAGTGAGTCACGACAAATACGATACAACGCACACTCGATGACAAAGACATATACCTTCACAATGGTTAACCGCGGAATCCCTTGCTTCTGCGGCATAATCATATTCACTTGACAACCTATCATAATCTGCCTGCAGAAGATTATGAGCGTCTTGACTCGCGCTCAGGTCATCTCGAAGCATTGAGTTCGAATGATGATATCGGTTAACCTCATCATTCTTCGATTCCAACCCCTTGTTAAGACGGTGCATAGTCACCTCTAAGATTTTCTCATACTCAACCTGATGAGCCACATCAGCTCGAGATGCGGACAAAGCGTTACTAAGAGTGCCAGAGTCCGCCCTAGCGTCATCTCTTTCCTTAGCAAGACGTTGCATATAAGACCGCACATCAGAGGGATGAGAAGAACGCGCTTGCCGCAGCTCATCTTCCATATCATTAAGCTTAACTTCTAGCGTGGAAATCTGGCCGCGGGCTTTCTCAAGATTATCCCGCGTCCATAAAAGAGCCTCGTTGAATAAATGACGGTCATGGTTGTTTTGGTTTTGCAGATCTACCCAGCAAAACCTTTTCTTACGCCATTCTTCGGCCATAGCATTATGGACATCCACGCGAGCATTCCATTTTGCTGATTCGCTCTTGAGATTTTCAACTAACTCAGCGATACGACCTTTTTGACAAACTCTCTCACCCCGAAGACATATCAGCTCAGGGATTCCGCCCACTGAAGATAGTACATCGGGAGGAGGGAAGAAGAAGATAACTCAGAACATATGTGGGACATCTAATAGGCAAGGGAGAGGAGGCACAAACCTGAAATAGACGAAGAATTCTTCTCAGCCATCTCCAACTTGCCCTTAACCGAAGCTAGCTCAGAACGCAGCTTCGCTTCTTCCGCGCCCTGGTGTTCCTTGCGCTTAAGAAGATCCTTCAGCTCTGCTATTTCCTCATCTTTAGCAGAGGCCGCGGCTTTAGCACTCGAGAGCATCCCTTCACGATGGCGGAGTTTCGCTTCTAACTTAAGAGACTTAGCCTTGAAGAGCCGGTAAAGATTATGGTTACAATACTCACTCCTCATCATCTACGAATCAAAAAGGGAAGTTAGTTCACATAACACATCTAAGTAAAATCAGGATTAGAAAAAGCAGGACAAACCTCCAATAACCGCTGCTGAGGATAACCGTACTGGTACCCATCAGCGATGGCCATCATACCAGAAACAGTAGAGGGTGGATTCACCACGAGATCAATCCCGCTGGCCATAAGATTCTTGTCCCATTCTTCATCTACTACCTCCTCAGAGATTAGCTCCATATGCTGGCGAGTAAAGGAATCCGAACTCTTTTCCCCTTCAACTACAGGGGAAGGATGCGGCACGACAAGCAAGTCCTTCTCTTTAAGCCAACCCAAAATAGCATCATCGCCATCCGCAATCAAGGATTGCGAGAAATCATCGGAGGTGGAATCTGAGGACTTCCCATCAAGTGAAGCACCAGTCTTGCCTTGCACCAAAGCCCCACCAGCAGCGGAGGAAGCGCCAACAAAACCCTCGGGATGAACTACCAAAACCTCAGGATCTGGTCCGCGTGCTGACCCACCCACACAGCTACCTTTAAGAACATCCCAGTCATCACCAGGGGGAAGCATATTGAAATCCGAGACAAGCCCCATAGCTACGGCCATATCGAAAGATTTCTCCCCGGACAAAACCTTACCAAAGGAGAACTCACCGTAAGCATCCTCATCCTTGTCACTACTACCCAGAGCAACTCCCTTGCCCTTATCCACAATGGTCCGCGGGCCAATGCCACTGTCCTCTGCGACCGTATCTTCACCAACCTCAGTACCTGCGGCCCCACTTGACTTAACGCCACCACCAGTGGCCTGATCACCAACACCACCGCCAGTGGCCTGATCACCTTCACCTCCTCCGACGCCCCCACCAGCAGCACTATTTCCTTCTTGAAAGGGAGGAGAAGTCTCAATCTGCTCTTCCTCATCGGAAACGTCCTCGCCATCATTCACCGGACTGTTCACATCCTCAAAGCGCGTAGAATCTTCAGTGGGAGAATTTGACGATTGCCTGGGATTGATCTTTTTCTTTCTAGGCACCTGCGAGACATAATAATAAAGAGCCATTTGTATCTCCTTTCCTTGGCGTGATCAACATTACTTAAGAAAACGAAGGGGCATATATACGAAGAAAACAAACAACACACCTTAGCAACATTAGTATTCTGCGGAGGGTTAGCATCGGAGGTATCTTCGTCATCTGCGTCATCAACATCACGATTGTAGGAAAAATCCATACCTTCAAAATTCATCTTCCAAGGGCAGTAATGGGCATAACGTGAAGGAGAGGCTTCGCGGTAAGAACTGTCAACAGTAGGCTGCCAACCATGGGTACCGGGGACCCAACCATAGGCCCACATACCAACAACTTCGAGAACAGTGGAAGACCACTCATAGTCATGATCACGCTTGATTCTCTCATCAGAAGGAATAGGAATACATTCAGCACCAGGAATCCTCGCCATATTGGAATCACTTACTTCGCTCAAAAGACGAATTTCCCCCTTAACATGAGAAATATTCTACAGATTCACAGACCACGGCTTACGTGTCTTCCTATTGACATAATCTCCAAAGGACTTGTTGAAATTTTCAGGAGTATACCACCCTTTCTCCTCTTCTAAGTTGGGGGTATAGCAGGTCATCACCGTTTTCCCTTTGCTACGAAGGTAGCATTCTCGGAGATGACGAAGATAATTTCATGTCAACTGCTGCACCCCCCGATTACGACTTTTCTTAGCAGTATCGCGGCTAGACAAGACCCGGTAGTAGAAATCATCACCAGCTTTATACAAAGGCAACATCAAACCAGCCTCGAAAGCACCTACGGTCGTCAATAAATGAAAGGAATTGTACTGATAATTAGTGACCATCTCATAGGTTATATCTTATCAGCGGCATAAAAGCGCACTTGGAAGTGCTGAAGACCGTGCTTCACTTTGAAGGCTTCAAGATCGATGTGTCTGAAAGTGAACTTCTTGTTACCCAAAGGTAAAGGACGAAAAGTAACCGCAGAGTCATCCTCGTAAGCGTCTCCCGTAGCATCTTCTGTAGAACCCGCTACCTTCTTCTTAGGAGGAACTACATCTCCCGAAGATTCTGTCTTCGTAGCCTTCCTCTTCGGAGGCTAATTCTTAGATGACTTGCCTGAGCTAGGCGCAGATGAAGGCGGAGGAAGATTAGTCCGAGGAGGAGGCATGACACGGAGAGGTTGCACATCTAGAAGTTCAGTGCGTGGATTCTGCTGTTTCTTAGGAGACTCATCTCTAGGACGATTCGCAGCGTGTCTGGACCCCTGCGGCGGATCACCTCTTTTGAACGAAGGCCTCTGACCAGAGGACGAGGACATTCTTCTATCCCGAGGATTACCCTGAATAGGAGGAGGCGAAGTTCCACCCCTAATATTGGCATCTCTCCGAGGAGATCTATGAGGACTCGACGGAGGAGTTTGATAGGGAACCCGCGGACGATCGGACATATCTGCGGACACAAACACAAATAGAAGAGCAAGTCAGGGTCAAAGAAGATCGAAAAACAAGAAAATCTCAAGAACAACAGCAAACGTGAAGAAAACTCTAGGTTTCATCCACAACCATTTAAGCTCTCAAACTATTACTCAACTCAAAATAAGGAAAAGAGAATCAAAACATAGCCGGTAAAACGCATGGCTCAGCAGCGGCAACTTTCAATTCCATGATAGGCATGGGATTAAAACCCATCATGATTCATCACCAGAAAATCAGGAACTCAACAGGGGCAAAAATAGCGAATAAACTAGATAAAAAATCCTACCTGAACTTCAGTAATTAAACGAAACAGCAGCAGTAACGTCAACAGTAGCAGCGACGGCGACAGCAGCAATAATGGCTGCAGAAGAAGTTAAGAAGATAAAGAAGAAAGTAGGGCAAAGAATAAACAGGGAATGTGAATTTAATTCACATTCCCTCATCCTCTTCCCTTTTATAGGACCAAAAGAAGCCGCCCGCTATCCAAGGGGCAGTTATGGCCGGACATGGGAAACGTGCACAATAAATGCCGATAACTCCTTTTTAGAAGAAGTTATGAGGGGAGAGATAAAAACGTACCACACGATTCTTCTTCCAACTATGGCTGGCTCCCAGTCACAAGAAGAGGGGAAAATTGTAAGTACACGTATTTATCTCCCTCACCACGTGTACTAGCAAGCCCACGTGGAGGCCACGTCTTAAAGGTGGATGACACATAGGGGCACCCGAAGGATCTAGATGGCGTGCCATCTGTCGAGTTCAACAGTCGAAGATGGAGGAGCATCAAAGGAAGGTATCCCCACATAACACCAAAGAACTACTCTGCTGCACTTTATCTCATCACGAGGCGAGATATGATCAACGGCTGGGGAAAGTCCAACTGACACAGACGTGACAAGGGAAGACTGAAATCGCATGTCGCGAAGGGCACGTGTCAATTGACCGACGACAAGAACGAGGGTTGGCCAGCGTGATGAGCATAGGAATCGTAGAAGGCGCGGGATGATAAAGAGGTTCGCGGACTATGCACAGAACACAAGAAGATAAGACTACAACAGCTCTTTTCCAGTGGTCCCCCTTAGATAAGCTATATATATATATATATCCCTTCCTAATACAAGTGTGGGGGGGGGGGGGGGTGGAACATTGGGGGAGAACTAGAGAATAGGAGAGAGAAACCAGTGAGAAGTAAGTATGAGCATCAACCTTCGGGTTCCATGTATCACTCAAAGTCTTTCGACTGTTCTTGTAATCATTTACCACATAGTGAATACCCCCCAGACCTGTGGATGTAGGCCTTAGAGCTGAACCACATAAATCCTTGTCTCATTTACATTTCGCATTTATCTATCTTTATATGCGTGTGTACTTCTTAGATCTATCATTATGGATGTTGATGAGATCATGACAAACCCGCGGGGTTCGGAATCAATGAATCAACATCTATCCAAGCATCTCATACTATATTCATACTTTAATGCATGCATTCAGTACATGCGGAGATTGATTGTGAACACGTTGATGCCTACGTGATTTTCGTGTTCACACTTATTAAGATCCCACTGTTGTTATGTGCAGTAATGCAAACTAGACTTCATTGGATAGTTTGGCCGCCTGATGTGATTTGTTCTTTGATGAATTCTGAATTAGTAGAAACGTTTGGAGGGGTTGATTTGTTGGTCAAGAATGGGGGAGATATCATAGATTCCATGAATTTAATATGAACTTGGAAAATTATGTAAGGTTTTTCGACTACCAAATCAGTTGAATGAATGAATGTATTGTGGTGGATTTTCCTTTTTTGTGATACTTTTTTCACAATTTGTTTAGAATTTTTGAAAATTGCAAATGAAGTGAATAGGCTACTGCAAAATGGAAAATTTAGGGATCCCAAGATTGCCAACGGGTTGCTGTAACTTGAAAACATTCGGGAATAATTATAATAAAACCTGCAAAAAAAAAAAAAACTCCAAAACTGTTTATACCCATAGAAGAAAATTTGAATCCTTCTTCAGGTTCGAGGGCTCTTATCTGAACGCCATGATATCATTAAAAAAAAAATACCTTGTGTCTAGGTGATTTTTAAGGAGTTGAATTTTCACAGTTTGTTCAGAATTTCTGAAAAAATTAATTGAAATGAATAGGCTACTACAAAATGGTAAATTTAGGGATCCCAAGATTCCCAAAGGTTGTTGTAACTTCTAAACCCCAACAAAAGAGCTAGACAATCTAAACCAGCCATGCAGCTAGGGGTGTCATCATAATACATTAGTAGCCATAAGCTAAAAGTCTAAACTTTTGAAACGGACAGGATGCATGGACCGAACTAACTAAAGGAGTTTGAAGAGTAGGTCACCTAGCCAGCCAAGCGTCTTTTGCATAGATAGATGTTCGTTGAGGAGTAAGTAGGCTGCTTTTGACCTGATCTATGGGACATTGGACAAGTTTGGACCGTTCACTTGGTTTGTGTCGGTCTATGCCATCATGCTAGAGGTATGTGCCGTGCTTAGGACGGGGATAATACACTAATTTACACATACATTACAATATTCAGCACACAATTGTTATTTTCAAAGTACATTCCATCTGGAAACCTCTCTACGAATGATATTAAGATTGGAATTGAGATTTCAGGCAAGGGATTAGCAGGCAAAAGCCAAACAGAAAAAGATTATGTCCAGCCAGGTTGTTACGTTGGCCACTACGCGAGCACTACCACTGCTCATAAATCATCATTATTCATCCATCCTATAATGCTAAACCCAATAATAACACTTGTATGAGTACTAACTTCAAGTACTAACTGCACTATACAATGAATCATTCCACCTCAATCTGTTGGGGAAATAATCTTAGGTTAGGAAAACAAAGCACATGCCCAACAATAATACAATACAATATAGTACTTGCTTCCCTTTTCCAATCCCACCAAATATCAATTCCTTGGAACATTTTATTCCATTAAAAGATTTCACTAATAAAAATAAAGAAGATGGAGGCATAAAACTAAATTGTTTTTCTTTATGTTTTTTTTTAAGTGTTTTTGGTTCAGGTATCCAAATACGCTATAAAAATGAAATCATTATATTTATGTTCAGGCCATTATAACGTATTTTTCCCAAAATTACTCCTATAATTTACTTTCAAGTAAAATAAATGTGCGATATTACGGAGATAACTGCGATTTTACTCGTCAATTTTTCATCCTCGCAAAAGTAATGCGTGTGCCTGACGTGCTATTTGCGAACAAAGAAATGAGACGTGTTAGCAGTACAAATGCCCAACGGGCAACGGGGTCTATCTGCCTGCGAAGTGACATTAGAAGTAGAAGGAAGTTTCCTTTGACCAAATCAAAAGTTGACTAGTCAATATCATGACACCGGTCCCACACGCTAGTAGTACCAAGTTAAAGTCAAGAAAAGGAAAAAAAAAAGAGAGTTAAAGTTGGTAATGGGTTGATGAGTTCCCACTCACCATCCACAGCCACGTATGTTCATCATCCAACGGTCCACATTCAACAAAATGATCGGCATTATTAAGTTATAAATAGCATCCATAGCCACATAATTCTAAATCAAACTCAGCTTTCCATTTCCATCTCCATCTCAATTTCACCTGCAAAAAACACTTGACAACTATCAGGGACGATCTGTGAACACAGAAGAAGAAGAAGTCAAAACATAAAAATGGCAAGTCGTATGGTATTGTTGATTGTTGTTGCAGCAACTGTTTTCCAATGTGCAACTGCACAAACATCACATGTAGTCGGAGACAGCGTAGGATGGATCATCCCTGCATCTCCATCTGTTTACTCCGATTGGGCTTCTAAACAAACATTCAAAGTTGGCGATTCTCTTGGTACGTAATATGAATTCTCAGATCAACGAGAAAGATTTTAATTTTTCAAAATTTAGTCTGGTTGTTAATTTTTGTGTTGTTGTTTACATTTGCAGTATTCAATTTTGCCTCTGGATTGCACACCGCTGCTGAAGTATCCAAAGCAGATTACGATAGTTGTAACGCGGCTGCTACCCCAATCGGTTCACTATTAGCCGCCAGTCCAGCAACAATCCGTCTTGCAACAGCCGGAAACCATTACTACATTTGTACAGTCGGTGGTCACTGTTCAGCAGGTCAGAAATTGTCTATCACTGTTGCCTCCGGTAGCGCAGCCGCCACTCCCCCAGCCGCCGCTCCTGTTGCCGCCGCTCCGACTCCAGTTGCAACTCCTACTCCAGTTGCCGGAGATACTCCTGCAGCATCTCCTACTCCAGTTGCCTCCCCCGTCCCTTCACCATCAACTAGTCCTGTTTCTACTCCTACAACGAGTCCTGACATGTCACCATCACCTTCCACAAGTGCTGTCACACCATCAACCGGTCCAGCTCCAGCATCAACCAGTACCGGCGGTCCCGGTGTCCTTGCTGATTCACCAGGAGGTTCCGCCCCAGCAGCTGCTCCTCCTTCTAACTCTGCAATCTCCGTTGCTGTCAGTGGTTTCTCATTAGTTGCTTTGTTGTCTGCTTTTTTCATGTAGAGACGGACATTTTTCAATTACTACTAGCGGGTTTTGTTTATGCGTAATTACATATTATTGGTGGTTGAACTAGTACTGATTTTCATCAGAGTTGAGAGATATTAATTACGAGCACATGTATTATGATTGTCATTATTGTTAAATTAATGTGATTCATTTGAAATAAATATTCGTTTCTCTATCAATTACAGGAATTAAGCATAATGAAACATCGGCAGCCTCCGGATTCTCCGGTTTCTCAATTGCGAAAAATCGGAGAACTGGGGCAGTTGATGCTGTTAAACTAATCATATTGGTTGACAAAGGCCCTAATGGTGCGGCTTAATGCAGCCAATTGTTGCATCACTATAGAAGATTTTACAGCATTTGCCTGCACATGTGATTAAGACTTTGCATTCATTAATTAATCACAAAGTTTATGATTAAACAATGTCAGTGGAATCCAAACACAGTCTTAAAAAAAGAGATTATAGAATGTTACTAGTAATGGGGCACACAACGGCTAGTTCTTGTCCATAGTGCTAAATTAAAGGTAGACTTTCCGGAATCTTTTGAACACTTTTCCATTTTTCCTCTATTTCAAAACAACAATTTTTTTTTTTTGTGTGGGAGAAGCAGGTAATAATAATAGGCATTACTATAAGCATGATAGTCCTCTAGTGAGGGGCCTGTTCTGTGGGGCAAGTTAGGACTTTTTGGCTTAATGCCGTTGTCAACGTCCAAGACAAATGGATCAAATGATTCAAGACTTGTTATTAACGTTGGGGGTCTACAATTTCTGTTAGTTATTGTAATGTTACGTGGGCACATTTAGATTGAGATAGGAGGGAGCAAAACAAAATAGGGCTATTTACAAAATGTTCATACATTTTGGTATTGGGTTACAAAATGATCATACTTTTGTAATTGCATTACAAAATGATCGTACTCTGCCCGAGATAACTGTTGGGTAACAAAACGCTGTCAACTATCTCCAAAATACTCTTCCTCTTAACTCAAGCTCTTTAACAGCAGTTAATCCAACTGACCTGGCAACTCGTTGACATGGTAAATCAAACATGTGGAGACGATTTTGTGGCCGGAAAATTGGTAGGTTGACTGATCGCAGTCGTATGCGTCAAAAACAATTCCACTTTCTTACTCAACAAAATATAAATGAAGTATAAAGTAAGGAAAAGTTCGTATCCACAGAGATGCGATTGTTGTTATCAAATTCTAGTTTCTTAGTAACCAAAAGGGGGGATTTCTGATTTTTTGCAAAATAAAAGTAAAATAAAAGCAAAGTAAATAGTTGGAAGTAATCAATGAGAGAAAGATATTGGTCAAGAAATTCATCTTCAATCTTAAACATGTGCTTGCATATATGATTAGAATTACGATTTAATCTCTTTTATTATCAAAAGCCTAGAATATCAAGAGAGCAAGATAATCTGAAAATTTCCTAAGTTCATCAACACACACATTAGAGCTGCTTATGTGAATTCTACCTAAAGAATAACCTAACGCCTTGCGCTAATTAAGTTCAATCCCTAGGAGCATTAAATTGGGAAATAGGCTAATCAATGCAATTGTCATACATTGCGCATGACAATTTGGACAATGGTCAAACTCTACATATGATTACAAGAGTGTATCACTACAAACCGTAATCATATCATGTTACTTGTATTTGGGTTATCGCTCGATGAAAACCCTAAAATAGCTATGGACAAGATGCGAGTTCAATTAATTGGCCACTTAACTAAACAAACACCAAAATCCTATCACAATACATCAATCATATGATATTAAAACTAGTAGAGATATGAACGATAATCAAGAGAGAAAACTAATGCATTAATCAAGCACAAGTTTTAGAAATAGGACTACATCCTTAACCAATAATATAAGATTTAGCTACTCATAGCTATGGAGTTCATCATAATCAATAATCAAATAAAGAAGATGAAAAATAAATACGAAAGCAAACCCTAGTTGCTGCTATCCTCCAGAGCTCCAAGTAGAAAATACGTGATATCAAAAAGAAGTAAAACTTCTCCTTTTGTAGCTTTTCTCCAAAATTAGGTCCAACTCTTCAAAGTCCATTAGATGAAAATCCACCAAGCCCATATGTGTGAGAAACCCATGTAGAAAATATGTCCAAAAACTGTCGCCGGAAAACTTGGTTTATCGCCGGAAATTAGCCGGAATCCGGCACCGAAAAACTATCTCAGGTGACCGGCAAAGTCCACCCGGTCACCAGTCAAACGATCCAACTCGGGTCAACCGATTCAACTCGGGTCATGCACCGCGTCATGACGAGTTGACTATCTAACTAGGCTGGTTAGTCTCTAGGCCAGAGCTGTTGCAGCACGATCATTGTGCATCACCTCCAGCCATGATGGCCATACTTCATCTGTAACTTCTTTGTCCTGCAACTCAGTTGCAACCTTCATGATCTCAGTACCACCTACAACTGTAGCTCCTCCTGCTTAGCTCAACAGCCTACCACTCATCAGAACTACCACCTGCAACCCTTAACAACCACAGCCAATACCATTCCATGGCAGCACCAGCTGCAACTCCATCTTAGTCACACAAGCATCAGTTCTGCAGCTGCAATACCAGCACACCCATTCCTGCACAAACCCATCTTTAGCAGCTCAGGCCATTACATTCACTCAATGATTTTTAATCCACCTAACTCATCTGCAAGCATCTAAACCATCTCAATCCATGACAGCAAACAAAACCTTGCAGTCTTAATCACCTTCTCCTCAGTTGTCTAGCACCAACACCCCTCGTTGCCAAATTCTCATCCATCTCTCAACTACAACAGCATACTCCATTCTTCAGCTTCTTGAACCCTACTCAAATGAGCAACATCACTACTTACAGCTTACTGCATTACTGCCTCCCATCCATTTTTGTTAAGCTTCATAGAACCACCACAAACTCCAGCTGCATATCCCATTCACTGTACCTGCAACTCCACAAGAACCTTTTCCATTTCAGTCCAACTCACTCCTAACCTGCACAGTCCCAGTATACATCCAATTCATTCAATTTCATTTTCCCATTCGCCTACATAGCTTCATTCATTCTCTCGCAACCCATACATTCATGGCAGCACCAGCTGCACAGATTAGCTTCTCTTACCAGCACCTTCTCTTGCAACCATTGCATAGCCTATTCCTTGTCTCGCAATGTCTTGTAAGAATCTCAAAATCAACAGTAGCTGCTGCATTTTAGCTTCATACCCTCAGCTGCACCAGCATTTCCCTGTATAAAGCTGCATCTACATATTCCTCACAAACCACCAGAACCAAACTTCTTTGCCTTGCCTGACTGTCACCACCAATACCCACAGCTCCATATATCTGCACATATTCCATCTCCTTCAGCTACAGACTAAGCTCACTGCATCACCTGTAGTTTAGCTTCATGCCAATCCCATTCTAACTCAACTTCTTCACTGCCTCTATCTGCTTCATCATTCATTTGCAATATGTTCATACACACTTATAACACTCAGCTCCAGCTCCATTATAGCTTCTCAGCATCAACTAGTAGCACCATCTCCTCAAGGCCAATATCTAACACTCATTTACACTCTCAACTCACACCCCAAAACAAATGCAAAAATCGAATTTTTAAAGTTGAAACCTTACTCATTACCATCTTGCTGTTCTCCCAGTAAAACTCATTCACAAACCTAAGCTTCTCAACATCTCCACAGGCAAACCACCAACACCACAAACTCATTTCAAGCTACTGAATCCACAACACAACAGCAGCAACACCACCATTGCTCATTCCACCATCACCTTCAAAACCCTAACTTCAATTTCTTCTTTTTTGTTCATAAACCGACCCATTAACAGCATCCCATCTCAGATTCATCTCAAAAACAGCAACAACATCTTTATGTCTCACAGATTGAACCCATTTGAGAACAGCCACCAATTCATTCTCCCAGTTTAACCTTGATTCAACCACAATCAATTCATCTTCAATTTCAGTTGCAGTGACCACCAAGACCCATCTCTTAATTTTCCTCTCAATTTCGATATTTGTTCTCATCAGTTGATTTCAGAAAACCTACAGATCCCCTTTTTCTAATTTCTCATCATCTAAACATTTTTGATTCATCAATTACAACTTCAATCACATCTTCACTGCCATAATCTCGATATGTTTCTCTCAAGAACATTAAACTTCTTCTCTCGATTTCTCGGACAAACAGCAGCAGCCACTGCTTTCTTCTATCCTCAATTTCATGAACAATGATTGAGAAAGAAATGACTCTTCTCGACTTAAGGGTTATGAGAGTAGTGTTATACCCAGTGTTAGGTCATCTTGATAAGGGCTACCCAGCTGATATCCCCTTAACCAATGCTAGTGTTTGTTTAGTTCTCTTCCAAATAGAGTTGTCCATTAACGAACTGTGGCCTGTCTTTAGTGATCTGTCAGATAATTTCCCCTCATCCTCTGCTGGACTCCCTCTTGCTCAACCGTAGCTAGCTTTGCTCGTCTGTGAATTGGTCCTTTGTGCTCCTTTTCGCTCCAAATGAACACTTTCTTCCTTGAATTCTTTCACCAACAACAGCCATCTTTAACTTCTCAAATTTACTTCTTCCCTTCAATGTCTTTTCATCACTAAAGTTTTCAGGCTTTTCAGACAAAATTGCATCACTAAAGCCGACATACTTTTCAGACAGAGATGAAGAAATAAAAACAAATAATGAGAAATAGTTTGTCTCCAATAGCCATCGCACATGAGATGAGGTTTTCACGCTGTTTCTTCTTCTTTTGTTCCAAATGACTCCAAAGTACCTAAATACTCAAAAACAAACATAAGATACATATTTTACAAGAAAACTTAGCGAAGAAAGCATAAACAATAGATAAATATCAAGGTGTTTTAGACACCTATCATATTCCCCCACACTTAGACTTTGCTAGTCCTCGAGCAAATCAAATAAAATAATTATAAAACATACATACAACTCCGTCTCGTCGAGGCTATAGTCACTTTTAGCATAAATAACAAGCCTTTGAACCCCTAGGTGTCCCTAGTGGACGAGTTATAGTCTCGTGAAGGTTTACAAGAGGTCTGCCTACAAAACCTATATTTCCAACTCCGTCTATTTGTGACAAATCAATGAGCGAATCCAAAATGACTACATGAGGAGGTACCTTGAGCAAATTCAATTCATATATAAGTAAATAAAGCTCTAATTAGATAGTCGAACAAACCACAATACTCGGAAACTAACAAACCACAATCACAATGAAAAGATTAAGAAAATGGATATAGATGTAGATGTTGGCGAATGTTGACAAGTGATCGGTGTTTCCCATATATGTATGAAGGTCACCGCCAAGATGGACCTATACAACCTATTGGATTGAGCTATTGGTCTGAATTCTAGTGTCAACACACCGTCATATACAAGGGAACTAGTGGTCAACAATCTTAATTCTACATCAACTCAACCGGCATATACAAGGGAACCAGGAGTCGACTTTATTCAACAAATATAATATTTTCCTTTTCTTTTTTTTTCACTTTTTTTTTTTAAACAACATGATTATATCTTTTGGATCCAAGTGCATGCTTCTTGTCAGCAAGTATGTGATAGTTGCCTTGGATCCTGCATTCCACGCTTGATTAGGCAACGGAGACAGGTACAACGTTTCACACATATTGCTATCCAAGTATCTTTTTTTTATTTCCATTTGGTCTTATTGGTCGGTCTCTTTTTTTTCTTTTTCTTTTCTTAGCAACTCAATTACTTTATTTCATCCTAGCAGTAATAACAAGTCGATGTTTAGTGACCCACCAAAGCACTTAGAAAACAATAGATAAATATGGAAAAATAAAAATAGAACGTGATATGGTGATATTCCGAGAAATGGTAACAACTATCATGTAATTTACAATTTCTGAGCTATGTCCATCCTTTTAGTTAATTGGTTCATCAACTCCTTCAATCAAGATGGTTCCATCCACTTATAGTGTCATCCTAAAGGCACAAGTTTCTAGATTTCGGAGTTCATAAAGCACAATGTTTTTCTTGGTTTTTCTATTTTTCTGATTTTTTTTTTAACTAAAGGCATAAAACAAAAGGTATCAAACAAACTATACAAACATATAAATGCTCCCCCACACTTAAACTTTACATTGTCCTCAATTTAAAATTGAATCGTCCAAAGAAAGGTCAAGGTGGGAAATTCTGCAAATGATATGCAAAAACAAAGAAAATAAAGATAAAAGCAAATGCTTAAAAATAAAAAGATAAAGATAAATATAAAGATACAAAACCGGTGGGTTGCCTCCCACTAAGCGCTTGGTTTAAAGTCGTCAGCCCGACTTGCTCCTTGTTTGCTACGCCTTAGCCGGCTTACAACACATTATGGAAATATGATTGAATGGTACTTGGGTGTTTCCTCGCCTCAAAGATGTTGAAGTGAACGACTTCTTCATCGAACTCCATAGTCAAGGTGCCATTGTGAACATCAATCTTCGTTCTAGCGGTATTCATAAATGGTCTACCCAAAAGTAAAGGTGTAGACGAGGATGAATTCACATCACTCATGTCTAAAACATAGAAATCCACTGGAAATATTAGTCCTTTTATCTGCACCAAAACATCCTCAACAATCCCTTTAGGGTAAACATTAGATCTATCGGCAAGTTGAATAACTATGTCGGTTTTATTAAGTGGACCAAGATTTAAAGTATCATAAATCGAAGTAGGCATAACATTAATAGACTCTCCTAAATCTAACATAGCTTTTGCAAACCTTGTTTTACCAATAGTGAATGGAATAGTGAAACTACCGGGATCTTTCAATTTAGGTGGGAGTTTCTTTGTAAGATACGCCGAAGCGTTTTCCCCACACTCATTACCTCATTACCGGTTAGCTTGTGCTTGTTAGTGCACAATTCCTTTACACACTTTGCATAGCGAGGAGATTTCCTAATTACTTCAATGAGTGGAATATTCACTTGGACCTTCTTAAAAACATCCCAAATATCCCTATCTTGTTCCACCTTCTCATTAGCTTTAGCGAACCTGCCAGGAAAAGGTAGAGGAGGAACATAATTAGAAACAAGAGGTTTAGAGTTGGATTTAGTTACCTCGGGAGTTTGGGGAAAATCTGCGTTCTTTTCCTCCAAAATTGGTTCTCTTGGGGATTCTTCTTCACCCGAATTAGTAACTTCGGGTTGCACAAATTGTGTACCACTTCCCAACGTAATAGCATTGACACCCTCTCTTGAGTTAAGAGGTTGGGAAGGGAGTTTCTCACCATTTTGTGCATTCAACTGCTTAATCTCCTAGGCCATTGAACCAACTTGTGTTTGCAAGTCCTCGACCGCACCCTTCGTTCTTTGCATAAAATATTTCAGCAACTCTTCCATTTTGGACCCTTGATTTTGAGGTAGTTGTTGTTGCTGCTGGAATTGTTGTTGTTGTGGTTGACCAACTTGTGATTGCAACTCCTTAATTGCATTATCCGTTTTCTGTTGATTTAAGTTTGCTAGTTGTTGATTTTGTTGTACCACAGACATTAGAGCCTCCGCCAAAGTACTTATCTTTTCCAATTCTGTATTACGCCTTTGTTGTGGTTGTTTCACTTGTTGTTGGAACTCATTCGGATGGATGTATACAGAACTTGCACTTGCAACTTACTCGTAAGTGTTGGAGTAAATACCATACGACTGAGTTGATAATATAGCATTAACATGCTCTGTGTTCTCATAAGCTGGGCGTGATGGTTTTACAACCACTGCTGCAATTTGATGCATCATTGCCATCATGTTGCTCATTTGTTGACGTAATTCAATAATCTCGTCAACTTGATTAACTCCCTTGGTAGGTGGTTCCGATCGAAGACTTGAGAATTGCTGAGAATTTGTTGCCATACTCTCGACCAACTCTCGAGCTTGTGTCACCGTCTTGTTCATTAATGCACCACCACTTGCAGCGTCAAGGAGATTCTTATCACTTAGTAGTAAACCATCATAGAAATATAGAATAATCAACGTGTCGCTGAATTGATGGTGCGGGCAACTAGCCACCAATCTTTTGTAACTTTCCCAACATTCATACAATGTTTCACCTTCCATCTGCGTAATCCCACTAATCTCTTTACGTATTTGGGCTGCTTTGGACGCAAGAAAATACATCTCTAAGAAAAGTTTCTTCAACGCTGGCCATGTCGTGACACTACCCGGTGGTAAGTAATAAAACCAATCTTTGGCTACATAGAGTAAAGATAAAGGAAAAGCACGCAACATTCCCTCATCTGCATCAGCACCTTGAGGTATCATGCTTGTAATAAACCATTGAAAATCCAAAATATGCTTGTATGGATCCTTCGAGGCAAATTCATGGAACTTTGGTATTTGACTGACCAAACCTGGCTTAATATCGAAGGCGGATGTTACATCAATACACCATTGTTGTTGGTCCAACTTTTGAGAAGCTAGCTCTTTGAGTATATGATTTGCATCACCCATTGCTTCCTTCAGTTTGTATTTCAGCAAGGTACCTGAAACACAATTCTCAAAAACAAGATTAGAATAACATCAAAATAAGAAACTAAAACAAAATAACAAGCCGTATGCCTTCCCGGCAACGGCGCCAAAATTTGATCGCAGTCGTATGCGTCAAAAAAAATTCCACTTTCTTACTCAACAAAATATAAATGAAGTATAAAGTAAGGAAGAGTTTGTATCCACAGAGAGGCGATTGTTGTTATCAAATTCTAGTTTCTTAGTAACCAAAAGGGGGGATTTCTGATTTTTTGCAAAATAAAAGTAAAATAAAAGCAAAGTAAATAGTTGGAAGTAATCAATGAGAGAAAGATATTGGTCAAGGAATTCATCTTCAATCTTAAACATGTGCTTGCATATATGATTAGAATTACGATTTAATCTCTTTTATTATCAAAAGCCTAGAATATCAAGAGAGCAAGATAATCTGAAAATTTCCTAAGTTCATCAACACACACATTAGAGATGCGTATATGAATTCTACCTAAAGAATAACCTAACGCCTTGCGCTAATTAAGTTCAATTCCTAGGAGCACTAAATTGGGAAATAGGCTAATCAATGCAATTGTCATACATTACGCATGATAATTAAGACAATGGTCAAACTCTACATATGATTACAAGAGTGTATCACTACAAACCATAATCATATCATGCTACTTGTATTTGGGGTTATCGCTCGATGAAAACCCTAAAATAGCTATGGACAAGATGCGAGTTCAATTAATTGGCCACTTAACTAAACAAACACCAAAATCCTATCACAATACATCAATCATGTGATATTAAAAACAGTAGAGATATGAACGATAATCAAGAGAGAAAACTAATGCATTAATCAAGCACAAGTTTTAGAAATAGGACTACATACTTAACCAATAATATAAGATTTAGCTACTCATAGCTATGGAGTTCATCATAATCAATAATCAAATAAAGAAGATGAAAACTAAATACGAAAGCAAACCCTAGTTGATGATATCCTCCAGAGCTCCAAGTAGAAAATACGTGATATCAAAAAGAAGTAAAACTTCTCCTTTTGTAGCTTTTCTCCAAAATTAGGTCCAACTCTTCAAAGTCCATTAGATGAAAATCCACCAAGCCCGTATGTGTGAGAAACCCATGTAGAAAATATGTCCCAAAACTGTCGCCGGAAAACTTGGTTTATCGCTGGAAATTAGCCGAAATCCGGTACCGGAAAACTATCTCAGGTGACCGGCAAAGTTCACCCGGTCACCAGTCAAACGATACAACTCGGGTCAACCGATTCAACTCGGGTCATGCACCGCGTCATGCCGAGTTGACTATCTAACTTGGTTGGTTAGTCTCTAGCCAGAGCTGTTGCCGCACGATCATTGTGCATCACCTCCAGCCATGATGTCCCTACTTCATCTGTAACTTCTTTGTCCTGCAACTCAGTTGCAACCTTCATGATCTCAGTACCACCTACAACTGCAGCTCCTCCTGCTCAGCTCAACAACCTACCACTCATCAAAACTACCACCTGCAACCCTTAACAAACCACATCCAATACCATTCCATGGCAGCACCAGCTGCAACTCCATCTTAGTCACACAAGCATCAGTTCTGCAGCTGCAATACCAGCAAACCCATTCCTGCACAAACCCATCTTTAGCAGCTCAGGCCATTACATTCACTCAATGATTTTTAATCCACCTAACTCATCTGCAAGCATCTAAACCATCTCAATCCATGACAGCAAACAAAACCTTGCAGTCTTAATCACCTTCTCCTCAGTTGTCTAGCACCAACACCCTTCATTGCCAAATGCTCACCCATCTCTCAACTAAAACAGCATACTCCATTCTTCATCTTCTTGAACCCTACTCAAAAGAGCAACATCACTACTTACAGCTCACTGCATTACTGCCTCCCATCCATTTTTGTTAAGCTTCATAGAACCACCACAAACTCCAGCTGCAAATCCCATTCATCACACCTGCAACTCCACAAGAACCTTTTCCATTTCAGTCCAACTCACTCCTAACCTGCACAGTCCCAGTATACATCCAAGTCATTCAATTTCATTTTCTCATTCTCCTACAGAGCTTCATTCGTTCTCTCGAAACCCACACATTCATAGTAGCACCTCAGCACCAGCTGCGCAGATTAGCTCCTCTTACCAGCACCTTCTATTGCAACCATTGCAGAGCCTATTCCTTGTCTCGCACTGTCTTGTAAGAATCTCAAAAGCAACAGTAGCAGCTGCATTTCAGCTTCATACCCTCAGCTTCACCAGCATTTCCCTGTATAAAGCTGAATCTACATATTCCTCACAAACCACCAGAACCAAACTTCTTTGCCTTGCCTGACTGTCACCACCAATACCCACAGCTCCATATATCTACACCTATTCCATCTCCTTCAGCTGCAGACTAAGCTCACTGCATCACTTGTAGTTTAGCTTCATGCCAATCCCATTCTAACTTAACTTCTTCACTGCCTCTATTTGCTTCATCATTCATTTGCAATATGTTCATACACACTTACAACACTCAGCTCCAGCTTCATTCTAGCTTCTCAGCATCAACTAGTAGCACCATCTCCTCAAGGCCAATCTCTAACACTCATTTACACTCTCAACTCACACCCCAGAACAGATGCAAAAATCGAATTTATAAAGTTGAAACCTTACTCATCACCATCTTGTTGTGCTCCCAGTAAAACTCATTCACAAACTTAAGCTTCTCAACATCTCCACAGGCAAACTACCAACACCACAAACTCGGTTCAAGCTTCCACTGAATCCACAACATAGCAGCAGTAACACCACCATTGCTCATTCCACCATCACCTTCAAAACCCTAACTTCAATTTCTTCTTTTCTGTTCATAAATCGACCCATTAACAGTATCCCATCTCAGATTTATCTCAAGAACATCAACAACATCTTCATGTCTCACAGATTGAACCCATTTGAGAACAGCCACCAATTCCTTCTCCCAGTTTAACCTTGATTCAACCACAATTAATTCATCTTCAATTTCAATTGCAGTGACCACCAAAACCCATCTCTTAATTTTCCTCTCAATTTCGATATTTGTTCTCATCAATTGATTTCAGAAAACCTACAGATCCTCTTTTTCTAATTTCTCATCATCTAAACATTTCTGATTCATCAATTACATCTTCAATCACATCTTCACTGCCATAATCTCGATTTGTTTCTCTAAAAAACATTAAACTTCTTCTCTCGATTTCTCGGGCAAACAGCAGCAGCCACTGCTTTCTTCTATCCTCAATTTCATGAACAATGATTGAGAAAGAAATGACTCTTCTCGACTTAAGGGTTATGAGAGTAGGGTTATACCCAGTGTTAGGTCATCTTGATAAGGTCTACCCAGCTGATATCCCCTTAACCAATGCTAGTCTTTGTTTAGTGCTCTTCCAAATAGAGTTGTCCCTTAACGAACTGTAGCATGTCTTTAGTGATCTGTTAGATAATTTCCCCTTATCCTCTGCTGGACTCCCTCTTGCTCAACCGTATCTAGCTTTGCTCGCCTGTGAATTGGTCTTTTGTGATCCTTTTCGCTCCAAATGAACACTTTCTTCCTTGAATTCTTTCACCAACAACAGCCATCTTTAACTTCTCAAATTCACTTCTTCCCTTCAATGTCTTTTCATCACTAAAGTTGTCAGGATTTTCAGACAAAATTGCATCACTAAAGCCGACATACTTTTCAGACAGAGATGAAGAAATAAAAGCAAATAATGAGAAATAGTTTGTCCCCAATAGCCATCACACATGAGATGAGGCTTTCGCGATGTTTCTTCTTCTTTTGTTCCAAAGTACCTAAATACTCAAAAACAAACATAAGATACATATTTTACAAGAAAACTTAGCGAAGAAAGCATAAACAATAGATAAATATCAAGGTGTTTTAGACACCTATCATTGACTAAGCTAATTGCCAAGGCCTGAACCATTTGCAGGGCTTATGCCTAATGTTTCACCGTGATGGCACTTCTGCAACACAGCCAATGCACTTGCAAGTCCCATCGTCACATCCATATATCCCAGCACACGACCCATTTGACTGCGGCTACATCTCTTCTCTATCTTACAACACACAACCACCAGTAACACTGCCAACTTCAGCTGCATGACCATACTCAACAATCACCATTTCCTCTACTTTTACTCCAGCTGCTCTTACCATACTTAGCAATCACAATTCCCTCTACTTTTACTTTAGCTGCTCTTTATGCATCATCTTCTGTAACTTCAACAATACTCTACCGTTACATCGACCACCAACTGAATTCTGGGGCATTGCTTCTACGACATCACCAGAACCACTAGTACCAACATCATTCCTTGTTGAGATTCACAATCCAATCGACCCAAGAACCATATCCCATTTCTTATTCCTTAGAAACCCATCTCTAAATCACCAAAAGCAGATCATTTTCACATGTTCATTATTATCAGTCCATACCCTAGGTTCATCTCTGTAATAGACCCTAACAAATACATGCACATATTCATCTTCAATCAAAACCCTAACCTCTATGTAACAGAACAACCCATAGCAGCTTCAATTCAAACCCTCAACTAGTCATCCAGCTACAAATCTTTCTTGCTATCTATCTCTCTGAGTAAACACAAACAGCATCAACAACACCTTTTTACCTCAACCATCATATCAAACTCTTTGTAATAACAACCAAAACCCACTTATGATTCGTTCTCAATTTTCAAACCTCTACCAATTACAGCCATGAATCGACAGTAGAACCCATATGTTCATCTTGAGTCATCTCCCTGAAGATCATTTTTGGCTTTATATCCCTGCCATTTATCAGTAAACACCACAAGTCTTCCAAACATACTGCATCTCAATAAAACAACACTTCCATTTCATAGCAACACATCAAGCTTAGCTGCATTAAGACTTCAACTCATCTACAACCCTAACCATTGCAATTCAGACCTTGTTCTATCCTCAACTGCAACACACCACCCATATCTACATACCAGCACCAGCTTCATCTCAACACCTACAATGAATCTATCTGCAGCTAGCACCAATTTCCAGTATATTCTTCTCAATTTCGAACTCATGTCTAAACTCTCCTCAAATATCCATAAATACCATCAGCCATGCAGATAAAATCCCCAATTTTCCCAGTTAGGGTTTATGAAAAAAAATCCCCAGAATCGATAAATCAGGGTTTTTGAAATCTAATATGAAACTGACTGAAACAGGTTTTGATTACCAACCTCATGATGTTCGCGAACATAATGACGATATCTTGTTGAAAACCACTGTGTTAAACAACCAGTTACCTTCTATGGATGAAAATCTTCACAAAGTAGCACTATAAATGGATCAAAACCATACACATGAACTTCATAATCTATTATTTATCTGATCTCGGTGAAAACCACTCGAAATCTCTCGATACCTCTCTACTTTTAGGGAATCGCCATTTTTGCAGAGAGTTTAGACAGAGATACGGCCGAGAAGATAATGAACTCGAAATGAAAACCTAAATTGTTATAACATATGTCTTAGTTTGACTAATCATGTCTGTATAAGTCATCCTCAAGATATACACTAATAAGATGTTTGGTCTCAGATCTACTGTGGTTAGGTTAAAAACATACTTGTAAATTTACAAGAGACTTTAACTCTGACTCTGTGGGACCCAGCGACTTAACACCCGTTTTAACGGAAGTGTCTCTTTTGTTAATTGATTGTAACAGTAGGACCATTTTGCAAATCGGATCCTAATTGTAGGACTATTTTGTACATTTACCAACAAAATAAAAGCACACACTTAGGGCGTCACCTAGGGCCCCAAATTGTTGTGTCCAGAAGAATATTAATAGTCAAATCGTAATAGTTGTAAGTGTTTTGAAACGTTAGCTAGGGATATCAACGTCACTTATCGTAACAGATAGTGGCTCATCCGCTTCTATTACATTAAGAATTATCGGATATCCGATATTTTCTGATAGAAATATGAATTTCAATTCCGATTCCGTTACGTTGGATCTATCGGATATCAGATAATATTCCGATAATTTCCGGTATGTTACAGAACACAAATATACAAGTCCAAATCCATCTCAAAATAGTCATTTATCAGTTCAAACCATGCCACACAAAGTAAAGACATGTATACAAATGTTCTAAAAATAATTCTTGCAAAATAAAAAAGTTACAAGACAAAGAAACTAAAAAAAAATGGATTCTTGGACCGAGATGTGAAATTTCATAGCTTGTTGCAGACTACAGTGTAACTGCATTCCTCCTTAGACCTAAGTCCTTACTTACCCCTTAGTTCTTATGCATCTGCATTTTCAAAGAAAATCAAATGTGTTACTTAGCAATGGCAGTGCAATAAATATAAAAGGAAATGATCAAAGGAAAGTTACAACCAGCAGTAATACAACTATCATTGTCACTGATACTGAGATTTGGCATCCAATCACCCAAGAAAAATAATGATTGGACAAGTTCTGGAGCTACTGAACCCCTGTGAGATGTGAGAACCCTACCACCTGTAGTTGCATAATAACCTACAACTACACCCTCAGTAGAATTAGTAAAAACTCAAGAAGTTCTTGATGATGAATAACAATTTTCTTATTAATGTTCTCAATTGATTACAAAGAAGTATCTAAATGGAACTAGAATAGTTACAACTTTCTCTATTCTCTTTCCTAAGATATTTTCTAACACTCACTAAAAGAACCTCCCGAATTTTACATTTGAACTCCTATTTATAGTAAAACTTATACAGTTGTATATGAGTTGCGAAGTATCGTAACTCATACTCGCACAATTATTCCATCCTCGTAAAACTTCATATTTCTCCGCGCTACTTCTATCATCGTATCTTTACGATACTCGTGAACTATTATCTTGCGATATTCAGTACCTACATCTTGCCTATTCTCATGTCAATTCTACGAAGAAGAAATGTCATGAGAATCCCTATTCTCGTAAATTTAGTGTAGTTATTACCATCCATCAAGTTCGCAACACGTCTTTTTACTTTTCCCTTATCTTTTTGACACGTTTCTTCGTAACCGTTCTTTTCAACCGTTCACGCTTACTCGTATTAATGAGTTTTTATCTTCATCAAATTCTCTTATAAATATTATCCTTTGTTTTTGCTTTTTATTCTCTTATTCATCTTCTTCACCACTTCTGCCTCTGTAATCTCTTTTATCTTTTTTCCCTCTTATATTCAATGGCACCAAAGAAGAAAACTATTGAACAAATTAATGCGAAACTTGCTGATAGAGACCTTATTCTCTCTGAGATTGAAGGTTATGCTAATAAATCTTCTCTCTGTGTGAAGCTCTTTACCAACTATGTTTTGGATGATCAGAAAATTTTAATCTCACGAGGTCAAATCCTCGCAGGTCTTCCTCTTCCTCTTTATGATGTTAACTTTCCTCTATTCTATGAAATTATTTCCCACCCCAATTTTTCTTGTGCCATTTACCAATTGACTGGTGATTGTATTCGCCTCTTAGTTGAATTCGCAAATCGTGTCGCTTTGGGAAATCTTTGTATTCAGATTGATCTTAGGAAACCTGGATTTGAAAATATAGAAGTTGTTGTTGCGAATTATCTGAGTTGAGGGTTTCTTCAAAAATTACACACTAATTCCTGCGAGGAAAGAAGATAATCGTTGGGGTGTTCGTCTTCATCGTAAAGCTAATATCGCAGCAGATGATCTTCTCATGCACGATATTGATTATGCTTCAGGAAATAATAAGACACCTCGTCGTTCTAATGATGAAGATTGGTATAAGTACCCTTTAATATTATTGGGTTCTTATATTTCTGGGATAGTAGAACTTCCTGCGAACCTTCGTAACCACTATTATCAACCTTGGGTTTTTAGAAATGTATGTACTTCCATCTCCTTATCTTTTTGTTACCCTTTAATTTCAAATGAGGTAAGAAACACTCTTGTATTTTTCTAAACAATATATTGTTGCCTCTGTTTCTTATCCTTATTTGAAATTAAAGGGTACCACTTCTTCCTGAGATTGCTGCGAGTGAAAATAAAAGTTCTACTTCTTCTAAAAGGCTTACTGCGAGACAACAAACTCTTCGTTCTGAGAAGGTTACCCAAGCTTCTGATAGTCAAGATGATGCTCTTCGCAAATAGAAAAATAAAACTTCAAGATGTTGTTTACGAGAGGAGGAAAAAGAAGATACTCTCAACCAAATCTCATTCCAATGTAATTTCTTCTAATGAGAACATTGAGGAAGATCTTGGTGATGAAGATGATAAATTTCCTGAGAAGGATTTTAGTTCTAATTCCGATACCCTTTCTGATGAAAGAGATGATGATAATGATGTTGATGAAGGTGGAAATGAAGATTATAGTATCCCAAAAACTTTTGCCTCTGCAATGGTTAGCATCTCTGAGGCTTTCCTCCATTCTTCTCGTGGATTAGGAAATTCTCCTACAGCGAATGCTCGCAAACTTATTGCGAAGGCTTGTAAAGTTCCTACTGTAATTGATAATAACTCCCTCAAAGGAATTTCAAGATTCGTCTCTCCTGCTTCATTATATGCTTTAGGTAGCATGGTAAGTTTCTTCTATATTCCTTGTCTATTTCCCTTATTTTGTTGATTTCTAACCCCTTTTTTCTTGTTTAGGTTGGAAGAGTTAGTTGTGCAGCTGCTTCTGATTGGGAAAGACGTCATTCTATTGCTGAGAAGAAAACTTTGAATCGTTGTAAGAAGTTAGAGGTTGAAAATTCAAATCTCCGTCAGAAAGTAGAGGATTTAAGTATTGATAACGCATAATTAATATCCCGTCACGAAGATAATTCACAATCTGCGAGCATCTCAATTGATAATTCTTCTCTTCTTGAGGAGAATAATCAATTAAAGCTTAAAAATTCTTCTCTTCGTAATGATAAAAAGAAACTAGAAGGTAAATTATTTGCGATGGTAATTATTTTGGTTACTTTTCCTTCGTAATTTGCTAACCAATTCCTTAATTTCTCTCCTCGCTGCAGAAAATTATGCGAAGATGAATAATGATCTGGAAACTATCCTTGCTAATCGTAATAAGAAAATTTCTGACTTGAGATCTCAGCTTCTAATTTCCCAGCATAACCATAGTTTATATGTCAAGTGTTTTCGAGCTAAGATGACTCGCAAGATTTGCGAAGATAATGAAATTCCTCTCAAGAAGTACCATACGCTCCTTCTCGAAGAAATTCCTGAAGATACTCCATATCTGGAAATCTCTGAAAGTGAAGTTGAAGATGATAGTGAAGTTGAAGAAGAAGATCATTTTGATGGAAATAGATCGCCTGACAAATAACTTCAATCTTTTTTTGTATATCTTTTCTGTAAATTCACTTTTTTTTGTATGTCTGTTCTGTTTATTTTCAATACAACACTTTCTTCTTGATTGCACTTTTAATCAATCCAACAATTTCTTTTTCAAAGCTTAATTTTGAATTAATCTTTCTTTGATGTTTGTTTCCCTTATTCGCATAACTTGATCATGTGGAGAGAAATAATATATATCTTAAATACTTAGCTTAGTATTCCCTTTCCCATTATTATTGCTCTTCAAATGATCAATTATCGCTGGAAGTATTAGAATATCCTTCTTATTATGATTATGAATAAAAAGTCCTTCCTTTGAAGTATAAGAAGTATAAGCCTTTTGCCTTTTGTGGAATATTGCGAATCAAATAATAAATATCCCCTTGAAGTATAAGAAGTATGAAGTATATAAAATATGAAATACCCTTAAGAAGTATAAGAAGTATAAAATATCTTTTGAAGAAGTATTAGCAGTATTCAATTCATGAAGAATTTCCCAATATATGAAGAAGTATAAGAATTGTATGAAGAAGTATAATAAGTACTTAACCTTCGCAAAATTAAATATCCGTTGAAGAAGTATAATAAATATGATATACTCTAGAAGAAGTATAAATAGTATTGAATTTGTAGAAAAATATTCAATATATGGAGAAGTATAAGAAGTATTTAATTCTCGTAACATTTTACGAGTATGAACTTATTTGTATTTGATTACTATCAAAATCGCATCTTTTGTTAAGTCTTCGTGAAAATTCTTCAATGATGTTATCTTCTTTGATAGGGCTTCTTGTAAAAATTCTTCAATGATATTGACAGAGTTGTCTTCTCTTCAAAACTTCTTAATGTATATTCTTGTAAAATTTCTTCAATGATATTGACGAAGTTGTCTTCTTTTCAGATCTTCATAATGTGTATTCTTGTATAATTTCTTCAATGATGTTGATGCAATGAATTTCATTAATTTCTGTGGTCTTATCATGCCTTCCTAAGTAAAGGTCTTATTTTGCCACCTCTTTTGTAGTAAATTTTTGTATTTGCGATAATATGACAAGTCTGAACATTCTTGCAAACATACAACCTCGTGACATTATCGTCTTGCGATGAAATCGCAGGACGTTCTTACACTTTCATGCAAAAACCCATTGATCTCATCTTAACTTCTTTGTATAGTATTTTAGCCTCTTTAGGAAGTGTTGCGACAATATGACAGGCCTAAATATTCTTGCGAACATAAATCCCCATGACATTGCCGTCTTGCGATGAAATCGCCAGACGTCTCTACACTTTCACCCATTGATCTCATCTTAACTTCTTTATTATGTTCTGCGAGTTCTTTATTCTTTTCTTTCTTTCTTTCTTTTTTTTTTTTTTTTTTTTTTAGAAGGCTCGCAGAACTTCATTTGTTGCACAAATATGACAAGCCTTTATGTTTTCGCAAACAAGAAGCCTCGTGACATTTGCGTCTTATAGCACGTATCAGCTCCCTAATGGAGGGTGCTGCCCTTTATCTTCCCCCTGATTTCCCTTCAAGGAAGCGTACATCGACCATACAAGGTTAGCTCTTCCCATCCGGTTCTGCCAACAACCATCTTTTGATCGCAACCTCTTATCCTTTTTGCCTATAGGGCTTATAGTTACGAGGTTGCACCCTATGGGGTATCTTTGGGCCAAGTGCATCATTTTCCAAGACTTGTCAAAAATGGCAGATGTGGTTCAACCTCACCCGGCACTCTTGACTCAAAGTGTACCTCGGCGCCTTGATCTTTTTCTGCACTTCTTGGGAAAGATAGTATGCCTTAGTCGCCCAACCTAAATCCTCTTACACCGCATTTTATATTGCGTAATGTTGCTAGATTAGGTGAGAATCCAAGGTCTCTAACCCGGATAGGTACCCCATTATTGGGTTGTACCCCTAAATTTTTACCATGTACTAAGGGCCCTTGGTGGTGTTCCGGTTACCCTTAGCCACGTTATAGGTACCCCCTTAAATGACGTACTGTAGGACTTTGCCTCTTACGAAATATAGCTTCGCGAACTAGGGTGTACGCCACAAAGGTTTGTCTGTATAAAATTTTTCTTCGCTCTCTTTCTTTTTGAGGCTGATCACAGATTGCGGTCTTTTATTCGCAAATTAATGAAATTTTAATCGGAATATAAATTCTGAAATTTGTAACTTTTTCCAATTTCTGCGAGCAAACAATATTCGTAAAATTTATCACAAAATAAAAATTTTGTTTTGCCACATACCTTATTTCCACGAGCAAACATACTGATTACCTTCTTGTTTTATTATTTTCCTTCTTCTTTCTTCGCAAATCACAATCCCTTATTATCATCGTAAATTTCTTGTATGATTATCATCGTAACTTTATTCTCTTTTTCCTTAATCCTCTGCCATTAAATTTTCACTTCTTTTACTGACCTTTGCTCTTTTTCTCCAATTTTCCTTCTCAGCAGTTTTTCCTTCGCAAACTTCTACTTTTGTATCGTAACATTTCTTTCCCTCAGCCCAATCACCCTTGATAATTCCAATACCCTTCATATGATGAAACTTTATGCACTGATGTAGAGTAGAATCTATGCCTAGAATTCCATGAAGCCATGGTCTTCCTATCAAAGCATTATATGGTGATTCGACATCAACAACGCAGAACAATTTCGGTCAGCATTCCACTTAATGGAATTCGCATGCTCACTTCTCCTTTGGGCTTGTTCGCGGTTCCATTAAACCCATAAATTTTGTAGGTCGAAGGGATCAAATCTTCATCTTTTCCCCCCATAATTTTGTAAGCAGAATAGAAAAGGATATTGACAGAACTTCCCGTATCAATCAAAATCCTATTAAGACCAATTGATTCTTCCTCCATATCATCTTCGTTTTCTTCCATATTCATGTAATTTGCTAATATTACTACCAATGGATTATCATGTGCTTCACAACCTTCTGGAATTTCAGTGGCTTCAAAAGAAATTTCACGTTTCTGCCAATCTTCAAGTCGTGAAATTTTTGCGATGTTCATTACTTCCTTTCCTTCACCATCCCTCGCATATACCCTGCTTAATACATTATCATGAAAATCCTCTATGGTTTTATATGAATGAACAATGGAATTACATAAAACATTCCTTACTTTTGGTCCCACTTCTATATGTAGGATTTCTTCTCCCTTTTCTTTTGTTGTGTTCTCCCTGCGAGTTATGACTGGAGCCTGTGGTAATTGTTTGACTGTGTCTGCTTAAGTAAAAATTGATTTAGCTTTCCTTGATCAATCATTCGCAAGATTATCCTCTTGATATTATGGCAATTATTTGTAGAATGTCCATGAAAATGATGATATGAACAAAATTCATGACTTCTTGGACCCATTGGTGGTTCCTTTCCCATGTTCCATGGAGTTGGTATATTCTCTACCAGGATAATTGCTTTCCATATCTTTTCTACACTTGTATTCAAAGGTGGCAACTTTATCTCTTCCCTTACCATTCTTTGACCTCCTTGACCGTTGTTATAATTTTGTCTCTGGTTCCCTTGTCCAAAATAATTTTTCCTTTGTCCCCCATAATTTTCTTGTTGTTGATCTAATCTTGGAATTTGGTTATTTCCTATTCGATTATAGAAATTCTTCTCTCTATCATACTCTTCTTGATCTCTACTGCCCATTGCTACCATTTTTTCCTGGCTATCATTGATTTTCTTCTCTTCTGAAATTTGCGAAGAAGTTTGTGAGGATGTTTGCGAAGTACCTGATACTACATTGATTATTTTGGGAAGTAAATTTGCTCCTCCCTCTTGATTGCTAGTGTTTGCTACTAGATATGACTCCATCTTGTTTTGCTTTTCCTCTAGTGTAATGTATTCTTCTTGCAATTCTCGTAACTCTGTCATCATTATGGAATTTTTTCTTGAAAATTTGAACATATAATTGTTCAGTTGAACATCGCATTTATGAAGGACAGAATCAAGTATCTCTCATCCACACGCCCGCCATATCACTGCACATAGTCTTCCATCGTCTTACCAAATGCTTCAAACTTTCACCCACTCTTTGTTTTAAACCAAATACATCTTCAATACCAAGCCGTGAAGAGTGATTTGTGATATATGCTCCAAGGAAAGTTGCTTGCAAATGACTGAATGACGTAATAGTGTTCTTAGGGAGTCCTTCGAACCACTTTAAAGCTTCCCCTGTTAAACTCGATGCGAAGTACTTGCATAACACATCATCATGATTCTCCCATTGTAACATGCATCTTATGTATGCTTTAATGTGCTGAATAGCACATGAAGTCCCATCAAAGATACTGGTAAGTGTGGGCAAATTGCATTTTGGTGGAATTCCTCCCAATTGTACTTCTCTAGCAAATGGAGTCCTCGCAGCTTCCTCTATTGCTTCATCTAATTGCCTTCTATCTCCTCCTCTTCTATTGTTTATCATCCCTCTCATTTCTGCTAATTCTCGAAAGATCCGTGCATTTGCCTCATAATTCTCATCCATTGGTCTTTCTAATACAGATTCTCTTCTTCTACGTTCTTGCGCTTCCTCCCTTGCGATACTTCGCATTCTATCATATTCTTCATTAATGTTTTCATTTGCATAATTTTGCAAATATCTTATTTCTAAATTATCATAATTGTTCAGTCGCAGAGCATCTTGGAATTCTTGTTCTTCCCTTTCTATTCTTCTCATTCTTCTCATGCGAATATCATGAATTTCTTCTTCTTCATTTCTCCTTCTTCTGTGATTTATTTCTTCTTGATTTATTTGTACTCTGATTCGATAATTTGGTTCATTCCTCTCCACTTCTGTTTTTTGATTTACAATTCTTCTCTTAATTCTTTCATACTCAACATTTTGTTTGTTACGAGCCTCTTCATGTCTTCTAACTCCATTCTCATGATTGTTTTGATGTATTGCTTGTTGTCTCTCAGTTTTTTCCATAAGTTGATGTTCTTCCTCTCGATTCTGATTGTTTTCTCTAGGATTTGGTCTTGTTCGTAAATTCTCCATGCTTTGTTCGTGGTTTGGTATTAAAATGAAACGATTCTCTTGATTTCTATCACCTTGATTCTGCGCTTGTTCTTGCATATTATTTTCATTATTGATTATCGGTGAATTTTTTCCTTCTCTTTCTGTTCTAACATTTGATCTTGCAATACTTTGAGATTTCCTTCTTTGTAGCATCTCATTTTCCATCCTCAATTCTTGATTTTGTCTTGTTAAATTGGCACGTTCTTCAGCTTCGATCATTCGTTCTTTTTGGATTCCTTGTCTCAATGTTTCTAACATCTCCCTTTCTCTTTCAAGAATTGTTCCTCCCATCAACCTCCCATTTTCTCTGATTTGTGGTTCTCTATCTTCTTCTTCCGGTGTATTAGTTCTCCAAGTGTGTATACTCACTTGATCATGATCTCTTATTTGTTGAGCTTGATTTCTTCGATTACTCCTTCTCCTAATAGGTTCTCCTGTTATATTTACTTCTCCTCCTGCGAGTCTTACACTTCTTCTTACTTCAGTTAATGGTTTTGATGTGTTTCTTCTTCTTGTCATTTTTTCGGTACATGAATTCTTCAAACCCCTCCTTCTAGCGCCAATTATGTAGTTGCAGAATAACCTACAACTACACCCTCAGTAGAATTAGTAAAAACTCAAGAAGTTCTTGATGATGAATAACAATTTTCTTATTAATGTTCTCAATTGATTACAAAGAAGTATCTAAATGGAACTAGAATAGTTACAACTTTTTCTATTCTCTTTCCTAAGATATTTTCTAACACTCACTAAAAGAACCTCCCGAATTTTACATTTGAACTCCTATTTATAGTAAAACTTATACAGATGTATATGAGTTGCGAAGTATCGTAACTCATACTCACACAATTATTCCATCCTCGTAAAACTTCATATTTCTCCGCGCTACTTCTATCATCGTATCTTTACGATACTCATGAACTATTATCTTGCGATATTCAGTACCTACACCACCAACACTGAATATTGATTATGATGCTACACTTGTCACCGGAATAGCCAATACATCTCTTGCAATCTTTGAAATAGTTGGGAACTTAGGAGCATGATTCTTCCACCAACTTAAGATATCAAACCTCGATTCTTCAGTGAATGTGCCTTTAGGAAGAACTGGTTCCTCTAAGTATATCTCAAATTCTGACATCTGAACCTCAAACACACTGTTTTCCATCATAAACTCATCATAACCAAATTCATTTATTGTTGTTGTAGCTATAAAAATCTCAAATCCAGCTGAACGCATTCCATTATCAAAATAATATGGAACTGTAGTGTTGGTTTCATAAGAACAGAAAATAGCATTGAGTGAACTTTGAAATTTATTATAGTGAGTTTGATAGTTGGGAACAATATGTATTCTCTTCAAAACAAACTCCACCATCTAGCCTCATACCTATGATCTAAAACAATTCCAATGCCCATCAACATGTTACTTTATTTCCAATAGCTATCAAATGTTGACCTCATTTTTAATCCCATGTTTTTGATATACCCATGCTCACTTGATTCCCATACCTTAATGCATTTACTAACTTCTTGCGCCCAATTATAATACAAATTTGTTGTGGGATACTTAATCCCATCAAATTTGGTTGAAATCACATCAAATAATTCCAAACATTCACATATATGTATTCCTTGTTTCCACTCCTGAGAATTTGGTAGTATATTTAAGTCATTATCCAAATCAGTTGACCTAACAAAATCTTGTCTCAAAGCAATTGCATCCTTAAGCATCTTAAAGGTGGAGTTCTATCTGGTATCCACATCTAAACCAACAGACCTTCCAGGAAGCTTAACTTGGGCAATAGCATATTCAAATCTCTCTAATCTAGCCTGACTTGACTTGACATATTTCACACACTCTCTAATTATTGCATATATAAATGGAGAAGCTACTCCCATTCCACATAATACAATCAAATCCAATACATGATTGCTACACCTTATTTGGGTCAAATCCCCATTAAGAATTAGACAATCTTTACTATAAAATTATGACTTCAGACTTGCCATCATAACATCATTGGATCTAGCATTGTCAGCAGCTACAAAAAAACTTTATTATCTATGTTCCAATATAAGGCTACCGATTTCACTACAGATACTAGAAATTCTCCAATATGTGGTGATGGAACTAAAATTTATGCTAGTATTTTCTTAATCAGTTTCCAGTCATCATCTATGTAATGCATTGTCACACAACAATAACCATCTTTTGTATGCTTACATGTCCACATATCTACTGTTAAACTATATTTAGATGTTATTGTGTCAAATTGTTCTTGTAATTACAGTTTGAACTTAACTGTAGTTTCATGATATCATCCCTAACTGTATTCATATTGTAAAGCTTAGCAGTATGATTCAGAGACTTAACAAACTCACTAAAATATGGATGCTCAATTATAGTGATTGGATAACCATGCTTAGCAATCATCTTGGAAACAAGTATCCTAGTAGCATTGCATCATATTTTCAATTAGCTAACTTAGTTTGTGCATTACCTTTTATATAAATCGTGGATTAGCACGGGTCAAGAGTCGGGATTTTTCGATCCCTAATTGTTAATAGAGGTGATGTCTATGTGCTCATCCGTTCGTGGATATTTGTCGTACAATTCAGAAAGAGTTAACTTTTTACTAATTCGTTAATAAGATAGTTAACTCTGCAAAGAAAAGAGATGTTTTTAAGTTGCCACCTGACTAAGGGGAGTCAGGACCCTTTAACTAGTCTGAATTCTTTCGGGGAAAACAAATCTAGTTATGAATTACATGTTTATAGTCTGTTATCATAGAGTCTGGGTAAGGAGATACTAGTACGGGATGGGAAGGTGTTAGGCACCCACCAACCGCCCAATCTTAAGATTGGACTCTATTGAATGATTAAATGGGGAATGTTTATAATTTACTTTTACCAAAACTTACGTAAACAGGCTTGTGATATCATAAACTGGAAATGGAGATTAGATTTTCATGCATGATCTGTTTAGAATAGAGACATAGTTATAAGCTGAGCGAAGCTTTTACTATACATTTAGAGATCAAGAGTTTATATCAACTCTTATTATTTTAGGTGTCCAGGGGGGCTTTGACCAACTCCTAAATTTATTAAGAGTCTAGTTTGACTCAAAATTAATCATAGAAAGGATTAAGGGCAATCGTAAACATGATAAATATCATATAAAGTCTAGGTCTACGATAGACTTAATTACTAAAACTTTAGAGTTGTTCCTGGTATGATAGCATGGAATTTATGGCCAGTTCTAAATTTAGAATTGACTTAACACCAAATTTAATTTGGTAATCTACAAGGATTTGAGGACAAATCGATGCATAATATAATTTTGGTGAATACTTTAATTCAACCGTAGATCATTAATTTAGATCTAAATTAACTCCACTTTCAAATTCGAAATTTGGATGAAATTCAGAAATTAAATAATTAACATGCAGATTAGCTCAACATAAATAGAGGTTAATGTATTAATCATTATTTTTTCAAAATGGGTCTAATGTGGAAGTGAATTCCGCTTTATACCCACACTTTGATTTAACCCACTTATACAATTAATAATTAAACGAAATTCTTAACGTAACAATAGTAGTCGCGGTGTTACTACAAGATGGAAAATAATCCCGTTCTCGCATGACTACGTAATTTAAGGAAGAGATAGGCCATTATTATACCTGTAATATGATATTGAAACTTGAAAGGATTCATGCAGTGATTTCTTGCTTCTGTTAAGTATGTTAAAAGTATTTAAAGTACCAGCAATTTAATGCTAATCTTTCAAAAACTTAAAGATAACTCTTGATTAGTCGGGCAAATATTTTTGATATTTAAATGATTGAATGATAATAACTAGATCACAATTAACACTCTAATTAATTATTTTTAGAGCACTGCTCGTTCGAACTCGCAAGCGTTGCTATCTCAAGCTTGTTGTTAAGTTTTGTTGCCAAAACTATAAGTCTTGATTTCTAGTCTACTTATAGCTAAGTCTCGGATTAGGATAGAAAGTGTAGTTGAGTATTATACTTCACGGCGTTCATCGATTGAAGACTAAGAACTACTAAGGGGAGCTTATGGAACTTCATCAACAAAAGGTATATGGGGACTTGAACTCATCTATCACTCAAAAGTCAATCTACTTTATCTCCTATTTGAGACAAAAGTCGTATAACTATATAGACTTCGATTATACACATTTAATATTTTGATCTGAGTTTAACTCGCTTACATATTTCTCGAAATATATGTTGGTAAACTTTCTCTTTAACCAAAGTTCATCTTATATTCTTAACGAAAGTCAAAAGATGATCATGTGAAAATCGCCTTGTAACATCTTACATGATTTGTGTGAGACAGTCATTTGATATAGACTCAGAATGTTTAGTACTAATCATTCAATCACTTGAAAATTGCTTCGAAGCTAATAGTTTGTGTGAGACAACTATTGTCGTCTTCCGAGAATGTTTCAATGTTTGAAATGAGAATTTAGAACAAATAACCATGATTGGATATAGCACAGTATGCGTACTTGTATGCTAATTATTGCAAGATATTCTGATTCCGGGAACCATAGTATGCATACCCGGATGCATACTGGTTGGTTTATGGAAGTCCGGGAAATTAATATGCATACCGGTATGCGTACTGGCGTGAGTTTCAAGTTCCGGAAATTCAACTGAGTTTTCGGAAGGTATGCAAACCCAAACTTGGTCTGGCCACTTAGTTATGCGTACCCGTTCGAATACTTGAGTAGGTTATGTTCTAAAATCGGTTTGCTCATGAACTGATACATTTATACAATAAGGAATGCAATCTTTTGAAAATCGTATCTATAATGTTCCTGAATTGATTCGAGTGAATTAAATTTTATTTTGCCTCAATTGTGTATTGTATGCTTCTATGAGAATATAAACAATTGAACAAAACTAGAATTAGTTTCATTTGAGTCATTTGAACTAGCTATGGTTAAGATGAAGAAGGTTTATATGAAAGTGTTCATATGGATAACTTCGGTTAACTATTGTTGAGCCAACAAGGTGCACACGTTTAGGTACGGCTACTCATATCTAATTGAAGTCACTTTTGATTTATGTGTAACAAGCTAAGCTCGATCTAATGGTTGAAAAATATTAGCTTGAGTCTAATCAGTTTTTCATCTAACGGTGAATATTGAATGCTTTGTTACCAAGGTAACATTGATTGCAAACCCTGATTTGAATACTATATGAAGGAGAACTCTAGCAACTAGGAAACCTAATCTCACACCTTATTTGTGATACTAGTTGCGACTAGAGTCGATTCTCCTTTAACCTTAGGTTTTCTCCAAAACCCTATAGGTTAACAACTTAAAGACTTCATTGGGATTGTGAAGCCATACCCAACTATTTCTCTATAGTTGCGTGTTCTGATCTTGTGGTTTTCTATCGTGATTCAGTACTATCTTCGCTACCATACAATTAAGATTATTGTGAGGTGATTAATATTACTAGGATGTTCTTTGGGAATATAAGTTCGGTTTATCAATTGGTTATGTTCACCTTTATTTATCAATAGACGGAACAAAAACTTCTAGGTATTTTTGTGGGAGACAGATTTTTCTATTAAAAAGACTTTTCTATGTGAGACAGATTGGTTTATCAAGTCTTCGACTTTGGGTTGTAGCAACTCTTAGTTGTGGGTGATATCATCTAAGGTAATCAAGTGCACAGAGTCCTGCTAGGATTCAAAGGTGTAAGGAATGCGATTGTACCTTGATCAGTGTGAGATTGGTTAGGGATCAACTACATTCCATTTCGAAGTTAACTTGTAGCAACTTAATACAGTGTGGTGTTCAAATCTAGACTAGGTCCCAGGGTTTTTATGCATTTGCGGTTTCCTCGTTAACAAAATTTCTGGTGTTTATGTTATTTCTTTTTCGCATTATATTTGTTTATATAATTGAAATATCACAGGTTGTGCATAAGTTTAATCAATTAGATAATCCATCCTTTGGTTGTTAACATTAAATTATTGACACTTGAACATTGGTCTTTGGTACCGTTCAAGTTGTTTCTCATAATAATCAGGCTCACGGATTCTATTTGTTTGATTAGCTGATTATATTGAGAAACAGAGATACAACTCTTAGATGTATTTCTATTGATTGAGTCTGACTGTCTAGTTGATTCTCTGGGAATTATATTGGAGTTTGTCAATACATATTGCCAAGAAAAATATTGGGTGTGGTTGTTAGACCCCAACTTTATCAATTGGTATCAGAATACGCAAACACATTTAAGACCTTATAAGTCTGTGTTTGTAACGATCTGACTCTATGGACAGTAATACTATCTATGAAAAACGCATCACCAGAGATAACATTTATGTTTCCATGAAATCTATTAAAGATAAAGACTTGTCAATCTCGAACATAGATGAACTTTTTGTTCCAACGAAACAGACATGCATTGATAAGTGTTATCCTGATTATCTTACCAATGAGTCTGACTCTGAGTAGAAAAGGAAGCAGCCAAAGAGAGTGTGATTTTAAAACTTATTAGAATCCAGGATGATCAAATCAATCGGTTGAAACACAACGTCAATGTGATTATTGGTATGGTTAATAATCGTGACTCTCAATTAAAGGTTCTCCATGAATAAAACTCCTTAGTTTGTTCCTCACGAACCGTACTAGAGGCTAAACTCAACGAGAATGCCTTGGAAATTGAACGTCTTTTGAGTAAACTCTCTATTCAAGGATGTTCTGAAGAGTCCACTATACCAATCTCTTTTAACTCAACTGAGATTTCATTTCCATAAGATAAATCCAATCCCCTCCAAATGGAAAAGATGTGCCTAGTTCTTCCTCTAATCAAGGAATCTCCACATAACACGAAAGGAAGAAATCTCCTAACGATGGTGTTAAGATTGTTCACTCTAATCACTTCGGTGATAAGAAAGTGTGTCCCTTTTGTGATTCAAAGGACATGATGAATGTAAGATCAAATCTAGGTTGAATGACAATTCTATTGTTCAACTTCAGTATACCTTAGATTCAATTCTCGAAGGTGTAACTGGCATTCGTATGTCTAAACCAATCGGTTTAGTACTCACCCTATGAATCCTTCCAGGAAAGTCAGTTATATTTGTTCCTTAAATGTTCAAGATTGTAAAAGTCATATTAACACAAATCATCCAAGAATATTTCAAGGATCTTCTTCGGTTAAAAATGGAGATGATTTTGCTCTTGATGTGAAAAGGGTACCGGAAGAAGAACGCAAAAATGGATATATATATGAAAGACAACTTAAATTTGATAATTGAAGGATACAAAGAGCTCATAAATAGGTTGTCGAATCCCTCTAGACAAATTTCTTCAGGTAAGGATCCATACTATGCGTCGTATCTTGATGATAGTAAGTTTTATGATAACTTTTCACATCAAAAAAAATTTCCTCAAAAATTTAGGAAAAAGAGGTTTCACTGTGAACATCATTCATTTGATGAGCGAAAAGCTCATACTTGTGCTAATTAATCACAAGGGTTGAATGCTTACTCATAAAAATCATGTTGAGTAAGTGTTACAAATAATCAGGTATACTTTTGGCAAAATGTTATCTGATTAGTTGATTTATTTTCTTATCGTTCATAGCTAAACTATCGTATTCGGATAGCCTAGTCCGAGTATTGTTTTGTTTCTTGAATCACTTTGATTGTTTTTTAATTTAGTTGTCTGCTACTTTTGTGCTCTAAATTTTTCTCTTGTGAGATTATAAAATTTATCGAGCCAAAAATTGTGAAATAAAATTTTCACATAGCAAAATTGTTGTATTCATTTTACCTTATAAGGAGGTTTGTTACATTTTTTAAGTTTTTCTCTGGGACCATATTGGTCATCGTGTGGGTATCCATATTGACTTGTCACGAACCAATTTTTAGAAAACCTAAAATCATTCCCTAAGAAACCATTTAAATACCAATCTTATTGAGTCATGTACACGTACTCTAGGCTATTTTCTTCTGGTCAAGAATGTCATCACCTTCTTACACTTGTGATTTTGTAAGAGGTTTTCTTGATAAAGGTATTGAATCCAGATCCAAAGGGAATAAGAGAAGAACCTAAGTAGATGTTGATGATATCAAATATCAAAATCTGAAGATTATGATGATGTCTCATGCTACTATGCATATACTCATCAATATATAGAGCATGAGGATATGGTTTATGCCGAAGTGGTTCACGATTTTCTTAAATACTTTGAGGAAGCAAAACTGCAGATCCTTGATACTATGATAGGTCTCGATGTGTTAAGAACTGAGTTGAAAAAGGTTAACTCTGACCTTGTTCTCATGAAGACACATGTTAAAGATCTTCTCAATGAGGATATATTCTCTGAAAAAGCAGTGGATGATGTTAATCACTATCTCAAAGGTGTCAAGATTCGTGAGGGTTCCGGAAAATCTCTTTGATTTTAGTTCATGATCGGTTTTAATGGTTTAGGAGTTTTTTAGTTGTCTTTAGCTTGTTGATTTTTATGTTTTCTAGGAAACTTCTTATGAGAATTTATTCTTGTGTTTTAAGAAGGATAACCAGGGTTTGGAATAGCAACTATTGTGAGTACATAGCTATGGCCAATAATTTTCATCTTGCAATGTTTCTAGATTTATTTATTTTAATTCAGCTTATTCGGAAGATGATTTTGCAGTATTAATCTTTATTGGTTTTACATATTGCAAAAAATTGTTATGGGATATGTATGTTTGCGTCCTGAACTATGAATGTCCCATATATGTCAAAAGTTAAGCCTATTATGTCATTATGCAAATATTTATGGAAGATATGATGAACTTTTGATTGCAAAGATTAAGTCTATTATATGTCTTTATGAAAATATTGATGAAAAATAGAATGAATCTTTGAATATTCCGCAGTATTGATCTTTCCATGATTCCCTTCTTTGTGAAAGTATTGTATGGCTCCGTAAGTTCTCTTAAGTTGAGCATTTCCGATTCAATTAATCATGGGTTCTCCGGTGGTTAATTTAATTGAGTTTTCTGGATACAAATTCAGGTATCATGTAATTTTTTAATGTCCAAAGAAATCCTTTCTTTCTTGTAGAAGTAAGGTCTCTCTTATTTTTCTTTTGGGAATGACATCTTATGCGGAGAGTTCTTAATTGAACTTGTGCTTAATTGCCAAATCTTTGTGGGGAGTGCAGCTGTGGAATATTATAGGAGTTTTCTTGTATCTTTATAAACTCATATATGAATACGATAAGTTTCGACTATGTGAAATCATCGAAACAAAGTTGACATGTTCTCTTTTAGTCATAAAGTATCTCTATGAGAATTTCATTATGATCCCACTAGTTTTCGTACCTTTTCCAATTTATATTGACAAAAGGGGGAGAATTAATGTGTAGTTCACACTACAAATAAATAAGGTTTACGAATCATTATATAAGGGGGAGTAGTTTTCATGTGATATGAAGTATTGACTAAGAGAGAGTTATACATATCACCATAGTATTGTTGTCAAAGTTGTGATATAATTGGACTTTGATGTTGTGTAATAATACTATGACACTGTATAACAATGATTGAGAGCTATTGTTTTCTCATTGTTATATCTATGGATCTTCAACACCTATGATGCTGAGTTGAACACGTTCAGAATCACTGGAGTACTTGGAAGTGACGAAGATTTCGAGTAATGTTGAAGAACCAAGGAAATCAAGTATTTGGATGAGAAGCTACAAAGTTTATTTATTTTGTAATCCATATGTATTGATAGTTTTGTCACTAAAATTTACAAAGGGGGAGATTGTTAGAGCACTGCTCGGTCGAACTCGCAAGCGTTGCTATCTCAAGTTTGTTATCAAGTTTAGTTTCCAAAACTATAAGTCTTGATTTCTAGTCTACTTATAGCTAAGTCTCGGATTAGGATAAAAAGTGTGGTTGAGTATTATACTTCAGGGCGTTCATCGATTAAAGACGAAGAACTACTAAGGGTATCTTGTAACTTCATCAACAAAAGGTATGTGGAGACTTGAACTCATCTATCACTCAAAAGTCTATCTATTCTATCTCCTATTTCAGACAAAAGTCTATCTACTCTGTCTCCTATTTGAGACAAAAGTCGTATAGCTCTATAGACTTTGATTATAAACATTTGATATTTCGAGTTGAGTTTAACTCGCTTACATATTTCTCAAAATATGTGTTGGTAAGCTTTCGCTTTAACCAAAGTTCATCTTATATTCTTGACGAAAGTCAAAATATGATCATGTGAAAACCTCCTTGTAACATCTTGCATGATTTATGTGAGACAAACATTTGATGTAGACTCGGAATATTTTCTATTGATCATTCGATCACTTGAAAATTTCTTCGAAGCTAATAGTTTGTGTAAGACGGCTATTGTTGTCTTCCGAGAATGTTTCAATGATTGAAATGAGAGTTTAGAACAAATAACCATGATTGGATATAACACAGTATGCCTACGTGTATGCTAATTGTTATAAGATATTCCATGTTCGGGAACCATAGTATGCATATTGGTTGGTTTATGGAAGTCTGGGAACTTAGTATGCATACCGGTATGCGTATTGGCGTGAGTTTCAAGTTCCGGAAATTCAATTGAGTTTTGGAAGGTATGCGTACCCGTTCGCATACTGGCGTACCCAAACTTGGTCTGGCCACTAAGGTATGCGTACCCGTTCGCATACCTGAGTATGTTATGCTCTAAAATCGGTTTGTTCATGAACTAATACATTTATATAATGAGGAATGAAATCTTTTGCAAACCTTGGCTATAATGTTCATGAATTGATTCAAGTGAATCAAAATTGATTTTGCTTCAATTGTGTCTTGTATACTTCTATGAGAATATAAACAACTCTAGAATTAGTTTTATTTGAGTCATTTGAACTAGTTATGGTTAAGATGAATAAGGTTGATATGAAAGTGTTCATATGGATAACTTCAGTTAACTATTGTTGAGCCAACAATGAGCACACATTTAGTTACGGTTACTCATATATAAATGAAGTCACTTTTCATTTGTGTGTAACAAGCTAAGTTCGATATAACGATTGAAAGATATTAGCTTGAGTCTAATCATGTTTCCATATAACGATGAATATTGAATGCTTTGTTACCAAGGTAACATTGATTGCAAACCCTGATTTGAAGACTATATAAAGGATAACTCTAGCAACTGGGAAACCTTATTCGTGTGTGATACTAGTTGTGCCTAGAGTCGATTCTCCTTTAACCTTAGGTTTTCTCCAAAACCTTGTACGTTAACGACTTAAATACTTCATTGGGATTATGAATCCATACCCAACTATTTCTCTATAGTTGCGTGTTCTGATCTTGTTGTTTTCTATCGTGATTAAGTACCATCTTCTCTAAGATTTTCTCGAGATTTATTTTCCGATAGGCAAGATAACAAGTAGTCACAAACATCTTCGTCTCATCGTTTGTGATTCCATAATTTCTTGTTTCGGTACCATACGATTAAGCTAGGATGTTCTTCGGGAATATAAGTCAGGTTTATCAATTGGTTCCTGTTCACCTTGATTTATCAAAAGACAGAACAAAAACTTCTAGGTATTGTGTGATACAAATTGGTTTATCAAGTCTTCGACTTTGGGTCGTAGAAACCCTTAGTTGTGGGTGAGATCATCTAAGGGAATCAAGTGTGCAGAGTCCTGCTGGGATTCATAGGCGTAAGAAGAGCGATTGTACCTTGATCAGTGTGTGATTGGTTATGTCTCAACTACATTTCAGTCTGAAGTTAACTTGTAGTAGGCTAGTGTCTGTAGCGGCTTAATACAGTGTGGTGTTCAAATCTGGTGTATGTGTTATTTCTTTTCTGCATTATATTTTTTTATATAATTAAAATATCACAGGTTGTGCGTAAGTTCATCAATTAGATAATCCAACCTATGGTTGTTGATATAAATTGATTGATACTTGAACATTGATATTTGGTACCGTTCAAGTTGTTTCTCATAATAATCAGGCTCACGGATTCTATCTGTTTGGTTTGATGATTACATTTAGAAACATAGATACAACTCTTAGATATATTTCTATTGATTGAGTCTGACTGTCTAGTTGATTCTCTTGGAATTATATTGGAGTTTGTCCATACAAATTGCTAAGCAAAATATTGGGTGCGGTTGTTAGACCCCCGCTTTTTCATTTATAGTTTTATGAACTAACATACAAATAGGATTACAGGAGAGTTATGTATGGTTGGGAAGCAAAAGAGGGGTCAAACTCCTTACTTTTCGCATTTACCCATACTTTCTTCTCTTCCTCGCTCTTTTCTTCTTAACTTTTCTTTATTCTATTCTTCACACTCTTGTTGTATGAAAGTGTTGTTATAATGGAGATGCGCTATAATGATGTGAATGTCGTTGAATAGAAAAATGTTGTCTGATGATTTTTTTCGATCATTTATCGATGATCCCTTCTTCCTCTTCTTTTTTATATTGAAGCGGAAGGACCACTGGCATAGTGGAGTGAGACAGTGCAAAGGTGTACGTGAGCTTGTACAATGGATCGGCTGGTACTACTTTATTGAAGCTTTGGAGCCGTTCCATGATGGTGTGATACGTAATCGATCAGTCGTACCTAGAGTCAGTACTGAGTCTAAGTAAACTATGAGAAATATGAAGAAACGAATAAGAACACAAAATAAAACACAATGGATTTCTGCTAACTTCTTCTTCTTCTATTGCTTAACTTCTTCTTCTTTAAACTGTGAAAGAAAACTCTATTTCAAACCAAAAATATGGATGCTCTCTCTCTCGTTTTCTCTCCCTTTCTAGCCTACAAATCTCCTCCTTTTATAGGAGTGTAAACTTGCTGAAAAATAAAGCTATGAGTTTTAGAACTCATCTAAAATAGGAATCCTATTTAAGTTAGGAAACCTTAAAGCTTGTTGATCAAACAAACTGGTCGACCAACTTCTAGCCAAAACATGGCTCAACTATTCTGTGCATATAACATGCACACTACTCACGATACTCCTGTATCATGGCTCCCCATTTTAGGAAGCTGAAACTCCCGTGTAAGCTTTGAACTGAAGATGGGGAAATTCAGTCTCCCCATGCTCTTTATTGAACCATCTTGCTTTACTTGGTATTTGACCTATACGTCCCACACGAAACATCACACGATCTCATCTTCTGGTAGGTGTCACCTTAACTTCAACAATGCAATCTTCTTTGAGGATTTCCTCTCGTTCTACCCACATATATTCCATTGGCGGTAATTTCAGTTCTTGATATTCCTCTTCATTAAGTAATGGAGGTTCAAATAATTTCAAGTATTCCGCATTAATGACAGGATACATCTGCATGTATAGTGGTAAATCCAGCTGAAAAACATTATCTCCAAACTGTTTCAATATTCTGAATGGACCATAGCGTATGGGTTTAAGCTTCTTGCCTTCACCTTTGAGTCGCTCTTTCCCTATACGTAACCACACCAAATCTCCTTTAGAAAAATTACAAGGAACACGATGTTTGTCATGTTTAGCCTTGTACTTAGTTTGTGACTTCTCTAACTGAGCTTCTACTAAAGTATGTATCTTGTGTATCCTTTCAATAAACTTTTGAGCTCTTTTGCCTTCTTCTTCTTCTGTCGATTTTATACCTTGTGAGATAGAAAATCCCATATCAAATGGGATCTGATGTAAATATCCTAAGCAGACTTCGAATGGAGATTTCAGAGTACTGCCATGAAAAGCTCTATTAAAAGAGAACTGTATGAAAGGTAAACTATCATCCCAAGTCTTGGGATGTTTAGAATTATATCCCCTTAAGAGATGAACCAAAGTTTTATTTACCACTTTTGTCTGGCCGTCCGTTTGAGGATGAAGTGTCGCGTTGTGCTTGAGCCTTGTATCCATTAGACTCCATAGCTTGGTCCAAAACTGACCTTAAAATCGACTATCTCTATCAGAGATAATGGAGGTGGGTAATCCAAAATGCTTCCAAACATGGTGAAAGAATAACTTGGCTGCACCTTCTCCAGTTACTGTCTTTTTACAAGGAATTAGATTGATCATCTTGCTGAACCTATCAACACCGATAAAGATGTAATCATTCCCAGCATTAGTCATTGGTAAGCCTCCCAGAAAATCCATTGAAATACTTTCCCATGGTCTGGTAGGAACTGGTAATGGAATATACAATCCTCTTTTTCTGTTGGAAGGTTTTGATGTATTGCATAAAACGCACCCTCGACCATATTTTGAGACATCCAGATGCATTCTTGGCCAATACATATACCTCTTCAAGTTTAATAATGTCTTCTCCACACCGAAATGTCCAGCTATACGTGAAGTATGTGCTTCTCTTATCTAGTGCATTCTATCTTCACCATGTGGAATACATAGAGCAGCACCTTTATACATTAGCCCATCAACTATTCGACACTCACTTGAGTGCCCTTGGTTCAACTTCTTGTACTCTTCACCAAAGTCTTCATCTCCTTCATACTTATGAGCATAGTCACTTGGAAACAATGGCTGAGTCTATATTTCTACAACCAAAGCCTTACTATAAGGTGGTCTAGACAACATATCATCTAGCTTATTGGTTACTCCTTGCTTGTATTTAATGTGAATACCGAACTTCTCTAAGTAAGATGCTCATTTCATATGTCTAGCCTATTTTAGCTTGGATTAAGTCTGTAGATACTGTAAGGGTTTATGATCTATGTGGAATACAACTTGCTTTCCTGAAAAATATGGTATCCAATGCTTCATAGCTTGATGCATAGCATACATCTCTTTATCATATGTAGGGTAATTCTGAACTAGTCCTGTGAACATTTCTGAGTGATATGCTACTGGTCTTCAATCCTGTAATAACACTGCCCCTAATGCATAGTTAGATGCATCTGTATCTACTTCGAAAGGTCTATGTAAGTTCTGTAATGTCAGAACTGGTGCTTCTGAAATCTTCTTCTTCAATAGTTGAAAAGTATCTTCATGTTTAGGCTCCCATTTGAACACGGTATTGGCCTTGGTTAAACCATGTAGATGAGCTGCAATTTGTGAAAAATGTCTTATAAACTTTCGTAAATATTGACAAGCTCCTAAGAAACTCCGAACTTCAGTGATATTTATAAGAGCTGGACATGCAGAAATAACAGCAACCTTTCCTGGATCGACCTTTATCTCTCCTCTCTCAATCACAAACCCAAGAAAAATTAATTCTTGTCTACCAAACTCACATTTCTTCTCGTTCAGACGTAACAAATTCTCTTTTAACATGGAAATCACCTTGGACACATGAGTTAAATGTTCCTCCCACGTCTTGCTAAATATCAAAATATCGTCTAGGTATACGATGGAAAAATCGTCAATGAAAGTTCGTAATACCTCATTCATAAGTCGCATGAAAGTAGCTGGCGCATTACATAATCTAAAGGGCATAACGAGCCACTCGAACAATCCTAGTTGAGTCTTAAATGCTATCTTCCAAGTGTCTTCTTATTTAATACGCACCTGATGATATCCAGACTTGAGATCCAGTTTAGTGAAGTATATTGCATCCCCTAATCGATCAAGAAGATCATCAATCCTTGGTAACGGATACCTATTCTTGATGGTAATCTTATTAAGAGCCCTGTAATCTACACACATTCTCCATCCTCCATCCTTATTTGGTACAAGAAGAACTGAAGAACCACAAGGAGAACAACTTGGTACTATTACCTTTTGTTCAAGTAATTCTTGTACTTGTCTCTTAATTTCCTCCGACTCAGTTATAAAGGTTCTGTATAATCCCAAGTTTGGTAAGGAGGCATCTCCAGTAAGTGTAATCTCATGCTCCACACTTCTTTTAGGTGGTATAGTAGTTTCTTCTCGAAATAAATCCAAAAACTTCTTCTTTAGTGAACTTACTTCACTTTCTTGTCTGGTGGAAAGTGTAGTATGTAAGGTTACTTTCGTTTCTTCACAGGTCTGACTAGTAGTAAGGTGAACATACCACAAGCATTGATTAGCCTCTTAACTTGGTTTGTGGTAACCATTTGCATAGGTAAATGTTTTTTACTAGACTGAACTCGGAATTCCTTCCAATTTTTTTTTAACAAATAGACACGCTCCCTATGATAGAGAACAACATCTCGTTCCCATAAATATGGGTTTCCAAATATGACTTGTGTTACATCTAATGGTACGACATCACATAAAACTTCATTAATGAACTTAGCAGTGATAGAAAATTTGAATCGATACTGCATGGTTACCTGAAGTTCAGTATCCTTCTGTATCCATCCCAATGGGTAAGGTTTTGGATGTGCAGTAGTTGTCAATCCCATTTTCTCCATAAGCTTCTCTGAGATTAAATTCTTTTGACTACCAGAGTCAATGATAGCCTCGACAATGCTTTGCTTTACTTGTATCTTAACATGAAATAATTCTTCATGGAGATCTTCTGGTTCTGTATCTGCTAGCCTTGTCATCAACATAAGCTTTGGATCGGCTTGATCTATTTCAAAGATCGTTTCAGCATCTGTAGATTCTGTTAACATGGAATTTTTATTAAAGCTCATTTATCCTTCATACTCACGTAATTTTTTTGGTTTGAGATGTGGATATAGAACCCAGCAAGTGTCCTTTATATGACCTTTCTCCTTGCAATGTTCATACACATTTTTTGTTCTTTCGGTTGATAGAGTCTTGTTTTTACCTGTCTCAACTCTTCTCTTGTCTTCTCCACTAGTAGTAACTCTCTTGTTATCTGGTCCTACAACACCTTTAGACTTCTGTTCAATAGCTACAGCTTTGTTTATAGCTTTTTCAATGTCTTATATACTAAAAAGTGTCAACTCCTTTCGTATGTAATCTACAAGTACACCCTTATACTTCCGAAAAGTCTCATCACTATTAATATCTACATCCAAAGCTAAAGCTTGATGATAGAAATCTGTAGTGTAACCTTGGACACTTTGTTGGTACCATTGTCGTAGGTGTTTCCACTTATACCATCTCTCATCCAAGTATCCCAAAGGATAAAAGTGTTTCTTCATGAGTTCCTTAAATTGTAACCACGTCATCTTCTCCGTGTCATACCTCTTCTTGTAAGCCTTCCACCAGGTTGAAGAATGACTCGACAGTTTCAAACTTGCAAAACTAATCTTCTGGGACTCCATTAAGTGATGTATGGTGAAGTAAGTCTCCAATTTATCTAACCGTCCATCCAGATTCTCAGCTTCCATGACCCCATCATAATCAGAAATCTCAAGTTTAAACTCAACTTTCAAACCTCCATATGGGTTTTTGTTTTCTACTTCATCGTCTTCTTATTCCTCCTCTTCTTCTGAGGAGCTTTCTTTCCCCCCTTCTGTTGGACCTTTTTCATGTTTATTTTTACGAGTACTTGCCTTCATGAACTCTGCGAAGGTATTTGCTAAAGTTTGCATCTGAAGTTCAAGCTTTGAAAATTTATCTTCATCTGTTAGTTTAGGCCCCTTGTCATCTTCACTTCCCATCTTGGTTTTAGTACTTTGTCTAGGGTTTCTTGTGTCTGGTAGAACAAAAGTTTCTTCTCTTGATCGCGTATACTGTTCACATGTAAAGACCATGCACCACAACTAACCCTAGGAGTCAGAACGTGGCTCTGATACCACTTGATACGTAATCGATCAGTGGTACCTAGAGTCAGTACTGAGTCTAAGTAAACTATGAGAAATATGAAGAAACGAATAAGAACACAAAATAAAACATAATGGATTTCTGCTAACTTCTTCTTCTTCTATTGCTTAACTTCTTCTTCTTTAAATTGTGAAAGAAAACTCTATTACAAACCAAAAATGTGGCTTCTCTCTCTCTCGTTTTCTCTGCCTTTCTAGCCTATAAATCTCCTCCTTTTATAGGAGTGTAAACTTGCTGAAAAATAAAGCTATGAGTTTTAGAACACATCTAAACTAGGAATCCTATCTAAGTTAGGAAACCTCAAAGCTTGTTGATCAAACAAACTGGTCGACCCACTTCTAGACGAAACATGGCTCAACTATTCTGTGCATATAACCTGCACACTACTCACGATACTCTTGTATCATGGTGAGAATGCTTTAATTATGGCAGACCGATGGTGGGGTGATACTTATTTATTTCACTTATTACACTGTGAGCTAACCATCACTCCTTTGGATTTCTACATGATTACTGGCATACGTATGGGGATGGGAGATCATGTATCGTTGGATGTGAACATGACCGAAGATAATATCCGAAACATGTTGGGACCTCATTGAGGTGACATCTTCCTTAATAATTGGTACGTCAATTTAGCTGGCTTGAAGACTTGATTTTCGGTCCCCGAGTTGGATCTCGCTAATAATGCTTCAAAAAGATAAAGCTAAAGTTATTGAGGTTACCAAGGCTTTCATGATTTTTGTTGCGGGTCACACCTTCCTTAGCTCTTCTAGTGGCTATATCAAATAAGACTACTTGGAAATATTTTCTGATTTCGATTTGGTAGGATTTTACGATTGGGGAAGTTGTGTGTAGGACCAGAATATCGCTACAATACTTCTCTGCAAGATTAACAAAACTTTCCAGAGAGCATCACCGTATGATCTTCAACTACACTTTGAGAGTGTCACAAAAGCAGTCATAAGAGTGACGTAATAGCTGACGATTGAAGAAAACATGAGAAAAGCATGTTTGTCCCGCGATGGTTACAAAGCTTGCGAGAATGAACATTGTAACTATAGCGGTACAATCGCAGAACAAATCCGAAATAAGAGGAAAATTTAGCTGTCATCCATTATGTAACTACCCTATAAATAGAGACCCAATATGTACGGAAGAGGATGATGTATTTTTGAGAGTTGAGAAAGTCTTGAGGAGAGAGAAACTTCAAGAGAAAAGTTGTATTCTTGAATTCTTACATTTCCTGTAAACATTTTTGAAAATCAAATAATAAAGTGTTGTTCTTAATCTTCAAATTTGAGTTGGTTGTTACAAATTCTTAACAAGGGTGTAGTGTAGGATTTCCTGCAACTACATTTTGGCGCCTGAAACAGGGAGAATCAAGCTAAGAAATTTCTAATTACAACTTGAAGATTTGAAGAAATTGTTAGAGTTGAAGAAATGGCTAGAAGAAGAAGAAATACATCATAACCACCAACAACTGTAAGGAGGAGAAGCAAATGAATTAGGAGAATCTTCAAGGATAAGAACAAGAAAAAATAGAACAAGGATTGAAGGAGAAAATCAAATTCCACAACCGAATCAACAAACACCGATACAAGATAGAAATGTGGATTATGATAGAATGAGTGTGCATACTTGGAGATTGGATTCGATGGAAGATGTTGAAGATCAACAATTAAGAAACGGAAGAAGAGAAGAAAAAAATCAAGGAGTAGTTGAAGGATTAATTCACGGAAAAGGCGAAGATGAAACAACAGATGATCCAAGACAAAGAATACAAGAGGAAAGAATATTAGAGGCGGAAGAGCGTGCAAATTTAACAAGACAAAATCACGAGTTGAGAATGGAGAATTTGAGATTACAAAGTAGAAGATCAAGAAGTACTGTTAGATCAAGTTCAAGATCATTAAGAGAAGAATTAAGGCGAAATTCCCCAATAATAAATGCTAGAGGAAATATCCAAGATGAAATGCAAAATCTAAATGAAGAGCAACGTCATAGAGAAGAAGAGGTAATAGAAGATCGCCATGATTCGCGTGGCGAAACTTTGGATAATAGACTTAACAACAGAAATCAAGAGAGAAGAAACAACCAAAATGATGAAGATAATCCAGAAGAAGGTAGGAGGATATAACATGGGCGAGAGATTCAGAGAAATTGAAGAATAATTGAGGAAGAAATTGAGAGACATTATGCTGAACAATCACGCTTAGCCTGCGAGAGAGAAAGATTAATGGCAGAAGTAGAAAAACAAGAGTTTCAAGAGGCAGTACGACAGAATAACCATGAAAATCGAGAAAGGAGACGTACATAAAATCGCCATAATAATAATATTCAGGAAGAGTATGATAAAATACAAAGGAGAATAGAAAGACAGCGAAGAGAAATAATGAGAAATGAAGAAATTCGCAGAGAAGTACAGCTGCGATTGCAAGAAGAAGGTGAAGTAGAAGATCGCAGAAGAAGGAATGTGGATGTAGGTAAAGATACACAAAATCTCGCAAGACAAGAGGTACATGAACGCAGGAGAAGGGAAGATGCATTAAAAAGACCGATAGAACCAAATTCAACGGCGAATGAGAAAATTTTAAGAGAGTTAGCAGAGATGAGAGGAATAATAAATAACAGAAGAGAAGGAGGTAGAAGGCAACTTGATGAGGCTATTGAATAAGTTGCAAGAACTCCATTCACTCAAGAAGTACAGTTAAGAGGAATACCTCCAAAGTGAAACTTACCAGCATTAACCAGCATTTTTGATGGAACTACCTGTGTTGTACAACATGCTAAGGCTTATGTTAGATGTATGCTACAATGGGAAAACCATGATGCTGTATTGTGCAAGTATTTTGCATCTAGATTAACTGGCGAGGCGCTAAAATGGTTCGAGGGATTGCCAAAAAATACTATAACTTCTTTTGATCATTTACAAGCTACATTTCTGGGAGCATATATAAGCAACAATTCATTGTGGCCATGTATTGAAGATATGTTTGGGTTAAAGCAGAGGGTTGGTGAGAGTCTGAAACATTTAACTATAAGATGGAAGACAATGTGTTTCGAGATGGCAGGAAGAGTATACGAGAGATATCTTATCTTGTCTTTTATCAATGCAATGTTCGCGATCAATCTGCTGTACATACAAATTTTCAGAATCAAGAATACAATCACTATGACTGAGCTACGAGAACTACAAGAAGAATACATTGCTTTGGAGGAGAAACAAAATGAAATGGAATCATATCCAATCGCAAACACCAGCTCAGTAGCGGCAAATGGAAGTTTACTTACTAAAATGATTAACAATGTGGCGAGCACCTCGCATGCACAACAAGAGAAAGTGGTGATTGATAATCAACAAAAGTTAGTAGCGATGGGCAGTCGAGATCAAGAAGAGTATGAAAGGGAGAAAAATTGTTACAATCGTGGCGGAAATAGTAAGATTCAAAGGCTTGATCAGCCGCAAGAAACCTATGGTGGACAGAGGCAAAATAACTTTAGGGGGCAAGGTAATCAGAAGATAGTATGGGAAGAAATCAAGATGCCACCCCTAAATGATAGTATAGAAAAACTTTGGGAAGCTATCATTTTGATGGAAAATATACCATCCCCATGGAATATGGGAAAGGAGCCACAACCAAATAATAGGAGTCAAGAATTTTGTCCTTACCATCACTTTCATGGTCACACAATAAATGATTGCAGGAATGTAAAGAGAATAATTTTAAGAATGATTGACCAAGGAAAGATAAACCACTTTTTAGTAGGACATCCACAATCTCATCGATTGCCTCCGGCACCAGAAATTCGCAGGGTAAATACTATAAAAGGAGCAGAAACATTCGTAATAGAAGTTGGGGCTAAAACAAAAAAATTTGTTTTGTAATTTCATTGCACGTTCACACAGAACTATTGAGGATTTCCATGATAATGTTCTGAACAGAGTCTTCGCGAGAGACACGGGTGGAAGAGAGATAATGAATATCGCGAGAGCCTCGCCGTTAGAAGAATGGAAAAAGAAAACTATATCTTTCACTGCACAAGAAGTACCAGAGCCTGGTGAGCAGCATGATAACCCATTGGTGGTAAGGTTAGAAATAGATCCAAAGCAAGTAGAAGAAGAAGATGAAGAAAATGATGATGAAACTGAAGACTCTTGGGCAATCAATAGAGTTCTAATAGACACAGGTAGTTCATTCGACATCTTATTCTATCATACCTACAAAACCATGGGTGGAAGAGACGAAGATCTAACACCATCAACATATAAAATCTATGGCTTTAATGGGACAACTAGCAAACCAAAAGGGGAAATTGCAATACGGATTCCATTAAAAGGAATATCTTCAAAGATCTTATTTTGTGTTGTGGACATTGAATCACCTTATAATGCCCTGATTGGTCGACCTTGGCTACACGGGATATTAGGTGTAGCATCTACTTTCCACCAGTGTGTTAAATTTCCTCATCCTAATGGTGTTGGAGTTATTTAGGGAGATTGGGGAGAAAGCAAGAAATGTTATGAGATTGATATAAAATCTTGCGAGGAAAGAGCTGAGAAGAATAGAAATTGGAGGTACAATATCAAGCAACGACAGAGATGTGAAAGATTGATGATTGATACAATAGAGCAACGAGAGGAAGATGATGACGAGCGTCTCGCAGATAAAGAAAAAAAAGCAAAACGTAACAGAAAAGCAGAACCAGAAAATAGTAAGTAGAAAGGTAAAATGATGAAATTTAAAGAAGCTTACGCAGAATTTGTTTGAAGAAAATGCAATTGAAAAGAGTATTCTGTTTGAAAGAATTGCAAAATTTTACAAGAAGATCAAAGAAATGAAATTTTATCAGAGTTACAATACTCGTGAGAAGCACGAATAAAATTTCGCAAAGATTAATAGAATGGGACGAACCTTTATGGCGTGCACCTTAGTTCGCGGATACAATTTCGCAAGAGGCAAATGTAAGACCTAATAGTGCGTCATATAAGGGGGTATCTCTTTACATGACTCAGGGATAAGGTTATACCACTGCTGGAACCTGAGTCATGCTGATGTTGGGGTTAAAGAAAACCTATCCAGGAGAGAGATCTTGGATTTCCAACTATATAAGGTTATACCCTGGTTAGACGACTAAGAATCTCTTCTAAGAAGTGAAAAGTATGACCAAGGCGCCGAGGTACACGGTTGAGCCAAGGGTGCCCGGGGCGTACAAAACTACCCTGGACATTCTTGGTAAGTCTTGGATATGATGCACTTGGCCTGAAGAAAACCCCACTTAGGGTGCAATCTTGTAACTATAAGCCATATAGGCATAAAGGACAAGAGGCTGCGAAAACAACTGGTTGTTGGCAAATCTGGATGGGAGGAGCTAGTCTTGTATGGCCGATGTGCCCTCCTTGAAGGGGCAACCAGGGGGAAGATAAGGGCGGCACCCTCCGTTAGGGAGCTGATAAGTGTCTAAAGACAGCAATGTCATGGTGCTTTATGATCGCAAGATAATTTAGGCTTGTTATATTGTCGCGTAACGAAAATTATACAGAGGCATCAAGCCAAAAGAGAAAAGTTAAGATGAGATCAATGGGTTTTTACATGAAAGTGTAAAGACGTCCTGCGATTTCATCGCAAGACGGGAATGTCATAATGTTTAATTCTTGCAAAAGAGTTTATACTTATCATATTGTCGCAGAGATGTTAAAAAAATATTGATAAGACAAGATCAATGGGTCAATACATGTAAATGTAAAGACGTCCTGCGATTTTGTCGCAGAAAGAAAAAATGTGGCAAAATAAGACCTTTAATTAGGAAGGCATAATAAGACCATAAGATTATTGCGACAATGCTCGCTGGGAAATATTGAGGCATAAGATTTTGTCGCATGATTTATGCAATTGTTACTAGCGATAACATCGCCAATATTGAAGCAAATTTAATTTGATTTACAACTAATATCTAATCTCTACTCAATTTTTTCATATTGCAGATAAATAATAGAGGAAAGTATGGGAATGCATAGAATGATGAAATTATTATTCATCCACCATATAATAAAATTGCATAGATATTATTAAATGATAAATTTATATAGATAATTAAAGGATAATAATTGTGTTGATTGACTATGTTGCAGAAAAAGAATTATTTTTTAACTCGTACAGATAAAAGCAAAAGAAATTTTCACGTCAAGTTGGAGAAACTCGCAGCAATATTACGAGAAGCAAAAAATAAATGTACAAAATTTACAAGGAAAATAAAAGGAAGAAAAAGAATTATTTGGATCCTTCACTCTCTTCATCAAATTACTTGTCATCGCCAGATTCTTCTTCATCGTTATCATTATTAACTTCATCTTCATTAGATTTATTTTCATTGCCAGACTTTTCTTCATTACCACTATTATTATCGTCTTCATCTTCGCTAGATTCCTCAGCTTCGCTATCAGAGATAACTAGATTTGGGGTATCAGCTGGAATTTCCTTTGCGAGATCGGGATATGTAGAATGAGGAATACCATGATCACCACAGAATAGTTTAACGACGTTATTACGAACACGGATAAGGGCGTTACTAAAATTCGAAGATGAGATTTTCAATTTTTCCTTCAATCCAAAATACTTTTCATCGCGAGAAGATAGATTTCTAGCGAGTTGGCTTTTCTCTTCTTCTAGCTCATCAAATCTTTTACGATAGTTCTTTTCGGATGCTGCGAGCAAATGATAACAAAGATAATACATATAAGGATGATTCAACTAGAAAATAAATTATTGAAATCATGAGAGTGATAACTTCTCTTTCGGCAATCATATCTCTAATTAAGGCAGAATGACCAGTTTGAAGACTAATATTTACACCTAAACTATTTCTGGCATTATCAAGAACCATTGCAGCCCAAGAAAATTCATCATCGCTAGTAATAAAAATACGGGAGCGAATTTGGTTTTGTCTTTCAACAAAATCTTCTTTCTCGCGGATAAGTCTATCCCTTTCAACTTGAACTTCAAGAATGGTTTTATGGAAATTTGATAAAGATTCAGCTCCTTGTCTAGATATACGATCTTTGTCTTTGGAAAGATCATTATTACTAGCCTTTAAAGTTTTGATCTCTATTTTAGAATTGTGGAGAAGCTCTTTGAATCTGTGGGTAATATCTAAACAAGATCTGTAACCAATTTCTAAGAGACGAAACTTAGATCCGAGTTCATCTATGGAAAGGGAATTAATATTGGAAGGGTTATTTAAAGATTTATTAATAAATTCTAGAAGAGTATCATTGTCTATCGGTTCAGGAAAAGAGCGAATGGTTAAAGCCTCATCAGTGAGACCATAAACATCTACGAGAATGATAAATCAAGTAATAAAGAATAGTGAAATATAAAATTATGAAGGAAAAGAAGAAGGTTATCATACCTAAGAGTTGTTTATTAACAATATCAAGATTGGATACTTTGAGTGATTGTTGAAGAAGATTATTCTCAAGTTATTTATTCTTCTCACGAATATTAGCAAGTTTAGCTTCCATTTGTTCATTCTTCTCATGAAGATTAGAAAATTCAGATTTTAGTTCTTCATTCTTTTGACGAAGAACAACATTCTTTTGTTGAGAAAATTCACGCCTATTGTCTAAATCAGAAGCAACAACAAAAGCATCTTTTCCAACCTGCGATAAACTATATAAGTCAAGATCTGGCAAAAATATCAATAAATACGTAAAAAAGGATGAACAAGTAGAAACATACCAGGCTGCCAAGTGAATTTAAGAGACTTAGAGTCAGCGATATTGAAACCCCGCGAAGGGAATCACTATCAGCTAATATGGGAGAATCGCAGACTTTGGCGAGGGACTGGGATATTCCATTAATAGCTTCATCTCCATACTCATTTGGGATACCAAATGTATTACTGCCAAAAAAATTGGATAGTTGAGCCATTGCAGACTCAGAAGAAGAAGAATCCTTTATGGAAGGAACATCATTATAAACTCCGAAATTATCATCATCGTTGTCCTTATCAAAATCAACACTTAAATTTTCCGGAATAGGTTGAGGAATTGAAGAAGAAGGGATTTGGGGTTTTCTTCTCTATAAGGGAGGATCGTCAAATTCATCACTACGAGGAGCAGCAGGCTTCCCTTTGGGAGGGGCATTGTATCTTCCATTACGATCATTTGAAGATTTCACCTTGGTTTGTGGTTCTATTGGTTCTAATTCTTCAATTACCTGCGAGCACAAATAAAGATAAGAAATAGAGGCAACAATATATTGTTAAAATTTATAAAGAAAATATTTCTTACTTCATCTGTGAGTAATTGAAGAGCTAAATGAGTAGCAGGTTTCCTAAACTTCTCATAATAGGCCTTCAATCTCTCAATCTAGTAAACATGCATAATCAGCGAGAGCCTAAAATGTGAAAATCAAAGAAAAATAATAAAAATAACTAGTTATGTGAAGAACATACTTCTTTATCTTTCTCAGGCAAATAGAACACCCATGGTTGGTATTCCACGAGATTTCCAGGCAAGGCATGAGTGCCAGAAATATACGGGCCCTCTAAAATCATAGGAAAAATAAACCACTTGTCATCGCTAGAATGGCGAGGACCTTGATTAGTATTTGTATGTCAATCTATATCTAGCATAAGAGCTTTATCTTCAGCAATCTTATCTTTCTTTTGCAAACGGACACCCCAGCAAGTGCGATCTCTCTTCATGGGGATTATGTCATAGTTGATGAAGAAATTATCCACAGTATACATCGCGGGAATGATTGGAACATCTTTGAATTGAGGATTCTTCACAGCATAAGGGTAGCGAGATCCTTTATTGGCGCCGCGAGAGGCATATTCAAGTAGTAATCGAATACAATCTCCACCCAGTTGATATACTGCTCGCGAGAATTTATCGTGAGAAATTATTTCATAAAATAAGGGAAGATCCGGGTCATAGAGAGGAATTGGAAGACCAGCGTCAAGTTGACCTAGCGATACTATAACTTTCTTGTGAGAACATTGATGATCAGAAAATAATTTGATGGAAATCTCGGATTTAGGACTTTGATTTGGAATCGTAGACAAAGTAAAACCTTTACTCTTGAGTTTTTCTCGCATCTCACCAAAAGCAGCCAAATTTTTAGCACCAGCAGCAACCATTTTTTAAGTATGGGAATGAAGAAAAAGGTTGAAAATAAGATAGGAATCACAGCGATAACAGACGCGCAATTTACGGAAGAACAGTAAACTTGCAGAGAAGTTACGGAGAGATAGAAGAAGAAATTAAAAGAGAAAAAGAAAAGAATGAAATGAGTATTTATAGAAGAAGAAATTTCTCGAAGAAGATGAATGTAATAAATGCTAAGAAAAGACATGAACGGTCAGATCGCAGCGGTTAAAGAGGACGTGTCATAAATTTATTAGAGGAGAGAATATGTGAAAACAGCTGGCGAAAGATACAGAAACGTGTCAGAACAGAGAAATCTGAAAAGATAAGTAGTTGCAGCATTTTAAAATTCTCATGATCTTCTCTTCTTCGTAGAAAAGACATGAGAAGAGGCAAGATGTAGGACCAGAATATCGCTACAATACTTCTCTGCGAGATTAACAACACTTTCCAGTGAGCATCACCTCAGGATCTTCAACTACACTTTGCGAGTGTCACAAAAGTAGTCAGAAGAGTGACGTAATAGCTGACGATTGAAGAAAACATGAGAAAAGCATGTTTGTCCCACGATGGTTACAAAGCTTGCGAGAATGAACATTGTAACTATCGCGGTACAATCGCAGAACAAATCCGAAATAATAGGAAAACTTAGATGTCATCCATTATGTAACTACCCTATAAATAGAGACCCAATATGTCCAAAAGAGGATGATGTATTTTTGAGAGTTGAGAAAGTCTTGAGGAGAGAGAAACTTCAAGAGAAAAGTTGTATTCTTGAATTCTTACATTTCCTGTAAACATTTCTGAAAATCAAATAATAAAGTGTTGTTCTTAATCTTCAAATTTGAGTTGGTTGTTACAAATTCTTAACAAGGGTGTAGTGTAGGATTTCCTGCAACTACATTGTGCAATGACTCTACTTTACAACTATCTAACCCAAGCAACCCACCTTCAAACAAAAGCCTTATGTGGATTCTGGCTTATCTTGAATGTGAGTACATTTCTCCTTGCTTCAGGCTGACCGATCTTGGACCTTTTTCTTTAACATCCATGTTTTATTCTTTGTAATAGTATTTGTGTTATGAGTATTTTCCCACCAGTCGCCTGCCTTTTGATAAAAGCTTCTCCAATAGTCAAATGTTTCCTCGAATGGCTAGGTGGAAAGGTGCACTTCGAATTCATTTGACTGAATATACACGTCTTTTTTTTAGAAGAGGCGACGTTTGAATATGTAAGAATTTTTTTTTTAATTATTATATATATATACCTCCATTTCGATCGCAAATTTGATGGGACCCTTGGAAGAATTATCTGATTCGGCGTGATCAAAGAGTTATTCATGCTATGTTTCCTAACATGCTTCGGTACTTGTTACTAGGCCTAAATTACTGTGCTTGGTATCTTGGTGACAGATTTGGGTGACAAATTAGCCAACCAGATGCAACACCCAATTTTCCTCCTCCTGACGAAACATGTTTTACTTATGCGTCGTTTAGTGATATGAATGAGATTGCATGCCAATCACAACATTCCTATGAAGATTCAGTTGATCGGGGACTGAATTTTGATTCATATTGGAGATCGGTTTCTTTAGGTCCATCTCCTTCCATCCAAGCTTCCAGAGAGAATCTTGTAGTGGGTGATCCGGGTTTCTCCCCTCATCTATTATTGGTGGGATCTTCCAATAATATTCCTTCTCAATATGTTCCATTAATCGGTTTCGGTCATCTTTTTCCAACATGGGATTTTCAAATACATATCTTAGGAACTTTAGATGTAGTTTCAATTGAAGATGTCTCTTTTGACCAGGAAAACATTGTTGGTTTACCTCTCCTGAATGATATTCCCGAGGTACTACTTCCTATGTGCTCTTCTTTTTTTAAGGACTTAATACTTTTATTAACTCATTTCTCGTTTTAGGATTCCAGATCTCTTCAAGAATACTTGCTTTCGTTTGGTGGATAGTCGCGAGCGCCAATTAAAATCGGTGTTAAATGAGATGTATGTGATCATGTTGAGACATAATGAGGTCAATAGAGAATCCCTAGGGAGGCAGGAACGTATTGACACCATTTCTGAAGAATTTTCCACGCTTTGGCTTCTTTACGAGGTAGACTGCATTTTTTTTTCTCCGTTTTTTTCCTTTCATTTTTTTTCCTTTTTCCTTTTTTTTCCTTTTTTCATATTCATTATTTTTATTTTTATTTTGATACAAGGAAAATGAGCTAGCGGACCTGGTGAATGACTCTAATGGGTTGGAGCAACCCAACGAGTCATGGGTTTCATTTCTGTTTGCCCGAAAAGTGGTTTGATGGAGCCCTAATTTTCTACTTTATATACCTCGTCTTATTTTTTCTCGACCATCATCTTCTCCCTTTTCTTCTATGCCTATTTCACTTCCATTTTTTTTTTACCAGAGACTCAAGAAGAGGGCTTTTAATCTTGCTTGTTTATACAAGATCTGAGCTTCGATAATCTATTTCAACCACTACCTTTATCTTGCGGAAGTAGATCATGTTCTTTTGTTTCTTGCTTGTTTGGTTTGTTGCTGTAGCGATCATTTATTGGTGGAATATGCAAGATAGTCTTTGAGCAGATGAAGAACACTGTCTGGGAAGTTGGTTTAACAGGGGAAATATGTTTTCGGCAGAGTCCCGGTATAGATCTGTACAAAGCTCATTTTTTCAGTCTTCGTTGTGAGTACATCTTGATATTCAGATTAATGTTCGGCTCGAAGATGAAGATTTGATGATTCAGGGAAAGATACAAGAGCATTCGTTAGCACATGTCAAGATTCGCGCTTTTTCGATCCCTAATTATTATAGAGGTGATGTCTATGTGCTCATCCGTTTATGGATATTTGTCGCACACGTCAAAAAGAGGTAACTTCTTACTAATTTGTTAATTAGAGATTTAATTCTGAACGAAAAGAGATTTTTTGGAGTCGCCACCTGACTAAGGGAAGTCAAGACCCTTTAACTAGTTTGAATTCTTACGGGAAAACAAAATCTAGTTATAACTTACATGTTTATGGTATGCTATCAGAGAGTTAGGGTAAGGAGATTCTAATACGGGATGGGAAGGTGTTAGGCACCCATAAACCGCCCAATCATAAGATTGGCCTCTATTGAATGATTAAATAGGGAATGTTTATAATTTATTTTACCAAAAATTCCATAAGAAGGATTATGATATCATAAACTGGAAATTGAGAATAAATTTTCATGCATGATCTAGTTTAGAATAGAGACATAGTTATAAGATGGGCGAAGCTTTTACTATGGATTTTGAGATCAAGAGTTTATGTCAACTCTTATTACTTTAGGTGTCTAGGGGATGTGGCCAACTCCTAAATTTATTAAGAGTTTAGTTTGACTCAAAATTAATCATGATAGTAAAGGATTACGGGAAATCCTAAACATGATAAAGATCATTAAAAGTCTAGGTCGACGATAGACTTAATTACTAGAATTTTTAGAGTTGTTCCTGGTGTGATAGCAAGGAATTTATGGCAAGTTCTAAATTTAGAATTTATTTAACACCAAATTTAGTTCAGTAATCTACAAGGATTTGAGGACAAATCGATGCATACTATAATTTTGGTGAATACTTTAATACAACCATAGATCATTAATTTAGATATAAATTAACTCCGCGGTCAAATTCGAATTCGATGCATAATATAATTTTGGTGAATACTTTAATTCAACCATAGATCATTAATTTAGATCTAAATTAACTCTGCGTTCAAATTCGAAATTGGATGAAGTTTCGAAATTAAATAATTAGTTCAAATTCGAAATTGGATGAAGTTTCGAAATTAAATAATTAACCTGCAGATTAGCTCAACAAAAATGGAGGTTAATGTATCAATTATTATTTTTCAAAATGGGTCTAATGTGGGAGGGAATTCCGCTTTATACCCACACTTTGATTTAACCCACTTGGACGATTAATAATTAAATATAATTCTTAACGTAACAATAGTAGTCGCGGTGCTACTACAAGATGGAAAATCATCCCGTTTCTGCATGACTACATAATTTATGGAAGACATAGGCCATTATTATACCTGGAATATGATATTGGAACTTGAAAGGATTCTTGCAGTGATTTCGTGCTTCCGTTAAGTATGCTAAAAGTATTTAAAATACCATCAATTTAGTGTTAATCTTTTAAAAACTTAGAGACAACACTTGATTAGTCGGACAAATATTTTTGATATTTAAATGATTGAATGATACTAATTAGATCACAATTAACACTCCAATTAATTAGAGCTTCATGAACTAACGTACAAATAGAGTTACAGGAGAGTTATGTATGGTTGGTAAGCAAAAAAGGGTCAAACTCCTTACTTTTTGCATTTGCCCATACTTGCTTCTCTTCCTTGCTCTTTTTTTCTTAACTTCTCTTTATTCTATTCTTCACACTCTTGTTGTATGAAAGTGTTGTTACAATGGAGACGATCTCTAATGATGTGAATGTTGTTGAGTAGAAAAATGTTGTCTGATAAGTTTTTTCGATCATTTATCGCTTATCCTTTCTTTTTCTTCTTTTTTTGTATTTATAGCCTTTTAGTTTAGCTTTAGTGTGGGACAAACCAAAATGGAAATAAAATGAAGATTTTAGGTGTGATTTTGATATAATTTTGAATTTGAAATGGAGGAGGCACCAAATGAGGATTGGTGTATAATGGAAAAAGTTGGGTAAAGAAACCTTATTTTTTCCTCTTACGGGGGTTTACTCAATAAATACATTTGTAGATTTGTAGAGATTTAAAAAGAGTCATGAAAATTAATAACTTTGCGAGAATTATACAGAATTGAGCAAACTTTTGTGGAGTTATGCAGAGTTGTCTAATGTCTTGAAGATATTTGTAGAGTCTCGAAGAGTTGTAAACAAATTTTATATGGAAATATGCATGATAGACATAAATATAAAATTTATTGTAGCTTATTTATTATAGTAACTTCAACTTAATTAAAATAAATTATTATCATTATATATATATAAAACTTATTTCTTTGGTTCAATGAAATACAATAAAGTGTATCAATAAATTAAAATAATTATTATTGTACATTTGTACATAATAATTAAAATAAAATAAAATGTTTAATCATATCATATAATTTATACTCATCTATAATAGGAGTTTTATAGATTGTGTATTCATGAAAAAAAAAATAGGATAGACTAAAAAACATCTTTATAAAAAAAATTGGAAGTCTTCCAAAATCTTACATATTTTGCAAGACTTTTATCAAGGCAAATATATACCCAAAAGTCACTCAAAGTCTTGAAAATAGATAAGTATGCAAAGTCTTTGAATTTTCAAGTTTACAACGAGTAACACAAACTTTAGAAGACCTTTTGACAATCTACAACGAGTAACATAATCTTTGAAAGAGATTTTAAAAGTATACAACCAATAACACAATACTTTGTAAATCCATTAAACTCTTTGGAAATCGATAAAAGTATTTATTGAGTAAATCCCTATTAATTTCCTTTCTCACTTCGGCTACGTATATAGTAGAGAATTTTTAGGTGAGAAAGGAGAAAGATTTTTTTTTTTTTTTTTTTGAAAAGGTATTTGTCCCTTTTGTTTATTGATATGAAATCAAAAAGTGGGAGAAAATATAATGATTTTAATTTTTCACCTTGGTAATATGTTGGTAAGTGATATGGAGTGGGGTATTGGTAGGCAATGAATATATTTATTGTTTTTTACCTTTTCACTATCCTGCCGACAGCAGCCGTATTTTCTATTTGGGTCCGAAGAGTAAAAATAATGTTTTTAGGGAGGGTGAGAAATTTGGGTGTCAACACCTATTTTGATTGTAGTAATTTTTCTTTGTACAGGCTTATTCTCTGCAGGTAGCTAGATGATACCTCAAGCGACTGGTTCCTTAGCTACTTGGTGCTTCAATTCTCCTCTTACAATGTTTGCATTCAGCTATAATTATCCCAACCTCCTTCCCATTTGGTCCTTTCCAAGTACTCTTTCAAATTCAAGCCATACATTAGACTTTTTTTAACGTAGTTTTTTCCTTTCTTCAGCTAAAACATGATCTTCCTCTACTTATTCTTCTTCTTTGGGACGAATAACAGGTGTAAAAGCAACATGTGTTGAGTTAATTCATGAAACTTGACCACTTGCACGTCATTGTAATTGAGATGCCACTGAATTTAAGGGATTGATTGAGGAACCAACATGATTGGATGCTCTTTCGCTTTTCGACATGATTAATTACACAAATGTGTTCTGAAAACCTTAATTTCAGAAACCCTAAATTGAAAATTGAGTTTTTAAGATCGAAATTGAACTCAAAAGAAATAGAAGAAGAAAACCCTAGTTTTCTAATCAGTAATCACACATGATTCGTATAGTGAAGAAGGTGATTTTTCACTGAATTGATGATGGAAGGAAGGGGAGGTGAGTTTTTATTCTCTCATTTTCTCTATTTTCTGTCGACTGAACTGAAGAATGAGTGATTCAATCGAAGGGTATAGCCTTAGGTATAGGATTTTGCACGTGTAGACCACACGTTACAGAAACAATGACAAGAAATAACTAAGCAAAATCTCTCTACGGGACAAGAAGACAAGTTAATATGGAAACAAAAGAAATTATCAGTTACGCCAAATTCTATCTAGTTCACTATTTAACCCTAGAAATGTGATAATCGATCATTAACAATAAACATTCAAAATAGAAGATAATTGTTTTCTTCATTCACCCTAGAGAGAGACAGGGACAGAAACTTACATCTTGTTGTCGTGAATCACCTAGAGAGGTTTTCTTCAATTTGTCGCCAAAAGAGAGGGGGGAGTTGTCCCGTAGAATCACAGAAGATCATAGTATTTATGAAAGAAAAATTTATATCTATAGATTAAGTCAACCTAAGTAATGGCGGGAAAAATATAATTGGTGTAGTCAAAATAAATCTAGTATAGTCAATTGAAGCTCGAAGAGCCAGCAACTATCAGTAATTATGGCAATTTCCTCCCTAATTACCTAGGGTTTACTCCCTCAAACTCCTAACCACTCTACTTTCATTACCACCAACTACAAAATGAACTGATTTCATTATATAAATTCAACTTACCATTTCACTCATTCACAACATAACCAATAGATATAACTACTAGCAACAATTACATAAATCATAGATAACACCAGCTATAATTGAAACATGTCTGACAATATTTAGCAATTTAATTTCTCATATATATATAGTGATGTAGTTTTTACAGTGGTAAGAAAAAATTCGATTCTCGGATTTTTTGAAGATTTGGTTTAAGATTAATAAAAGAAAATACTGTAACTAAATTACAAGGAGAGATGAATTTAGGGTTTTGGATTCCACTACTTATAATGTTTGTAAAATCAATAATAATAACTTTGACACAATACTCCTAATTTACTCAAAGTAATTTCGAACACAATCTCATGCTTTGGAGGATATAACATTACAAGCTTTTTTTTTATGACTCTCGTCGTAATCTAAAGCCTAATTTTCCTTCGCTTATAAAAGATAGGTAACTTAAAAACTACCCAAAATAATTATTATGAAGCATATAAAGAAGAAGAAAAAATTAATAAATTAAAAACACAAAAATGGAGTAAATATGTCAAAGAAATTAATTACTATATATTACCCATCAAAAATAGCTTCTTCTGAAATCCTATAAAATAATCTAGCTACTCATGAATCGAAAATCGGAGAAAATTGGATTAATCATTATATTCAAAAAGATAAAAATTTACTTACAATGATATTTAGTCGCTAAAGGTCTTTAGCGACAAAAACACATTGCTAGAAGTTTTCCGCTAATACAAAGCTTTTGTCATTGTAAAAACGATTTTTTATGCGACTAACTTGACCGTACCTTTGTTCTTCGTGTTCTTGAGTTGCAGCGGCATGAAACCTTGCATGTAACTCGTGATTTATCGAATTCTAGTTATCTATTTTCTCTCAGATTCTGTGTATCCCCTTCTGCTACTCCCAAGACCCCTTTATATACTCGCAGGTATCAAATCTTCTCGAATAAATGCCAAAATATCCACACTTTATTCTCTCATAAGAAATATCGATATTTTTTCTCTATTTAACTCTTTCACGAGTCTTTAGCGGTCAAAAACTCCTTATTTGTCTTCTTCACGTTCCTGTTATGGCTCCGCATAGCATACTCCAAACACGTGCAATTCACGTTTCAAACTCATGTCAAATCATGATTTCCCGTGAAAAACCTCATGTACTCTGTTTAGTTTCAATCCACGTAACCATATCTATTTCTTCGAATATAAAGGACTTATCAGCCCTGTTTGATCATAACAGGGTGGTAATAATTCACAGAAGTTATTGAATTTCCTTAAAACTCTTCCAAAATCCGAACAGAAAATCACACCGTAACTGAATACTAAAATATGGTTTTTCCTGCCAATTTTTTCTTAAACCTGTGAATTCTGTTTTCTTCAAATCCTGATCATCTATCCAACTTTAGATAAATCCAAGACTATTACCAGCTCTGTTTATCCCATTAAAACAAACTCATATTCTTGATTAACCCATATACAAAGAGAATTCATTAATTCTTGTCTAGGAATTGATATTTCTGAAAAAGTGGGGGTCTAACAACCACATCCAATATTTCGCTTAGCAATCTGTATGGACAAACTCCAATATACTTTTATGAGAATCAACTAGACAGTTAGACTCAATCAATAGAAAAGAATATCAAAGAGTTTATATCTCTATCTCTCGATTTAAATCTTACTCAAGCAAACTGCGAGTCTCGATTAAATACAAGAGAGATAAACTTGGATGGTACCAAAGACCAATATCCAAGTGTCAATCAATTTAAATCTACAACCAAAAGGTCGGATATTCTAATTGATTGAACAATGCACAACCTGTATTATTTCAATTATATAACAAATATAATGCGGAAAATAAATAACACAGACACCAGAATTTTGTTAACGAGGAAACCACAAATGAAGAAAACCCCCGGGACCTAGTCCAGATTAAACATATATTGTATTAAGCCGCTACAGACACTAGCCTACTCCAAACTAACTTCGGTCTTTTGATAAATCAAGATGATCTCACCCACAACTAAGAGTTGCTACGACCCAAAATCGAAGACTTTAATAAACGATTTGTATCACACAGAAAAGTCTACTGTAATAGATAAATCCGTCTCCCACGAATATACCTACGAGTTTTGTTCCATCTTTTGATAGATCAAGGTGAACAGGAACCAATTGATAAACCAGACTTATATTCCCAAAGAACAGCTTAGTATTATCAATCACCTCACAATAGTCTTAATCAACGCACCGAAAAAAGATATTGTGGAATCACAAACGATGAGATGAAGATGTTTGTGACTACTTTTTAGCTTGCCTATCAAGAATAAAATCTCAAGCCAATTATTACAATTGTACTCGTACGATAGAAACAACAAGATCATATAACACAACTACAAGAAAAGTAGTACCGGTCTGGCTTCACAATCCCAATGAAGTCTTTAAGTCGTTAACCTGGTTTAGAAGAAGAAACCAAAGGTTAAAGGAGAATCGACTTTAGCTTAGCACAACTAGTAAGACGATATAAGAAGAAGAGAAGGAAAAGAAAGAAGAAAGAGAGGTCACGTGGGAAGAACACAAAAGTGGCATGGGAAAGAAAGAAGCATCACATGGGTACGAGCGTGGAGTTGTTAGAGCAAGAGGTGAGGAGCACGTGAAGACATCAAGAAAAAGGCGTGGTGTTGGGAGGAATGGTCGTTGAAGAAAGTGGGGCAATGAGTAGGAGGAGCTGACAATAGAAAAAGAGAGGTCACGTGGAAGGAAGACAGCAAGGCTTGAGAAGAAGACATCACATGGAGATGCGGGAGTCAAAGGGACACAAGCTTTGTGAGCTGGGGAAAGAAGACAGCAAAATGACAACATGTGGTAGGAGCTGACAACAGTCGTTGGAAGAAGATAACGAGCGTGGGAAGACAGCACGTGAAGGCGTGGGAGAAGATGCACATGGGCGTGATGCTGCCATGAAGGAATGGTCGGGCGTTTTCTACCCTATAAATATGCTTGAACTCTTCTCCCAAAAGGAGACGGCTAGGGGGGGTTCTCAGACACCATATTTTCTATCAGTTCATTTCCATCTTCCATTTTTATCATGTTCTAAATTTATTTGCTAGAGTTTAGATGAAGCTCTAGCCTACTGATATGCCATTCATACTTTGTGAGTTGTTCTTGAATGTTTGAAATTGTTTAAGATATAATTTAATCCAAGTTTGTCAATATTTTCTCTCACAATGTATGCCATGTATCCATTGTAGTTAGAATATCACTATGTTGATTATCTTTTGCAACTCATGCTTAAAAATATTATTGATCCTTAGATTAGTTGTGTCAGAACTAGACAGGTTAATGCTTTGGAGAAATATTTTAGTTGTGATTAATTTATCCATTGAGAAACACCTCGAGGATAAAGGTAAACTTGAATCGCTTATAAGGACAAGAATAACATCATAAATTAAATGCATATTGTAGGTTAGTAGTGGATTTGAAAGCTCTAGTATCCTCATTCTCGGTGTTTAGCCTACCAACTAGTATCACAAAGAATGTGTGGGGATTAGTTTTCCCAGTTGCTAGAGTTCTCCCTTATATAGTCTTTCAAATCAGGGTTTGCAATCAATGTTAGCTTGGTAAAAAAGCATTCAATATTCACCGTTAGATGAAAACCTGATTAGATTCAAGCTAATATTTATCAACCGTTAGATCGAAAACATAGCTTGTTATACACACATGAAATGCACATTTCTAGGTTTGTGTATCCGTACCCAAACTTGTACATTAGTTGGTTCAACAATAGTTAACCAAATGGTTAGCCATATGATAACTTTCATATCAACCATGTTCTTCTTCACCATAACTAGTTCAAATGACTCAAATGAACTAGTTAGAGAGTTGTTAAATTGCAAGGAAATCTCATGTACTACACAAGACACAATTGAAGCATAAACAATTTGATTCACTCGAATCGGTTCATGAACTATATAGCCACGGTTTGCAATTGTATTCCTTAGTTTATAAAGATAAGTTCACAAACATCGTTTTTATACATAGCCTACTGATCTATGTAATGTTTTCCCAACTTGTAGGGATGGAATTGTTCAAAGAATAGTAGATTAGGAAAATGTATTAAGTCTTGCGAAGAAAGAGCTGAAAAGAATGGCAATTGGAAGTGCAAAATTAAGCAACGACAGAAATGTGAAAGGTTAATGATTGATGCAATAGAACGAAAATAAGATGTGAAAGCTGATGACGAGCGTATCGCAGAAAAAGAAACAACAACAAAACGTATCAGAAAAGCAGAATCAGAAAATAGTATGTAAAGAGGTAAAATGATGAAATTCAGAGAATTTTGCGAATAATTTGTTCGAAAAATATGTAATTGTTTGGTGCACGTGGAAGCAATGACAAGAAAAAAAGCAGATCTTGTAACCTAGTATGAAAAAGATAAGAAATACTTAATTGATGCTAGAAGTGAATAGATTACAACCAAAGACAAGATTTGCGACATGTTAGATTCATTACAGTCTAGATTTCTCGGTATGTTGGCATTTTTGGTCGCATATAATGTGTTCTTTTATTCTCACCTACCCACAACTGGACATAAGATGATGCCATTCGAATTCTCCATTAGATTGATATCAATTGTACTCTTTAGATGTTTTAGTTGTTATTCTTGGAGTCATATGGGTGATAAAATAAAAACTATTAGGTAACTTGGAAGGATTATAGATGAAAAGTTATTAGAAGTGCAAGAAATATTTTGAGGTTTGTCCTTCACTGAAGAGGAGAGAAAATATGATCTTCGTAGGCTTCTCGGTAGAATACTGCAGTCCGAGGTCGAAAAAATAATATCTTTCTATGTTTTTGCAGAAAAATATGACGGTTTGAGACCTAAAGATAGAATTTCTTCAATTGAATTGAAACTATTTCAGAGCATTCCTTTGAAGAACGTACCAGAAAATTCGTCCAAGACTTACTTGAACATGATATATGGTTTTACGATATTAGGTGCCGTTTTCATGCTATCAGTGTCTATTAGGCCATGTGGATCTGGCCCTTGCCTTAGAGAGTAACCGTGGGGTAAACAAAGATAAATTTATTTAAACATATAAAGTTTCTTTTCTTGCATATAAATATTTGCTAATAGTATATGTATAAATATATAGGTATTATAGATTTCACCTACTAGAAATTAATATGTATTGTTTCTATCACTCTTTCATAGTTTTCAAAGAAATATTTTTACATTATTTGTGTTCTTAATATAAGAAACATATTTTCATTATTAAGTTTGTATCAAGGCATACATAATAAAAGCATCAAAATAGTTAAGATATTTTGTTAAGTTTGTCATATATTCTAAATTTCAATTTTAGTCTTTAATTATATACTTTTGGTATACTAATAATCACATAGTATCATGTAAATAGTCCATGAACAAACCCATGCGCAAGTTCGGAAAACAAAAAAAAGATACTAGTTAACATACCTTTCCAAGAGCTACACACAATTTTCCATTTTCATCATACGAAAATCTGAAAAAACAAACTAACGAGCATTAGTTAAACTTGGTAAGATTTGTTTTTCTACATTTCCTTATTGTCACATTTGGTATATATATAATTATTAGAGTACTATTCGGTTGAATCCACCAAGTGTTGGTACGTTATGTTTGATTATCAATTTTAGTTCCAAACTCGGAGTCGCCTGAGTTGATGACTAAATTTATAACTTTGTTATGTTAGCTTATTAAAGTTGACTTCATTAGGTTAGATTATGAACATAGGAATGTTGAGACTTTCTCTAGGCACTCATGAAGACTTATAGACGCATTAAAGAAAACGAAGACATCATCCTTCAGCTTGAGGTTAGTAACTATACACTTGACTTGTTCCATCTATATCTTTATTCTTGCAAGTCTTTATTCATTGAAAAAATTACATCCAAAGTTTGTTACAATAACTTTGGTATTAGTGACTTGGTGATTGTATTACGATCAAAGTATTAAAAGAAAAAATATACAATAGTTAATTAGACAATTCAAATGTATTGATTTACGAAGAATATTTATCTAAAAAAGATGTGAAGCATACCTCAAGCATTTTTGGCTAAAATCTTCAAAAGTTATGGATACGCCTATTTGATTCTACTTCACAAGATCAATCTGAATCAAGTTTATATCTTAATCTTGTGAAACTAACAAGGCCTGAGATGAAGAACTCCTTATAATTTTTATCAATCTTATTACTCAACCAATAATTCTTGAACGATAGTATAACAGAAGAAACTGACCTTCAGAATAGCCAAGAACTACGATGATCAAGATTCCATATACCATATATCTATCAGGTAAAAAATAATCTTGTCGGGTTTCGAAAAGTTGTAACCTAATAATTATGCTTGTCGAAGAAACCTAGTTCGATGGAGGAGGAATCTTGTAGCAATAAGATGCACAACATGCAAGATTGAGAATCTTTGTTGAGAGAATTCTCTATTTGTAATAATGAATAAGGCTTGGTCGCTTAAATTTCAACCAACTATTACATGCATCAAAAGCAAGTTCTTGAACTAGTTTTCATATTTACGAATTATTTTGATCCCAAGTAATCTCTTGGTGCTTAAAATAGCTTTTTACTTTGGTCCTAAGTAAGCCTTGTTTCCCGAGTTAGAACATTCTAGAAACAAAGTTCGTCCTCTGATATAAGTCGTAAGAATGAAAATTAAGTACTTTGGAAAGTAAGGGACTTCTAAAGTTTCGCTTTTACTCAATTAGGAAGAAAATTAAATTGCTCACAATATCATGGTACCAAGAATAAAAACCATAGCACACGAGTTAACCATATGGTCTCAGAACCATTAAACAATATTAAAATTAAGGAACTATCAAGTTCTACATAACTCGCAAACTGATATTTTTAGTTGGCGAGCTCAATAAGAATTGAAGTAAACATAACTTGTAAGAATTGATAGAAAAAGTTAGTTCGTGAACTCAAGTACAATTTGGAGTCAACAAAAAACTCCTTGAATTGCATAGTTCGCGAATCAACATTTTCGATTGGCGAACTCTAATGCAATGTGGCATTAATAAAGAAACTCCCCACTGCATAGTTCGCGAACTAGCATTTTAAGTTCGCGAACTCTAGTGCAACATCGGATTTCAGAACCTTCTAAGTTTTGCATCGTTCACGAACTAACATTTTTAGTTTGCCAATTCTTTTTGCAATTAGAGTTTTTAAACACTTCTTGCTTAATCATATTTTGTTGAATAAAAGAATTGTTCTCAACCTCAAATGCTATAAATTCTTGAAATATCCATTTCCTGAGTTCCATTTTCGAGATTAGTCGAGTACAAACTTGAACACGAAACTTTTTCTTTGTATCTCATATATTAAAGAATAAATATTTTGCTATAGATTGGAGATGTCATCATTATTTTCTCATATCCCAGTATCTCAGTCAATGTTTTGCTAATTCTTCTTATACTTATATAATTGGGAATATAATTTTTTAGCGGACAATTAGTTAAAAAACATTGTTGGAAAAGTAATAAACTGATAAAATGGTCTCTAACAAAGGATGGTAATTTCATTGTCAAGTCCTTATGAAATAAACTGATGAATATAGGCAAGTCTAGGACTCAAAATAAAAATTGGATTGCAATCTGGAACCTGGAGGTCTCACCTTCCATCAAAATCTTTCTATGGAAAGCTGCACACTCCATTCTCCAAACAGGGGAAAGGATGAGAAGGCACCTCCATTATATATATGTTATCTGTAAAATATGTAACTGCCAAAATGAGTCTCTAACTCATATGTTTGTCAATTCCCCCTAGCTCAACAAGTTTGGCGTGAACTCCATTTTGACCCTCACGAAGTTTTCAACCAAAGGTTGAATTTCCATGAATCGCTCACCTATATACTTCTCTACAAAAACCAGGGTGAAAATCATATCGGTTGGAATGAATTACTTGCAATAGTCACCTGGCACATATGGAAAGCCAAATGTGATTTAACTTTTCAAAAAAAAGTTCCAAATTCAAAAAACATTGCGAAGGAAATTATTAACTACATAAACAATCGGAAGGCTGCCAGAGACAAAGGCAGAAAAAATCCGATCTTTGTGGATTTTTCGAAAGAAGAAGCGGAACAACAAACCATTGAATTCAGAACTACTTGGATAACCCCAAAGCTATTCACTAATACTGTTGGTTTGGATATGCTCCTTTTCGATCACACATGAAGTTGTAGAGGAGCAAGGAGATCAAACCTTGGTCAAGGCACCCCCGAAGCAGTAAAAAGAAAGCTGCAATTGAAGCCTACAACTAGGCAGTGGACTTAGGAAGCAGAATGGACATCGAATCAAATTCCTTCCAACTAATAAAGCTGACCAGAAGTCGCTATACAGAGAAGATAGGATCAAGTTTCACTTTGTCTCACGATAGGAAGGAACTTTTTGAGATCGATACTTGGAGTACGATCAACAGTGGCGAATCCAGAACAAAATTTTAGTGGGGGCACATTTTATTCTTGAACAACATAAAATGCCACACATCAACCAAGTAACTCATTACGACATAAAGTTCTTCTACATGTGTATGGTTTTTTGCCACAACCAACTTTGTTGAAATGCTATATTCCAACCAACTTTGGTGCTCGTTGAACCAAGAGCCGAAGAACTTTCTTGGCCTACCACCAGATTTTCTTGTTGGATATGCGTGCTTCTTTGGCTGACAAGGACCTCTTTGTAGGTAAACTCTTCGAACTCGGTCTTTGATATTGGGATATTAATCAAATATTGGAGTTCGCAGTCCTGGATCCGAAGGTAGACTTGCCAGTAAGTTTTCATTCACATCGTTTACATTGCGCAGGACGGTGCTATATTCTGGGCAGTTGAACTCTCACCATGAGGTACATGATTTCACATTGTAGTACCCAGGTTTGAAACAGAAGGTTGTTGTCTTTATTTTTTCTCTGGAAGTACGGTACTTCCATTTTTGTCTGAAAACCACAAACAAAACTTCATTAGCCTCACTACAATATTAGAGACCACCAATGAGTTACAAAGAATACTATTGGTCACTATGATTATTAATCATAATAGATAAAACCAAAGAATACTAAACACTATTCACACAAGTTTTAAAGAACAAGCAACAATAGATAAAACCAATTGGATACACATTTGTTCTCTAATTAACAGATCTTCAGGAGTTGAGGTATTGGATACTAAAATTGAAATCAAAATCAACAGTATATCAAAAATGGATGACAATTATAAGAATCGGGACAAAGTTTCACCTATTAACATAATCATTATAAGCCATGAAACAACAATTTTAAGTAGTAATCACTAATCAACTTAATTTTCTTACCACACCAAAACAAAGCAATGACACCCACGGGCTGTTTGTACAATTGCAGTATCACTTTTCCCTTTAAATTGATCAATTTCTTCAAATCAGTAAGAAAATATACATAAATTAAATGATTGCAGAAGAAAAATATCCAAAATTAGAGGTATGAGTAAAAACCCTTACTTTGAAATTGAATCGATACAGACGGAGACTGATCAATGTTTATCTGTTCATATAAATCATATACAAACCTCAAGTATAAGGAAATCATCTTGATTTCAGCGGATTTTCTCCCAATTTTCCTTAATTCTAGGAAAGTTTTAGTTCGTGGAACCGACTTATGCGCGAGAGAGAGGCACGAAACTAAATCTGGAGAATATTATACGGATTTGTTTTTTCCGAGAAAATTTAGGGGGGCCAGTGTTGCAGCTAATGTAGATTCGCCACTGACGATCAACGATATAAATAATCATATAACAGTCAATTTAGCTAAGCTCAGCACTGACAGCAATTTTACTAGACACTGGAATCATTATTCCGTTCAATATTTGATACCCATTATATCCGACGATTACTATCTTAGAAGTAGAACTATAGAAACTCAAAACAATAATATGTTATCTTTAAACTCTAGTAATGTTATTGTGAACCATGAAAGGACCGGCAATCTGCTCAGCAGCAACAATTCTCCAATGTTATAATCTTTCCGAGATCGTTTTGCCTCTTTTGTAATAAATAAATAAATAATGATATCTTATATGATGTATTATGGAGGGCTGGTATTTCGGCAAAGAAAGAGGCGTCGGTCAACTTTTTGACGGATCCTATTGAAGGCAGATCAACACTCAGGCCAGCAGATGTTCTTATTTTTGGGTGGGCCAACGGAAAACATACGTGTGTTGATCTTGCGGGGTTTCTCCATTAGTAGGCATCGGGCAAGGCTCTTTCACGGTTGGACAAGCGGCTTTGAAAGTTTGCCTTGGGTAAGATAGCGAAGCATGAAAAGGCTTGTATTGATAATGGACATGCTTTTATTCCCTTTGCCTTTGACACTTTTGGGTATTTAGCTCGGAGGGCGGTTGGACTCTAGCGAGTTCAAAGAGTCATGCACTGAGAATGTCATGACTCCCGATTCTAGAGAGTTTGTGTTTAAGAGGATAGGGTTTGCCATTCAAAAAGGGCTTGCGGCGCAGCTTGTTGCTCGCTTGCCTTCTATGTAATAACTCATGAATCTGTTATTAATCTCTTTAATATGGATTTTTATAAAAAAAATAAAAATAAAATAATGATAATATTTTTCGTCTCTACAAGTTCCTACAACATATAATAACAGGAGATGGTCCAGGGTTCGGCCCCTTGCAAATGCGATTTTCCACGCTGCCCCTCAGACTAGGTGGTTTTGGTGTTTACTCGATGCAAGACACTATGAATTCTGCGTTATTTGGCGTCGTACTTGGAAACACTAGAACCTAACTGTCATATTGAGGCACACCGGCATCGGTGGTTTTAGCTCCCATCTTGAGCGTCTTTGAGAACTTCTTTAACTCTCGTGTAGTCTGTTTCTCCTATATGGGTCGATAAACGCCAACCATTCTATGTCAACTCGCAAGCTGTTTATTTTGATGCGAAAGAAGAACTTGACTTCCCAATTCAAGTTGTGCGAACGTGATTCATTCCTATGGCGAGAGCAACCAAATGAAGCATGCCCTGGATTTCTTAATGGTTATCCCCATCCCTGGTTTAAATCGGCAAATTGGTTCGAGGCGGTTTAGTGCGGTATTATGTTATAGACTTGGTATTCCCTTGTTTGAACCAGGTAGTTTGTGCCCTTCGCAAGAGAGAGATGGATGCTTTTGGTGACCATGCGATTACCTTTGTACAAATGAAGTTGGTTTAAAATTTCGACATGATTTAGTACGCGACACGATTGCAGACATCATTATCGAGTGGGGTGTTTGCACGGAATTATTTTCAATAAATAAATAAATAATGATATCTGAGAGTTAGATGGTGGACCCTCGGCTGGACAATATACTCTTATTACTCTAAACATCAGTTCTACACAGGAACTTACCAGATTGTCTGATTATTGAAAATTTCGTTTTCTTTGTAACACCGCATCTGTAGGCACAAGGCATGAAATCATCTTCATAGTTATGCTCCCGTCATTTCCTATCAAGGGATTTCCTCGTAATCTATTCAATTGTTGTTTTCAACTTTTTAAGAACTCTTTCTATCTTCTACCTCTTTATCCTTTTTCGATTTCAATCGTTCGAGCATTATTTTGGGTAAACCACACCTAACAAAGAATTGGGTCTTGTCATTATGGTTTGTTCAGTTTATAGTGATTGATCCGACTATGAAATCTTGTCTCTTACTAATTCTCCTTTTCAGTTATTGGCCAAGGAGATTAGAAATGATGTTAATGTATAAAAAGAGTCGATCAAGATTGAAATTGATGAAAAGAATCTGGGTTCTCATCTGGTTTCTTTCACTTTTGATGCCTTGGTTGATAGCAGGTATAGTGATTTTCTCGCATTTTCATTCATTTTTGTAATTTGTGTATTTGTTTAGTAGGTGAAATCTAAGTGTAGCTAAATTTTGATTGGGAAGAGGAAATGCTTAATGGGTTTGTAGTCGAATCAACCAGTTCATAAACATGTCACTATTTACTAGGTTATAAACTAGATATGTATTGAAGTGTCAGTTTGTGCTGGGAATCTACTGCTTTAGGATATCAATTTTGATAAAGTAATTTGTATGCAACATCATTACTGTTATCATCAGCGTCATGTGAGCTAATTATAGTTGGTATTCGAGATCCCAGGAGCAGAATCACTTGTAGTCAGACTTGTCTTCTGCCGATAAAAAGTTAGGAAGTGAAGCAGCATATTGTGGAAATATTTCAAGAAGGCAGTCATCCTTCAGCATTTCCTAACACATCCAAGGTGTTCACCACTTTCTCTTATGTTGAATCATGATTTGTCGGATTATTTTGTAATAGATTATGAAATATGAAAATATGTTTCGTCTTCCTTTCTGATATGGGCAAACAGGCTTTGATGTTACTGAGGTCATAAAATTTTATACTTCAAATTTATAATTTGTAGAATGAATGGCCTTGAGGGCTTCTGGAGGACCTGAATTTAATGTATTAGACAATGTTTCTTTCAGGTGGTTCTGTTGTTTCATGAGATTGAGGGTGTAGAACTGTGCCTTTTTGGCATGTATGTTCAGGAGTTGGATTCTCTCCTGATCAGGTACTTGGCTATGCTTAGGAAAGCTTCAAAGGAGAACATTGCGGCTGAGCTCACTGGCTTATATGGCATTTCTTTATCTCTACTGGAAAATGTAAGGCAAAGGTTGGATGGTGATTATTTTCCTGCAAAAAAGGGCTATAAAAGCTGCTGGTCAAACACTCAAACTGATCTTTCTGCAAATGCCTCAAAAGATGTCCTTTAATGCAAAAGGTAATTTATTCCCCAAGTGCTGCCACAGGTTGGTCAATTATGTTTATCACTAATTAGTGGTGATTTGTTAGACATTAGGGTGCAGTTAAGTTCTGTGTCCACTCTCAACAGACTCTGATACCTCTACCCAAAAAGAACCTACTTTCTTGTCATTGTTGGTACTGTCGATCAGTTTTATCATCGGTGGAACTCTTATGAGTCTTCACTTTTTGGCATGACAGGACCTCAGGTCCTCAGGTGTTCAAAACAATTATAATTATATTTTTCTTCTTCTTGAGAGCCAAGTCAGTTACCTTTTTCTTTACAGCTTGATGAAACCATAAGCCCGACTAAAGAAGATTTTATAATGGTACACCTGCAACATTGTTATCTGATGGTATCTGGAAACCGTTGGGTTTGCAACAATTGCAAAAAAAAATGTCAGCTTTGCAACTAGCAATTCTTTATGCCCAAAGGATCCAGCGATACTTCTATACTCCACTTTCTCAATTTTAATGAATATGGTTCTTATGTGCTTTAGTATGAAAAAAATATAAAAACTTTCAGAAATGACTTGAATCATTCATTAGTTTAAAGATGACCCAAATCATGTTACAAATTTAATGCTGTAAGCCTGTAACCAAGGCTGTTCCTAATTTAATAACCATATCGTTGGTAATACATTTTTGACTTCTTTCTTGAAGAGACATTGCTCTGTAATTCCAAGCCTTAAGTGTAGACACTCATCATCTTTAGTGTTAAGCATGGTTTGAATCTCATCACATCATTTTCTTAAAACGATATTGATAATCTCTTATGTTTTAGCCTATATTTACTACCATCTCACAGGTCCTTATTTGTGTTTTGTTTTCATGTAGTTGAGAATAATTTCAGTTGAATTAGTTAATCCATGTTTCTAAGTGCAATTATAATTGAACAAATTTACTTGATTGCAGGAGTTTTGACTATTGCCTCCTTGTACTTTTCATGTAAGCTTCGATTAGTTTCTTCTTCCTAGTTCCAACACTTATTAGAAAAAATACAGTGGTGAAATTTATCAGGGAGTCCTTATGCATCAACATCTTTAATGGCAGGAAAACCTTGTTAGCATGGCTATAGTAGGTGAAATGCTCGGTGTGGCATTTGGGTGTTGGACAAAAGACTCTTTTAGTTTTAATGGCTGATGTTGTGAGTCTTGTGATGTTCCTTGCTACAGTTCTCGTGGCTTTTTCTTCACTGCCTCCCCTCATAGTTAGTGGAACTATGATTGTGAGATTTGGAGTTGGAATGGTTTCCATGACTTCATCTCTAAACATATTAGAGGCTTCTCCTCTCAGACCCTGAAGTTCCTTTGCTAATTTAGTAGTTTGCTTATTGTAGTAAGTAGGGGCAAGCGTTGTTTACCATGTCAATCTACTTTTTGCCAAGGTACAAAATGCTGTAACGTATATTTGATAACCAGTTAAAATTTTCATCTCCTTTTTTCGTTTTTAATTTCATCCGCAGTTTTTAATATACCATTCACTAACTTATTTGTTGCAGGAACCAAGAACCTGGAGTTGCATGACTGGAGTAGCAGGGATTCCAGAGTTCAGTTTATGCCAATGTGGTTCCTTCCTAAGTCCCCAACGTGGATCTACAGAAAGGTCTTTTCTATTCTAATTTCCTTTATGTTCTACATTCTAAATTATCAGCATAACATGTAGCTAGACAACTGTTACTTCTTTTCCTTGAAGCTAACTGTGTCTAGTTAAGAAACTTTTAATCTTACTATAGAGAACCTAGTCTCCGAAGCTTTATGCGACTCCCTTTCCCAACCTGAATTACAATCACAAACAAGTCGGCATCAATTAGATATTTGGTGAGACCCATTTTAAATGTCAATCTAGTGGAACCAGATGTTCCTAGGCCTAAAATCTGTGATTCCAAGCCTTATCTATCTGAAATGATAAGTTCGTTAATGTTGTTCATCTATTTTCTACTTTGTTTACCTGTTTACCCTTGTGGGTATACATTTCTGTGTACAGTTCTGAGACACTGAACAAATACATCTTTCTCAGCCTGCATGATTAGTTAACGAATTTGCAGATTTCTTCTAATATGCACCTTTTCTGTTGCGTGTAGCTTTTTGAGCATTTACATATATTGTGTATCCTGTACGTACATAGTGGCAGCTGGGTTACTGAGGTGCTTTATGTGGATAGCTTTTTTAAACAATAAACCCCAAATTTATTTTAAGCTATATTGTAGTGATCTTCTAAGAAAACTGTTGTTAATGTGGCAGTGCACTCTATTTTTTGTGATTTATTATTTTTCTATAATTTCATACAATTTTTCTGGAGATTAGTGGCCTCGTGCAAAGAATCATGCAAATTGTTGATGTACCTTGGATTCAGGACCCTCAAGGTGGAGATAATACTGGTTACCTTTTAGCTGCATTAAAAAGTAAGGATTGGTGCAAGTTCTTTTTTCCCGATTTTTATTGCTTTTTTCACTTTGTATTCTTTTGTGATTCTAAACTTATTTTCCTAAAATGTCATTCAAGTAGACTGAGGGTACTGCAAACATTCCAGGAAGAGAAGCCAGAACAATTTTAAACGGGAAGCAGGTCGTGCTCTTGGTGTTGTGCATCTGAAGGTAATGAATCATTTTCTCAAGAACTTCTAATGATAGTCAGATCCTTCATCTATCGTTTCCTATTATACAAGTTCCTATGTTGACTGTCAAGTAACCATCAGGATTTCGTACACATCACTGTCAAGTTTGTCATACATGTAGCTTTATGTTACATGCCTTTGGAGACATAAGAAACATCCACTTGATATTATATTTGGTCTCAGCAATCGTTCCATCTCTTCTGGTTTCATAAGAAAAATAGCGTCTTTGATCCAATATTGTCAGTGACTCAGCGATGTCATTGTTCTGCTAGTATTTTGAGGTGAAAGCACACATGAATTATTCTACTTAAATAACTCCTCTGCAAAATTTTCAGGTCCTGAGCAATTTCACCATCAACTGCCCATGCTCCTACATGGAAATGGACGTCGAGTCGAGTGTTTGTAGCTTCAAACGTCATATCCGGGAAATCAAGGTATCAACTTTATCTCCTGTAATTGACTGATCTTGTTAAAAAAATTATTCCTGGGGGTTTAACTAGTATCTGATCCTGTGAAATTAACTATTTCACTTGTTAAAACTGAAATTCCTTGGCTGAATATATTGTTCTGAAAGATTTGATTGCTCAAATCATTGTTTTGAAGGTAGTTGGAACTGAACAAATCTGAATCTCAGGAATTCCTACTCTGCAGCTTGAAGTACTATCACGAGGAATAGTTGTTTACATTTGTATCAACGCCTCCCTTCAGAATAACTTTATGCGAAATTTATCTTCGTGTCATCTTATGTAGTACTGACTCAAATTTCCTTTTCCTAGTTTTGGTATGTTATAAGGACAAGTAGAGTGCAGCGTCAGCTAATCAAAAATACAAACAGATTGATTTTTTGCTAAATTTTTGTAAACACAAATACAATTTTTGTATATATTCCACGTTGTGTAATAATAATGCGGCTGAGCATGTCATGCTTTTTTCAAATTGGTATAATCCTATAATGAAACATCACCTCCCGCCCGACACCTTCACTCTTCGCCTCTTCTGAGAATCGACTTATAATTAAAAAAGTCTTTCATATTTCAATTTCGATTTCGTTTTGTAACCGTTCCTCTTTTCGATTTCTCACATCAAGAAACCAATCTTTCTTTCCCGTGACCCCCCTCCTCCCTCTGCTTGTAAGATCTGTGACATTCTTGGGCCAATGAAGAAAGGTACCCGAGTAACTGTTTAGGACAATAATCAAGGCAGAGATTGCTGTAAAAACCGTAGCAATTTCAAGTTTTTTTTCTTTTTTTTTGAAGAAAGAAACCATTCATACAAGCAAACCAACGGGCAAGAGTTACAACACAGAGAGCAGCTTATCTAAGATACAAACAGGGGGATGTTTATCCCAGATACTATTTACATGAGATTTCCTAGCTAACCTAGCCAGTGCATCAGCTGCCCCATTCTGTTTCCGAGGTACATATCTACATTGGGAACTATATTAAATAAAGAAAAGCCGCTTTTACAGTCTTGAACATGCGAAAAAATTGTCTAAGGGATGCTAGTTATATCACCATTAAGAGCTTGAACCAAAGAATAGATTGTCAGAGATGAAAATGATGCTTCGAACATTCATAGCCTGTGCCCATTCAGAAGCTCCCAAAAGTGCATGTGCTTCTGCTTCTATGACTGAATTTGCTACTGTTGGCCAACATCTGGCTGCGGAGAATCGACCATCGGCGCTATAGAGGACTGCCCCGCAACCTGCAGAATTTGAATTTTTCCCCAAGGAAGCATCCACAAACATGAAGCGATTAAGATGTTTAGTGAACGGTTAAATAGATATAACCTAGAGGCTTTAGTAGCAGAGAAACAATGAGTTTGGAGACTCACGTACAGATTCTGAGTTTGTTTCAAAGACTCTAGCAGCATTTTAATTTGTCGAACTGCTATAACCGGGCATTGAGTCTTATTATCTATACTGGCACTACATCGAGCTTTCCAGATTTGCCATAGAGTAACAACATAAAGCTTAAAATTCTCCTGAGATTCAGAAGTAACTGTAGTATCAAACCAATGTAATATCCAGTCCCTAAATGAAGAAAATTGTGGAATAGTAACAAACAGTTGAGGACATAAAGCAAACCACACAGCACGAGCAAAGTCACAATGAAAGAAAAGATGGTCAAATGACTCAGCATGTAAATGGCATAGAGAACAAAGATCGTTGGACACAATACCAAATCTAAATAGTTTATATTTCAAAGGGAGAATATTCTGAAGGCACTTCATATAAACAGCTTAAATTTCGGCAATATGTCCATGTGCCATAACCTGAGCCATTGGTGTTGTTGCTGGACAAAAGCTGAGCATTGAGAAGATAACAAAACTTTATAAACTGATTTAGTGGAGAACTTTCCTGATGGATTCAGGGACCAGCGTATGCAATCTTCTCCGGAGTATGGGATTCGAATACGTTTTATTTGGGTTATTTGATCATTATCAAACAACTCAGCAAGAGCAGCATCATCCCATTCTTTTGAATAAAGGTCTATGAGCTGAGACACTTGAGTATAATCTTGCAGATGATCCTCAGATGGTCTAACCAGGGACTGAGACTGACCACTCACCCAATTATCCTGCCATATACTTATATGCTGACCATTAGCTATCTCCCAAATGTGATATTTCCTAACAATATCTAAGCCCCTAACAATACCTTTCCACACCCAAGTACCCTTCCGCTTATGCACTAAATGTAAAGGTTGATGTTTCGGGAAATACTTAGATTTTAAGACCTGAGTAGATAAAGCATCAGGTTGTGTGACTAGCCTCCAAGCCATTTTTGTAAGCATTGCTAGATTAAACTTTCTAAGATTTCTAAACCCCATACCACCACATCTTTTAGGGAGACACAAGCTTTTCCAAGCCTATGACCCCACCAATATCTACGTTGTAAAGTATCTAATTGTTTTAAGATAGAGTCAGGGATCGGAAAACATGCCATTTGGTACAAAGCTACAGAGTTCAGAACAGATTGTATCTGAATGGCCCTACCAGATTGAGGGATGAGTTTATGTTTCCAGGCATCTAGATGATTTTGCATTTGTTCTACTAAAGGATGAAAACACAAAACCTTGGATCTGTTTAGAAACAAAGGAACCCCTAAATATTTATCAGAAAGTTTCATAGTATTCATCTGCAACATATTAGCTATCTCAGTTTGTCTATGCCTAGGAATGTTCTTACTAAAAGTTATTGCACTTTTGATAGGATTAATTACCTGACCTGAAGCCCGACTGAATCTCGAAAGGAGATCTTGAGCATATCTAAGTTCAGAATATTTCGCTTTCAAGAACAATAAGACATCATCTGCAAAAAACAGATGTGAGATAGATGGTCCTGTTCTAGCAGGTTTAACTCCATGAATAGATTTATCCTTTTCAGCTTGAGAAAGGAGCCTTGACAGGGCATCCATACAGATTATAAACAAATAGGGAGACAAGCAATCACCTTGACGAAGTCCCCGGGATAACTGAAAAGAAGAGCAAGGAGTACCATTAAGAAGCAAGGAGATAGTAGGGGTACTAATACATTGGAATACCATATCACACCATTCCTTAGAAAATCCTAGTTGAGCTAAAACATCAATTATAAAACTCCATTCTAGCCTATCAAAGGCCTTGGACATGTCTAATTTCACAGCTACAGCACCATATCTATCTTTTCTCCTCTTCATAGTATCTAATAATTATTTTGAATAGGTCTACCCGGCACAAAAGCTGCTTGGTATGGTGAAACAATTTTGGAGATAATAGGCTTCATACGATTAACCATTAGTTTCGATATAATTTTATATGTAGAGTTACATAGACTAATGGGACGAAAATCAGATGGGGTGACTGGGCATTCTACTTTGAGAATTAAAGTCTGAAACGTGGCATTAAATTTAGGATCTAATCTGCGAGAAATGAAAAAATTCTGCACCACAGACAATGTCAGACTCAACTAAATCCCAGTTGTGTTTATAGAATCCAATTTGGAAACCATCAGGCCCATGTGCTTTCCATGAAGGCATCTGAGCAATCGTATTTCTAATTTCAGTCACATCAGGTATCTTAAGAAGCATATCATTATCCTCTGTTGAGATACAAGGAGAGATCAACCTTAAAAGATCAGAATCGTGCCTAGGGTTCGAGGTAGAAGTAATGTGTTGAAAATGACTAATCAAAATACTTTCAAGCTGATCACACTCTTTGCACCACATACCTAGGGAATTCTGTAGAGACGCTATATGGTTCCTGCAACGCCTATAATTTGCTCTAGCATGGAAATACTTAGTGTTACGGTCCCCATAAGCAAAATAATTATCCCTAGAGACTTGTCTCAATTGTTGATTGCGAACATCATACCAATGTTCAAGTTCAAGCTTTAGATGTTTATAATGAGGAGTGAGTTCAGCTGCAGTATCATGTCTAGTCAGATTCAACAAATTATGTTTAATGGTATTGATTCTACGTTGAATGCTACCAAAAGTAGTCTGACTCCAATTAGGTAAAGCATGTTGGGTAGAAAGAAGTTTAACATTAATATTATCATGCAAATGTACATTACTGTTCCAAGCATCCCTTATAATAGCCTTACAGTCTTTATGTCCTAACCAGTATTCAAAAACACGAAAAGGCTTATCTTAACTCCTAACATTAGACTCAGTATTTAAGAGCAGGGGAGCATGGTCCGAACCTATAGGCAACAAATTATTAAGTTGAGCCAATGGGAAATTATCATGCCAGGAAGTAGTAGCTAAAGCACGATCCAAACGGACCCTTACAAGAGAATCACCTTGCCGATGATTAGACCAAGTATACGGGTCACCAGACCAAACCACATCTGTGAAGCCTAATTGTCTAATACAATGAGCAGCAAAAACATGTTTGCTACTAGTATTGTTTGTTCCTCCAACTATTTTAGATGAATGCAAAGTAGTATTTAAATCACCAATGAGCAACCATGGATATTTATATTGAGAAGATAATCGTTCCATAGCAGTCCATTGAAGCAGTTTTTCATTTTCATGAAGAGCACCATACATACAAGATAGAATCCATCTGTTTTCAAAAGAAAAGAGACTAGCTTTAATTTCCATATGAAACCATCCTTCCAAAGAACAGCCAACCCCCCGGATAGACCATAAGAACTTTGAACTTCCTGTAAAAGAATTCTTATTTTTCTGCCTCCAGTTCTTGTTTCAGATAAGAAAATGATATCTGGAGAGTGGGTAGCAATTTCACTCTTTAAATGGTTTTTTGTCAAGGGAGTGCCAATCCCTTGAACATTCCGGGCCAAAATTTTCATAAAAACTAAGCAACTAATTAAAGAATACAAGCTAAGCAGAACTAGAAGATGCACAAAGACAAGGATAAGGAAGTCGCACACAGCAGCACACAAAGACAGGAAAACAATACCAAACAGCCTATGAGAGTTAAGGATATGAAGAAAAACCTGCTCATCAGTTGATGGGTTGTAACCGTGTGCTTCTTGGGTATCTCTAACTTGAATTGGTGGCAAAACAACCCCTGGATCAGCAGTCAATTCCTCCATTCTAAGTCTCTTACTACCTCTCAGATCCGGACCAGAATGAATAACAACTTTACCCTTATGAGCTAAGTCCTCCGAAACTTGAGTTGAATTGGAAGGGGACAAGTTGCATTGATGTTGTAGAATTATTTGCCTTGGGATGGCCTCTCAAATTCTAACTGATTTGCAATATCAGGACAGTTGGTAGTGTTATGATTCACAACACAACACTTTGGACAAAGATTATATGGGGGATTGTTGTAGTAAAATTGAATTTTTGCTTCCGTCCCATTGATTCGTTCCCCTGAAATTAGAGCTGTAACAGTACCTCACTTAGATGATGTTGGTATTCCATTTGGTGGATCAACATCCAACACTGTACCCACAAAACCCCCTAACCGATCTGCAAAAGCACTTGATTGAGGTGGATATCTAAGCTCAAATTCAACCAAAACTAGATCCCAATTGAGTGTATTAGCGTCAACTAAAGGGCATAAGAACTAGATGACCATTGAAAGAGGAATATTTGTTCTTCAATAGGAACTGGTAATCAGCTTCTTTCTCAAATTTGATTATATACATGTTATTATCATGATGACTAAACCTAAAATCCCCAATATTTTTCCAGATTCTCCAAAAGATAAAGTGTCTTCAGAAAAAACTTTGGCAATAATACTATGAGCCCAATCAATCATGAATTACTATCCGATCTCTTAGATTTGATGTTTTTATTTGATTTGTGACTGCAGCAATTGGGTGATATGAAGATGAAGCCATGGTTTTTGAGAGAGAAAACCAGAAAAAAGCAAGACCTAGGTAGAAATTTCAACATTATTATTTATTGTTTAACCAAAATAAATTGATAAATGTTGCATAGTCTAAAATAGAGCAACTACAACTAAAAACAAAATTACCTTTTTAACTAAAACAAAACAAAAACATGTCCCACATCAACTCTCCCCCTTTAAAAATGTACTAGCAGTCTAGCAACTTCCATAAACTCACTCCCACCATTACTACAGCGCTAATTGCCGTAAAGGCGTACAGTATGTCCAGAAGCGACCTCGTTGACTGCGTTTTCAGTTTCATATTTGTGGGAGCGATAACAAATTCACTTAACTCGACTTGGGAAATCCGGTCTTCGTAATCCAAGTCATCAAATTCAGCCGCCAACAAGTACAGGGGTAGATTTCTGTCTCGTGCCTATGTTTCTGCGTACCACTGCATATTCTCGCAAAGGTTTTATGAGGGACAAGCAACGGAAAGTGTTACCTGAGAGTAGAAATCTTTCTTCTACATTCCTACCCTCTGTCTCAAGGTCACGGAATTTCTCCTCAAGAACCATCAAGAAACAATACAGGACGTAAGTGAATATCCCAACGCAACCCAATCGGACCGTAAACTCAACCCAGATCATCCTACTAATACGCGCGTAATATAGGACATTAAACCCCAACAGGTACCCTAGATAATTCAAAGAAGTACTATGAATTGAATCGAACCTGTCAGAGATTTTATTTCTTGCTGCGATTGCTTGAGCCCGAGAATCCCAGAGACGATTCTTTTCCTTCTCGTACCTTTCTATCAGTTTTTTCTTTTTCTCTTTTAACGGCTTGTACCATCTGGATTACTACTTCTAGCTTTCGTTCTAGAAGACTTACTCGTAAAGGGATATTGGACTCCGCCATAACCTATAACCTATACTGTCAACTTGAATAAAATTATCAAGAAAAAGAAAAGATGAAGGAAGTTGTGAATCCGAGAGAGATACACTAGGAATAAAATTCGTACACGCGATCATGCGCAGCGTTCTTTTATAGAAGAGGAATGGTCTGAATTCGGAAACCAAATCACAACTCGACTTCCAAATTTTCAGGAATAGTCTAAATTAGAAACCAAACTCACAAGCCCTAAGGCGAGACCTTCCTTCGCACACTAAGGCTGTAACCCACCTTTCCACTTGTATCATACTTCCATAAAAAAGTACTTTTCCCATAAAAACCTATCATAATTTATTATATATATATAAGGAGCCGAACCGAGACATGTAAAACACATTATACATGAATTTATCCATTTTATTTAATCGCGCATAATTTAACGGATATATCACTTTTTTCTCCTCTTTTCTCTCGGAAACAAGGAAGAAGAAGAAAAAAAAAAACTACTTTCAAAACTATCCTTGATCTGGTTTTGGTTTGATTTTTCAGATCTACCAGACAGATCTGATGGTAGTGTTATCGAGTCTTCACGCTACTTTAAATACACTAAGAACTTGCTTCTTGGATTACTAGCTTCTCGAAGATGCTTTGTAGAAGTAGTTAATGTAATTTCTTCAACAATGTGTCAATGCACAGTTACAGTGACATAAGTGTACAAAATTTGTAGTCATGCCTTATATGGATCAGAATGATATCCAAATTCATAAGAGATAGTTATGTTGATGTGGTCTAACAAAATGACCTAGTTAATGGTGTAAATCCACCAAATAACCAAAATTAATACAACTCCCCCTTGGATGACCACCATGTTGAATTAAATTGCCTCACTAAAAACCTTTCCAGTACAAACCCAATGGGAAAACAATATCTAGACAAAGGAAAAAAAGCACAATAATCAACATTTTTGAAAGAAAATTAAACGTCAATGAGATGTTGCCTCGTTAAAACCTTGTCAGTAAAACCACATGGGACAAAACCTGAAACGAATGAAAAAGAGTACAACTTTTGACGTAAATATGGATGCTAATTAACTCAACTATACGAGTGTTATAGAAAACAAGCACCAAATCATAACTATAGTCTATATAATAAAAAAAGTTTTAAGCAAGCATAATATTGTAACTGTAGATTTAAGAAAAATGATATTTATGTTGCTAAAGCGTGGATTTTTGTGTTTTTAAGCACTTCTCAAGAGACCTATAACGTTAATATCATCAACAAATTATTCCGGATTTTTGGTTTTGTACCAAATTACTAAAAACACATGAAGGATTGTTAAACCTGATATGATAGAATCAGGTGGCTGCCTGAATATAAATAATTTGAATCCTTCAAGGATTACAAGATGAATATGTACCCCGATCACATATCTTGTGTAAATGCGAGTCCTTCAAGGACTACCACGCCAAATGCATCAGACATGGAGAACAAAAATTTATTGAAACAATCCTAGGGTCTAAGCAAAAATAGAACCTTCAAATCGTTTTTACGACGAACATATTTCTCGTATAACACATAATGACTACACCAACTTGGCAATTTTAAGGTGTTACGTCTTGAATCCAAAATTGCATTAGTCGAGAAATTAATCCAACCTAACTTGGATTTTATGCCAACCAATCACATATGTCGATATTTTTCTACAGAGGGGTTAACAACCACCATCATTTATTATTTCAGTAGCCACTGTAAAGAATATTCGACAATGTTAACTAACTATGAACCCACAATTCTCAAGTTTATGCATATTTTGCAAAATTTAATCAACTACTGGTACCAGCGCCCACAGGCGTGATAATCTCCTACTATTAAAATAAGGAGATATGAATTTTGAGAATTTGAATCTATTACGATAGACTCTGTTAGAGCTATCTGTAGCCTATATAAAAATGCTACATGCTTGCTAGATGTGATTGAGTTTGCCTTTTAAAATGGCATAAACTATATGAGATATTTTCACGCTTGGTAAATGACATCCTTTTTCGATTTGACCATTATGGGAGAGAAATGATATATAACCTTTGAGTTAATTAATGCCAACCTCGAATAGCATAGATTCTCCATCTAATTTTGGCGGAAATTGTCACCTCATATACGAAAACAAGTTTCGTAAAGTATTATCCGAATTATTCGAGGACATATACTTATTATAATTTATGGGTTTTAATGTACCACGGAACTGACTTTTCAAGAGTCATAATAAACATTTATCATCAACCATGGACTACTTTTGGAACAATTTTTTTTTCTTATACGTTAAAACCAAAAGCTTTTAAAATATGCAAACAAATCTTTAATAATTTCGTGACCTCGAGGGCCAACGAGATATAATGGTTCAAATTGAAGTTATTGGACACTTTCTTTATCAAATGAAAATTGAATCAAGATCAATATAGTCACTACAAGGACTAATGATATTGGCTAACAACCCGGGTGCGCACCCTTTGATCTTTAGTATCCAATTACAACTACAATTGGAATGGTTTCAAATTTTCGGAGATTAGTACTAGGAGGAAAAATAGAAATTTCCCAATATCCCATAAGAATGAAAGCAAATATTCCTCACTTCGTTGGTGTTTTCAATTGTGAATAACATTATAACGATATTTTATCCCTTTAGGATCAATAGGGAAAAAACCAAATATAGTAGACTTATTTCTTTTTAAGAAAAATAAAGAAATTATTAACATTATTCTTTGCATAGAAATATCCGCCTAGTGGTTGATAAATAGTTTCTTTGAACGAATATAAACCACTGGTTTATTATGAGATAAAACCATATTTCGTCGATAAAGGTTTCTTGTAAACCTATTGTAGTTGCAGGAATCCAACAACACACCCCACATGATATCATGATAATAATTTCTAGATCTAAATCTATTTCCTAACCAAAATAAAGATTAAAGTGCTAAAATTATAAATTAAGACACAAGATTTACGTGGTTCGATCAATGTGATCTACATCCACGGGGTTAGGGTTCTTCACTATGATTATTGAAATTACATTTAGGTTACATGGAGACTCCATTAATGAGTATTTGGAGCTCTAGATTTTATTTTAGGGGAAGAAGATGACAAAGAAAAATAATCCCTCTCTGAAAAATATCTCTCTCTCTCTTAAAATTATCCATCCCCCTTTCTCTCTCCTACTCTCCTCTTTATATAGGTACTAGCCCTTAACCCGTGTCGTAACGGCACGGGCCATGATGTTGGTTCATTTTTAATATATCGTATAATTTGTGTCCCGAATACTTATCAACTCCTTATGATTTAATATGTGTTTGTCATAAAAGTAGTTGGGATTTTCCTCTCTTTTTTTATTTGTTTTTTTCTTTAATATTTTACCGCCGGAGATTTGCTCAAACAAAAGAAATATAATCTTAACTTCCAGACACTTTTTTATTTAGGTTCATTGCTTATAATGAGATAATGCTCTACATGAACATGGAAGTTTAAATATTTTTTGGAAATATGTCATCAACAGCAGCGCTCATCTCAGTGAAATCAACTAATCAATATCGTCCATAAAAGTCTCCACATGCTCCTATTTCGCTCCAGCTGACTTATCTATCATGGTCATGTTGTCAATCCTCCAAATAGGCAGAGAATAGTATTTTTTTTTTGCATCGAACGAATGATACAAACTATCCAATGTGACATGATTTTCCTGTAATTTTTCAACACCCATTAGATGACAATGTTTAAAATGTGTACCCATTACCTTTTCGAAAGGATTGTATATATGCGAACCTCTACCATTAAATCTTCAACAAAGTATTGTGCCCAGCAATTCATCTTAACGAAGGCTTTGGTAACTTAAAAAGTCTTGGACATTTTGTCACTTCTGTATGTTCCTACCTTCACTTGGAATACAATCTGGCGACACATTACCTCATAAAGAACCTTGAACACATATTGTACTCCCTGATCCTATTTCAAATTAATAGGTTGTCAATAGATCCTTTACCAAAAGTTGATATATTCTACGTTGAATATTTATATAAAAAAAAATGGTATTGTGGATCGTTGCTTTCTAAGATTGTAGTTTTCAAAATTGGCCTCTTCAACTCCCACGACTTTCTAAGTTTATATATCTTGTTTGTTTTTAACATTTTAGTTAGCCATATTATGTTTGTTACTAACTTTAAACTTGATGTCATCTTCTACTGTGAACTTTATGTGATTTCAGAATCGAAATAGTTATACCTATTTCATTCATATCAAGTAATCCATTGTATATCCCAACAATTCTTATACAACAATTCCTTTCTTTTTCCGTTTCCGGATCATCAGTAGACGCAATCTGTCTAATTTTTGTTGATGTTATGTATTTGCAATGTTCATTTTTATTAAATAAATATATTATGGAAAAACTAAAAAAAAAAACATAAGTATTACATCGGGTCTAAGTTACTATATCCAAAATACTCCGGACACTGCTTCTGGTGCCTTGTTTCCTCAAATTCCTCGTTGCATTCTAGACAGTACATGCAACACCAATCATTTGCGAAGTGATCTATTTGCGCAAGTGTGGTCAATGTATCCCTTGCCTGTAATAATAATAACAACACGTCAATTTTTTTCAAGGCATCCAGTTGTAAATGGCATGAATCTAATAGATTTGAATTATACCTCAATCTTAGATATCACCTTCTTCTCACATAACATATCAATTGAGGAAGGACAAATCTTGACCACTATTTACATAGGCAGAGTTAGCCAAACTATGTTTTGCAATTGTCTTACGTGAAAATTATTATTAATCCATATTTAAGTCAGCTCCTATCGAAGCTGGTCTAATTAGTCCTATAGAAAGTTAATCTTAAATTTTTGACCTTATCTCTTGACCAAATTATTGAAGTATTCTCAGTCATGTTGTGCTTTGTGTGATCTACCCATCTGTGTCTACTCTACCTTCTAACCCAGCGAATGTGACCTATACATATTGATCCGTAATTTGATATTGTTGAGTTACTATCAAGAGGTCGCATGATTTGAGAATGTAAAATATAAAAAATATTCTATAAACATCAGAGGCGAAATTTAGATTTATGATTTAGAGTTTTTTATGATGATTTTGATGAACATACATAATTTTCAAACAAATATTTTAGAATGCAAATACATTTTCCCGGACTATAAGGTTTTATATCGGGAATTGAGTGAAAGATGTTGTCTTTGTAGGTAGTTGTCGCAAAACAACTCGACATTGATGGTATTTCAGGAAAAAGAATGTAATAGTACTTGAGAAAGCGATAATGTTATCTTACGCGGGTACACCAACTGCCTTTATATAATACGGGTTATCGAACAGTCATGATTATATTGTCTTATACATTCCGGTATCATCCTCGAAATATTTGATTTTTGTCCTTATCAATCGTGCTAAAAACAACCAATTACATCTTTCACAATATAATGTTTCATGTTTTGTGAAGATTATTTTTTTATTTAGTCAATAAAACTCACTAAAAAGCAAAACTATTATTATACACTACTATTATCAACACCCACCACCATAAAAACCATCCACCGCCACTATTTCGTCCACCAATAGTAATGTTACCGCCTCCACTATTCACAAACACCCGCCACCGCTTATACTCACCATTAGAATTAATATAGTTTTTAGTAAAATTATTTATTAATAAAATTATGTATTTATATTAGATTATTAAAGGGACATTAATTTATAATAGAAATTTAATTAATCATTATGAACAATCAGTGAGAGACTAATTAATAAAACATTTAAAAATGGTTAAGTTGAACAAACCCTAGCGGTAAATTTATCTTTTCCAAGGGCAAATCCTGACCACTCTTTATATAAACAAATCGATAATAAATAATTTCATATGTTCTGATCTTGATTCGTGTCGTTCGTTTAGTTATTACATAACATGGCAATTGGTTGCACCAATTTTTTTAAATGAACATGTGTTTTATCGAGTTTATTTTAATATTAAAATGATCAACCACGTTTTATACTTTATAATATAATGTTACACATTTTGTGGCGTTATGAAATTACCATAATATGTTTTTTTTTTCACCAATACCCGCCACCACCATAAAACCATATGAATCCACTTTTTTTATCCACCACCACCTAGTGACGGATCCAAGGGTTGACTAACCTGGCTCTAACCCCTTAAATTTTTAATAACTACATAATTTTTTTAGTTTATTTTATAAATAGTACTTTGTCCATATATATTTATGGCTTAGTCAACCAAAGTTTACATGTTTTTTATTTTATTTTTTAAATAGGCCTCCTCAATGTCAATTTTTGAATCCACCACTGGGACCATCACTGCCGCCCATCCCATGTAGGTTGTTGGACACAATTTTAATTTTCAATCACAAATGCCATGTATGAGGTTAGATTGAACAAAATTTCGCCAATTGATTAGTTTCATTATTTATTTTTCCGTGTATATATTCTTTTTTGTATTTCAATCAATTTTATTTTAACATTAAAAGATCATATGGATGAAATATAATGAAATAGAGACACTTTGAGGTTCCCTATGAAATGAGATTTATACGATATAATACCAAAGATAACAGGGGCACCATTTGGGTGATCCAACTACGATCATGAAAATATTGTCTTGTATGATATCACCCCTGAAATAAGTGTTAAAAACAACCAACCACATATTCCACACTACGATGTTAGCGATGTGGTAACGACAACATAAAATTAATATTGTCCATCACTACTCACCAGCATTCACCGTCACTACTTATTCCACCACAAACCAGGGGCGGAGCTAGGATTTTGAGGAGAGAGGGAGAAAAAATTCTTGGCGAGTTGGATACATGTGAAAAATGGACTTTGTATCCCATTTTACGATAAAAGAACAAAAATAAATATAATTGTGCTTGGCTCTACCCTTAACCAACACTAATATTTCGGCCTCCACCTCTTCTACTACTCATTGTCGCAGAAAATGTTTATTGATATTATTTATCAAAATTACTTATTAATAGAAATAAATATTATAATTAATTAAGAAAACATTTATAATTAAAAAATGATTAGTCATTTATTATGAGCAATTAGTGAAACATTAATTAATAAAACACTTTATAATGAATAGATTATTTATTATGTGCAATTAGTGAAACACTAATTAATAAAGCAATTATGGTATTTGAGTTGAACAAACCACCATTGTTGATTTATATTTTCTATCAATTCCGACCAAGGTGGAACACTGGTTAGAGGCAACTCTTATGACACAATAGGTCATGAGTTCGAACCTCCCTGTTATAATTTTTGAATTTCCATATCTTGACTTGAGTATTCATTTTTCATTCATAATATTGGAATTAACGCCACACGTGCGAGATGTATGGGGTGGTCAGGAGAACCACATCCCTTGATTTATCTTTGTCCAGACAAATCCTGACCACCACTAACAAAGGCAAACTTATCCGAACCCTGTTTTATACTGATATTATTTATCAAAATTACTTATTAATAGAAATGAATATTATAATTAATTAAGAAAATTTATAATTAAAAAATAATTAGTCATTTATTATGAGCAATTAGTGAAACACTAAATAATAAAATATTTTATAATGAATAGATTATTTATTATGTGCAATTAGTGAAACACTAATTAATAAAGCAATTATGGTATTTGAGTTGAACAAACCACCATTGTTGATTTATATTTTCTATCAATTCCAGCCAAGGTGGAACACTGGTTAGAGGCAACTCTTATGACACATTAGGTCATGAGTTCGAACCTCCATGTTATAATTTTTGAACTTCCATATCCTGACTTGAGTATTCATTTTTTATTCATAATATTGGAATTAACGCCACACTGCGAGATATAGGGGTGGTCAGGAGAACCATAACCCTTGATTTATCTTTGTCCAGACAAATCATGACCACCACTAACAAAGGCAAACTTATCCAAACCCTGTTTTATACTAATGATTTACATAGTGGCTGGCAGCTCATAAACGGTTAAGCTAACCTTTAATTTCGGGTTTGTCTTGCGATATTATCGCGAGTATACAAATGATAATTCTACACTCTTTAAATCTCACAAGGTCTTCATGTCTTTCTCATGTTTTGTCTGTCGTCATTTGTTGTGCCACTTCTGTGATTAACCTGCGACACTCGCAATGTGTTGTTGATGAAGACTTCACAAATATGTCCTTCTTGCGATATTCTGATCCTACATCTTGCCTCTTTTTTCTTGAATATTGCTTGAAGAGAGATCTTTAAGAAAAAATTCATTGTTGTAGTATTCTTTGATCTTTGTTGTTGAAGGAACGAGCGAAAGAATATTGGACTTGGAAAGTACGTACTTGCCTCTATTCTTTTGCGAAGTTCCGGAGCTTTGAGAAATAATTATGAAGTATCAACCCTTGAAGTATAAGAAGTATGAAGTATCCTTTAAGAAGTATAAGAAGTACTCAATCCTCGAAATATAAGAAGTATCTGTCCTTGAATGAGAATAAGAAATTTTGCCTCTACTCATACGAAATTATTACTCCATTTTTGGTGAGGATTCTTGTTGTTCATTAGTGAATGTCCACTTTGAAAATGATTCTTGACGAGAAGATAAAGGACATAAAATATTTTCTTGGTAATCCATAGTTTCCTCTGTTCTTTATCTATGAGGGTAGAATCATTGAGAAAATGTTGAATGAGCGAATTGTTTCCTCATCCTTATCTTTCCTCTGCCTCATGATATTATAATCTCTTCAAGGTGCTTTTAATTGTGCAAAATAATCAAATTCTGCGAAATAATCATATCTCCTGCGAAATTATGAATGAGTATGTGAAATTATGAAGTACTCTGCGAGATTCTAAAGTACTCTGCGAGATTCTAAAGTATTCTGCGAAATTATGAAGTACTCTGCGAAATTATGAAGTACTCCTGAGAGTAAAACACTTGTGCAAATCTAATGTTTATGTAATTCTTATGTTATGAAATGTGTATGCGATGCTTTATGCCATGAAATGTTTATGCAATGCTTTCATGATGCGAGTATGATGCTTGTATGATGAGAATGTATCGCTAATGTTTGTGTTACTTAGCTCATTTTGCCGCGGTAAAATTGATGTATCTTTAAATTGCTTCCGTTCTTTATTTCTCTATTTTTGTCTCTAGTATATGCATTCCTCTTTGCATATTTAATGTTCTCACAAGTTCATTTGATTGTGCCTCATATTTCTTGCTATTTGTATCTCATTTTTTTATTGTCTCCACTGTTTATTCCTGCACTATTAGTCTCGCATAATATACTATAATCAAAATATCATAATATAATATAATCATACATGTTCGCAAGCTTGTTTGCTTACATATAATCATTTTCGAAAGCTTATTTGCTTACTTTCTTATGTGGTCTTATTTTTCCTTCCTAGTTAAAGGTCTTATTTCGCCACGTTTCTTTTTTCTTTGCGACAAAATCGCAGGACGTTCTTACATTTGCATGCAAAAACCCATTGATCTTGCCTTATCCTTGTTTTGTCAATTTGTTGTGACAATATGACAGGCCTAAGTTTTCTTGCGAGAATAAAGCCCCATGACACTGCCGTCTTGCGATGAAATCGCAGGACGTCCTTACACTTTCATGTAAAAACCCATTGATCTCACCTTATCTTTTTCTCATGGCTTTTTGCCTCTGTATGATATTTTTCACGCGACAATATGACAGACCTAAATGTTCTTGCGAACGTAAAGCCCCATGACATTGTCGTCTTAAGACACTTATCAGCTCCCTAATGGAGGGTGCCGCCCTTATCTTCCCCCTGGTTGCCCCTTCAAGGAGGGCACATCGGCCATACAAGACTGGATCCTCCCATCCGGTCTTAATAACAACCACTTGTGTTCGCAACCTCTTATCATTTATGCCTATATGGATTATAGTTACGAGACTGCACCCTAAATGGGGTTTTCTTCGGGCCGAGTGCATCATAGCCAAGACTTGACAAGAATGTCCAGGGTAGTTTTGTACGCCCCGGGCACCCTTGGCTCAACCGTGTACCTCGGCGCCTTGGTCATACTTTGCACTCCTTAGAAGAGACCTTCGGTCGTCCAACCAGGGTATAACCTTATATAGTTGGAAATCCAAAGTATCTCTCCTGGATAGGTTTTCTTTAACCCCAACATCTCCATGAATCAGGTTCCAGTAGCGGTATAACCTTATCTCTGAGCCATGCAAAGAGATACCCCCTTATATGACGCACTTTAGGTCTTACATTTTCCTTTTGCGAAATTTTATTCGCGAACTACGGTGTACGCCATAAAGGTTCGTCCCATTCTAATATCTCTGCGAAATTTTATTCGCGTTTCTTGCAATATTTTCGCGTTTCTTTATTTTTTTTCATTCATTCTGTCATGATATCATATTATTTGAAGCAAAGTAAATATTCAAGAGAAATTCTAAGACATTGTAATTCTGAAATCTTTGTAGTTCTGAAATTTTTGTAATTCTGCGATAGTATCGCGCTTTGTAAATTAAATTAAAAATCTTAGAAATATTTTTTGAAATCTTGCGATTGTATCATTTTTTGTAAAAAAAATCTTTTATTTGTGGTAAGTAAAATGTTCTAGGAAAAGGTACTTAGCTCTTATGTGATTTGTCTGAACGTCTCGCAGCAAAAAGAAGAGTGAGAGATGAGACTTGAAACCTTGATCTGCCTCTTGCATTTTATCGCAACAAACTAACTGTTCTAACCCTCTCTTGTGAATTAATCAAAGATCTTGCGAAGTAATTAAAGTTTAACTATTCGAGAGACAATTATGTAGAAATTTCACATAACAAAAATAAACTTGCAAGAAGCAAGAATTGATCCCGCGACCTGCTGCTTGCATGCAAGCCTCCCAACCAACTGTGCTAGTTCTCTTGCTTGCGAGATTTATCTGCGAAATAATCAAAGGATGACTTGCGAGTTTCGCATAACAAAAATAAACTCGTGAGAAGCAAGAATTGATCCCGCGACCTGCTGCTTGCATTCAAGCCTCTCAACCAACTGTGCTAGTTCTCTTGCTTGTGAGATTTCTCTGCGAAATTATCATGAACTCTCTTTTGTGTGAAATATACCTGCGAAATTATGAAGGATTTCGCGAAAAAATATGCATGTGTTGGGACTCGAACTCGCGACCATGAACTCATTAACTTCGCAGATCACCAATTGTGCTGTCTCTTGCTTGCGAAATAATGAAATAATACTGCGAAATTATTTATTTTCTCACCCTCTGTAAAAAGAAGAAAATTATGCTTGTAGGAAAATTCAAACATGTGACCACAAACTCACATACTATTCTCTGGACCAACTGTTCAAGAACCTCTCTGCGAAATTAACGCATAACTTTTTTCCTTATTCTTTTATTCTCCAATGAAAATGGGAAGAAAATGAAAAATATGTGTCTCTGTGAATTTGAACCCGTGACCTATTTGTTTCTCTCGCAGCCTTGAACCATCTGTGCGAATTTCTGTTTGTGTTAGAAATTGCAGCGTCTGCCTCTTATCTTCTCTTCGTCCTTCCTTAATTTCTTTCACAATTTGCCTCTTGCTTTTTCTTCTGAATATGAAATCTTCCACTGAAACCTTGGTGTTCTTCCTTAAATTCACCACAACAACTACTTTTTTCTCTTACTCTTTTTATGTCTTTGAATTGTTGATGATGTTTACTCCCTGAAAGTGTAATTTCTTCCATGAAATTTCCATTTTTGAACCTATAATTTTTTAGATCTAGAAAAATATGAACAATAGCAAATCTTCATGGAAATCTGTTGAACCAATCAAAATACAGGAAGGATAAATCCTTTACTCCTCCCTGTTTCTAGCGCCAAAATGTAGTTGCAGGAAATCCAACAACACACCCCATATAATATCATGATAATAATTTCTAGATCTAAATCTATTTCCTAACCAAAATAAAGATTAAAGTGCTAAAATTATAAATTAAGACACAAGATTTACGTGGTTCGATCAATGTGATCTACGTCCACGGGGTTAGGGTTCTTCACTATGTTTCTTGAAATTACATTTGGGTTACATGGAGACTCCATTAATGAGTATTTGAAGCTCTAGATTTTATTTTAGGGGAAGAAGATGACAAAGAAAAATAATCCCTTTCTGAAAAATATCTCTCTCTCTATTAAAATTATCCATCCCCCTTTCTCTCTCATACTCTCCTCTTTATATAGATATTTACATAGTGGCTGATAGCTCATAAACAGTTAAGCAACCTTTAATTTCGGGTTTGTCTTGCGATATTAACACGAGTATACAAATGATAATTCTACATTCTTTAAATCTCGCAAGGTCTTCATGTCTTTCTCATGTTTTGTCTGTCGTCATTTGTTGTGTCACTTCTATGATTAACCTGCGACATTCGCAATGTGTTGTTGATGAAGACTTCACAAATATGTCCTTCTTGTGATATTCTGATCCTACACCTATGTTATGCGTCTTTATTTTAGAATCAACGAAAAATATAAAATCATATTGGCTAACATAATAAATAATTAGAGAATGCCAATTTTACTCGCAGAATCGAGATTGAAAATCAATACCAAGTGGCATAAACGATATGCCAAAATCGTTTATCGATAGGGTGAAAGCAAATCGTTTTAGTCATCACATATGAAAAATCCATTTTGTAATTGACATATGGTTTCTTGTAAAAATAATGGAAACAATATATGTAAACCACATGATCTTCATCCAATGGACAAAGATACCAAAATTAATTGGTTGTAGGTTTCTCAACCATGCATGTGATTAGTTTCCGTAAAGGTAACTAAATTGCGATAACACCAATTTGTGGTGATTACAGTTTCAATAAAGAAATAGAAACTGTGTAAACCATCTTTCGATGGATTTATTTTTCTTTTCTCTATGAGAAAATTAGCAAAGAAATAAAATACCAATAATCCTTGATTACTATTTCATTAAAGAGATAAAACAGTTTTGATGGATTTATGTTCTTCCTTCTCCATAAAAAGGACTCAAGAAGAGGGAAAATCAAACTTATCTACAAAGTGATCACCCATATGCAACGATATACAATAAAATCAAATCATTATACTTCAAATAGATAATAAACCCTAACTGTGGCATACATCTAACCAATATCTATCCCATAACTTGGGTGTAGCACCCTTTGGACCATATCATCACTGTGTAGATTCGTTTTTGCTCATGCAAAAAACACCAAATAAGTTAAATCATCAAACAAAGAAATAAAAATCGACTAGGAAGCTTTAATTAGTTTCTCCTCATTCATCTAATGTTGGTGGTATCCCCATACACCCATTAAGCAATCGTTGTTACTGTAGATTGGGGATCCGGTAATATCACTTCTATACTTATATCGAGATTGTATACAATTTAGTGTCGGACCTATAACATAACCAACAAAATTATAGTTAGAATCCTTTCATAATAAATACAAAAAGAAAGGAAAAACTAAACCAAGGTAAAAAGATTAGATATATATGTAAATCTATGTGCTTTGAGTTGGTATAACAACGTGCTTGATAACGTAATGTGAAAAGACAAGGAGATAAAAATAGGGAGAAAAGATAGATAGAATTCTCATTAGATGTGTACAATAGACTAACATTAGGGCCTCTATTCATAGGGATAGACACAAGGGAATCCCATTAATAAATGGGATTTGCCCTAGATATTCTTAACATAATTACACGTTTATAACATTCTTAAAATTTTAGTTGTAGCGGATGTCCTCAGAATTGCATTAAGAATAAGTAACTAACATCAGAGGCAAAGCCAAATAAAGGCCGTTAGACAAATGATTCCCAAAGCCCTCCTAAGCACATTTCTACAAAAATAATCTATGATAGGAAAAAGTGTAAAAATAGACAAACAATATTGGTTATTTATAAGATCATCGTCATCATCTTCTTATAATAGAAGAAGCGAACATTTAATCAGGGAAAAAAACCTAAAAAATAAACAAGGTCTATATTGTTAGAGCATTGCACGGTTGAAGCCACCAAGCATTGGTATGTCAAGTTTGGGCGTCATATTGGTATCAAAACTCATTCAGAGTTTTGTCATGTACCTGCATAAGAGAAGAGGGTGTCCCTTATCATAGTCCTGTTGTTAGTTAGTCTCTAATATTAATTGTTGATTAGTAGTTTAATTTGAGTTAATTAGTAGTATAATAGATGGTTGAGATGTAACCATCTAGGTGGCTTGTGATCGTTAGATCAAGTTGAGCAAACCTAGCTTTATAAGGCTAGTATCTCTGTACCAAAACTCTTAAGCAAATTATAATCAATTTATCGATTTAGGTTGTGTTCTTCGAAACCAATAGGCTTAATTCGTGAGAATTGAGATATTATCAGTGTTTATGACCCAAATCATATTATTATACATCTAGGTACATACAAGTCTCTTGATTAAATATACTTGAGTAAACTTCGTTTAGGTTAGACTAGAAAGTCTAGGAATGTTGAGACATACAAGTATTACTCTGACGACCTAAAGGTCGTGAAGACGTATCAACTACAATGAAGATATTATCCTTCTACTTGGGTCGTTTCCATTGCTTTCAACTCATTTAAGATTAAAAACATAACATGTGAGGTTATAATTTAATTTTCTAGTATTAGACTTGGTCATTTTACTATGATCAAAGTGTCATGGAAGAATATTTGATTACGAAGTATAATGTTTATCATTTGAGCTTCGTAAATGTGACATCGACATAATCTATATGTCACTTGTTACTTGATTATATATTGGATATATGTGAGATTTCATCCTAGGAAACTATGTTTAATTATATATGTTTGAAGGAAGTATATATATATGAAACTTGTTTATCAATCGAAAAGAAATCAATATACGTTTTGGTCCGGGTTTCATTGAAGATCTATTGGATGACCAATTCGTACCTAGGTAAGAACTTTGGTAGAACCGATCTTGACTTACACTGAGAGTTATGGTAGAACCTATCTTTACCTAGATTGGGAATCATGGTAGAACCAATCCTATGTATTGTTGGGAGTCATGGTAGGACCGATCCCGGACAATATTTGGAGACTTGGTAGAACCGATATTAACCTATGTTAGGAGTCATGGTAGAACCAACCAAGATAAAAACCGACCCTCTACATTCACATATTAATTTACGGTTTTGTGTGATTTTGGAATTAGGGTTTTCTAAATAGGAAAGTTGCAGATGTCGACATAATTTGAACATGAATATAATCGTTATCTTTTATTTTTCAAAGATATTTCTTGATACTCAAGGTGATCCTAAACAGAAATATTGGGAATCTTTCAAATAAGATTTTCGATTATATATTTTTTATTTTCCATCTATCAAAACATATCTCTTAGAAAGTTATATTAGTTAAGTACTCAAGAATTATAGGTTGGATATTAGTTAGAAATATGAAAACCGAAATTAGTTACTTATTGAATATCTTGAGAATGTTTTCGATTTTCGAATTTTCGTATTGTCCAAACAACCTTGGTCTATAAATGGTTGAGTTTGCATTTGTTGCAAATTTCTCTAAGAGCTAGGAAAATTCCGTTCGTGTTGTTTTTGGTGGAGCCGTCTATCCGAAGAATAAAGTACCTTAATGAGGCAAAATTTCTTACGGACGCTCGTTTAAAGACTTTTGTAGGATCAAGAATCTCTACGAGTACCGTTGGTGGGAAACTAGATAATTGCATTTATTTAGTTTTATTATAATAAAGTAACTAGGCGTAGATTACTCTCAACTATACGAAGTTGGATTTGTGCCTTGTACATCGGCTTAATTCTGAGAGTATTAAAAACTGGACTAGGTCCAGGCTGTTAGAGCATTGATCGGTCGAACTCGCATGTGTTTCTATCTCAAGCATGTTTTTCAATGTTAGTGATCAAAACTATAAAGTCTTGATTTCTAGTCTACTATAGCTAAGGTCTCGAACTAGGATAGAAAGCGTAGTTGAGCTCAAGAACTTCATGGAAATCATCATACAAGATGAAGGACTACTCAAGGAACCAGTGGATATTCATCGACTAAAAGGTATGTGGAGACTTGAACTTATCTATCACTCAAAAGTCTATCTAATCTATCTCCTATCTTGAGACAAAAGTCGTTTTATTATATACACTAAGAATATGCACATGTGACATTTAGAGCTGAGTATATCTCGCTTATCTATTTCTCAAAATGGGTGTTGGTAAAGCTTTTGCTTTAGCCAAGTTCATCTTTACCTATTGACGAAAGTCATGTTATGTTTCAATCATTTTGAACATCGCTCTGAAAAAAAATAGTTTGTGAATAACAACTATGTAACGCCCTCTGAGAATTTTTCAATGATTGAAATGGGAGTTTAAACTATATAACCATTGGGGGATATAAAAATTATTGTGGTAACCAATATATGTATAAGTCCTTAGCACTTGAACCGAAGTTTGCGAACTTTGTTGATCAAGTGAAACCGGAACGTGAGCTGGAAACTCAGTTCGTGAAATGGCGTAGTTATCGAATTCGAATATTTCTATTGGAGTTTGTGAACTCCAACCGGTTAACTTGAGTCCGCGAACTCAATAAGGTTATGTCTGAAAACGATGTTTGTGAACTTATCTTAATTATCCAAGGAATGCTTTTGAAAACCGTGGCTTTATAGTTCATGAATTGATTCAAGTGAATCACATCGTTTTTGATTCAATTATGTCTTGTGTAGTACATGAGATCTCATATCAATTGAACAACTCTCTAACTAGTTCATTTGAGTCATTTGGACTAGTTATGGTGAAGAAGAATATGGTTGATATGAAAGTTATCATTTGGTTGACTAATATTGAACTAACCATTGTACACGTTTGGGTACGGTTACACAAACCCAAAATCATCAAGTACATGTGTGTATGGAAAGCTAAGTTTTCGATCTAACGTTTGAGAAATATTAGCTTGTATCTAATCAAGTTTTCATCTAACGGTGAATATTGAATGCTTTGTTAGCAAGCTAACATTGATTGCAAACCCTGATTTGAAAGACTATATAAAGGAGAACTCTAGCAACTGGGAAACCTAATCCCCACACATTCTGTGTGATACTAGTTTTCTAAGCTAGAGTCGATTCTCCTTTAACCTTTGGTTTTCTTCTTCTAAAACCAGATTAACGACTTAAAGATTTCATTGGGATTGTGAATCCAGACCGATACTACTTTTCTTGTAGTTGTGTGATCTGATCTTGCTATTTCTATCGTACAAGTACAATTGTAATAATTGGCTTGAGTTTTTTTATCTCCGATAGGCAAGATATAAAAGAAGTTACAAACATCTTCGTCCTATTGTTTGTAACTCCACAATATCTTTTTTCGCTGCGTCGATTAAGACTATTGTGAGGTGATTGATAAAACTGAGTTGTTCTTTGGGAATATAAGTCTGGTTTTATTGATTGGTTCATGTTCACCTTGATTTATCAAAAGATGGAACAAAACTCATAGGTTTATTCTTGAGAGACGAATTTATCTATTACCTGTAGACTTTTCTGTGTGAGACAAATTTGTTTATTAAAGTCTTCGACTTTGGGTCGTAGCAACTCTTGGTTGTGGGTGAGATCAGCTAAGGGAATCAAGTGTGCAGTATCCTGCTGGGATCAGAGGCGTAGGAGCATAATTGTACCTTGGATCAGTGTGAGATTTGTTGGGGTTCAACTACAGTCCAGACCGAAGTTAATTTTGAGTAGGCTAGTGTCTGTAGTGGTTTAATACAATGTATGTTTAATCTGGACTAGGTCCTGGGGTTTTTCTGCATTTGCGGTTTCCTCGTTAACAAAATTCTGGTGTCTGTGTTATTTCTTTTTCGCGTTATATTTTGTTATATAATTGAAATAATACAGGTTGTGCGTTGTTCAATCAATTAGAATATCCGACCTTATTGGTTGTTGATTTAAATTGATTGACACTTGGATATTAGTCTTTGGTACCATCCAAGTTATCTCTCTTTGATTAAGACTCGCGAATCATATTTTCTTGAGTAAATCAAATTGAGAGATTGAGACAATAACTCCTTGAGCATTTTCTATTTTTTGAGTCTAACTGTCTAGTTGATTCTCTAGAAAACAACTCAGAGTTGTCCATACATATTTATGATCGAAATATTGGGTGAGGTTGTTAGACCCCCGCTTTTTCAATTGGTATCAGAGCAGGCAAACACGTTCAAGACCTTACAAGTATGTGTTTGTAGCAATCTGACTCTATGGACAAGAGTAGTATCTCTGATAAACACATCACCAGAATTAAAAATTATGTCTTGTCTATTAAATAAAAAGATTCTTCAATCTCAAACAAAGATGAACCTTGTGTTCACACTAGACAGACAGACTCTGGAATGTGTTGTTCTGATTGCATTTCAAATGAGTCTATTTCCCAAAATAAATGGGAAACTTCTGAAGAGAGTAAGTTGATTCTAAATCTTGTTAGAATTCAAGCTGATAGACTCAATCAGATAAAACAACACGTCAAGTTGTAAATCCAAAGATAATACTGAAGATCATCCTTCATGTAGGACTCTTGATGCAAGACTTAAAAAGGATGTGAATCTCTTGAGTAAGCTCTCTATTCAAGGATGCTCTAAGCAACCTAATACACTAAGTACTTCTGCTACAACTTAAAATGCTCCAGCATCAGAAGTAAAAATGGAGTCCCTTCCAATTAAGAAAGATGTGTTAGGTTCCCCTGCTCAAGGAAACTCCACACCATATGGAAGGAAGAAAAATTCTGACGAGAATGTCAAGACCAAACTACCGAGTCGCTCATGTGATCATAAGGTATGTTACTTTTGCGAAGCAAATTTTTCTGACAAACTAAATGGAAACTCTAAACTTGTTCAATGGACTTAACTCTAAGTTGAAAATTGGTTTTCATAAAATTCGGAAGGTCATTTCAATGAGTTCTTCTAATACTAGGAAGCAGAACAAAAGTCTTGATAAGAATCTTCTAAGGGGAGTGGTAGGCTTAGAAAGATACCTACTTAATCACTCGAACCACAGAGATTTGGAGAGTGTAGAAGTTGATTCTAAATCCTGATTCAAAGAGTAACCAAAAAGGGGTTTGATTTTGCATTGACGATATGATTTTCAATGACTGAAATAATAAAAGATGCAAATAACAAGATATGTAAACTATGGATGGATATGCATTCTTGTAATATTATATAGTAGATTCAAACCTTATAACTAAGGTGTTTCTCCAATGGATAATTTAATCTAAAGTACCAAAGAATTAATTGTCTTATTAAAGAAGGGTCATAGCATAATCAACATGAGATATTCTTACAATGGATACAATACATTGTGAGGAATGTTGACAAACTTGGATTAAATTATACTTTAAACAATTCTAAACTTTCAAGAAAAGTCAAGATTGAATACATAGTTATGGCTTCATTAAAATCTAGCAAATGAACTAGAACATGAAGGAAATTTAAGAAACTAACAAGCTATTTGATTTCTTCTATTTATACACAAAAAATGCTTCTCAACAATTTGATTTGAAGAAAATGTTTTGGAAAGAATCCAATGGGGGTGAGGTGGATGTTTTGGAAAGAATCCAAAGGTGGAAATGGAAAAGTTGATGATATAAGGAATAACTTTCTTCTCTTTTGTCTTCTCAATTAAAGATGATTCAACAAATATTTAACAAAGAAATTGGGATAATATATGACTTTGAAGCGCGAAAGATGAGTTAAGTGCCAATGAAAAGGTGTTGAATATCATCCTCGGGAGACCAAGTTGTTTCTTCTAAAAAGTCAAGACTCTTATGGTAAGAACTTAAACTATGTCTCAGTATTTTAAGAACTTAAACTATGTCTCATATTTTGATAACAGTAAGTTTTATGATAATTTCTCAAATCAAAAGGAGTCTCTCTCAAAATTCAGAAGGAAAAAGAGACTTGATCATAGACACGGTTCCTTAGATGATCTCAAAGATCATACTTGTGCTAATTAATCACAAGGTTAGGAACTTGCTCATAAAAATCATGCTGAGCAAGATGTGTAAAAATCAGGCGTACTTTGGCAATTTGCATTTTTCCTAGTTAAGCTCTACTCTTATCATTTATAGCTAAACTAGTGCCTGCAGACAATATTTCCTAAAAGTATATTCATGGTCTTTTATTGTTTTCCTTTTAATTGTCTTATGTGTTTCCTTACGGGGTGTAATGCGTTCGGATGTGTACAAGGGTTGCCATCTCGATTTTACAGTTTGAAAACCCTAAAAATCCTCCCTTCAAACAAAACCTTTAAATAGCCGACCTATTGAGTTACATAAGTTCACGTACGCATACTCTAGGTCATATCTGGGTTATCAAGAATGTCCTCTTCTTCATCTCTCTATGGTGTTTTTGCTAAAGGATTTCTTGAGAAAGGTTTTAATGTTGAATCAAAAGGAAGGAAGAAAAGAACTCTTGTAGAATATGGTGTACCTAATGCCTCATGATTTTATGCTTACTCGTATCAAGATGTTGAGAATGAGGATATGGTATTTGCTGAAGTGGTTCATGACTTTCTTAAATACTTTGAGAAAGCAAAAGTGCAACTTGTTGATTCAATGAAAGATCTTGATGTGGTTAAAAGTGAGTTGGAAAAGGTTACTGCTGACCTTGGTCTCATGAAGACACATGTTAAAGAACTTCTCAACAAGGATATCTTATCGTAGGACACATTTGATATGAATCAGAAGCTCAAAGATCTCGAAACCCGTGAAGCTATCAAACGTGAACTTTAGCTCATGATCGGTTTCTAGTAACTTGAGTTCTTATATGTCTAGTAAATCTTCTATGTTTTCTCTTTTGTTTAGAAGAATAACTAGTGTTTTGGAATAGCCATTATTGTGATTACACATAGCTATTTCCAATATTTTCATCTTCATGTTTTTAGATTTATTGGTTTAATTTCTAAACTTGTTTGGAAGATGATGGTTGTAATATTAATCTTTATGGTTTTATATATTGCAATATTTTGATGGGATATGTGTGTTTACGTCCGTGAACTTGATTGTCCCATATTTTGTCAAAAGTAAAGTCGTTCACGAATTGGTATGCAAATATTGATAAAGGAATGAATAGACTTTTGGAAAAACACAACTATATTGTCAATTATTTATGTAAGATAGGTTAAAATCTTTTGTGAATCAAAGATTATTCTATTGTATGTCATTGTGCATATAGTGATGGAAACATAAAATGAATCCTTGTGTTATCCACGATATAGAGCTTAGTTGATCCATTTTATTATGTATTACCGTGAAGTCTCCATTGTGTATCTCATGTTGAGCATGATACGACCAAGTCGATTTCTTATTGGCATGGTTGGTTGTTCCATGAGATGTTATATGTTGAGCATTAAGGACTAAATCAATCAACTTGTATGGTTATTTAGTTTGTATTCCATGAGTTTTATCATGTTTAGTACATGTACGGTTAAGGTTGTCATGTCTTATGATAATCTTAATCGGGGTTCCATAATCTCTTATGTTGAGCCCAAATAAACTAAATCGATCATCTAGTATGCTTATTTAGTTACCACTCCATAAGTGTTCTTATGTTTGAGCATTTCTTTGACTAGGTTGGTTTTTCATGATTAACTTAGTCATTGCTCCATAGTTTTTCTTATGTCGAGTGTGGACAATTAAATTGATTACTTTTGTAATTAGTTTGGTTGTGTATGACAATTAGATTATTTGCGAGGTTTCTTGTGATTAATCTAATTGATTATTAAGTCTCCATAAGTTTACTTGTGTTGAGAATATTTAGTCAAATTAATCTTGGTTCGCTTTGGTTAATAGGATTGAATATTTCTTGTTAGATTCCAAATTCATACTTGTATGCAATTTGTTGAGTCTAAATAAATCCTTATTTTCTCTTGATATTAAGGTCGCTCTTGTTGTTCCCTTGGGAATGACATCTTATGGGGGAGAGTACTTTTGAACTTGTGCTTAATTGCGAAATCTTTGTGGGGAGTGCGGCTGTGGAATATTTTAGGGGTTATCTTGTATCTTTATAAACTCCTTGATGAATGCATTTAGCTTAGGCTTTATGACTGCATCTAAACAAGATGATATACATTTACCTTTGGTCATGAAATGTCTCTTACGGAAATTTCATTAGGATCTCGTTCTTGTACATTTTCCAATTTTATTGACAAAAAGGGGGAGAATTAATTGTAGTTCACACTACAAATACATATGGTTTTCAGATCATTACGTAAGGGGGAGTGGTTTCCATGTGAGATGGAGTATTGACTAAGGGGGAGTGAAGTATCACCATAGTATTGTTGTTGAAGTTGTGATGCAATTGGACTTTGACGCTGTATAATAATACTATGACACGGTATAACAATGATTGAGAACCGATGCTTTTCCCATTGTTATAGCTACGGATTTTCAACAACGATGATACTAAACATACAACCTTTGGGATCATTGGACTACTTGGAAGTGACGAAGATTTCGAGTATTGTTGAAGATTAAGTATGTGGAATAGGAGCTACAAAGTTTATTTATATATTTTTTGTATTCCATATGTATTAATAGTTTTTCCACTAAAATTGACAAAGGGGGAGATTGTTAGAGCATTTCTCGGTCGAACTCGCATGTGTTGCTATCTCAAGCATGTTGTCAATGTTAGTGATCAAAACTATAAAGTCTTGATTTCTAGTCTACTATAGCTAAGGTCTCGGACTAGGATAGTGTAGATGGTGGATTTTCGACAAAGGCTAAAATCGTAAACCCATAATTATACGAACTTCTGATCCAGCAATCAGACGTGAGTATTGAGACACGGGTCTCTCATCAAACCTATGACTGAGAAATACTGTCTCTCAGAGTACATGCAGATATGTAGTCTCTCGGCTGGAAAACGACATATCCCATGAATACTGAACACTTCAGTAATTATTTCTATATAGAATCACGAGATTGACGGCTCCTAGACAGCTTGCTCTGCTAGTATAGATCTATAACGTCTTCGGGATACAAACAACAGTTTTCCATGACTATATAAAGGATATGAAGCTCCATCAAGCTCATATCAGAATAATTAATGCTCATAGACAGCTTGCTCTACTAGTATAGAGCCGTCAATTAATTATTCTTAAATTCTTGGATTCATCCACTGAATTTATGAAAATATTCAAATATTTTCAGAAAGTATTCAAATACTTTTGTGATATTTCGTTACTTCAATCCATGGTTCTTCCCAGCATAATTCCATGGGTTAGTAATAAATATTCAACACACGGGCATCTGAGCTACCTCCGAGTAAGCCCCGATTCAAATGGTGCAAGTGTATTCGACGATGATGCACTGACAATCGCCGTACACACAAGTATTTCAAAATACAACGAGATGATGAACCTATGCAAAATAGGAAGGAAAATAATAAATAATTAAAAATTGACCAAGGCACTAGGAGCATGGGCCCACCGACCGGTTGTATGTGCCATGGTCAATCCCACGCCAGTTTCATATTTTTATCATATGTTTTGTTATTTTCCTCGAGTTCATGAAAACCCTTTCACTTGAACAAATATCTATCGCTTTGAGGAAATTCCTCAATTTCATGGTGTTTCCCTCACACCTAAGAAATAATATAAAATTAAGGAAATATTATGGGGCCGTGATTATTAGCCAACCGGCCATGCCTTGATCCTGGTCGGCCCCACACCTCATGTTTCCTTATTATTTTATTATTATTTCCCTAATTTCATTAAAACTCCTCGATCTCATGGTATTTTCAAAAACCCATGAAAAATATAATATAAAAATAGGAAAACCCGTGGGACCGGGACCAATCCGGCCGGCCATGCCCTAGCCGGTCCCACATGCCCTTTATTTTATTATTATTATTTTAAGTTTTCCTTGGTTCCATAGAATTCCTTGATTTCATGATATTTCCTTCAAATTATGAAAATTCCTTTAAATCATGAAATATTACATAAAATTAGGCAAAACTCACGGGACCGGGCCCTAGCCGGCCAACCATGCTCAAGCCGGTCCCACACGTCCCTTATTTTATTATTATTATTTTTCATGTTTTCCTCGTCTCATGGAAACTCCTTGGTTTCAACAAAACTTTTTGATTTCAACAAAACTCCTTGCATTTAACAAATTCCTTGGTTTTATCATATTTCCCTAAAATCGTGAAAATATTATAAAATTGGGGAAAACGTGTGGGATTGGGCCCTTTGGCCAGCTGGCCACGTCCTGTCCCACACTTCATGATTCCTTCACTTTTTTATTTTTTTTCCTTCATCTCATGAAGTTTTGACGGTTTCATCAAAAACCCCTGATTTCTTCATATTTTCTCAAATGGATGCTCAACTGCACGCCAGAAAATATCAAAATTCTCAGAACTGAGATACAAACACTTTGGTGACATGAGCATGTTACCTTGACCGACCAAGGTTGGATCTTTGGCTAGTTAGGAGCTGGTCCCGCGTATTTACACAATTGGACCTAATTTGCGCAATTGCACGTATTAGGTCCAAAACTCTTCCAAATAATTTTGGGATTTTCATGGAATGATCGTCAGTTGATCCCGTGACCACCTGGGGACGATTTCATGACCCCTTGGTCGGTCCTTCACCTCTTCATAATTAATTAGGTTTTATCACCTAAGGCTCAAGCGAGCATTTTTTGAATAAATGATTAAACCAGCATTTGATCATTCTTTCATCAACAAATCACCAACTCTTCAAGAGGCCTTGGTATTTGCTCACACGAGCATATGGGAGATACATGGTCGACCCATGGTCCCATGAAGCCGGTTCTCCTTCATTCCATGGTTAATTTTCAAATAAACCATTAATTGGTCATCAATTGATCAAATTAGGGTTTATGAGTCAAAGGATCATAATTCCAGATTCGAACACTAATAACTTTACGACGATGTCATGATCAGTATTCTTATTAATTATGCTCGGTTTAACTACCAGTATTTTAATTAATATTTTATTTTGGTTACACTACCAATAATTCATTAGACGAGCATTATTTGCTCAAACCAAGGAATATTGGTTCAACTATCAATATTCAACAATTCATCTAATGAGAAACACTTGCTCACCTCAACGTCAAAATTTTATTTCTGTCTTAGCAAACACGTTCAATTCATGAGTTTCAGAATATTTTTGCAAATCATGTTCAACTCAGCAAATACATGGACTCATTGTCCCATTAAATCATGAAGTCAGCAACTGACTAATTAACCACGAGACGTCAATCACGTCACTTGGGGGGATATCAACTAGGGTTTTGGTCTGGCGGTCTATGGCACGTGTGTTCAAACACACGATGGAATGTGAGAAAGTCGTGCAATCAGTTGAAGGAGTTAACAAAGTAGTGGATGGAAAACCAACCAAGTCTCCGCACGATGAGCAACTGGTTTCAAACACGATTTCCATTTCCCCACTTCTTGATTCTATCAACTGTCACACTTCATGGGATCATGGTATCTACAATTCCAGCAATACAAATAAGTCTCTGAATCATGATTGAAAGAACAATGATTTTACATCTCACAGACAACACGAGGTCAACAACTCATCAATTGAGAAATTACTCTCAACTGAGCAATTTCAATCATTCAGAACTTATCATATTCAGAATTCACAACACACCTATAATCTTTGATTACCATTGATTCCACACATTTCTCAACTTCCCTCCTACAGATTAACCCATCCTCTCTTGTGACCGAATTTACTGTGGAACGGCCATTGTCTTGGTTTAGTCCGGAGTGCTACAGATTGATCTCTCAAATTCAAAGCACTCCCTTCTTCCAATGCATATGTGTGAGGTTGAACATTTCTCTCGGTTCAAGGAGTCTCCTTCGTACGATCGTCTCCTCAATTCCGTAAAAACCAGCAAATCGTTTTTCCCCATATATAGATTGGCGACCACAGTGGAAGATTAATCTCTCGGTTGCAATCTATCATTTTCACAAGATGGTTGGTCTTAGGTCAGGATCGGTTACAAATCCTAACGCAAATATCGCTAGCACCAGCAATAATGAAGACATCCCAGAAACTGTTCCGGCCACTAACATCGACGGCAGTGACAATACTCCTCCTCAGACTAATACAGAAGGTCATCCTCTATTCAGCCGACATCCAGAATAAGTCAGAGGAAATCCACCACCTACCATTGCTGATCTCATTAAAGCGCAAGAAACTCTTGCAAAGCATCAGACGGATATGGTAGCAACACATGAGAAGCTATTTGATCATCTGAAGACTCTTATTGGCAAATTATCAGTGAAAACTCAAAAAAAGGGGAAAGAGAAGGAAAAGCCTTCATATGCTGAGGTAATTCCAATTCACACACTGGATGACGACAAAACCAACAAACCTGCGGGAAATTCGTCAATGAGAGAATCATCAAACTTCATCACCCGGGAAGACTTGGAGCGTCTTCTGGAGAATCGTGGAAAAGACAAGACATCACACGTCCATCGTCATCAACCCCCTTATCCAGATGTTACGCAGATGATTCCCCTTCCTAAAGGTTACGTTTCTCCAACTTTCACTCTATATAATGGAACCGGCAATGCTCGAGAACACGTCTCTCGTTTCCTTTAAGCCTTGGGAGAACATGAGTATAACCATGTTGTTCAACTCAAGGAATTTTCAAAATCTTTGGAAGGCAGGGCGTACACTTGGTATAACAATATTGCACCTGGAACTATCAACAATCAGGGAGAAATGATTAACGCCTTCTATAGAAAGTACTTATTTGTGCCAGAGCAAGTCATTCTTTCCGATCTTGAAAGGATGTTTCAGAGAGTCAGTGAAATCCCAATGACTATGTGAAAATATTCAGAGTCCAAGCCTTGGATTGTCATGATCCAAACGTCATGGAGCAACAACTGGTAGATTTGTGCATCAATGGCATGCTCACGGTCTACATAGCCCTACTAGAGAATCTCCGATTCCAGACTTTCTAAGATCTCCATGAAGCTGCAAAGAGGTCGGAAACCACTACACCTGCTCTGTTAGAAAGGGAAAAATCCACAAAGACCGAAGAAGCACGAGACACTCGAGGGAGAAGACGTATGATCAACAAGCAGTACAACCTGCAGCCTTCCACAAATGCTGTCACAGAAGGGAGCAAACGGAAAGCTGAGCCACAACGCAAGCATACTTCTTCCACCCCTTGAAAGGCACAAAACAAGGATGACGTGCAAACTTCTCCTCAGCATACAGAAGATCCAGAAGCACCTGACTTTCCCTGCTCCATTAAAAAAGTCATCGAATTGCTAGAGGCCTGGATTCAAGACGGTGCAATCAAGTTTCCATATGTCAAGAAAGAACCAACCGAAGAGGACATGGAAAATCCTCGGTACTTTCGCTTCCATAGGTTCATCAGCCACCCCACAAGTGATTGCAAGACTTTGAAGCGCATACTTAGAGAAAAGGTCAAATCAGGAGAACTCAACTTGGGGACTGGAGGAGTGCATAAAAATCCTCTCCCAATCAGGACTTTTGCTATCTCTGAACCTCATGTCAAGGAAGCAGTTCAATCCCTCATCGAACATGTCTACGAGTTACTATACTTATCAAAAGCTCAGAGGAAAGACATATTCACTGCATTAAACCACATCATATCAGGAAAGCGTATGTTGATTCAAGAGACTACCACTGAGCCTCCAACGACAGACAAATAAATGTATGACTGGGGACTACTCACCACCGTGCACATCAAAGGAAACGAATTCAGGAAAGCATTTGTTGACATCGACACCACCGTCAACATCATCCCTCCACCGACATTACTCGACAGGAAGCTACCCATGCCCCCATGATAACCAGAGATCATGAAGGAATCTCCAGAAACGCTTACGGCTACATCATCCTCAAAGTCAAAGAAAATTTGGTCTGCACTGAGACCAAGTTTTATAGAATCATGGAAGATCCTAGATATGATATGATCCTTGGACGCGAATGGATTCACAATGAAAAGGTGGTACCAATGCCTTCAATTGCACGTTCCTCTACTGAAGAAACCTTTGAATCGGAGGAAAAAATAGAAGATACCTCACCACTTGAATATCTGGAGGAGGTCAAAGCCTTGACAGAACTTACTCAGAATCCTGGGGAACACCCAAATGCTTTTTTTAAGGGATTTCGCACCTAGGCAAGTCTTATTCCTTCTCATATGCCCATATTGTCAGTTTTCAAATATGCTCATTTGGTCCAAGGGCTTCACTCCACAAACAGTTTATAAATTGCAAAATGCTATGAATGGATCATCTCGCCACAACAATATTTCACCCAATGGTTGAGTCCAGAACCTCTTCAAGTTGATCATCTAATCAGGAGGTTCATTGTGGAAGATGTGGCCAAACATGACATACATTACGAGGAATACTCCCTCCTGCACGAGTGTCCATATGTTCCACAACCATGGAGTCTCACCACACGAGGAATTCGGAATCAACAGAAGATATTCAAGGCACAGACGACCAAATCTAAAAAATTCTGTGAAGGGGACTTAGTTCTCAAAGCAATTGTAGTAGCAGGAATTCCACACAACACCCCATACAAGATTTCACCATTATCAACACATATTTGAAGATTAAGAACAACACTTTTATTGATTAATTCTTAGAAATGTTACAAGAAATGGAAGAATTCAAGAACACAACCGCTCACAAGAATTTTATCTCTCCTCAAGACTTTCTCAACACTCTAAAATTGATCTCTCCCTACTGAGTCTATTGGCTCTCTTTATATAGGGTAAGTACATAGTGGATGATAGCTAAGTTAACCTTTAATTTGGATCTGGCTCGCGATCCTCTCGCGGTAGTTATAATGCTATTCTCGCAGACATTGCATTCTTCGCAGAATCGTCATGATCTTCTCGTGTTTTCACTATCGTCATTCATTACGTTATCCTTTGAATCATTCTTTGAGTCACTCTGTGACGCTCGCAGAGTGTTGTTGAGAAGCTCGCAGGAACGTCTTTTATAAACTTTCGCAAGAATATTGCTGTGGCGATATTCTGATCCTACATCTTGCCTCTTCTCATGTCTTCTCTGCGAAGAAGGGAAGATCATGAGAATTAAAATCTTTTGAAATGTCGCACCGCAACTGTTCATCTTTTAACATTCTTTTATTCTGACACGTTTCTGTATTCTTCGCCAGCTTTATTACACGTATCTTTTCTTTAACAGAAATGTTGACACGCCTTTTTTAACTGCTGCGCTCCAACCGTTCACGTCTCTTAGCATTTAATGCTATTTAATATCTCGAGAATTATCGTCCTCTATATATATCTTCTTCATTCCTCTCTTCTCTTCTTTTTACTTTCTCCTTCTTTTTCTCTGCAATTTTACTGTTCTTCCGCAACTTCCGCATCTGTTACTGTCGTAATTTTTTTTCTTCCTTTTTATTTGATCTTTTATTCATTCCCATACTAAAGATGGCTCCTCCTAGTCATAAAAATGTACTTCCTTTGAAAATATGCAAAAGAAACTTAAAGATAGAGGTTTTACTTTATCTACCATTCCTGATCAAAGCCATAAAGCTGTACTTTCCGTTAAACTATTTTATGAAAATCCATGCAGTGACAAGAAGGTCATAGTCTCATTAGGTCAACTTGAAACTGGCCTTCCTATTCCTCTTTACAACCCTGAACTTCCTCTATTTTACCAAATTCTTTCTCACGAGAAATTCTCGCGAGCCATCTATCAATTGAGTGCAGATTGCATTCGCATGCTACTTGAGTTTGCTACTCGCGGCGCTGGTAAGGAGTCTCTCTACCCTCCTGAAGCAAAGAATCCAAAGTTCAAAGATGTCCCTATCGTTCCAGCGAAGTATATTGTAGAGAATTTCTTCGCGAATTATGATGTTATTCCTATGAGGAAGGATAACACTTGCTGGGGTGTCTGCCTGGAGAAAAAAGATGACGTTGCTGAAGATAAAAATCTTATGTTGGATATTGACTGGCATCCAGGCAATAATACATCTCCTCGCTATTCCAATGATAACAAATGGTGTGTAATGCCATTATTTCTGGAAGGTCCATACATTTTTGGTTCTCACGCTATTCTTGTGAATCTCGCAGCATATCGACCATGGGTGTTCAGATGGCCTGAAAGAGAGGGGGAGGTATATCCTTACAACTTTGAGTTTGTATTGTTATTTTCTTCATGTTTTTATATAGGGTTATTTAACGTTTGGTACCCAGCAAATGTCCAGTACCTAGCTTTGGTACCCAATATTTCAAATATTAAGGGTTGGTACCTTGACCTATCGTTGACTGTCAAGTCAAGACATTGACTTAACTGACTCAAACTTCCCGTACTAGAATATATACTATTATCATTTTAGCCTTAACAATTACAACAATGACTATATGTGTCCTAACGGCCAGACATACTGGCTACACATGTCCGAATCTGAACACGTACGGCACTTTAATAAACGACCACGATTATATCACCTCTAAAAAACGCTCGTTTTGTTCAATTCCTCTTCTTCGTGTCTCTCTGCAGTCTGCACCTCCAAGAACATAAATAAAGAATTATAAAATCCCCATCAATGAAATACGGAATATAAATAATTTAGTACGGGAAGAAGAACAATGGCAAAAATGTAAGATTCTAGAAATTATTACTTTGATTTTTTCTTCCTTTTGAGTGAATCTAATGTATATTGATCTTGATTTATTATTTAATAGTTGATTGAGTTGGAAAAGGGATCTAAGTGGGGATACTGATTGAATTCTGCATAAAAGATTGATTGAATTCTAGTAGGGTTTGGAATTTTGTTTGATTGAAAGGAACGGAGGAGGAGTAGTTTCTGATGATTCTGTCGATCAATTCCTCAGAGATGCTTTGCGGAATCCCCGTGAGAGATTATCAATTAAGTATAATTTTTTTTGGTGGTCTTTTATGTTTTAGTGTTCGGGTTTGTATTTTTGTTAATGTTTCCTAATTCTGTTAATAATTAGGGATTTTCACGATAATGGTCTATCTTAATTTGCTTCCTAGGTTACCTTTTCCGAGTGGAGATATTGATACAATGTTGTAGGTTTTTGTTTAATTCGTTAACGGGGTTTGAATTAATTATGATTGTGTTAAATTGGGGATGGTTTTTTACTGGACTTCATTGGCTTGTTTCTGGTTGCGGTGGTGGTGGTGGTGTTGCTCGTTTTTTTTTCGGTAATTTTTCAGCTCTATCAAGTTTTGATCTTTCTGTTTTTTTTTTTTTTGGGACTCAAATTATTTTGTTGCTGTTCAATGATTTGGGGAATTCAATTTTTATGACGTGCTGGTGGTGCTTCTACTACTGATTTTGATATGAGCTGAAGAAGCTTTGCTGCTGAAGAAGCTTTGTTGCCGAGACAAAAAGATAATCATGGTAGGGAAGATGTGAGAGGTGTAATGACTTCATTTTTTTGTTATTATATATTTTTCTATAACGGTGAATCAACGGCGTTAAAGAACCAACATTTATTAATAATTTAAATTATTTAGTTAACATATTGTTTGGTCAACAGTCTGTATTCACGGTCTCTAACTGGTCAAGGTACCAACCTTTAATATTTGAAATGTTGGGTATCAAAGCTAGGTACTGGATATTTGCTGGGTACCAAACGTTATATAACCCTTTTATATATTCTCTCGCTGATCCTTCCAATTTTGCCAAATTAAAAGATTAAAGGCTAGCTACGACAAGCTAGGGAAGATCAGCACTTTACTAGCTCTTCGGTCAATCACAAATGAAGTAAGAAATATTTCTTTATGATTTTTTAACAATATATTGTTTCCTCTATTACTTATCTTTATCTGTGTTTGAAGGTGATTGAAGAAAGAGAACCAGTCAAATCTGCGAGAACAAAAGGGAAAGGTAAAGGTATTTCTCGAAAGGAGAAATTTGCTGATCCTCCATTAAAGAAAAGAAAAGTTGAATCTTCCCCACCTTCAACTTTTTAATCTGGCGAGAACTCTAGCGAAGACAACAGTGATGATGATGGCGATAATAATGACATTGCTAATTTTACTTCTGCAAGGAAATCTTCCCAACCCGAGTCTTCCATGTCTCAACTTTCCACTATTTTCTCCGATATGCAAGGAATTGACGATGCTCCCCTTGCCGAAGCTTACAAATCCATGGAAGCTATCTGTGATGCCTCTCTTGGAGAACAATGAATCTCTCCATGAGGTTTCTAGATCCATATCTCCAAGTTTCTTACACTCACTTGATTCTCTGGTATGTTTTTATTTCTTCGCCACGTATATATATTCTTATTTTCTCGCAAGATCTTAATTTGTATTTATATTGATAATATTTGCTTTCTTTTGCAGGTTGGAAGAGCTTCTTTTTCTGTTGCCTCAGACTTGGAGAAGAGACGTAGAATCTTTGAGAAGAAGAATAATGTTCTTCGCCAAAGTAATGAAAAATTAGAATTTGAAGCTGCTAATATTCACAAAGAGAATGAAGAACTAAAATTGGAATCTTCTAATCTTCGCGGACAATTGGAGTCTGGTTCTTCTGAACTTTATGACCAGATTAAGCGGTTGAAAGCCTAACTCACGTCTTCGCAGGATAAAGTTGCTACTCTTCAAACTGCAAATGATCAAATTTATAGTAAGAAATTTTCCTTCTTTCTTCTACCCTTCTGCCTTAAATCTTTATCTTATTTGATTAATCATTCTTGCAGATATTTATGGTCTCTCTGATGAGGCTTCAACCCTTCGTTCTTTCCCCGTTCCTATGGATGATAACATTCTTCTCGAACGTCTTAATAATTCATTAAGTAGTTTTTCTAATGACCAAGCTTCCTCTCTCTCCATAGAGGAGCTCAGATCAAAATTTCGCCTTTTAAAAGTAGAACATAGATTCAATTTGAGTTTAACCAATAAATTTAAGCGCCATTATCATGATTCTAAAGAAGAAATCAAAGTTTTAAAAGCCAAATATAGTAAAATTTTAGACGAAAAGGACCGCGTCGCTAAGCAGGGTGCTCAAGCTTTAGAAAATTTCCATAAGACTATTCTCGATGTTCAAATTGTAAGAGATAAAATTATCTGCGAGAATATAGCTTTTGTTGAAAGAGAAAACCAAGTTCGCTCCCTTCTTGTCATTAATAACAATGATGAGTTTGCTTGGGCCGCAAATGTTCTTGATAACGCCAGGAATAATTTAGGTGTAGATGCTAGTCTTCAAGCTGATCATTCTGCCTTAATTAAAGATATGATCGCTGAAATAGAAGGTTATTACTCTTGGTTTTTCACTAATTCATTTTCTGACTGAATCGCCATTATTCGTATTAATTTGTTTTCCATTGTTCGTAACATCCTGGCGAACTTTAGAAGTACTCTTGTTGACGTTCGCAATAATATCATTAAAGTGGTCTGCGATGATCATAACATCCCTCATTCTAGATACCCCTACCTCGCAGCCGAAGTACCAAAGAATACTCCTAATCTTGTCATCTCTGATAGCGAAGCTGAAGAATCTGAAGAAGATGAAGAACATAATGAAGATGAAGGGGGGCACTCTGGTGAAGATAATTAAGGATCTGAATAACTTTATCTTTTCTTGGATTCTCCTTGTAATATTTGTACATTTATCTCTTCCTTGTAACATATTACTGCGAATTTCTCCAACTTCTCAAGTTCTTTGATGTATAAATTATTTTTGCTTCTATCTGCATACATTCGAAAACAATCTCTTTTTGCAATATGGTTAATCAATGAAGATATTTTATAAACAATATGGTTAAAAACTATCTGCGTAAATCTTGTCATATAAAGATGAATAATAATGTTATTATTCTGTCCATTCCCATACTTGCATTTGTTATTCATCTGCAGTATGAAAAATTAAGCAGATTATCTTTAAATAAAATCTTTTTGTAAATTTTGCCTCTGTTGCTGCGTAAAAATCGCAGGTCATATCCATAGGATCTCATGATTTATGCGTAAAGATCGCAGAGTAGCTCATAATTTCTTGTGTTCTTATTTTGCCTTCCTAGATAAAGGTCTTATTTAGCCATGTTTGTTTTGGTGACAAAATCGCAGGACGTCCTTACACTTGCATGTAAAAACCCATTGATCTTGTCTTATCCGCATTTTGTCAATTTGTTATGCGACAATATGATAAGCCTAAATTCTCTTGCGAAACTGAATCCCTATGACATTGCCTATCTGGCGATGAAATCGCAGGACGTCTTTACAATTTTATGTAAAAACCCATTGATCTCATCTTATCTTTTTCTCATGGCTTTTTGCCTCTGTATATTTGTATTCTTAAGACACTTAACAACTCCCTAATGGAGGGTGCCGCCCTTATCTTCCCAAGGTTGCCCCTTCAAGGAGGGCACATCGGCCATACAAGACTAGCTCCCCCCATCCGGTCTTAGCAACAAACAGTTGTGTTCGCAGCCTCTTATCCTTTATGCCTATATGGATTATAGTTAAGAGACTGCACCCTAAGTGGTGTTTTCTTCGGGCCGAGTGCATCATAGCCAAGACTTGCCAAGAATTTCCAAGGTAGGTTCATCCATCCCGGGCACCCTTGGCTCAACCGTGTACCCCGGCGCCTCGGTCATACTCTGCACTCCTTAAGAGAGACTCTCGGTCGTCCAACCAGGGTATAACCTTATATAGTTGGAAATCCAAGATACCTCTCCTGGATAGGCTTTTATGGGCCCCAAATCTCCATGACTCAGGTTCCAGCAGTGGTATAACCTTATCCCTGAGTCATGTAAAGAGATACCCCCTTATATGACGTATTTTAGGTCTTACATTTGCCTCTTGCGAAATTTTATTCGCGAACTAGGGTGTACGCCATAAAGGTTCGTCCCATTCTTATGTTTCTTGCGAATATCACCACTTCTTTTTTCTATGATTTTCTCTTTTTGTATTTTAGTTCTTGTATAACTTTTCAATTTCATCTTCTTCATTGAATCAATACACATACGTTCTTGTGAATTTTTTCTTCAATACATCATTCATACTTTTTTTTTGTATTTTTTCAATTTAGAAATTTTACCTTCTCTACTTACTAATTTTCTGCTTCTGCTTTTTTATTGCGTTTTGCTTTATTTTCTGCGAGACGTTCGCCATCTATTGATTGCAACTTCTGTTGGATTCGCGGTATTCACTCTTAGAACAATTTTTTTTCTTTTGTCCCCATTTCTATCACAAAGGTTTTGCCTTCCTTAGTTGTATTCACCCTGCGAGCATCTGGAGCTAGGGGTAATTGCTGAGTTTGTTGATGTCTTATTAAAAAGTGGTTTAGCTTCCCCTGATCTATCATATTTAGTATGATTCTTTTTACATTCATGCATTCATTTATTGAGTGGCCATGAAACTGATGATAGATGCAAAATTCTGAACTTCGATTATTTGGGTGTGGCTCTTTTCCCATATTCCATGGTACATGTATGTCTTCCATCAGAATTACAACCTCCCAAATCTTCTCTATGCTAGTATTCAGAGGTGGTATCTTGATTTCTTCCCATATTATCTTCTGATTTACTTTCCCCTTATAATAAGTTTGCCTCTGTCCACCATAGGTTTCTTGTAGCTGAGAAAGCCCCTGAATCTTATTATTTCCACCTCTGCTGAAGAAATTTCTTTCCCTTTCAAACTCTTCTTGGTCTTTTCTTCCCATAGCTACTAATTTCTACGTGTTATCATTCATATTATTTTATTGCTTCACCTGCGAAGTGCTCGCCACTGTATTTATTAACCTTGGAAGTAGACTTGCGTTTTCCGCAACTGAACTGGTGTTCACAACGGGATAAGATTCCATCTTATTTTGCCTTTCCTCCAATGCAATGTATTCTTCTTGTAATTCTCGCAGCTCTGTCATGGTGATTGTATTTTTGATTCTGAAAATTTGTATATACAACATATTGGTCGCGAACATTGCATTAATGAAAGATAGAATAAGATATCTCTCATCCACTCTTCCTTCCATCTCACTGTACATTGTCTTCCATCTTATGGTCAGGTGTTTCAAACTCTCTCCAATCCTCTGTTTTAATCCGAATACATCTTCAATACCGGGACGCGAAGAATTATTGCTTATATATGCTCCCAAAAATGAAGCTTGCAAGTGGTCGAAAGAAGTTATAGTGTTCTTTGGTAAACCTTCGAACCATTTTAGCGCCTCGCCAGTTAAGATGGATGAAAAATATTTACACAATATAACATCATGGTTTTCCCATTGTAGTATACACCTAACATAAGCCTTGACATGCTGAACAACACAAGTGGTCTCATCAAAGATATTGGTTATCGTTGGTAAATTGCATTTAGGGGGTATTCCTCCTAATTGTACTTCTTTAGTGAATGGAGTTCTCGCAGCTTCTTCAATAGCTTCATCAAGTTTCCTTCTGCCTCCTTCTCTTTTGTTATTTATGATTCCCCTCATTTATGCTAACTCCCTTAAAATTTGTTCATTCCCAGCTGAATTTTGTTCCATTGGTCTTTTCAGTGCAGCTTCCCTTCTCCTGCGTTCATGTCTCTCTTTCCTTGAGAGATTCTGTGTGTCTTCTTCTGCATCTTCATTCTGCCTTCTTCTGCGATTTTTTCCTTCACCTCCTTCTTGAATTCGCAGCTGATTATGCTGTCTATTTTCTTCTCTGCAAATTTCCTCATTTCTCATCATTTCTCTTCGCTGTCTTTCTATTCTTCTTTGTATTCTATCATATTCCTCCTGAATATTATCATTATGGCGATTTTGTGTGTGTCTCCTTTCTCGATTATCATGGTTATTCTGCCGTATTGCCTCTTAAAACTCTTGTTCTTCCACTTCTGCCCTTAACCTTTCTATCTCGCAGGATAAACGTGCTTGTTCAGCATAATGTCTCTCAATTTCATCCTCAATTATTCTTCGATTGCTTTGAATTTCTCGCTCATGTAATATTCTCCTACATTCTTCTCTATTTTCTTCACCATCTTGGTTATTTCGTCCTTCTTGATTTCTATTATTACGTTTTCCATCCAAAACTTCACCGTGTGGATTGTAACGATCATCAATCATCTCTTCTTCTCCACGACGTTTCTCTCCATTTGGATTTTGCATTTCCTCTCAGATATTTTCTCTAGCATTTCTCACATGGGAATTTCGCCTTGGTTCCTCTCTAAGTGATCTTGAACTTGATCTAGCAGTACTTCTTGATATTCTGCTTTGTAATCTCAAATTCTCCATTCTTAACTCGTGATTCTGCCTTGTTAGATTCACACGTTCTTCCTCTTCCAATCTCCTTTCGTCCTGTATCCTTTGATTTACTTCATTTTTTCCATCTCCATTAATTAATCCTTCAACCACTTCTTGATTTCTTCTCTCTTGTCCTTCATTTCTTACTTGTCGATCTTCTTCTTCTTCCACTGAGTCTGATTGCCAAGTATGCACGCTTACTCTGTCATAATCCACAGTTCTATCTTGTATTGGTGTTTGTTGATTTGTTGTTGAATTTGATTTTCTCCATTATTCCTTGTTCTATTGCTCCTTTTTCTCAATCTTGAAGATTCTCCTATTTCACTTGTCTCTTCTCCAGCAATTCTCCTACTTCTTCTTACAGTTGTTGGTTGTTTTGATGTGTTTCTTCTTCTAGCCATTTCTTCAATTTTGAGGTATTACTGTAAATCACCTAAAAATATTTTCCAATTTCTTCAAATTCTTTCAAATTATCACTGTAAATCCTTTCTTATCTTAATCAATCCCTGTTTCTAGCGCCATTATGTAGTAGCATGAATTCCCACACTACACCCCATACAAGATTTCACCATTATCAACACATATTTGAAGATTAAGAACAACACTTTTATTGATTAATTCTTAGAAATGTTACAAGAAATGGAAGAATTCAAGAATACAACCGCCCACAAGAATTTTCTCTCTCCTCAAAACTTTCTCAACACTCTAAAATTGATCTCTCCCTACTGAGTCTATTGGATCTCTTTATATAGGGTAAGTACATGGTGGATGACAGCTAAGTTAACCTTTAATTTCGGATCTGGATCACGATACTCTCGCGGCAGTTATAATGCTATTCTCGCAGACATTGCATTCTTCGCAGAATCGTCATGATCTTCTCGTGTTTTCACTACCGTCATTCATTACGTCATCCTTTGAATCATTCTTTGAGTCACTCTGCGACGCTCGCAGAGTGTTGTTGAGAAGCTCGCAGGAATGTCTTTTATAAACTTTCGCAAGAATATTGCTGTGGCGATATTCTGATCCTACAACAATCCATCACAACCTTCACTCAGCAAGGAGCTCCAATTGGTAAAGACCATTCGTGGTTGCTAAGTCCATAACTTGAGGATATTACAAGTTGATCAACACAGATGGACGAGCCCTACCAGTAATTCAAGAGAATTGGCTTAAGGCGTTTATCTGAAATTATTGGATATTTGAGGTACTGGCGTTTAAGCATTCATGACGCCTGAATTTGGCATTTTAGGATTTTCTTTCATTGCATTTCAATTCCTCCAAAATGTTTGCAATACTTGCAATCAGTATTTGAATTCAACAATTCATCAAAATTCAGTTCATATTTCTTAAAAAGATAATCTCTATCAAATTCAAAAGAAAATCTTTAACCGTCTACCAATCCAAAACCATGATATCAAAATCCAAATAAAACCTCACATCTCTCAGAAGTTAAGAAGTTCAAGAGATTATGGAAAATAAATCAAAGAAAATCAGCGAAGAAATTTTTTTGCGCCTCTGCATCCTTCAAAGCCTGCAAAGATGCCTTCTCCTTATTCAGTTCTTCAGTCAGCTTGGAAATCTTGTCTTCCTTCTCCATCACAGCATCATTGGGAAAGGGTATGTTATTTTCACATGAATCCTTAATATCATTCATCTTCTTACGAATACACTTCACATTGATGCCAAGTCTTTCAGAATTCTCCAAGTTGAACTCCCAATCAAAGAGTATATCTGGAGTCACAGTATTCCTGGACCTAGTGCATATATCATTTACAACATGCCAGATAACACTTACTTGCATTGTTAAGGAATAAGCACGCCTTGGGTCTCTAGTAACAACGATGTGACCAAATTTCTTCCATATTTTCTCGTACAAGTTGGCATACCCAATGGGAACGCTGAATCCACCGACTAGTCCATGGTATGGGAGTAATGCATAAAACGGGGGATCAAATACAACTCATGCACTTTGGTATTCATGCACCACTATACGGTTTTCAATTACTGGAACAACTTCCACAGTAATAGTTTCTTCGGTTTCTTCTACTAGCGGCTCAGTTCCTTCCATCACCAAAGCAACAATAATCGAAGTCTCAATCTCCTTAATTGATTCAACAACAACACTCTCATGTCTTTGAAGTGCAGAGATGGTTGCCTCTTCATCAGTAACCTCAGGGTTACTCATTTCATCATTTTGGGCTCCTTCATTCTCGACTTTGGTATTTTGCACCTAATACGAAGATTACATGAGATTAGGATCATCCAAGGATGAAACCAAAATAAATTATGAACTACATCATAGAAGTAGTATAACATCATCAAAGTCTTTCATTGTACATTCTAGATGCCAGCAAATAACGTGAAAGTCGCAAAAACACGTTTTACGATAAGCTCGCCTGAGAAGATTTTATGCTTCCCTGTACAACGCGATGAACTGGGAGAAATTGGTGAATAATAAAGAGTTGAATTATATTCCACTATCTTCGTATTGGTGTTACCTACAACATGTCAAAATTTCATAGCAATCGGAAGAGCGAGCAAAAGTATGTGGTTGAAACTCGGGACTACACGACAGCTGAAATTTTCTTGAAAGTCTCCTGGATGTTTACTGTTTTGTCTATTTCGGACCTTGAACGTGCTCAAAACTTAAAAAGATTTGTTAAAAAGCTTGGAAATTTCCTGGGCTTAAGGATGCGTATGCGGATCATGATAATATGACATCAGACTAATTTTCTACGACGTTTTTCCTAAAATGCTGAGTTCTGAATTTTCTGGTGCCGTATTTTCGGCAAAACTTGTCATATGTTCACATACACTCTCATTCATTCACTCATAGATCAGCAAGTTTATACTTTTATGGATAAAATACAAGAGAAATACTTACTTGGGTGGTCTCCGAAGCGTTCAAAGAATCAGAATTTCTCACACCAACATCAACAACACCATTATTTTCATTCGGTGTCGAACTCTGGGAGTTTTCTTTATCGCCATTCTTCGAGCGAGCATTACCAATACCCTCCACTTCCATGGAAACATTCTCCTGGATATGTTCTCAACAATTAGTATTTTATTTACTGAACATCATAATTTGTTATATGAAGAAATACTTACTTCAGCTTCTTTTTCAACACCCGAGTCAGAAACCGTCTGCCCAGCAGCAGAAAACTGAAGACCGTCAATACTCGATGGAGTAAAATTCTGCAACAGAATAACAAAAGTTGGTTTCAAGATCCTAATCACACGGATGAGAAGAAGTCATGATGAAAGAAATACTGATAACTCACCAAACAGATCACTGGGGACTTTATGGTGTTAGGTAACATCCTATAATTCTTACTCTTGCTCTCTCCGCCATGAACAGTTGATTCAGCCTCCAAAAGGTTTACATCAATTCGCAGTCTTACATTATGACCGCCTTGTGAGAAAGAAATTTTGATAGCATAATCAAAATACAATCATTATAATCTTGTGAAGACTTCGTAAAATACTTACTTGTGAACATCTTGGAGACGTTTTCAGCTTATCACTACCAGGGAAATGCTTCAGTCTTGGTCGAGTAGCAATCATCTCAGGATATGGAGGCTCCTTCACTAAAAGTTGATCAACACTCACAAAATCAAGTAAATGCTCGAGCTGTTGATCCCAGAAGTTAATGTAACCCGGAGTTACATATGAAACTCTCTCAAAACCGGGGAACCAGAATTCGCTTCCTTCCACATGAGCGCAGTCCAGACGAGTCATGAGCTGATCAACTGAGGGTTTTTTTCTTCAAAAAGTCGGAATACATTGATCCATACCCATCTATCGAGCCACCCTATCAATATTGTATTCTTCCACTAAGAATTCACCGTGCATTATGGACAGCAGATGACCAAGAGTACAACTTAACATGAAAGACCTCTCGCCATTATTCAAATCAGTACCCGATTTCAAGGTCATACTCTCTTCAGTATTAAAAGTTGTCAACTGAGAGATATAAGGAGGAATTGATACCCATGGGCGGAAGTTGAATTCAGATTCATGGTCCAAGACATCAACGAAGCGGGTTTTGAGTCGAGGCTGTTTTATTGACCAGCGCATAATCCTGGCATTGGCTTTCTCAGAAAAAAACATGGCGATCATCAGTGTTCAATCCTTGCAAAATGGTACGTGGAATGGGTGCATAATTTTTGAAATGCTCCCACATCAAGGCTTGAAGAAACATTGTATTGGCATAACATTCAATCTTCATAAAACTATTGGAGATGTTGGAGTCTATAACCAAGGAGTCCAAGTTAGAGTACAAAGAACCAAGGAAAAAACTACCTATTGGGAGTTGCTCACCCTGAGCCATCTTAATTGCAAAGGGGGTCACAAATGGCTTCAGAAAGTTTCCAGCATCTTCAAATACATCTCTGGACAGCCATAAACACAAGAAATCAACAATAGATAACGTACCATCAACATGCCATTCCAGAGGAGTATCTCTTGGCCACTAGTATATTAACCAATGAGCATTACAACCTTTAATGCCAGGTGCCTTATTAATTTCCTCCATCATGGCTGTCAAGATGTCAGAAATGGAAATCTCCTCAGATGAAGAAAGACCTTCAAGAAGGTTGCATGTGATTGGGAGATGCAACAAAGAAACTACATCTTCTAAAGTAATGGTAAACTATCCCATTTGCATATAAAAGAGTGAGTTGGAATACACCATCGAGCAAGTAGAGCTACAATACCTCGTGCATCATGAAAAGTGAACAAGTCTCTAGAAGCTTGAATAGCTCGTATTACTTGTGCGTCATTCAACTTAGATCGAACACGAGGAAAACCCATCATGTACCTCACCCATCCAGAAAACTTTTAAAAGGGCCGTCGAGAAAGATTGAATTCAATGATTGATGCAGAAAAATATCCTCGTTCAAGACATAATCGAATAGCTTCCTGAGGAGTCACTAATTTCTTCTGAGTAACCTCTCTGAGATTTATAAAAAGACGAAATGCTGGAGTTTTGAGACGTTTTTCAGGTCCTTGGTCTACGAAGAATGCATCCTCTATGTTTGGAATGTTCTTGATTCCAGGAGTTTCATCTTTGCCAATGTAAGTATCATCCGTGCATGAATCATCTCTAGAGGCATCATTATCCATGTGTGAGTCTTCTCTAGAAGCGTCATTATCTACACACATATCATCTCCGGAAACATCGTTGGCTTGGGAATCAGACATCCTTGCAAAGTAGCTGCAACATACACATAATACTCCGCTTCAGCATATTACTCAATAAGATGCAAACATCAGTGGAATGAAGTAATTGGAAAAATGCTCATGCGAGCATCTACAAACCGGTAACTCTCAACTCTTACCTTTTTACGATTCCACTAACAGTAGTGAATGCAACGTAAGGTTAATACTTCAAAACTTGCTCGTCTCTTCGAACCTACAAAAGACGTGCAAAACTCAGATTTTCCATAAAATCATGAATATTTCTACTGTGTGAACATTCACCATGGAATTATGAAAATTAAAACATTATTTCATCATAAATAATTTTTTATTTCTAAGTAATATTGAACAAAACTCAAGTTTTAATTTTAAAGAAAACAATATATATTTGCATATATACATATATAAAGAAAATGTGATTTAATCACGTAAATAAAAAAAAAAATATTTTGACGTGAGAAAGGCTCACGAAAATAAATTTGTGGACACTCTATGGTTTCAAAAAAAAAAACAATGAATAGACCATGGTTTTATAAAAGTAAAAAAATCTTTTCCTTCGTATCATCATACGTCTTCAAAACGAAGGTTTATTCCAATTTTGTGAAAACATACACATTAGAAGATAAATTTTGATTTACATGAAAGCTTATTAACAAAATTTTATCACTGGACACAAGTTTATATATATAAAGAAGAAAAACTATTTCTTCGTATCATCGTCATTCTTTGAACGAAGGTTTATTTCGATTTTGTGAAAATTCACCTTGTCATGATAAAAATTTGGTTCACATGAAAGCTCATAAACTTAGTTTTATCACTGGACCTAAATCTTTATATACAAGGAAAAATCTCTCCTAAATCAGGGATTATTATTAGTTTTCAAAAACTAACAAACATACGTTTCAAAAAACAAGGGTTTTTCAATAAAATCCTACTCACATGCATAAATATATGGTTTGAACATGATCACTTCATGAAACTCATGAGAACATCAGCAAACATTATTTTATTTTATTTTTTGCGCTTACCTGGTCGGCGCCGACCGAAAACTGGTCGTACGGTGGCGGCGACGGTCGGCGGCGCTGGAAGCTCCGGCGAAATTCTTCCTCCTCCCTGACGTGAAGATGATGGAGGCGTGATGAGGTGCTGGTCGTGAGAAAAAAAAAAGGAACAATTCCTTTTATATCAAATTTATTTCCAAAACCTAATTTTCTAAGGATTTCCTTATTGAGCCCGGCCTGCGAATCCTAAACAACCAAGGCCCAGTCGTCCGAATCAGCGGTTCAACACCAATTTATGTTCACCAATCGACACTCTATCTATCATGCCACTGGGATCTTCATTCAAGTCATGGTATGCTCGTACTATCGAAATCCGGTAATATCTTAACTTACGACTAAGTTCAATTATTGATATTGTTTATGACCGGAAAATCACCATTCAATGCTGACTGAGGAACACGGCTTTCCTCACTAAGCAGGGGACTTAATGTAGATGGTAGATTTTCGACAAAGGCTAAAATTGTAAACCCATAATTATACGAACTTCTGATCCAGCAATCAGACGTGAGTATTGAGACACGGGTCTCTCATCAAACCTATGACTGAGAAATACTGTCTCTCAGAGTACATGCAGATATGTAGTCTCTCGGTTGGACAATGACATATCTCATGAATACTGAACACTTTAGTAATTATTTCTATATAGATTCACAAGATTGACGCTCCTAGACATCTTGCTCTGCTAGTATAGAGCGGTAACGTCTTCAGAATACAAACAACAATTTTCCATGACTATACAAAGGATATGAAGCTCCAGCAAGCTCATATCAGAATAATTAATTCTCCTAGACAGATTGCTCTACTAGTATAGAGCCGTCAATTAATTATTCTTAAATTCTTGGATTCATCCACTGAATTTCTGAAAATATTCAAATACTTCTGTAATATTTCGTTACTTCAATCCATGGTTATTCCCAGCAAAATTCCATGGGTTAGTAATAAATATTCAACACACGGGAATCTGAGCTACTAAGTAAGCCCCGATTCAAATGGTGCAAGTGTATTCGACGATGATGCACTAACAATCGCCGTACGGACAAGTATTTAAAAATACGACGAGACGATGAACCTATAAAAAATAGGAAGGAAAATGATAAATAATTAAAAATTGACCAAGGCGCTGGGAGCATGGGCCCACTGACTGGCCGGACGTGCCTTGGTCAATCCCACGCTAGTTTCATATTTTTTTGTTATTTTCCTTGAGTTTATGAAAACCCTTTCACTTGAACAAATATCTTTCGTTTTGAGGAAACTCCTCAGTTTCATCGTGTTTCCCTCACACCTAAGAAATAATATAAAATTAAGGAAATGTTGTGGGGCCGTGATTATTGGCCAACCGGCCATGCCTTGATCCTGGCCGGCCCCACATCTCATGGTTCCTTATTATTTTATTATTATTTTCCTAATTTCATGAAAACTCCTTGATCTCATGGTATTTTCACAAACCCATGAAAAATATAATATGAAATTAGGGAAACCCGTGGGACCGGGCCCAAGCCGGCCGGCCATGCCCTAGACGGTCCCACATGCCCTTTATTTTATTATTATTTTAAGGTTTCCTTGGTCCCATGGAATTCCTTGATTTCATGATATTTCCTTCAAATTATGAAAATTCCTTTAAATCATGAAATAATACATAAAATTAGGGAAAACTCACGGGACCGGGCCCTAGCCGGCCAACCATGCTCAAGTCGGTCCCACACGTCCCTTATTTTATTTTTATTTCATGTTTACCTCGTCTCATGGAAACTCCTTGGTTTCAACAAAACTCTTTGATTTCAACAAAACTCCTTGGCTTTAACAAATTCCTTGGTTTTATCATATTTCCCTAAAATCATGAAAATATTATAAAATTGGAAAACGTGTGGGATTGGGCCCTTTGGCCGGCCGACCATGCCTTGGCCACGGCCGGTCCCACACTTCATGATTCCTTCACTTTTTTATTATTTGTCCTTCATCTCATGAAGTTTTTACGGTTTCATCAAAAACCCCCGATTTCTTCATATTTTCTCAAATGGATGCTCAACCTCAACTGCACGCCAGAAAATATCAAATTCTCAGAACTGAGATGCGAACACTTTGGTGACATGATCATGTTACCTTGACCGACCAAGGTTGGCTCTTTGGCTCGCAAGGAGCCGGTCCCGCGTATTTTCACAATTTGACCTAATTTGCGCAATTGCACGTATTAGGTCCAAAACTCTTCCAAATAATTTTGTGATTTTCATGGAATGATAGTCAGTTTATTTTGTGACCACCTGGTGACGATTTCATGAACCCTTGGTTGGTCCTTCACCTCTTCATAATTAATTAGGTTTTATCACCCAAGGCTCAGACGAGCATTTTTCGAAGAAATGATTAAACCAACATTTGATCATTCTTTCATCAACAAATCACCAACTCTTCAAGAGGCCTTGGTATTTGCTCACACGAGCATATGGGAGGTACATGGTTGACCCATGGTCCCATGAAGCCGGTTCTCCTTCATTCCATGGTTAGTTTTCAAATAAACCATCAATTGGTCATCAATTGATCAAATTAGGGTTTCTGGGTCCAAGGATCATAATTCCAGATTCGAGCACTAATAACTTTACGACGATATCATGATCAGTATTCTTATTAATTATGCTCGGTTCAACTACCAATATTTTAATTAATATTTTATTTCGGTCACGCTACCAATAATTCATTAGACGAGCAACACATGCTCAGACGAGCAATATTTGCTCAAACCAAGGAATATTGGTTCAACTATCAATATTCAAAAATTCATCTAATGAGCAACACTTGCTCACCTCAACGTCAGAATTTTATCTCTGTCTTAGCAGACACGTTCAATTCATGAGTTTCAGAACATTTTTGAAAATCATGTTCAACTCAGCAAATACATGGACTCATTGTCCCATTAAATCATGAAGTCAGCAACTGACTAATTAACCATGAGATGTCAATCACGTCACTTGGGGGGATATCAACTAGGGTTTTGGTATGGAGGTCTATGACATGTGTGTTCAAACACACGATGGAATGTGAGCAAGTCGTGTAATCATTTAAAGGAGTTAACAAAGTAGTGGATGGAAAATCAACCAAGTCTTCGCACGATGAGCAACTGGTTTCTGACGAGGCGTCGAATCTCGCAAAAATAAATTTCTCTAATTATCTTTAACTAGCAAGTAGTATAGTGTAAGTAGGATCGTCCCAAGGGAGGTATGAAGTCTAAGTTGTTATACAAATACTCTTAGCAAAGATGATTGTGTTGTAAAAATCCTGAAAATTGCAATTTGTATTCAAATATGAGAAGGAATTGATTAAAGGTTCATTCTAGACCACGGAATACAAACCAAATTGATATATAGCCAAGTTCTTTGCATTATGTCGTTACTAACAACCCTAGAATAATTAGTACGCTCAACTATTCCGTTATTATCTCCTAAGCTCACCGGATACGGAAGCGCTCGACTACCGGTTCCTACTTGCCAAGTTTCCTAGAGGTATGCTTACTAGGTTTGACTTAAACAAATGCTCTAAGTTCTGTGAGATAAGGTTGCTCCTAGTGATGAACTCAAAAGCATGAATCACCTACTAGTGTTTATTTTTACATATGGATACTTAACAAAGTCCCATCATCAGTACCCACATATTTCTACTTGTGTTTATCTTCTCTAGACAATTACGGGTCGAAGAAAATCTAAACTAGCAAATAGATTAAGAATTAATGATTCAATTTCGAACTTAAACCCTTAACAAATAATCCATAGACAATAATAGCATAGTAGAAAATCAATCAATAACATAAATAATATGCAAGAGAATAAGTTATTCATATCAATTGAAGATTCATATTTCGGGCTTCGAAATCGCCCTTAATCAAAGAGAGTTTTAGTTACTCATAATAATGGAGTTCATCATCAAATATAATAAATGAAATAATAAAGATGAAAATGAAACAAGGAAGCAAACCCTAGTTCCCGCTCTCTGCAAAACTCCCAGTAGAATAGAAAATACGTGATAAACAAAGTTGTAGAAAACTTTTCCCTTTTGTAGCCTTTTTCTCCTTCCAAAACTAGGTCATATCCTCAAAAGTCCAAGCCCAATGTATCCACCAAGCCCATATAATTCATGTGTGAGAGTAGCCCAATAGAAATATCTGCCAAAAACGAGTCACCGGAAAACTGGGTTTGTCGGTTAAGAAGTTGGAACTTGGCCGTCGGCGCCGTAAAATCTCAGGTAGCTCAGTCCAAAACCAAATATATTAAAGCCTGTGCCATTATGACATTGCATAGCTCATCACAGCATCACCAATTTACAGTTCAATTCATTTCAGTTGCAGAAACATCAGCTATCCAATTGCACTCATTCCGCACTTGCATCACTTTTCTTTGCACCCTGCTACCATAGCATATCAACTCCTCCTGCCATATATCGCCTCAAGCATCGCCACTGCGAGTTTACCCAGCTGTAACTCCATCACCCATGCCTTCATTGTAGTTATCTCTGCAGCATCAGTTGGTACCAGAATTCAGCTCACTCTTCATTGCTCAAGATAACTCCACAGACCACCAACACTTTACATTGCATCTTACCACCTGTGCTGCACTTGTCCTTCCTTGCCTGTAACTGCTCAGCTCCATTCAACTCCAGCTGCTATTTCCAAATCATATCAGCACAACTCACAGCCACTAGCTCCTTCCCTGTAACAACTTTCCATGGATTGCAACTCAGTCATGAACTGTCGCCAAAATACTTTCATTCCAGTTCTCTTCGCATCACCGCTGTCAACACCAACTTATCCCTTGTACAACTCCCTGCAATCCATCAACTTGCAGCTGCAATGCAATTCTGCAGCTACTCATCTGTATTCCATACATCTACATCCCTGCCAATTCCATTTCCATATTAGAAGCCGCAATAGTTTCATCTGTTGCTCTGTGTACATGCCTCAAATTGCAGCTGCACCAGCTACTTAGCCTGCGATCTTGAACTGAGCTCCATTCTGCAGTTTCCAAACCACATACCAAACATCATTTGAGATGTATCTGCATCACCTCCATTCCAGCTGCTTTCTTTCATGCTCAAGTATCTATCAAAACCCATGGCAAACACCCTCAGAAACTGCATTCATTCCCTTCAACTACTTCAATTCCTAAATTGCATCATCACCAATGCCTTAGTTCCATCATTCTCAATCCCTGCAGCTGCTTCATTCTTCATCAATGGCCCATTCTTAATTGCAACTTTAGTCGGCTCCGATCACACCAAACGCCCATATTTAACCAAGCGACTCATACCACCAGACCATTCACCGACAGACCTTGACATCAACCAAACCAAATACCCTGTTTACAACAACAATACAAACACTCCATCCCCTGGCTCACAATATCGAACCACAAGCCATCAAATCCCCAGACCATCGATGCCTTGCTCAAGTAAATTCAGTTTCGGTACTCCGACGACAGAGTCGCAGACCCCCTATTTAACGAACAAGTTCAGTTTCACAACTCCCCATCGCAATCCATCAGCTCCATTTCAATCTCAAATTCTGTTTCTAACCCATTGTGCAGGCTTGCAGGCACATGGCTAACCGTGGAAGTAAAACTCAGTTCAGTGGGTTGTAGGGGCTGCTACATAACTGGCCTTTCAGTCAGGCATCTTATCGAACAGTTGGTGTGCATCTTTGAGTTGTTAATGGAAATGTGAACTTTCTGTTGATTTTAAGCTCAAAATCTCCTTCCCACAATGCCAATCAATTCCGAAAACAACCCACGACTCTAAACGTTCATCAAACACACAAACCCAACTCAATTTATTCATCACAAAATGGCAGAAATGAGTTGCTTTCTTGTCTTGTTCACTGCCTTTTCTTGACAGCATAATAAGTTCAAAACCAAACCAAACACCCCAAAATCGAAGACCCATTCTTCTTACTTCTCTTACAATGCTCATTCTTTCCTGAAACATGAAACTCCCCACTTGATTCTCCTACACGGTTCATAGAGCTCACGGCATCAGCACCTTCTTCTTTACGATTTCCTGGTTTGTACTTCGAGTTCTCACAGTAACCAATATCTCCTTCTTCACTCAGCTACAATACCTGTACTAACCCTTGGCAAACGACCACAGGAACCTTGGATAGCCACTGGTAGACTTGGTTGGAATATTGGTTGTAACTTGTAACTGAGATGAAACGAGTGGAACTGGGGCGCCTGTATAATTACTTGGAGACGGGCTTCTTTGTTGGACAACATTGTTACTCTTAATGGGCTGCAATCTGATACATCCCAATAGATTTTAACTATGAACTGGCAGCTTCATGTTCCCTGTTGTATGAGCATCGATGAATCCAATGAGTTCAAGTACGAAAATTAGCCTGGTTTCTCTTGTATGCCCCATGACTCCAAAATACCTATACAAAATTTAAAACAAAGCGTAAAGTACAAATAAAACAAGAAAATAGCTAAGAAAAGTATAAGAAATTGATATTCAAAAGATGTAATTTAAGCACTTATCAAATTCCCCCACACTTCATATTTGCTAGTCCTCGAGCAAACAAAACAAAACTAAAATACAACAACTCCTTCTCGTCGAGATTACGGTTACTTTTAGCATAAATAACAAGCCTTTGAACCCCTAGGTGTCCCTAGTGGACGAGTTTTAGTCTCGTGAATGTTTACAAGAGGTCTGCCTACAAAACCTATATTTCCAACTCCGTTTATTTGTGACAAATCACTGAACGAATCCAAAATGACTACAAGAGGAGGTACCTTGCGCAAATTCAGTTCATATATAAGTGCATAAAGTTTTTACTAGAAATTCGAACAAACCACAATACTCGGAATCTGACTAACCACAATTACAATGAAAAGATTAAGAAGATGGATAAAGAGGTAGATGTGGCGAATGTTTACAAGTGACCGGTGTTTCCCATATCTGTCTGAAGGTCACTGCCATGATGAACCTATGCATCCTATTGGATTGATCTACTGGTCTGAATTCTAATGTTAACACACTGGCATATACAAGGGAACCAGTGGTCAACAAACTTATTTCTACATCAACTCACTGGCATATACAAGGGAACCATGAGTGACTTTATTCAACACAATAATAATACTTTCTTTTCTTTTTCTTTTCTTTTTCACTTTTTTTTTTTAGACGGCATGATTAGATCTTTTGGATCCAAGCGCATGCTTCTTGTCAGCAAGTACGTGATAGTTGCCTTGGATCCTGCATTCCACGCTTGTTTAGGCGACGGAGACAGGGACTACGTTTCACACATACTGTTATTCCCAAGTGTCATTTTTATTCCGTTTGGTCTAATTGGTCGGTCTCTTTTTTTTTTTCTCTTTTTTTTTTCTTTTTCTAGTAACTCAATCACTCTATTTCATCCTAGCAGTAATAACAACTCGATTTTTAGTGACCCACCCAAGCACTTAGAGAACAATAGATAAATATGGAAAAATAAAAATAGAATGTGATATGGTGATATTCCGAGATATGGTAACAACTAACATATAATTTATAATTTCTGAGCCATGTTCGTCTTTGTTAATTAATGGGCTCCTCAACTCCTGCAATCACAATGGTTCCATCCACTAATAGTGTCATCCTAAAGGCATAGATTTCGGAGTTCAAAAAGCACAATTTTTTCTTTGTTTTTCTTTGTTTTTCTGATTTTTTTTAAGGGCATAAAACAAACTATATAAACATATAAATGCTCCCCCACACTTAAACTTTACATTGTCCTCAATGTAAAATTGAATCCTCCAAAGAAAGTTCAAGGTGGGAAATTCCGCAAATGATATGCAAAAACAAAGAAAAAAATAAAAGATAAAATGCTGAAAAATAAAAAGATAAAGGTAAAGATACAAAACCGGTGGGTTGCCTCCCACTTAGCGCTTGGTTTAACATCGTCAGCCCGACGTTCAACTCGCTTGCATTCTTAGCCAGCGTCAGACTCCTCCACAGCAAAACATGAGTGCACATCACTAGGGTATCTCATCACCTCAAAGATGTTGAAGCGAACGACCTCTCCATCAAATTCCATTGTCAAGGTACCTTCAAATACATCTATCTTTGTTCTAGCGGTTCTCATAAATGGTCTACCCAACAACAAAGGTGTAGACGAGGATGAGTTTTCATCACTCATATCGAGAACATAGAAGTCGACAGGAAATATAAGCTCATTGACCTGCACCAAGACATTTTCAACAACCCCTTTCGGGTAGACATTAGATCTATCAGCAAGTTGAATAACTATGCTGATACTTTTGAGAGGACCAAGATTTAAAGATTCATAAATTGAAGCAGGCATGACACTAATAGATGCTCCTAAATCTAGCAAAGCTTTTGTAAATCTTGTTTTACCAATTGTGCAAGGTATAGTAAAACTGCCGGGATCTTTCAACTTAGGTGGGAGTTTCTTTTGAAGATATGCCGAAGCACTCTCCCCACACTCATTACCTCATTACCGGTCAGTTTGTGCTTGTTAGTGCACAATTCCTTCAAGAACTTTGCCCAGCGCGGAACCAGCCTTATCGCCTCAATGAGTGGAATGTTCACTTCGATCTTCTTGAAGATTTCCCAAATCTATTTGTCCAACGTCTCCTTATTTGATTTTGCAAACCTGCTAGGAAAAGGTGGAGGAGTAACATAAGTAGAAACAAGAGGTTTAGAGTTAGAATGTGTCACCGAATCATCCTTTTTAGGGACTGTTTCGTCCACTTCTTTCTCTAAATCACGTTAATTTGCCTCCGGTGATGTTACCGGTTTCTCTACTTACTTTCCACTTCGTAGTTCAATAGCCTTGACAGCCTCTTTTTGATTCACTGCTTGTGAAGGAAGTTTTCCAGCTGCTTGTGCTTCCAATTTGCTCACGGTAGTAGCTAGTTGACCCATTTGTGTTTGTATGTCCTTTATATCCATCTCCGTCTTTTGCTTATCTTGCACCATTGTGTTGAGAATAAGATTCAACTTGTCATCTATACTCATGCCTTGAGCTTCTTGTTGCGGCTTTTGCAAGAAATGGTATCCACCTTGTTGATTGAAAGGTGTGGAAACTGCAGCTTGCTTGTTGGCGTAGCTGAAATTGGGATGATCTCGCCAACCTGCATTGTATGTATTAGAGTACGGATCATACCTCGGCCTTTGCTGATTTTGGTACATAGCACTTGCTTGCTCAACATCTTCGGTGTATGATGATGATGGTATGACAACCGCTGCTATTTGATGCATCATCCTCTCCATGTTTCCCATCCTCTGTTCCATGTGTGAATAATTGCCAACTTCATTCACCTTCCTTACCGCTGATTCATCTCGAGTGTAGAATTGTTGAGTGTTCACAGCCATATTCTCCAACAAACTTGTAGCTTCCGCAATGGTCTTGTTGGTAAGTGCACCACCACTTGCGGCATCGATCAAATTTATATCATTAGAAAGCAACCCCTCATAGAAGTATTGAATCACAAGTTGATCGCTGATTTGGTGGTGTGGGCAGCTAGCTAGAAGCTTCTTGTAGCGCTCCCAATACTCATAGAGAGTCTCTCCCGACATTTTCCTAACACCACAAATCTCCTTGCGAATCACAGCTGCTTTTGATGCTGGAAAGTACTTCTAAAGGAACAATTTCTTCATCCCATTCCATGTGGTTATGCTTCCGACGGGTAAGCAAAAGAACCATTCTCCTGCAGCATCTAAAAGAGAGAAAGGAAAAGTTGTCATCATAGCCATATCCGCATCTGCAGTTGCTTGCTTCATACTAGTTACAACATGATGGAATTATTGCAAGTGACGATTAGGATCTTCTCCCGATAAACCTCTGAATTTGGGCAGCAAGTTAATCAATTGCGGTTTCAACTCAATGTTTCCATTCAGCTGAATACATAAAGGCTGCTGGTCAAGGTTTGGAGAAGTGAGCTCCTTGAGTGTTCTTGGAGCAGGCGGTCGAGCTCCCATTGTGTTATCTTCCTCTTCGTCCGAGTCCGAGAATTCACTTGGTGTAGAACTAGGAGGGAGTGGAGTATTCACTGCTCGAATGAAATCTCTAAGTAAAGTGCCCGAACGAAGACGTATACCAATAGGACTTGGTCTGCCCTCTCCGCGCATTCACCAAAGAAGTAGTACCTGAAAATCAGATTCTAAAAGATTGATTAAGTAAACTGAAATTGTAACCAAAAGCAAAAATATAAACTAAGAATAAAAAAATAACAACTAAACTCGCCACTACCTCCCCGGCAACGGCGCCAATTTTGACGAGGCGTCGAATCTCGCAAAATAAATTTCTCTACTTCTCTTTAACTAGCAAGTAGTATAGTGTAAGTAGGATCGTCCCAAGGGAGGTATGAAGTCTAAGTTGTTATGAAAATACTCTTAGAAAAGATGATTGTGTTGTAAAAATCCTGAAAATTGCTATTTGTATTCAAATATGAGATGGAAATGATTAAAAGTTCATTCTAGACCACGGAATACAAACCAAATTGATATATAGCCAAGTTCTTTGCATTATCTCGTTACTAACAACCCTAGAATAATTAGTACGCTCAACTATTCCGTTATTATCTCCTAAGCTCACCGGATACGGAAGCGCTCGACTACCGGTTCCTACTTGCCAAGTTTCCTAGAGGTACGCTTACTAGGTTTGACTTAAACAAATGCTCTAAGTTCTGTGAGATAAGATTGCTCCTAGTGATGAACTCAAAAGCATGAATCACCTACTAGTGTTTATTTCTACATATGGATACTTAACAAAGTCTCATCATCAGAGCGTCCACAGTCATGGACTAAAAACTCGACTAAAGGACATATACTCGAGAAAACCAATCGCAGTGGGGGTCGACTAAAACCAAATATTTGGTTTTAGTTGGAGAGAGAGTGAAATCTGGACCAAATTTGGTCTCGACTCTCGACTAAAACTGATTATAGTCAGGCGGAATTTCAAAGTACGCCTGATGACAGGCGTAAACCAAATGTACGCGCCGCAACCAGGCATAAACCAAATGTCCGCCCGTGTTTTTTTTTTTTTTTTTTTCTTTTTCTTCATGTCAAGCGTAAACCAAAGGTTCGCCCCCATGGGGCGCACTTTGAATCTCCGCCCCATGGGGATCACTTTCAAAGTACGCCCCATTGGGGCTCATGATTTGTTGTCCGCCTGGTTGCTAGGCGTAGACCAAATTTCCGCCTGTTTACCAGGCGTAAACCAAATGTCCGCCCGTGTTTTTTTTTTTTTCTTCTTCTTTTCAAGCGTACATTTTCATCTCCGCCCGTGTATAGTTTTGCTCTCCACCGCTGCGTACATTTCATCTCAAACCCATATAATTTTAGTATTTGGTTATGGTTTTGGTTTTTGTATGGTCCATGATTGTGGACGCTCTCAGTACCCACATATTTCTACTTGTGTTTATCTTCTCTAGACAATTACGGGTCGAAGAAAATCTAAACTAGCAAATAAATTAAGAATTAATGATTCAATTTCGAACTTAAACCCTTAACAAATAATCCATAGAAAATAATAGCATGGTAGAAAATCAATCAATAACATAAATAATATGCAAGAGAATAAGTTATTTCATATCAATTGAAGATTCATATTTCGGGCTTCGAAATCGCCCTTAATCAAAGAGAGTTTTAGTTACTCATAATAATGGAGTTCATCATCAAATATAATAAATGAAATAATGAAGATGAAAATGAAACAAGGAAGCAAACCCTAGTTCCCGCTCTCTGCAAAACTCCCAGTAGAATAGAATACGTGATAAACAAAGTTGTAGAAAACTTTTCCCTTTTGTAGCCTTTTTCTCCTTCCAAAACTAGGTCATATCCTCAAAAGTCCAAGCCCAATGTATCCACCAAGCCCATATAATTCATGTGTGAGAGTAGCCCAGTAGAAATATCTGCCAAAAACGAGTCACCGGAAAACTGGGGTTGTCGCCGGAAGTTGGCCGTCGGCGCCGTAAAATCTCAGGTAGCTCAGTCCAAAACCAAATCTGTTAAAGCCTGTGCCATTGCGACATTGCATAGCTCATCACAGCATCACCAGTTTACAGTTCAATTCATTTTAGTTGCGGAAACATCAGCTAGCCAATTGCACTCATTCCGCACTTGCATCACTTTTCTTTGCACCCTGCTACCATAGCATCTCAGCTCCTCCTGCCGTATCTCGCCTCAAGCATCTCCACTGCGAGTTTACCCAGCTGTAACTCCATCACCCATGCCTTCATTGTAGTTATCTCTGCAGCATCAGTTGGCACCAGAATTCGCAGCTCACTGCTCAGTATAACTCCACAGACCACCAACACTTTACATTGCAGCTTACCACCTGTGCTGCACTTGTCCTTCCTTGCCTGTAACTGCTCAGCTCCATTCAACTCCAGCTGCTATTTCCAAATCATATCAGCACATCTCACAGCCACCAGCTCCTTCCCTGTTACAGCTTTCCCTGGACTGCAACTCAGTCATGAACTGTCGCCAAAATACTTTCATTCCAGTTCTCTTCGCATCACCGCTGTCAACACCAACTTATCCCTTGTACAGCTCCCTGCAATCCATCAACTGGCAGCTGCAATGCAATTCTGCAGCTACTCATCTGTATTCCATACATCCACATCCCTGCCAATTCCATTTCCAGATTAGAAGCCGCAATAGTTTCATCTGTTGCTCTGTGTACAGGCCTCCAATTGCAGCTGCACCAGCTACTTAGCCTGCGATCTTGAACTGAGCTCCATTCTGCAGTTTCCAAACCACATACCAAACATCATTTGAGCTATCTATGCATCACCTCCATTCCAGCTGCTTTCTTTCATGCTCAAGTATCTATCAAAACCCATGGAAAACACCCTCAGAAACTGCATTCAGTCCCTGCAACTACTTCAATTCCCAGCTGCATCATCACCAATGCCTTAGTTCCAGCATTCTCAATCCCTGCAGCTGCTTCATTCTTCATCTGTGGCCCATTCTTAACTGCAACTTTAGTCAGCTCCCAGTCACAGCAAACGCCCATGGCTTAACCAACAGCTCATACCACCAGCCATTCACCAGCAGACCTTGACATCAACCAAACCAAATACCCTGTTTACAGCATCAATACAAACACTCCATCCCTGGCTCACAATATCGAACCACAAGCCATCAAATCCCTAGACCATCGATGCCTTGCTCAGTAAATTCAGTTTCGGTACTCCGACGACAGAGTCGCAGACCCCCTATTTAACGAACAAGTTCAGTTTCACAACTCCCCATCGCAATCCATCAGCTCCATTTCGATCTCAAATTCTATTTCTAACCCATTGTGCAGGCTTGCAGGCACATGGCTAACCGGTGGCAGAAAACTCAGTTCAGTGGGTTGTAGGGGCTGCTACATAACTGGCCTTTCAGTCAGGCATCTTATCGAACAGTTGGTGTGCATCTTTGAGCTGTTGATGGAAATGTGAACTTTCCGTTGATTTTAAGCTCAAAATCTCCTTCCCACAATGCCAATCAATTCCGAAAACAACCCACGACTCTAAACGTTCATCAAACACACAAACCCAACTCAATTTATTCATCACAAAATGGCAGAAACGAGTTGCTTTCTTGTCTTGTTCACTGCCTTTTCTTGACAGCATAATAAGTTCAAAACCAAACCAAACACCCCAAAATCGAAGACCCATTCTTCTTACTGCTTTTACAATGCTCATTCTTGCCTGAAACATGAAACTCCCCACTTGATTCTCCTACAAGGTTCATAGAGCTCACGGCATCAGCACCTTCTTCTTTACGATTTCCTGGTTTGTACTTCGAGTTCTCACAGTAACCAATATCTCCTTCTTCACTCAGCTACAAGACCTGTACTAACCCTTGGCAAACGACCACAGGAACCTTGGATAGCCACTGGTAGACTTGGTTGGAATATTGGTTGTAACTTGTAACTTGTAACTGAGATGAAACGAGTGGAACTGGGGCGCCTGTATAATTACTTGGAGACGGGCTTCTTTGTTGGAAAACATTGTTACTCTTAATGGGCTGCAATCTGATACATCCCAATAGCTTTTAACTATGAATTGGCAGCTTCATGTTCCCTGCTGTATGAGCATCCCTGGCTACCTTGATGAATCCAATGAGTTCAAGTACGAAAATTAGCCTGGTTTCTCTTGTTAATGCCCCATGACTCCAAAATACCTATACAAAATGTAAAACAAAGCCTAAAGTACAAATAAAACAAGAAAATAGCTAAGAAAAGTATAAGAAATTGATATTCAAAAGATGTAATTTAAGCACTTATCAGTTTCAAACACGATTTTCATTTCCCCACTTCTTGATTCTATCAACTGTCACACTTCATGGGATAATGGTGTCTACAATTCCAGCAATATAAATAAGTCTCTGAATCATGATTGAAAGAACAACAATTTCACGTCTCACAGACAACACGAGATCAACAACTCATCAATTGAGTAATTACTCTCAACTGAGCAATTTCAATAATTCAGAACTTATCATATTCAGAATTTACAACACATCTACAATCTTTGATTACCATTGATTCCACACATTTCTCATCTTCCCTCATACAGATCAACCCATCCTCTCTTGTGACCGCATTTACTCTGGAATGGCCATTGTCTTTTTTTAGGCCGGAGTACTACAGATTAATCTCTCGAAGTCAAAGCACTCCTTTCTTGCAGTGCATCTGTGTGAGGTTGAACATTTTGCTCGGTTCAAGGAGTCTCCTCCGTACGGTCATCTCGTCAATTCCGTAAAAACCAGCAAATCGTTTCCCCCCCCCCCCCATCTACAGATAGAAAGTGTACTTGAGCTCAAGAACTCCATGGAAATCATCATACAAGACGAAGGACTACTCAAGGAACCAGGGGATCTTCATCGACTAAAAGGTATGTGGAGACTTGAACTTATCTATCACTCAAAAGTCTATCCACTCTATCTCATATCTTAAGACAAAAGTCGTTTTACTACATAGACTAAGAATATGCACATGTAACATTTCGAGCTGAGTATATCTCGCTTATCTATTTCTCGAAATGGGTGCTGGTAAAGCTTTTTCTTTAGCTAAGTTCATCTTTACCTAGTGACAAAAGTCATGTTATGTTTCAATCATTTTTGAAATCGCTCTGACGAAAAATAGTTTGTGAATAATAACTATATAACGGCCTCTGAGAATGTTTCAATGATTGAAATGAGAGTTTAGACTATATAACCGTTAGGGGATATAAGCATTATTGTGGCAACACATATATGTATAAGTCCTTAGCACTTGAATCGAAGTTTGAGAACTTTGTTGATCAAGTGAAACCGGAACGTGAGCTGGAAACTCAGTCCACGAACTGGCGTAGTTCTCGAACCCGAGAATTTATGCTGGATTTGAAGCTCAGTTTCAGTCTGCGAACTGACGGAGGTTCTCGAACCCGAGAATTTTTTCTGGAGTTTGTGAACTCCAACCGGTTAACTTGAGTCCGCGAATTCAGTCCGCGAACTCAATATGGTTATGTATGAAAACGATGTTCGTGAACTTATCTTAATTATCTAAGGAATGCTATTGCAAACTGTGGCTTTATAGTTCATGAATTGATTCAAGTGAATCACATCATTTTTGATTCAAGTGTGTCTTGTGTAGTACATAAGATCTCATAGCAATTGAACAACTCTCTAACTAGTTCATTTGAGTCATTTGAACTAGTTATGGTGAAGAAGAATATGGTTGATATGAAAGTTATCATTTGGCTAACCATTTGGTTGACTAATATTGAACCAACCATTGTACACGTTTGGGTACGGTTACACAAACCCAAAATCGTCAAGTACATATGTGTATGGAAATCTAAGTTTTCGATCGAACGGTTGATAGATATTAGCTTGTATCTAATCAGGTTTTCATCTAACGGTGAATATTGAATGCTTTGTTAGCAAGCTAACATTGATTGCAAACCATGATTTGAAAGACTATATAAGGGAGAACTCTAGCAACTGGGAAACCTAATCCCCACACATTCTGTGTGATACTAGTTTTCTAAGCTAAAGTCGATTATCCTTTAACCTTTGGTTTTCTTCTTCTAAAACCAGGTTAACGACTTAAAGACTTCATTGGGATTGTGAAGCCAGACCGATACTACTTTTCTTGTAGTTGTGTGATCTGATCTTGTTGTTTCTATCGTACGAGTACAATTGTAATAATTAGCTTGAGATTTCTATCTCTGATAGGCAAGATATAAAAGAAGTTACAAACATCTTCATCTCATTATTTGTAACTCCACAATATCTTTTTTCTATGCGTCGATTAAGACTATTGTGAGGTGATTGATAAAACTGAGCTGTTCTTCGGGAATATAAGTCTAGTTTTATTGATTAGTTCCTATTCACATTGATTTATCAAAAGACGGAACAAAACTCATAGGTTTATTCGTGGGAGACGAATTTATCTATTACCTGTAGAATTTTCTGTGTGAGACAGATTTTTTTATTAAAGTCTTCGACTTTGGGTCGTAACAACTCTTGGTTGTGGGTGAGATCAACTAAGGGAATCAAGTGCGCAGTATCCTGCTGGGATCAGAGGCGTAGGAGCATAACTGTACCTTAGATCAGTGTGAGATTGGTTGGGGTTCAACTACAGTCCAGACCTAAGTTAATTTGGAGTAGGATAGTGTCTGTAGTGGCTTAATACAATGTATGTTTAATCTGGACTAGGTCCCGGGGTTTTTCTGCATTTGCGGTTTCCTCGTTAACAAAATTCTGGTGTCTGTGTTATTTATTTTCCGCATTATATTTTGTTATATGATTGAAATAATATAGGTTGTGCGTTGTTCAATCAATTGGAATATCCAACCTTATTGGTTGTTGATTTAAATTGATTGACACTTGAATATTGGTATTTGATACCATCCAAGTTATCTCTCTTTGATTAAGACTCGCGAATCGTATTTGATTGAGAAAATCAAATTGAGAGATTTAGATAATAACTTCTTGAGCAGTTTCTATTGATTGAGTCTAACTGTCTAGTTGATTCTCTAGAAAACAACTCGGAGTTGTCCATACGGATTGCTAATCGAAATATTGGGTGAGGTTGTTAGACCCCCGCTTTTTCACAAGGGTTTTTCTGCATTTGCGGTTTCCTCGTTAACAAAATATTGTTGTGTCATTTACTTTACTTCCGCATTATAATTGTTTTATTATTTTTAAAGTAAATAACACTTGTACGTTAAACCCTAATCACTTGACATTGATCCTATAGTCGATCGGTCTTGTACCATAACCATTGTCAAGTGAATACCTTTTTGTCTTATTGTGTCGACTTTATCCATAGACGATCACACTTGGAATCGGACTTTTAGGTTGAAACTAAAAGATTGTGGTTTACTTGGGTACCCTCGCCATTTCAATTAGTATCGGAGCAGACAAACACGAAAAGATCTACAATCTGTGTTTGGTGCGATCCAACCTATAATGCATGAGTCAAAGTATGATCAAGGAAAAGAGAATAAAAAACTCAATTAACGTAACACAAGACTTTGAAAGTTTTGATTTTAAGAAACGCTCCGAAGGGACCTCCTCATCGAGCTCTACCATCCCAGTTGAAAATATTTCTAAATATTCTCAATATGAGATTAAGTTAAGTCCTTTACTAATGATCAATGACCTTGATTTTGAAAAACCTTTCATAGGAGACTAAAAGTCTGGTGATCATGTATGTACAAAAACTTCCGAGATACAAGATTTAAGTGAGAAATTTCTATCTTGTGCAACAGAAATTAATCTTTCACTAGAAAGATAAGGTGAACTTCCAAGCTGCTTAAATTCAAAGCAAGCCAAAAATTATCAACTTTTTCTTGATCTAGCGTCCACAAGAGCAGAGTTTCTTTCTCACAAGAACGTTTCTTCCTTAAAGATAAAATATTTTGAAGAGAAATAATGTACATATTTCTCTCGATAAAAACGTCTTGAGGATGATCTGGCAAGTGTTCTTGATAAAATCAATATGTTGTAATAAGAATATTTGAAGTTGAAAAAGCGTAATGATATCTCAAAAAATTTAACCTCAATACTAGAAGAAAGTAGAAATCATCATGATACAAGAGGATGGGTATATAAGGGAATAAATGCTTCCAATATGAGCAAAAAGATAAAATTTGTCAAGGCTACAAATTTTTCTCAACCAGGGGATTCTATGATATCAAAGATGCTCATATTTCTTGTAAAGAAGTAAATCATATCAATCCTAAGAACTGTATTCACACAGAATCGTTAAGTGCATCCATCAACGAAGGAACTTCTTCTAATGTCAAGAAAGCAACAATTTTGAACAAAGATGGGAAACCAAAAACTCGTCATGTGAGGGTAAAGTACCCGATGGTCACATGTCAACATCTCAAGGGATGGTATTATGATGAGGTAATAAGGTAGGAGCACCAACTCATACTCCATAAAGGTGATTTCATCTGAATCGAGTCACCCGCTACAATGTTACATGAATGACGTGTGTAAGTAGTGGTCTAATCGACTTAGACATCCAAGTCTAAAAAGAAGGAATGCATTTAATGAAGGATCAGAGTTGACGTGGACGAATCTATATCGTATCAGGAGACTTGGGCGATCTATACTATAACCCAAAGGTGATGCGGCACGAAGTTCCCTAAAAATAGCAGCACGATGACATATGGAGCAAGATGACTCGGAAGGAGAACCAGGTAGGCCATAACGAGGGATAGTATAAGACTCGTCCAAAGTAACAATAAGATATACGATAGCTCCACCAACTCGGCGAGACCAGGCCTTCACGAGTCTATTTGCCTATAAATACTAGTCCATGTAAATGGAGATGGACATGTAATTTTAGATGGTCTTTCTACAGAGAATTCCTGAGAGAGATCTAGAGAAAGATAAAGTTAGAAATCTAAGTGATATTTGTAACTCTTTCAAGGGTAAAACCTTAATCAATTAAGAAAACATCTGTTAGAGCATTTCTTGGTCGAACTCGCATGTGTTGCTATCTCAAGCATGTTTATCAATGCTAGTGATCAAAACTATAAAGTCTTGATTTCTAGTCCACTATAGCTAAGGTCACGGACTAAGATAGAAAGTGTAGTTAAGCTCAATAACTCCATGGAAATCATCATACAAGACGAAGGACTACTCAAGGAACCAGTGGATCTTCATAGACTAAAAGGTATGTGGAGACTTGAACTTATCTATCACTCAAAAGTCTATCTACTCTATCTCCTATCTTGAGACAAAAGTCATTTTACTATATAGACTAAGAATATACACATGTTATATTTCGAGCTGAGTATATCTCGCTTATCTATTTCTCTAAATATGTGTTGGTAAAGCCTTTGCTTTAGCCAAGTTCATCTTTACCTAGTGACGAAAGTCATGTTATGTTTCAATCATTTGAAAATCGCTCTGACGAAAAATAGTTTGTGAATAACAACTATATAACACCCTCTGAGAATGTTTCAATGATTGAAATGAGAGTTTAGACAATATAACCATTGGGGGATATAAATATTATTGTGGTAACACATATATGTATAAGTCCTTATCACTTGAACCGAAGTTTACGAACTTTGTTGATCAAGTGAAATCGGAACTTGAGCAGCCAACTCAGTCCGCGAACTCAGTCCGTGAACGTGCGTAGTTCTCGAACCCGAGAATCTCTGCTGAAGTTGTAGCTCGGTTTCAGTCCACGAACTAATGAAATTTCTCGAACCCGAGAATTTCTGCTGGAGTTTGTGAACTCCAACCGATCAACTTGAGTCCGCGAATCCAGTCCGCGAACTTGAGTGGTTATGTCTAAAAACGATGTTCGTGAACTTATCTTAATAAACTAAGGAATGCTATTGCAAACCGTGGATTTATAGTTCATGAATCGATTCGAGTGAATCACATCGTTTTTGATTCAATTATGTCTTGTGTAGTACATGGGATCTCATAGCAATTGAACAACTCTCTAACCAGTTCATTTGAGTCATTTGGACTAGTTATGGTGAAGAAGAATATGGTTGATATGAAAGTTATCATTTGGATAACCATTTGGTTAACTAGTATTGAACCAACTATTTTACACGTTTGGGTACAGTTACACAAACCCAAAATCCTCAAGTACATGTGTGTATGACAATCTAAGTTTTCGATCTAACGGTTGAGAAATATTATCTTGTATGTAATCAGGTTTTCATCTAACGGTGAATATTGAATGCTTTGTTACCAAGCTAACATTGATTGCAAACCCTGATTTGAAAGATTATATAAGGGAGAACTCTAGCAACTGGGAAACCTAATCCCCACACATTCTGTGTGATACTAGTTTGCTAAGCTAGAGTCGATTCTCCTTTAACCTTTGGTTTTCTTCTTCTAAAACCAGGTTAACGACTTAAATACTTCATCGGGGTTGTGAAGCCAGACCGATACTACTTTTCTTGTAGTTATGTGATCTTATCTTATTGTTTCTATCGTACGAGTACAATTGTAATAATTTGCTTGAGATTTCTATCTTCGATAGGCAAGATATAAAAGTAATCACAAACATCTTCGTCTCATCGTTTGTGATTCCACAATATCTTTTTTCGCTGCGTCGATTAAGACTATTGTGAGGTGATTGATAAAACTGAGTCGTTCTTCGGGAATATAAGTCTGGTTTTATTGATTGGTTCATGTTCACCTTGATTTATCAAAAGAAGGAACAAAACTCATAGGTTTATTCGTGGGAGACGGATTTATATATCTTGTAGAATTTTCTGTGTGAGACAGTTTTGTTTATTAATGTCTTCGACTTTGGGTCGTAGCAACTCTTGGTTGTGGGTGAGATCATCATAGGGAATCAAGTGCGTAGTATCCTGCTAGGATCAGAGGCATAGGAGCATAATTATACCTTGGATCTGTGTGAGATTGATTGGGGTTCAACTATAGTCCAGACCGAAGTTAATTTGGAGTAGGCTAGTGTCTGTAGCGGCTTAATACAATGTATGTTTAATCTGGACTAGGTCCCGGGGTTTTTCTGCATTTGCGGTTTCCTCATTAACAAAATTCTGGTGTCTGTGTTATTTCTTTTCCGCCTTATATTTTTATATAATTGAAATAATAAAGGTTTTGCGTTGTTCAATCATTTATAATATCCTACCTTATTGGTTGTTGATTTAAATTAATTGACACTTGGATATTGGTCTTTGGTACCATCCAAGTTATCTCTATTTGATTAAGACTTGCGAATTGTATTTGCTTGAGTAAATAAAATTGAGAGATTGAGATAATAACTCCTTGAGTATTTTCGATTGATTGAGTCTATCTATCTAGTTGATTCTATAGAAAACAACTCGGAGTTTTCCATACATATTGCTAATCGAAATATTGGGTGAGGTTGTTAGACCCCCGCTTTTTCAACATCTTCTTTCCCGTGGACGTAGGTATTCGTGGCCGAACCACGTTATATACTTTTGTTAATCTTCTCTTTCATGTTCTTTACATTATGTTTGTCTTTGATTTTTGAATGTTAAGTAGTTTTATAGCCTTTAGATTTACTTGGATGCATCCATCAGAAAAGATGCAACTACATTTTAGCGCTAGAAACAGGAAGGTATGAAGATCTAATCTACCTCCCTAGTAACAACTCTATATTAATTTCATAATCTCTTTGAGAGAGGTGGATTTCATACCACAGTAGAATTCTGTCAAAATTCATGGGTAGATCTCGGACGCAACACGATCAGTAAAGTCTTGAAGATCCTCAGAATCATTAGATCAACATCTTTTTCACTGATTTTTGTTAAAATTTTCGTTCTTTTAAGACTTCTTTTACCTTCCTCAAGAAGCTCAGGAAAGTTGAAGATCAGAGTGAAAATAAAGCTTAGAATACTTCAAAACAGCACTCATACGATCTCCTCCATGAAAGAGTTGGGAAGAAGTTTAAGCCAGTAAACTTCATAAGAGAAAATATAACCTTATGAAAGTTGAAAATACTAGTTGTTCACGATGTTCATCATCTTATTAAAACTCAAAATGTTCCATCTTCTTCTTCTAAGAAATCTAACTCTAAGTCAAGGGGAAGGATTAATGAGTACATAATCATTCATCAAACTAAAAGTTTGTTCAAGATCAAAAGTTCAAAGATGTTGAGAAATATTTCCTAAAATGGGAAGATATGCTCAATCGTCATAACTTGGATTTTTCCCAATAAATGTATGACGTGTAGAAGGAGGTATTTTTCTCGAAAAGAGGTACAAAAAAAACACCTTTTTTCTATCACTGAAACTTTATGCAAGGAGGGAATGTTTTGACATTTTCACATGTCTCCAAAATTTACTACAAAGTCTTCCTGCACTAAACTGTCACTATGACTTAGTAATTGCATATGACCTTCAAACTTAGGGTCCCACTTTTCTAAAAGAAAAGACAAATTAAGTATTATTGCATATATCGCAGGTAAGTCGATGGTGATGATAGGATCTGCTCGCACGAACCAAGGAGAAACTGGTGGAGCCCCATCTGGAGGACTAGACGAGATGGAACTCGGTGAAACTATGCACAATTGTATACTCCCAGGAGAGGGACAACCTGATAACCAGTATCGGGAAGGGTTAACTGATAAATCGAGCTCTGACGAAGAGGGAAATACCTTCGAAATATAAAATGATATCCATTTAAGTCAACCAGGAGGGTTAAATCGTTTTCCAAGGAAAACAGTAAACAATTAGGAGAAGAAAGGCGAACCTTCCAACCTCGGCGATACCGCTGCTATTATCGCAGCCATCCTAAAAGCATAAGATGCGCATGATGATAGAATAAAAAAATTAGAAAGATGTAGGCTAGAACGGAGAAACCGTAAGCTGAAACGCAAAGCAAGGAAAGTGGCGCCACTCACTACCATAGAGGAGACTCTCGAGGAGGAAAATCCTTTTGAGAACCTACAAGATAACGAGTGAGTCCATATCCTTAACACATCGAATGAGGAAATAGGAGAACGCTTTCCAAAGGGAAGCCAATGAGCCCAACACGAGGAGGAAAGTCCGTCCGAGGGATCTTCCGATGTTGATCCCAAGCATAGGTGAGAAAAGAGAAAGTAGGATTAAGTGAAAACCAACTGCGTGACCGAGAATCATGAAGTTGTATACCCTAAGTGAGGGGAGACTTCAAAGTCAACTCGCTCTAAAATAGGGATATATGCCGAGAAATCAGACAAGAATTTAGGGCGATCAAGATATCACCACCCAGGAACTTCCTTCTCACCTGAAAGAGCGCAAGGACGAAAGAAGAAAGCCGAAAAAGGCACAGTGATGACCAATTACAAGCCCGATTATGTCAACTCGAAATGATGTGCAGAGAGGCTACGGGAAAACAAGGATGCAAAAAGTTGAAGGAAGTACTTCAAGAGGCTGGACAGTCTCCCCTATCGGAGAATCTATTGTCCCAACCATTTCCAAGGAAATGCTCGCTCCCAACATTTGCAACTCCCTTCAATGGGATTGGCGATACAATCGAATATCTCAGATCCTACCGCATGACACTGACATAATGGAGTCAATATGAAGTGGTTATGTGTAGGTTCTGTCCATCCAGTCTAAAAGATGAGGCCCTAATGTGGCTCAACAACCTTCCCAGAGCATCGTTTAAATCATTTGATCATCTATCCGAGTTGTTCTTAGAAACATACACAAAAACCGAGTTAAACCTAAAATTGACATGTTGTTCCAGTTAGCTCGAGGACCTAACGAATCACTCCGGTATCTGGTAACACGTTGGAGAAAATTATGTGCCGAGATCGGAAGAGTCCCAGAGACCTACGCGATCTTGGGCTTCAAAAACAGTCTAAGAAAGACATACCCCATATTTGTTCGCATGTATGAGACCATGCCGCCTAATTTAGGAAAATTGAGAGAAATTCAAGAGGACTACATAACCCTTGAAGAACTCTAAGATGGTACTTATGATAAATTGGTAAAAGAGACCAATAGAGGGGAGAATATGGTAGAACCACAAAACCCTCAAGCGCAAGCCCAAGGTGCATGGCGATCTAACAACGGATCTACCCAGTTCGATAAACATCGAAGTGGAGGATGGAAAGGGAGAGACCAAGCCAGGAAAAGAAGGGAAAGTTCGTGGACCCAGTATACACGAAGCTAAACGCCCCCATATCCGAAATCTTTAAGAAGATTGATGAAGAATACAAAATCACCTACCCATAAAATAGAGGACAGCGGACCAAGCGCGCTAAGAATAGAACAGACTTTTGCGAGTTTCACCAATTCTATAGCCATACGACAGACTCATGCAGAGATATGAAGAATATGGTACATGACATGATTGATGAAGGAAAACTCAAGGAGTATATCGCACAGCCAGCGATCCAACCAACATCGGGAATACCCGTATATCGCGTAGAAATACCACGCGAGGCACAATACTTGAGATGCAATACGATATCGCACTCATCCATCACTGCTCCCACACCTGAAGGAAGTATTACAGGACGAATCCACAAACGAAACTTTGAAGGTGACGAAGTCTTCAGGGTGGAAAAAGAACCTCATATGCAGGAGTGGATGAAAATACCTATCAGTTTTTAAGCCTCGACTTGATGGAGGACGAAACCACAACGATCCACTGGTGGTTGCGATGGCCATCGCACTCCCTGATCATGAGGGCGAGGAAGAAATGTCTAAGGTATTGCCATGGGACATGCCTAAAATACTAATAGACGGAGGAAGTTCTGTTGAAATCTTGTTTTAGGAAACTTTCAAAAAAATGGGTCTTAGAGACGAATGCCTAGTCCCATCTACCTATAATATATTTGGCTTCAATGGCTCGTCGACCCGCCCAAGGGGCGAGGTCACCCTAGAAATTCGAGTGGGAAAAATCATCACCCTAACCACTTTATGTATAGTAGATGTACTTTCACCATATACAGCCATTGTCGGGAGATCATGGGTCCATGGGATCAAAGGAGTTCCTCGACCTACCATCAGAGACTAAGATTCCCAATACCCGACGGGATCGTGGATATCATTGGAGACTCAGGCGAAACTAAGTACTGCTACAACATGGACGTACATGACGACGAGAAAATGGTAAATTCCTCAAAAGCAAAGGAGAAAAGGGCTAAGAATGCTAAAATCCAGACTGATGTCAATGTTTGTACATCAGTAACAAGCAAAACAATGCTTGTACCAGCCTCGGACAATGTTCCAATTTTGGACTCACCCAAGGAGATTTTATATCAACTACAGAACCTCTCCAATGATAAAGAGCGCAAGATAAATTTCTCGGCCTCAAAATCCATGAAGGAGATAAACATCAGAATAACCAAAAACCTGGGAATGGTTAAAATTGTAACTCTCCTCGACAGAGAGGAAGAAGAAAATCGGAGTACATCGATTGGAATCGCCGATCCAGTAGTTGACTCAGATGGGCTTAGACCTGTTGGACTTCATTCATGGGCTGGATGGACGTGACTTATTGAAGGTGAAGGCAGAGGGAAGTATATAAGAACAGAAGAATTTTATTCTAAGGGGGGTATATATCATATCTTATCTTCTACTTTTGTTTTCGAGGGTTTGCAAGATGATAGGTTTTCTCTTTATTCTTGTGATGAACTCCATTAACATGAGAACCTAGTTTTTATTATTGGTTATGGATTAGTTGGATTTTACAAAGCATGTTTCTTGGTCAATAAATTAGTTTTGTCTCACAATTATCGATTTTGATTCACTAGAAATATCGCATGTATGATTGATTGTTAGTTTCGTTAAGTTGCAAATTGGTAGAACTCGTAATCATATATATTGCTAGTTTAGGGTTTATTATATGTAAACGTGATACACCTTGAATACAAGTAGTATAATTGTGAATATTTCTTGTAGTGATACATCCTAGTAATCACAAGTGAGTCATAACCTTTGTTAAATCGGATTAGTGCGTTTTACATGTTCGGTTGCTTTGATTGGCCTGATTTTATAGAACTTAATGCATCTAGGGAATTACACTTGATTAGTGCTTTTAGACATTAGGTTGTTCTCTTAGATAGAACTCATACTCGCATCTTTTAATGTGTTTGTTGCTTACAAGAGGAAATTAGCGGGATATTCTTGCGATCAAGGTATCCTAGGGCTTTTGATAATGAGAGATTAAATATCAATTCTAATTATTATGACAAGAATATGTTTGTGAATGAAAACGAAATCCTTAACCAATGCTTTCACATCTTTGAATATATTTGTTTACTTTTCTTTATTTGCTTTTATATTTGTTTTAGTTACATAAATCAGAAAATTCCCCCTTGCTTTACATAAGAAACCTAAACATATTTAAAACTTAATCCTCTCTGTTGGAACGATTCTTTCTTGCCCTTGCTTCATTATATATTTTGAGTAGTAAGAAAGTGTAATTTATTTTTGATGCATACGACATCGATCAAATTCTGGTGCCGTTGCCGAGGAGGCAGCGGTTGTCACTTGTTTTTGGTTTCTTATTATTGTTTTTAGTTTTTTTTCTTCTTATTTTCTGGTTCTTAACTTTGTTTTGAGAATCTTATTTTAGGTAAAAATTTCTATGGACGGAGCATATTGGAGCAATCAATACGATTTTAAACTTCAACAACATTATGACAACTATCATCCTTGCGGGGAATACAATCAAAACCAATCCTTTGGTTATGGTAAATATTCCACATACCCTTTGAGTTATTCTCATACATATCAACCTTCTTATGGTAGGTATGTAAGTGAGCAACTAGAAAGATGGGAGAATAGTTGTACTCCTATTCATATTTCTTCGAGTTTGGTAGATGAGATGGAACAATTTATGGTCAGCATGGAGTCAGTTTGTAGACAACCAAGCATGGAGCCAATTTCATCGATCAAATATGCTAATATTATATTTGGCACAATTTCTGATCGCAGTTATGATTATTCACCCATTCAAATGGAAGATAATTGGCCTAGCAATACTGAAGTAAGTAATTCTACTTTTTCCTTCTCGAACGAGCTTTACCAACAAATGGAACGCTATTTTCAAAATTTGGATGGATCACTCCAAGAGCTTCAAAAAGGTGTTTCCAATTTAGGACAGTGCATTGAAGAATACAAAGAGGACATGCAAAATTATGCGAAAGACCAATCTTTGGGAAGTGGTAGCCAATATTATGCTAACTATGATAGCGACGATGACTATGAAAATACATCGCTTGAATCAACTTATGGTGACATCCCCAAGGAGTGTACAATGGAGTCTTTTTGCGATCAAGGTGAATTTGAAAAGGAATATGATGACACTAGTGTAGCTTACTCAAGTATTGATCTTTGTAACGATCAAGAACCTGTTCAAAAGGTAAAGCTTGAGGATGATCCAATGAGTGTTCTAAAAAAGTTCCTTATGGCGAGACTTGAATCGGCAGTGGATAATGTACCTTGCAACAAAGAGGAGTATGTTGAGAATGTGACCGTTATGACCAATATTGTGGAAGACCCAATTGAACTTGTGAATGATTGTAACGATGTTGTTAATGTCGATATTTTGGTTAAGGCATAAACGGACGAAGAATGGTTGCAAGGTTTGATAGAGGACCATGATATAAAAGAGGTGAATTATTTACTTGAGTTTTTCAAGGATGAAGAGGACTCCGTGATACAAGAGATTGTGATAGGTTTGTCTAACCCTTTGCATATTGTTTCTTCTCCTTTACCTCTTATTGGTTTGAATGTATGTGCTTCGAGAATATTGTTGAATGACTTTGTTTCTCGATTTCCGCCATTAGAGACCTCTGATTCTCATACTATGCAGGTTTGCAAAGAAGAAACCATAGAAGTGCCTGAATTTTATGTTCTTTATACACTTCCAAGTGTAAACAAGAATAAGTGTGGGGGAAACTTTTATTGGTTGATAGCTTCGCTTCTATTTTCCTCTACTAATATTTGTGTGAAGCGATTGTTTGCAAAACATGTTACATGGAAGGATCCCCAACTTTTCAGATTATTGGTGTATGGGGAATGAATCTTGCAACGGGCTGACGACTTTAAACCAAGCGTTAAGTGGGAGGCAACCCACCAGTTTTGTATCTTTACCTTTATCTTTTTATTTTTATTATTTAAACATTTTATCTTTATTTCTTTGTTTTTGCATATAATTGCGGAATTTCCCACCTTGAGCTTTACTTTGAATGACTAAATTTTACATTGAGGACAATGTAAAGTTTAAGTGTGGGGGAGAATTTATATGTTTGTATAGTTTATTTGATGCTTTGTTTGATGCCTTTAGTAAAAAAAAATAGAAAAACAAGAATTTTTTTTTGCTTTATGAACTCTGAACTCTGAAATCTAGAAACTTGTGCCTTTAGGATGACACTACCAATATAAGTGGATGGAACCATCTTGATTGCATGAGTTGAGGAAACTATTAATTAAAAGGATGGACATAGCTCATAAATTACAAATAACATGATAGTTGTTACCATATCTCGGAATATCACCATATCACGTTCTATTTTTATTTTTCCATATTTATCTATTGTTATCTAAGTGATTTGGTGGGTCACTAAACATCGAATTTTTATTACTGCTAGGATGAAATAGAGTGATTGAGTTGCTAGAAAAATAAAAAAAAAGGTAAAGAGACCGGCCAATTAAACCAATCGGAATAAAAATGACACTTGGATAGCAATATGTGTGTGTTCTCCCTGTCTCTGTCGCCTAAACAAGCGTGGAATGCAGGATCGAAGGGAACTATCATGTAATCTGCTGACAAGAAACATGTGATTGGATCCAATCATGTTGTCAAATAAATAAATAAAAGTGAAAAAGATAAATATAAAGAAAAAGATAAAAATATTATTATTGTGTTGAATAAAGTCGACTCCAGGTTCCCTTGTATATGCCAGTTGAGTTGATGTAGAATTAAGATTGTTGACCGCTGGTTCCCTTGTATATGCCGGTGTGTTGACACTAGACCAGTAGCTCAATCCAATAGGATGCATAGGTTCATCTTGGTGGTGACCTTACGACAGATATGGGAAACACCGATCACTTGTTAACATTCGCAAACATCTACCTCTATATCCATCTTATTAATCTTTTCATTGTGATTTTGGTTAGTCATATTCTGAGTATTTTGGTTTGTTCGACTTTCTAAGAAAAACTTTATTTATTTATATATGAATTGAATTTGCATCAAGGTACCTCCTCCTGTAGTCATTTTGGATTCATTCATAGATTCTTCACATGTAGTTGGAATTTGGAGTAAAAGGTTTTGTAGGTACACCTCTTGTAAACCTTCATGAGACTAAAACTCGTCCACTAGGGACACCTAGGGGTTCAAAGGATTGTTATTTATGCTAAAAGTAACCGTAGCCTCGACGAGACGGAGTTGTATGTATGTTTATAAAAAAAAAATTATTTGCTCGAGGACTATCAAAGTCTAAGTGTGGGGGAATTTGATAGGTGTCTAAAACACCTTCACATTTATCTATAGTTTATGCCTTCTTTGCGAGTTTTCTTGTAAAATATGTATCTTGTGTTTGCTTTTGAGAGTTTAGGTACTTTGGAGCCATTTGGAACAAAAGAAGAGGAAACATGGCAAAAGTGTTGGAGGCGGATTATTTCTCATTTGTGCTTTTATTTCTTCATCTCTGTCTGAAAAGTATGTCGGCTTTAGTGATGCAATTTTTTTCTGAAAAGCATGACCGCTTTGGTGATAAAGAGACATTGAAGAGAAGAAGTGAATCTGAAAAATAAGAGGCGGCTGTTGGTGGTGGAAGAATTCGAGGAAGGAAAAGCATCAGAATGGAGCATAGAAGTTAAAGCTTGTGTCAACAAATTATTACCATCATGGGTTGGCAATTCTCCACACTGCGGACAACGGGAATCAACAAGGCACCATGTTTACATGAGTTGCATGGCTAGTTCACAAGACATGCATTTTATAGTGTATAATGGTCTTAATAACTAATATGTAGCCCGTTCAATACATAGAGGCCATAAACAGATAGTGGATTTCACCACCAAGACACTACACATGTGCAGGTGAAGAGGAGAAAAATTAGGTCTCAATAGAGACCCAAATTGAGCATAGATGCAGTATTATTTTCTTTTGTCACTAGTTAACAAACAAAGAAGGGGATCTGGTTGTTGTTGCTGCACCGTCGACCTAGCCAAGCAGTGGCATTATATCTTTTCACCATAAGTCAAGAGCCCTTGTTGAAGCCGAGAAAAAGAACGAAGAATGGAGTGAATTTGGTGGTGTTTCAGACCAGAAACAGGGAGGAAATTGAGCTGCTGAAATCACGGATTTTGTTGGGTACTTGGATTAACCAGTGGTTCGATTTTTTTAGATGATTACAGCTCAAGTTGCTGGCAGAATTAGGTTCGAAAATACTGAGCAGTTGATGGAGTTTCAAGACTAGTTTGAACTAGAGAAGATAATGGCGTTGTTGGATGATAATTGGGACTGAATTTGAAGATTTGTGTATGTTGATTAGTTTCTGAACTATGGGTTTGTGGTGAACTGAATTTACAAGAATTTGGGTGAGTTAGGAAGCTATACAAATCCAAAAGCTACAACAAGAATACAATGGCATGAAATCTGTTCGAGCAAATGCATGAATGACCTTTTATTTACCACTTCAAGTTCAGCTGCTGTCACTCATTTCTGGGTATTAATGTGGTGCATTTGTGGGTCTTTGTAATGGGTTTTGGGAGATTTTTGAAGATTGAAAGAACGTGGCAGAGATGGATTAAATCAGTAGCGGTTATGGACAGAGATGGAGCTATGTTGGTGATTGAAGATGCAAATGGCAGTTACAAGTAATGTGCAGGTGGAATTTCTGGTTTAGATGCTTAGGTTCAGATACCAAGTGCAGTTCAGGTGCAACTTGAGATGGTGGTTACAGTTAGTATTCGGTTCAATTACTAGGCATTGATTTCTGAGAATGAGGAGGTTATATAATGGAAGTTTCAGCTGTGTTGTAGTGAATAGGTGGGATTGGAGATGTACATGGGAACTGGTAATGCACAGGAACTGTGAGATGAGGCATTACATAGTTGCTACTAACCTTAGGATTGCAGGATTGAAGCTACGACATTGGTTAAGTAATGAAGCTACATGCAGTGTTGGTCTTATGAATTGCTTCACGGGGAAAATCTTTGAAGATGGTGTTGAATGATTGTGTAGATGAATATTAGGGAAGGTTCTGGCGTTGAGATTAAAGAGAAGCTGACATTGCAGAGCTGAGGAGTACCAGCTGGTTATGCTGCAACGAAGGCACGAGTGTTGTTGGTATTGCAGTCAAGAACTTGAGCTTAAGGCTGAGTTGGAGATGGAGTTCACTAATGCTGCTGGATTGAGTGGGAAGAAATGGAGGAGCTGTAATAAAGGCCTCAGATTGTCCTGGATCGGTCAAACAGAGATAACTCGGACGAAATCGGAGTACAACGATTGGACTCACCGATCCAGTAGCTGACTTAGATGGGCATAGACCTGTTGGACTTCATTCATGGGCTGGATGGACGTGACTTATTGAAGATGAAGGCAGAGGGAAGTATATAAGCAGAGAAGGATTCTATTCTAAGGGGGGATATATATCATATCTTATCTTCTACTTTTGTTTTAGAGGGTTTACAAGATGATAGGTTTTCTCTTTATTCTTGTGATGAACTTCATTAACATGAGTACCTAGTTTTTATTATTGGTTATGGATTAGTTGGATTTTACAAAGCATTTTTCTTGGTCAATAAATTAGTTTTGTCTCATAATTATCTATTTTGATTCACTAGAAATATCGCATGTATGATTGATTGTTAGTTTCGTCAAGTTGCAAATTGGTTGAATTCGTAATCATATCTACTGCTAGTTTAGGCTTTATTATACGTAAACGTGATACACCTTGAATACAAGTAGCATAATTGTGAATATTGCTTGTATTGATACATCCTAGTAGTCACAAGTGAGTCTTAAACTTTGTTAAATCAGATTAGTGCATTTTCCACGTTCAGTTGCTTTGATTGGCCTGATTTCATAGAACTTAATGCATCTAGGGAGTTAAACTTGATTAGTGCTTTTACATGTTAGGTTGTTCTATTAGATAGAACTCATACTCGCATATTTTAATGTGTTTGTTGATGACAAGAAGAAATTATCGGGATATTCTTGCGATCAAGGTATCCTAGGGCTTTTGATAATGAGAGATTAAATATCAATTCTAATTATTATGACAAGAATATGTTTGTGAATGAAAACGAAATCCTTAACCAATGCTTTCACATCTTTGAATATATTTATTTACTTTTCTTTATTTGCTTTTATATTTGTTTTAGTTACATAAATCATAAAATTCCCCCTTGCTTTACATAAGAAACCTAAACATATTGACAACTTAGTCCTCTCTGTGGGAACGATCCTTTCTTTCCCTTGCTTCATTATATATTTTGCGTAGTAAGAAAGTGTAATTTATTTTTGACGCATACGACATCGATCAAATTCAAAGGGAGGCAGCGGTTGTCACTTGTTTTTGGTTTCTTATTTTTGTTTTTAGTTTTGTTTTCTTATTTTTTGGTTCTTAACTTTTTTTTGAGAATCTTATTTCAGGTACCAATTTCTATGGATGGAGCATATTGGAGCAATCAATACGATTTTCAACCTCAACAACATTATGACAACTATCACCCTTGCGGGGAATACAATCAAAACCAATCCTTTGGTTATGGTCAATATTCCACGTACCCTTTGAGTTATTCACATACATATGAACCTTCTTATGGTAGGTATGTAAGTGAGCAACCAGAAGGAGGGGAGAATAGTTGTACTACTATTCATATTTCTTCTAGTTTGGTAGATGAGATGCAAAAATTTATGGTCAGCATGGAGTCAGTTTGTAGAAAACCAAGAATGGAGCCAGTTTTATCGATCAAATATGCTAATAATATGTTTGGCCCAATTTCTGATCGTAGTTATGATGATAATTGGCCTAGCAATACTGAAGTAAGTAATTTTACTTTTTCCCTGTCGAACGAGCTTTACCAACAAATGGAACGCTATTTTAAAAATTTGGATGGATCACTCCAAGAGCTTCAAAAAGGTGTTTCCAATTTAGGACAAGGCATTGAAGAATACAAAGAGGACATGCAAAATTCTGCGAAATACCAATCTTTGGGAAGTGGTAGCCAATCTTATGCTAACTGTGATAGCGACGATGACTATGAAAATACATCGCTTGAATCAACTTATGGTGACATCCCCAAAGGAGTGTACAATGGAGTCTTTTTGCGATCAAGGTGAAGTTGAAAAGGAATATGATTACACTAGTGTATCTTACTCAAGTATTGATCTTTATAACGATCAAGAACCTATTCAAAAGGTAAAGCTTGAGGATGATCCAATGAGTGTTCTATAAAAGTTCCTTATGGAGAGACTTGAATCCGCAGTGGAGCATGTACCTTGCAACAAAGAGGAGTATGTTGAGAATGTGACCGTTATGACCAATATTGTGGAAGACCCAATTGAACTTGTGAATGATTGTAACGATGATGTTAATGTCGAGATTTTGGTTAAGGCGGAAACGTACGAAGAATGGTTGCAAGGTTTGATAGAGGACCATGATATAAAAGAGGTGAATAATTCACTTGAGTTTTTCAAGGATGAAGAGGACTCCGTGATACAAGAGATTGTGATAGGATTGTCTAACCCTTTGCATATTGTTTCTTCTCATTTACCTCTTATTGGTTTGAATGTATGTGCTTCGAGAATATTGTTGAATGACTTTGTTTCTCGATTTCCGCCATTAGAGACCTATGATTCTCATACTATGCAGGTTTGCAAAGAAGAAACCATAGAAGTTCCTGAATTTTATGTTCTTTATACACTTCCAAGTGTAAACAAGAATAAGTGTGGGGGAAACTTTTATTGGTTGATAGCTTCGCTTCTATTTTCTTGTACTAATATTTGTGTGAAGCGATTGTTTGCAAAACATGTTACTTGGAAGGATCCCCAACCTTTCAGATTATTGGTGTATGGGGAATGAATCTTGCAAGGATATAGTCGGGCTGACGACTTTAAACCAAGCGTTAAGTGGGAGGCAACCCACCATTTTTGTATCTTTACCTTTATCTTTTTATTTTTATTATTTAAACATTTTATCTTTATTTCTTTGTTTTTGCATATTATTGCGGAATTTCCCACCTTGAGCTTTACTTTGAATGACTAAATTTTACATTGAGGACAATGTAAAGTTTAAGTGTGGGGGAGAATTTATATGTTTGTATAGTTTATTTGATGCTTTGTTTGATGCCTTTAGTAAAAAAAAAAAAACAAGAATTTTTTTTTGCTTTATGAACTCTGAAATCTAGAAACTTGTGCCTTTAGGATGACACTACCAATATAAGTGGATGGAACCATCTTGATTGCAGGAGTTGAGGAACCCATTAATTAAAAGGACGGACATAGCTCATAAATTACAAATAACATGATAGTTGTTACCATATCTTGGAATATCACCATATCACGTTCTATTTTTATTTTTCCATATTTTTCTATTGTTATCTAAGTGATTTGGTGGGTTACTAAACATCGAATTGTTATTACTGCTAGGATGAAATAGAGTGATTGAGTTGCTAAAAAAAAAGGGGTAAAGAGACCGACCAATTAAACCAATCGGAATAAAAATGATACTTGGATAGCAATATGTGTGTGTTGTCCCTGTCTCCGTCACCTAAACAAGCGTGGAATGCAGGATCGAAGGGAACTATCATGTAATCTGCTGACAAGAAACATGCGATTGGATCCAATCATGTTGTCAAATAAATAAATAAAAGTGAAAAAGAAAAAGAAAAAGATAAAAATATTATTATTGTGTTGAATAAAGTCGACTCCTGGTTCCCTTGTATATGCCAGTTGAGTTGATGTAGAATTAAGATTGTTGACCGTTGGTTCCCTTGTATATGCCGGTGTGTTGACACTAGACCAATAGCTCAATCCAATAGGATGCATAGGTTCATCTTGGCGGTGACCTTCAAACAGATATGGGAAACACCGATCACTTGTTAACATTCACAAACATCTACCTCTATATCCATCTTCTTAATATTTTTATTGTGATTGTGGTTAGTCATATTCTGAGTATTGTGGTTAGTTCGACTTTCTAAGATAAACTTTATTTACTTATATATGAATTGAATTTGCATCAAGGTACCTCCTCCTGTAGTCATTTTGGATTCATTCATAGATTCTTCACATGTAGTTGGAATTTGGAGTAAAAGGTTTTGTAGGTACACCTCTTGTAAACCTTCAAGAGACTAAAACTTGTCCACTAGGGACACCTAGGGGTTCAAAGGATTGTTATTTATGTTAAAAGTAATCGTAGCCTCGACGAGACGGAGTTGTATGTATGTTTATAATTATTTTGTTTGATTTTCTCGAGGACTAGCAAAGTCTAAGTGTGGGGGAATTTGATAGGTGTATAAAACACCTTCATATTTATCTATAGTTTATGCCTTCTTTGCGAGTTTTCTTGTAAAATATGTATCTTTTGTTTGCTTTTGAGAGTTTAGGTACTTTGGAGCCATTTGGAACAAAAGAAGAAGAAACAGGGCAAAAGTGTTGGAGGAGGATTATTTCTCATTTGTGATTTTATTTCTTCATCTCTGTCTGAAAAGTATGTCGGCTTTAGTGATGCAATTTTTTTCTGAAAAGCATGACCGCTTTGGTGATAAAGAGACATTGAAGAGAAGAAGTGAATCTGAAAAATAAGAGGCAGCTGTTGGTGGTGGAAGAATTCGAGGAAGGAAAAGCGTCAGAATGGAGCATAGAAGTTAAAGCTCGTGTCAACAAATTATTACCATCATGGGTTGGCAAGTCTCCACACTGCGGACAACGGGAATCAACAAGGAACCATGTTTACATGAGTTGCATGGCTAGTTCACAAGACATGCATTTTATAGTGTATAATGGGCTTATTAACTGATATGTAGCCCGTTCAATACATAGAGGCCATAAACAGATAGTGGATTTCACCACCAAGACACTACACATGTGCAGGTGAAGAGGAGAAAAATTAGGTCTCAATAGAGACCCAAATTGAGCAGAGATGCAGTATTCTTTTCTTTTGTCACCAGTTAACAAACAAAGAAGGGGATCTGGTTGTTTTTTCTGCACCGTCGACCTAGCCAAGTAGTGGCATTATATCTTTTCACCATGGGTCAAGAGCCCTTGTTGAAGCCGAGAAAAAGAACGAAGAATGGAGTGAATTTGGTGGTGTTTCTGACCAGAAACAGGGAGGAAATTGAGTTGCAGAAATCACGGATTTTGTTGGGTAATTGGATTAACCAGCGGTTCGATTTTGTTAGATGATTACAGCTCAAGTTGCTGGCAGAATTGGGTTCGAAAATATTGAGAAGTTGATGGAGTTTCAAGACTAGTTTGAACCAGAGAAGATAATGGCGTTGTTGGCTGATAATTGGGACTGAATTTGAAGATTTGTGTATGTTGATTAGTTTCTGAACTATGGGTTTGTGGTGAACTGAATTTACAAGAATTTGGGTGAGTTAGGAAGCTATACAAATCCAAAAGCTACAACAAGAATACAATGGCATGAAATCTTTTCGAGCAAATGCCTGAATGACCTTTTATTTACCACTTCAAGTTCAGCTGTTGTCACTCATTTCTGGGTATTAATGTGGTGCATTTGTGGGTCTTTGTAATGGGTTTTGGGAGATGTTTGAAGATTGAAAGAACGTGGCAGAGATGGCTTAAATCAGTGGCGGTTATGGACAGAGATGGAGCTATGTTGGTGATTGAAGATGCAAATGGCAGTTACAAGTAATGTGCAGGTGGAAGTGCTGGTTTAGATGCTTAGGTTCAGATACCAAGTGCAGTTCAGGTGCAACTTGATATGGTGGTTACAGTTGGTATTCGGTTCAATTACTAGGCATTGATTTCTGAGAATGAGGAGGCTATATAATGGAAGTTTCAGCTGTGTTGTAGTGAATAGGTGGGACTGGAGATGTACATGGGAACTGGTAATGCACAGGATCTGTGAGATGAGGCATTACAGAGTTGCTACTAACCTTAGGATTGCAGGATTGAAGCTAAAATGGAAGCTACGACATTGGTTAAGTAATGAAGATACATACAGTGTTGGTATTATGAATTGCTTCACGGGGAAAAGCTTTGCAGATGGTGACGAATGATTGTGTAGATGAATATTAGGGAAGGTTCTGGCGTTGAGATTAAAGAGGAGCTGACATTGCAGAGATGAGGAGTACCAGCTGGTTATGCTGCAGCGAAGGCACGAGTGTTGTTGGCATTGCAGTCAAGAACTTGAGCTTAAGGATGAGTTGGAGATGGAGTTCACTAATGCTGCTGGATTGAGTGGGAAGAAATGGAGGAGCTTCAATAAAGGCCTCATATTGTCCTGGATCGGTCAAACAGAGATAACTCGGACGAAATCGGAGTACATCGATTGGACTCACCGATCCAGTAGCTGACTCAGATGGGCTTAGACCTGTTGGACTTCATTCATGGGCTGGCTGGACGTGACTTATTGAAGATGAAGGCAGAGGGAAGTGTATAAGCAGAGAAAGATTCTATTCTAAGGGGGGATATATATGATATCTTATCTTCTACTTTTGTTTTCGAGGGTTTACAAGATGATAAGTTTTCTCTTTATTCTTGTGATGAACTTCATTAACATGAGTACCTAGTTTTTATTATTGGTTATGGATTAGTTGGATTTTACAAAGCATTTTTCTTGGTCAATAAATTAGTTTTGTCTCACAATTATCGATTTTGATTCACTAGATATATCGCATGTACGATTGATTGTTAGTTTCGTCAAGTTGCAAATTGGTAGAATTTGTAATCATATCTACTGCTAGTTTAGGCTTTATTATACGTAAACGTGATACACCTTGAATACAAGTAGCATAATTGTGAATATTGCTTGTAGTGATACATCCTAGTAGTCACAAGTGAGTCATAACCTTTGTTAAATCAGATTAGTGCATTTTCCACGTTCAGTTGTTTTGATTGGCCTGATTTCATAGAACTTAATGCACCTAGGGAGTTAAACTTGATTAGTGCTTAAACATGTTAGGTTTTTCTATTAGATAAAACTCATACTCGCATCTTTTAATGTGTTTGTTGATGACAAGAAGAAATTAGCGGGATATTCTTGCGATCAAGGTATCCTAGGGCTTTTGATAATGAGAGATTAAATATCAATTCTAATTATTATGACAAGAATATGTTTGTGAATGAAAACGAAATCCTTAACCAATGCTTTCACATCTTTGAATATATTTGTTTACTTTTCTTTATTTGCTTTTATATTTGTTTTAGTTACATAAATCATAAAATTCCCCCTTGCTTTACATAAGAAACCTAAACATATTGACAACTTAGTCCTCTCTATAGGAACGATCCTTTCTTTCCCTTGCTTCATTATATATTTTGCGTAGTAAGAAAGTGTAATTTATTTTTGACGCATACAACATCGATCAAATTCTGGCGCTGTTTCCTGGTAGGCAGCGGTTGTCACTTGTTTTTGGTTTCTTATTTTTGTTTTTAGTTTTGTTTTCTTATTTTTTGGTTCTTAACTTTTTTTTGAGAATCTTATTTCAGGTACCAATTTCTATTGACGGAGCATATTGGAGCAATCAATACGATTTTCAACCTTAACAACATTATGACAACTATCACCCTTGCGGGGAATACAATCAAAACCAATCCTTTGGTTATGGTCAATATTCCACATACCCTTTGAGTTATTCACATACATATGAACCTTCTTATGGTAGGTATGTAAGTGAGCAACTAGAAGGAGGGGAGAATAGTTGTACTACTATTCATATTTCTTCGAGTTTGGTAAATGAGATGCAAAAATTTATGGTCAGCATGGAGTCAGTTTGTAGACAACCAAGAATGGAGCCAGTTTCATCGATCAAATATGCTAATAATATGTTTGGCCCAATTTCTGATCGTAGTTATGATGATAATTGGCCAAGCAATACTGAAGTAAGTAATTTTACTTTTTCCCTGTCGAACGAGCTTTACCAACAAATGGAACGCTATTTTAAAAATTTGGATGGATCACTCCAAGAGCTTCAAAAAGGTGTTTCCAATTTAGGACAAGGCATTGAAGAATACAAAGAGGACATGCAAAATTCTGCGAAAGACCAATCTTTGGGAAGTGGTAGCCAATCTTATGCTAACTGTGATAGCGACGATGACTATGAAAATACATCGCTTGAATCAACTTATGGTGACATCCCCAAGGAGTGTACAATGGAGTATTTTTGCGATCAAGGTGAAGTTTAAAAGGAATATGATGACACTAGTGTATCTTACTCAAGTATTGATCTTTATAACGATCAAGAACCTATTCAAAAGGTAAAGCTTGAGGATGATCCAATGAGTGTTCTAAAAAAGTTCCTTATGGCGAGACTTGAATCCGCAGTGGAGCATGTACCTTGCAACAAAGAGGAGTATGTTGAGAATGTGACCGTTATGACCAATATTGTGGAAGACCCAATTGAACTTGTGAATGATTGTAACGATGATGTTAATGTCGATATTTTGGTTAAGGCGGAAACGGACGAAGAATGGTTGCAAGGTTTGATAGAGGACCATGATATAAAAGAGGTGAATATTCACTTGAGTTTTTCAAGGATGAAGAGGACTCCGTGATACAAGAGATTGTGATAGGTTTGTCTAACCCTTTGCATATTGTTTCTTCTCATTTACCTCTTATTGGTTTGAATGCATGTGCTTCGAGAATATTGTTGAATGACTTTGTTTCTCGATTTCCGCCATTAAAGACCTATGATTCTCATACTATGCAGGTTTGCAAAGAAGAAACCATAGAAGTTCCTGTATTTTATGTTCTTTATACACTTCCAAGTGTAAACAAGAATAAGTGTGGGGGAAACTTTTATTGGTTGATAGCTTCGCTTCTATTTTCTTGTGCTAATATTTGTGTGAAGCGATTGTTTGCAAAACATGTTACATGGAAGGATCCCCAACCTTTCAGATTATTGGTGTATGGGGAATGAATCTTGCAAGGATATAGTCGGGCTGACGACTTTAAACCAAGCGTTAAGTGGGAGGCAACCCACCAGTTTTGTATCTTTACCTTTATCTTTTTATTTTTATTATTTAAGCATTTTATCTTTATTTCTTTGTTTTTGCATATTATTGCGGAATTTCCCACCTTGAGCTTTACTTTGAATGACTAAATTTTACATTGAGGACAATGTAAAGTTTAAGTGTGGGGGAGAATTTATATGTTTGTATAGTTTATTTGAGGCTTTGTTTGATGCCTTTAGTAAAAAAAAAAAATAGAAAAAAATAGAAAAACAAAATTATTTTTTTGCTTTATGAACTCTGAAATCTAGAAACTTGTGCCTTTAGGATGACACTACCAATATAAGTGGATGGAACCATCTTGATTGCAGGAGTTGAGGAACCCATTAATTAAAAGGACGGACATAGCTCATAAATTACAAATAACATGATAGTTGTTACCATATCTCGGAATATCACCATATCACGTTCTATTTTTATTTTTCCATATTTAGCTATTGTTATCTAAGTGATTTGGTGGGTTACTAAACATCGAATTGTTATTATTGCTAGGATGAAATAGAGTGATTGAGTTGCTAAAAAAAAAAGGTAAAGAGACCGACCAATTAAACCAATCGGAATAAAAATGATACTTGGATAGCAATATGTGTGTGTTCTCCCTGTCTCCGTCGCCTAAACAAGCGTGGAATGCAGGATCGAAGGGAACTATCATGTAATCTGCTGAAAAGAAACATGCGATTGGATCCAATCATGTTGTCAAATAAATAAAAAAAAGTGAAAAAGAAAAAGAAAAAGAAAAAGATAAAAATATTATTATTGTGTTGAATAAAGTCGACTCCTGGTTCCCTTGTATATGCCAGTTGAGTTGATGTAGAATTAAGATTGTTGACCGCTGGTTCCCTTGTATATGCCGGTGTGTTGACACTAGACCAGTAGCTCAATCCAATAGGATGCATAGGTTCATCTTGGCGGTGACCTTCAAACAGATATGGGAAACACCGATCACTTGTTAACATTCGCAAACATCTACCTCTATATCCATCTTCTTAATATTTTTATTGTTATTGTGGTTAGTCATATTCTAAGTATTGTGGTTTGTTCGACTTTCTAAGATAAACTTTATTTACTTATATATGAATTGAATTTGCATCAAGGTACCTCCTCCTGTAGTCATTTTGGATTCATTCATAGATTCTTCACATGTAGTTGGAATTTGGAGTAAAAGGTTTTGTAGGTACACCTCTTGTAAACCTTCAAGAGACTAAAACTTGTCCACTAGGGACACCTAGGGGTTCAAAGGATTGTTATTTATGTTAAAAGTAATCGTAGCCTCGACGATACGGAGTTGTATGTATGTTTATAATTATTTTGTTTGATTTTCTCGAGGACTAGCAAAGTCTAAGTGTGAGGGAATTTGATAGGTGTATAAAACACCTTCACATTTATCTATAGTTTATGCCTTCTTTGCGAGTCTTCTTGTAAAATATGTATCTTTTGTTTGCTTTTGAGAGTTTAGGTACTTTGGAGCCATTTGGAACAAAAGAAGAAGAAACATGGCAAAAGTGTTGGAGGCGGATTATTTCTAATTTGTGATTTTATTTCTTCATCTCTGTCTGAAAAGTATGTCGGCTTTAGTGATGCAAATTTTTTCTGAAAAGCATGACAGCTTTGGTGATGAAGAGACATTGAAGAGAAGAAGTGAATCTGAAAAATAATAGGCGGCTACTGTTGGTCGAAGAATTCGAGGAAGGAAAAGCGTCAGAATGGAGCATATAAGTTAAATCTCGTGTTAACAAATGCTTGCCATCATGGGATGGCAAGTTTCCACGCTGCGGACAACAGAATCAACAAGGCACCATGTTTACATGAGTTGCATGGCTAGTTCACAAGACATACATTTTATAGTGTATAATGGGCTTAATAAATGATATGTAGCCCGTTCAATGCAGAGAGTCCATAGACAGATAGTGGATTGCACCACCAAGACACTACACATGTGCAGGTGAAGAGGAGAAAAATTAGGTCTCAATAGAGACCCAAATTGAGCAGAGACGCAATATTCTTTTCTTTTGTCACCAGTTAACAAACAAAGAAAGGGATCTGGTTGTTGTTGCCGCACCGTCGACCTAGCCAAGCAGTGGCGTTATATCTTTTCACCATGGGTCAAGAGCCCTTGTTGAAGCCGAAAAGAAGAACGAAGAATGGAGTGAATTTGGTGGTGTTTCAGACCAGAAATGGGGAGGAAATTAAGCTGCTGAAATCACGGATTTTGTGGGGGTACTTGGATTACAGATCAAGTTGCTGGCAGAATTGGGTTCGAAAATACTGAGCAGTTGATGGAGTTTCAAGACTAGTTTGAACCAGAGAAGATTTGTATATGTTGTTGGCTGATAATTGGGACTGAATTTGAAGATTTGTATATGTTGATTAGTTTCTGAACTATGGGTTTGTGGTGAACTGAATTTACAGGAATTTGGGTGAGTTAGGAAGCTATACAAATCCAAAAGCTACAGCAGTAAGACAATGGCATGAAATCTGTTCGAGCAAAGGCCTGAATGACCGTTTATTTACCACTTCAAGTTCAGCTGCTATCACTCATTTTTGGGTATTAATGTGGTGCATTTGTGGGTCTTTGTAATGGGTTTTGGGAGATGTTTGAAGATTGAAAGAACGTGGAAGAGATGGCTTAAATCAGTGGCGGTTATGGACAGAGATGGAGCTATGTTGGTGATTGAAGATGCAAATGGCAGTTGAAAGTAATATGTAGGTGGAAGTGCTAGTTTAGATGCTTAGGTTCAGATACCAAGTGCAGTTCAGGTGCATCTTGAGATGGTGGTTACAGTTGGTATTTGGTTCAATTACTAGGCATCGATTTCTGAGAATGAGGAGGCTATAGAATGGAAGTTGCAGCTGTGTTGCAGTGAATATGTGGAATTGGATATGTACATGGGAACTGGTAATGCACAAGAACTATGAGATAAGGCATTACAGAGTTTCTACTAAGCTTAGGATTGCAGGAATGAAGCTGAAATGGAAGTTGCGGCATTGGTTAAGTAATGAAGTTATAGACAGTGTTGGTCTTATGAATTGATTCACAGGGAAAATCTTTGCTGTTGGTGATGAATGATTGTGTAGATAAATGTTAGGGCAGGTTCTAGCGTTGAGAGTAAAGAGGAGTTGACATTGCAGAGCTGAGGAGTACCAGCTGGTTATGCTACAGCGAAGGCACGAGTGCTGTTGGTATTGCAGTCAAAAACTTGAGATTAAGGATGAGTTGGAGATAGAGTTCACTAATGTTGCTGGATTGAGTGGGAATAAATGGAGGAGATGTAATAAAGGCCTAAGATTGTCCTGGATCGGTCAAACAGAGATAACTCGGATGAAATCGAAGTACAAGGAGTGGACTCGCCGATCTAGTAGCTGACTCAGATGGGCTTAGACCTGTTGGACTTCATTCATGGGCTGGATGGACGTGACTTATTGAAGGTGAAGGCAGAGGGATGTATATAAGCATAGAAGGATTCTATTCTAAGGGGAGGTATATATCATATCTTATCTTCTAATAGAGTGATTGAATTCTACATCAACTCACTGGCATATACAAGGGGTATATTGGTAATTCAACCCCCAGGTATATCTATCGAGGAAGAAACCTAAGTTCTCATTTCTCATTAAAGTTTTCGAATTTTTCCTCCTCTACACGGACTGAAAGTGTGAGAAGTGAGAAGATAGAGTCATCGATAGAGAGAGTAAGTTCGAACTCAGTGAGAGATTGATAGAGAAGATTTGATTCTCATATTGATGGTCATATATTCTCAAAGACACCCAAGTAAGTAATGAATCTAATGTTTCGAAATTAGGTTTTTTTTCTTCCACGAATCGATTGCATGTTCTATGTTTGAATGTTTCTGAGTTTAAATAGAGTAGAGATAACTATTATTAGGTTTCAATTTTGATTTTGATTATTGTGTTCATTAGATTTTGAAGTTAGGGTTTCAATTTTTATTTTTATTTTGAATTGGATTTAGGGTTTTAATTGTTGAACATTCAATTGAATCAATTTCATGATCTGGGTTCTATTTTGATGTTGGTGGTGATCGTAATTTATTAACCTTATAATTCCCAGTTTCTATAATGAAGATATATGTTGGTTTAGTAGAATGTGCAGCTTAGCTTCCTTGATCATTATATGTTGTTTTATATGTTGAAGAATCATACAGAAACTTCAAATGTCATAACAATGTGATGTTTTAGTAGTAGTTCAATGATGAAACTTCAAAGGCTCATATCATACTTCCTTGATCCTGTTATGTGTTGAAGAATAAATTCAGTGACACTTTATTATAAGTTCCTTTATAACATTCTATTAAACAATATTTCTAATTCTTTATTTGTGTTGTTATCACTTATCCGAATGTCTCAAAGAGAATCCAATCATATTGGAACCTCAAGCAGTCAGCCATGTAATTCCACACAACCAGAACAAGAAGAACAAAGTGTTGAAGGTTCAACAATTTCTTCTACACCTGCGAGTAGGAGATTGGCAGAACAACCTGATCATCCAGCTACTGCTACTGAAGAAAAAGAAGAAGATGAACATTCAGTTGTTGTTGCTGCAAAGCGTGCAACAAGGTCAGTGGTATGGGATGAATTTACTAGGAATGTCAGATCTAGGCATATAGTAGGGAAGGAGGATGAGTATGAGGATATCATTGAAGGTATATGTCATCATTGTCACAAGGTAATTGAAGCATGTAGTGAAAAAGGAACTAGCCGCTTGTCTTCTCATCTTAAAATTTTCCCCAGGAAAGAAGAAAACAATCCAGTAGGGATGTCAATGGATATTCGATATCCGGTAGCCGTTTCCGAATATCCGGATTCCGTTAGGTTAATATCTGACATAACGGTTATCCGATATCCGATAACCTTAACTTAATGAATATTTGTTTATTAACATAACAATACCGGTTAAGGGAGTTTCCGTTAGGTTAATATCCGATACCGTTAGTGTATAACTATATCATAAAATTTTCGATACCTAATACCCTTTAGGTTTACTCTTTAGCCATTTGATTACGTCATCCGAAAATTATCGAACATTAACGAAAATTATCGGAAATTATTGTATATTAACTGAAATTATCTTAGCTTTTTGTATCATGAGTAGATAACGGAAATTATTGGAATAATATCCGATAGCTTATCCTTAACCTTATCGATATGGAATTTTTGAATTCCGACGGATATAATCGGTTACCGGATATCCGATAACCCTTAACCTTAACCTTATCGGTATTGCCAATATCCGGCGTATTTTTATCCATTGACAGCCCTACAAGCCAGGTCAGATGAAGATTTTTACTTCAATCAAAAAAGCAGGTAACCAAGTTATTAAATTGTTTAATTAGAAGTATGATCCAATGGTCAGTAGGAATTGTCTTGCTAAAATGATTGCTAAGCACGATTACCCTCTTAACATGGTTGGGCACGATTACCCTCTTAATTGTAAGTCTTTGAACCCTAGTGCTAAAATACCATATAGGAATACAAGTAGAGCAGGTATTATGAGGTTGTATGCTGAAATGAAAGTTGAATTGCAAGCACAATTAGATAATTTGACTTCCAAATATAGTCTTACAACTGACATGTGGACTGCCAAACATACTAAGGATGGTTATTGATGTGTGACATGCCATTGGATAGATGATGAGTGGAATTTACAAAAGAAAACCTTAGCTTATATTGTAGTGCCATCACCACATACAGGCAATGCTCTTTCATATTTCGTCAAAACTTGCACTCCGGAATGGAACATAGATAGGAATTTTTTTGCTTTTACTACTGATAATGCTCCTACAAATGGTGTAATGATGAATAATCTGATTAAGTGTCTAGATGGTAAGAACTGTATGTTGCTTGAAGGAAGAATGTTTCACATGAGATGTGCAAACCACATGCTGCATTTGATTGTCTTGTTTGGCATGAATGTAGCTGCTCAGTTTATAGCTGCTATTAGGGAATGTGTTAAATATGTTAAGTCTTCACAATCTAGGAAAGAGAAGTTTGCAACAGCATTAGCACAATGTAGATTGTCTGGAGAAGTTAGTTTAAATGTGGACACTAGGTGGAACCAATGTAGTCAATATCGGCCGTATCGGACGATATATCGGGGATATTTAGGATATCGGCCTTGGAGCGGTAGGATAAGCATTGTATCGGGGATACAATATCTTTGCGATAATATCGTCCAATATAGTCAAATATCGGCTGTATCGGCCGATATATCGGGGATATTTCAAGATATATTCTGGATGGAACTTTGGATGATTTGCAAGATATTATTTGTGAAGAAAGTAGGCCAGTTGGTAGTAGAGGTGCATGTAGCTCTCGAAGTAAGTCTACTTACCCAACGCACTCTGAGATTGATGGATATGATACTAATCAATTGATGTTAGACACTGATTATGGACTACTTGATGGAGCTGATGGAGTTACTGAAGATGATGATATCTACAATGACTCGTATGATTTTGAATAAGGTTGTAATATCCTTGTTTAATTACCATTTTAGGTAGTAAACTTTAAAGTTTTTGAAGTTGCTCTCTTCTTTCTAGTTTGAAGTTGAACTTGTTTAATTTGAACTTGTTTAAACTTTAAACTTGTTTAAACTTTCAACTTGTTTAAACTTTAAAGTTGTTGAAGTTACTCTTCTGTTTCTAGTTTGAACTTCTGTTTCTAGTTTGAACTTGTTTATTTATCATTTTAGGCAGTAAACTTTAAAGTTATTGAAATTACTCTTGTGTTTTTGATAAAATTGATGGTAGCTATAAAATTATAGTCTCTAAATTTGGAACCGATATTATAACGATAATATCCCCGATATAAAGTTGTACCAGTGTATCCTTCATGGTCGATATAAACCGATATCCGATATTAACTACATTGGGTGGAACTCCACTTTTATGATGCTTAAGAATGCAATAAAACTTCCAGAAGGTTTTGAAAGACTAGCTGAGACTGATTTTGAGTTCAATCTTCTACCATCTCAAGAGGAGTGGGAACAAGGAAAGGAAATTTGCAGGTGTTTAGAGGTTTTTAATGATATTTCACTTAAGTTTGCAGGGATTAAGTATCCAACTACAAACTTGTATTACAACGGGGTATATGAAGTTAACAAATGTATCAAAAGTTGGGAAGATAATACTTTTGATTATGTCAAACAAATGGGGTTGAAGATGAGAGAAAAATTCTGTTCATATTCGATGGATTGTAATTTGGTCATGAGTATTGGAGTGCTATTAGATCCCAGGTATAAGGCAAGATGGATAAAGTACACATATAAGAAATTGTATGGAGTTGTTAGCTATGCAGTTGAGTTTGAGAAATTCAAATCATATTTGATCAATTTTCAATGCATATGAATCTGAAAACAACACTACAACTCCTGATTTCTTTCGCAACTCTATCTCTAGCATGGATGCAAGCAGCTCAGGTACAACTAACCCAGATTATGCTGAGTTTATTATGGAAAATGATGAATATGATGTTGAGAAGTCTGAGTTGGAGAAGTACTTATAAGAACCAATTATTCCAACTATGTCACCCCAAGATGAGTTTAACTTCGAAATATTGAGTTGGTGGAAGCTAAATGCCCCAAAGTACCCAACTATAGCAAGGATACCACGAGATGTATTGGCAACACCAGTGACCAGTGTGGCATCTGAGTCCATGTTCAGTGTGGTGGAAGGGTTTTAACTACACACAAGACTTCATTAGATCCAGAATTAGTCCAAGCATTGCTTTGCTTAAGTAACTGGTTGTCAGACTTCTTTGATCCAGGTATATTTTCTTTTGAATATTTTCCTTAATTCCTTTGCTATTTGTTCTTCTTTTGATTCCTCACTTTGATTTGAATGTTTGTGTAATGCAGATATGGATATCGTAGACTGAAGAATGAATGAAAATATGCAACGAGCAAGCAGACAACCAAGAAAGACGATGGATCACAAACTCACTATTCTATTACAAGACATTATTTTTCTTTTTGCTGTTGTAGTGTGCTAAGTTTTCAGACTTCAGTAGTTTGTTTTCTTTTCATGTGTGATGCAGACTGTGTGGGTTTGTATAGTTTGTACTTTCATGTGACTCTATGTGAGTTTGAACTTCAAATTTCTGTTTCTTTTTCCAGTTTTAAGAATTTCTCTCGGATTCCGGATTTTTTCGATGTATTCAACCAAAACGCACTGTCTTTTGCTTTTGGTTGTTGTTGCTCAGACAGATGATCCCATTGCTATTCTAACTTCGCAACATTTATTAAGCTTATTTTGCTTGAACATTAAATAATAAACACCATTACTTGAACCAGCTCTTACATGCACGGAGAAACCAGTGATTACTAAATAAATAAATAATATGAAAATGTCCCAACCCTTGTACAAAAGTGTTATAGTGCACACCCGTTAAAACGCTTCAACTAATCTTCAATCCCTAACTTGATTATTGTCCTAAACGGAAGGAAGAAATCCTATCACTATGGACAGTTACCCGGATACCTTTCTCCATAGACCCCTTTATCTCAAAGATCTTATAAGCATGTGAAAGCATATTATATAGCAAAAGTCTTCTTTCCTGTCTCACTAACAACTCATTGTTCTTGATTTGTATAACTTCCGCAGCAAATTTGTTTGCTCCATCGTATAAGCAAGGAAGATCGTACTCCGGAAGAATTATAATTGTTCTCGTATTCCAACACCGTGTTGCGTCGTTAAAAATTGACAAGAGAAGCTGATTTGATGTAGCATTGAAATCACACAAGCATAATTCCCCATCTAATTCTAATAAATGCAACTGACCAATACGCAACATTCCATCACTATACTCTCCACGAGGTTCCGTGGTGCTATACTTGTGTCCTCCAGGTTCCAGTGTGCTAAATTCTTCAGTCTCGATATTGAACGACATGATAGAATCCGAGAACGGAGGATACCCACTATTCAACCAAGAATAGTGTTCCCGATCAATCATCCAGTATAAGGTTCCTTTCACGATAACAGGAGGTCTGTATCTGCATGATGGATAAGAAAATCTGCCAACGTCTCTCCTTAGTTTAGTTCTTAAATTATATGCGATGTAGTTACAATATTTTCCAGAAGTAGTGTAATACAACAATTCATGATCCTTTCTAATTGGATTGAAGTACAAACCGCATACATGCATATGTTTATCTTTCATACTTAGTTGTTCCCCCGTTATAGGATTCCACATGTAGAAAGTTTGAGGCAAGCTGATTAAGCTGGCAAACGTAAGAAACCCATCATAGGATCCCAAAAGAAAGTTTGGATCAGCAGCAGAGACAGACTGCGATCTCGTTAATTTTTCTTCAATCCTCTCAAACTCTTTGTCCATATAATATAGCTTTGTAAATTCGTAACCAACTTCTGAAGAAAGCTGAACAACTATTGCCGAAGTAGATTGGCGACGTTGCATGTGAGTAAAAGATGCGGTAGTGGTTAAAACTTGTAAAGATCTGGACACACGCTGACACTCGAAAATACACTTGGCTGGAAGTCTGCTGAGTATTTCTAGGATGATATCAGAAGGGAGATTAGGGAGATCGTTATATGGCGGATCATCAACCGCTGGGGAATCAATCTTAGGTACTATAACCGGGGGATGAGCATGGAATTGAGGGTCATGATGATGAACAGTTTTACTATTACTTGTTTTATGCAGCAACTTACCCGGATTAATCCATGCCATCCGCAGAAGAGAACCGATAGTTTTCATCTGTAGTCAATAAAGAATATAAAGAAGATGAGCAAATAAAACTGCGTGCCACTTGACAAATAATACTGCTTTTAATTTCCTCACGATTTGCCTTGTCCAATAACCCTTGCAATGGGAGAAAGACGCCTCCTAGCTAGCTATTTATATGATTTTAAGTCCTTAATTCTTAAAGCTAGTGGGTTGAGGATTAACCTGATATGGAAAGGGCCTAATATGGGAAGAGTGGTCATTAATTAGCGTTCAATTAGGAAACAGTTAGCAATTTTAGGAAAGAGAGAGATACGGCATCAATTATGTTTATTACTAGAACTTAGCAAGGAAAAAGTCTGTCAAACATCTATTGGCTGGGTACACAAGTACAGTCATATGGACACAGACAACATTCTGGAGCCACCACCTACTAGGCTTGCGCTGTTGGGTCATGAGTTAACTCATGATGACGTGGAATCTATTTTGTTTTCTTATTGGAACTGAAGCAATTTAGATCTTAGGAAACGAAACTGCCTGCCGACAAATTTTGTGTTAAACAGAAAAGAAGATTCTCAAAACTCCTCCTCCGTGATCACTTGAAAGTTGAAACGAAAAATCAATCGACATGCACTTTTTTATTCAAACACATAATCAAAATCAAACAAAAAAAAGGACTTCTCAGATTCTCATAACAGAACAATACATAGACAACAATAAGAAGAAGAATAAGTATAAGAAAATTATGCATACTGTTTTTTTAAGCGTCGTAGATTCGTCTAAATTCATCTCCCTTGATCTTCTTCTATTGCTAATACTCATTTCATAAATAAATAAATCCCCGATCGGAACATTCCCAATTCTATAATTAAGATCTCTTGATGGGTTTATTAATCTCTAATCGCCGTGATTGGAGAAGGTATTGTAATCCCCTTTACGATCAAAATTTTCTGATCACAAATAAAAACAAATTGATTTCGTTACGCAGAGGCAACTATAAAGAGGCAAATTTATGGAATATTTTGTGAAATAAGATATAAGCAGCGGGTGGTAGTTAGCAGATGTGGGCACGGTGGCCCATACGTATTATTATTCACACTGTACTTTTCCAACCATTGACTTTCCAACAGGACTTTTCTCTACGCTGTTTCTGTCTTATACTAGAGTCTAGTCTTCTTTACAAGTCGGTCTGGGGATTATACAGCTTCCTAATCCTCCTCTTCTCACATTACGTTTCCATAGCTTCATACACATTTACAGGGAGGACCCACAGAGATCACAGAGTTAAGAGAGAGCTAGAGATACTTCTAATGAGGGTCTGACAGGATTCTTACTTGTTTTCGTCATTGCATTTGCTTCGCTTCATCATGCAACCTCAATACCTAGTAATGGAGAGTAGACCTATCGTACCTGGGCTGCTAGCAAGAAATTAAAAGTCAATGACATCTTGAGTTCTATCCGGGATTTCAGTGGTGGTGTATTCTTCGCTCTTGCGCGAGTCAGAATTTCTGCTAGAATATTTTATAACGGTACACCTGCAACATTCTTGCAATCGTTGTTCTTATCTAACAGTATCTGGAAACCATTGGGTTTGCAACAATTGCCAAAAAAATGTCAGCTTTGAAACTTGTAAGCAATTCTTTATGCCCAAAGCATCTAGCGATACTTCTTTACTCCACTAATGAAAATGGTTCTTATATCCTTTAGTATGAAAAAAATGTAAAACCTTTCAGAAATGACTTTGAAGTTGAGTTGATAATTTCAGTTGAATAAGATAATCCATGTTTCTAAGTGCAATTATAATTGAACAAATTTACTTGATTGCAGAAGTTTTGACTATGGCCTCCCTGTACTTTCCAAATGGTTTCCAATATGTTCTTCATGTAAGCTTTGGTTGGCATCCTCTTCCTAGTTCGAACACTTATTAAAAAAAGTACAGTGGTAAATTTTATCAGGGAGTCCTTATGCATCAAAATCTTTATTGGCAGGCAAACCTTGTTAGGGTATAGTAGGGGCAATGTTTGGTGCGGCGTTTGAGTGTTGGAAAAATGAGTCTTCAGGAAACATGGATTTAGTTTTGATGGCTGTGTTGTGAGTCTTGTGATGTTCCTTGCTACAATACTCATGGCTTTTTCTTCACTGCCTTCCCTCATAGTTAGTGGAACTATGATTGTGGGATTTGGAGTTGGAATGATTTCCATGACTTCATCTCTAAAGATATTAGAGGCTTCTCCTCTCAGACTTCGAAGTTCCTTTGCTAATTTAGTAGTTTGCAAGCGTTGTTTTACCGTGTCAATCTACTTTTTTCCAAGGTACAAAATGCTGTAACATATATTTGATAACCAATTAAAATTTTCATCTCCTTTTTCATTTTTAATTTCATCCGCAGCTCTTAATATATCATTCATTAACTTATTCGTTGCAGGAACAAAGAACTTGGAGTTGCATGACTGGAGTAGCAGGGGATTCCAGCTCTTGTACAGTTTATGGCTTTATGCTAATGTGGTTCCTTCCTAAGTCCCCGATGTGGATCTACAGAAAGGTTTATTCTGTTCTAGTTTCCTGTTTCTTATATTCTGCATTCTAAATTATCAGCATAACATGTAGCTAGAAAACTGTTACTTCTTTTCCTTGAAGTTAACTGTGTCTAGTTAAGAAACTTTTAATCTTACTTTATAGAGAACCTAGTCTCCGAAGCTTTATGCAACTCCCTTTCCCAACCTGAATTACAATCACAAACAAGTCGGCATCAATTAGGTATTTGGTGAGATCCATTATAGATGTCAAACTAGTGGAACCAGATGTTCCTAGTCCTAGAATCTGTGATTCTAAGCCTTCTCTATTGAAATGATAAGTTCATATTGTTCATCTAATTAACGAATTTGCAGATTTCTTCTAATTTGCACCTTTTCTCGTGTGTGTAGCTTTCTGAGCATTTACATATATTTTTTATCCTTTACGCAGATAGTGGCATCTGTAGACAGCTTTTTTAAACAATAAACCTAAGCTATATCGTAGAGATTTTCTTTGAAAACCGTAATTAATGCGGCAGTGCACTCTATATTTTGTGATGTATTATTTTTCTATAATTTGATACCAATTTTCTGGAGATTAGTGGCCTCGTGCAAAGAATCATGCAAATTGTTGATGTACCTTGGATTCAGGACCCTCAAGGTGGGGATAATAATGGTTACCTTTTAGCTGCATTAAAAGTAAGGATTGGTGCAAGTTCTTTTTCCCGGTTTTTATTGTATTCTTTTGTGATTCTAAACTCATTTTCTTAAAATATGTCATTCAAGGAGACTGAGGGTACTGCAAACATTCCAGGAAGAGTAGCCCGCACAATTTTAAGCGGGAAGCAGGTCGCGCTCTTGGTGTTGTGCATCTGAAGGTAATTAATCATTTTCTCAGGAACTTCTAATGATTGTCAGATCCTGCATCTATCGGTTCCTGTAATTCAAGTTTGTATGTTGACTGTCAAGTTACCATCAGGATTTCATACACATCACTGTCAAGTTTGTCATACATGTAGCTTTATGTTACATGCCTTTGGAGACATAAGAAACCTCAACTTTCAGGTCCTGAGCGAATTCGCCATCAACTTCCCATGCTCCTACATGGAAATGGACGTCGAGTCGAGTGTTTGTAAGTTCAAACGTCGTATCCAGGAAATTAAGGTATCATCTTTATCTCCTGTTCTTGATTAGTGTCTGATCCTCTGAAATTAACTAATTCACTTGTTAAAACTGAAATTCCATGTCTGAATAAATTGTTCTGAAAGCTTTTGATTGCTCAAATCATTGTTTTGAAGGTAGTTAGAACCGAACAAATCCGACTCTCAGGAATTCTCCAGTCTGATTGATGTAAAAAGATTAGAGAGTTTTCATTAACAGAACTTAACTTTACAGAGGAGAGAGACTCTACAATATAAAGGAAAGAATTACAGAGATGACGGTAACTCAAGAAACCGTTAATAGTTGGCAAATACTCATAAGTCAAAGAGTAAGCCAATGAGATAGAGGCACATGTACTCTATCAGTTACACAACACAAGTCAGACAAGAGAGACTCAGACAGAGTAAGAATAGTGACTCAGATGAGTTAGTGAGCTAGTATGTCAATTACCCTCCCTCAAGCACAAGGGGTTTCAACACCTTGAGCTTGGACCTCAGAAATGCAAGAACATCTTGGAGCTGCTAATCCTTTAGTAAGAACATCTGCGACTTGAGCATCAGTAGAAATATACTGCACCTGAAGTGATTTGTTATGAACTAATTCTCTGACAAAATGAAAGTCAATGGCCAAGTGTTTCATTCTACTATGAAACACAGGGTTTGATGCTAAAACAATAGAACTCTTGTTGTCACAAAGAATAATAGGAGAATCTGAAACAAAGATATGAAGATCTCTAAGTAATTGACAGAGCCAGACAACTTCAGATGCTGCAGAGGCCAAAGATCTATATTCTGCTTCTGTGCTGGATCTAGCAACAGTGGCTTGCTTCTTAGCTGACCATGACACTGGATTGCCACAAAAAAATACACAATAGCCACTAGTGGATATTTTGGTAGAAGGATCACCAGCCCTATCTGCATTTGTATAACTTTGAAGTGCATTAAAACCTGGTTGAAAGTAAATACCATGACCAAGAGTACCTTTAATGTACTTGAGAATTTAGCAGCCTGGAGATGACTTGTAGTTGGAGAGTGCATAAATTGACAGACTTGATTCACAGCAAATGAGATATCTGGTCTGGTCCATGTCAGATATTGTAAAGCACCCACAATTGATTTATACTTAGTAGGATTGGCTAATAATTCACCATCAATTTGAACAAGTTTGAAGGAAGCAGGACAAGGTGTAGAGCAAGGTTTAACACCTACCAAATTGGTTTTCTCAAGAAGTCCAAGAGCATACTTAGTTTAAGAAAGAAATAAACCATCAGTAGACCTTTTAACCTCCAAACCAAGAAAGTAATGAAGATCACCTAAATCCTTCACAGGAAACTGAGCTTGTAAGCTGGTGATAACATGATTACAGAAAGCAAGTGAACTCCAAGTAATGATAATGTCATCAACATACACTAATATAACAGTAAGCTGAGAGTTTGAGTAATGAATGAACAAGGAAGAATCAGCCAAAGAAAGTTTGAAATCATGATCAACAAGAGCATCAACTAACCTCTCATACCAAGCTCTGGGAGCCTGTTTCAAGCCATATCGAGATTTATGAAGCTTGCAAACATACTCTGGGTGCTTAGGGTCAACAAAACCAGGAGGCTGAGACATATAAACTTCTTCTTGAAGAGATCCATGAAGGAAGGCATTACTGACATCCAATTGTTTAAGAGGCCAATTGCAGTTGACTGCTAAAGATAAAATGAGTCTAATAGTGGTAGGTTTAACCACTTGACTGAAGGTTTCTGTGTAGTCTAGACCTTCAAGTTGATTAAAGCCCTTAACAACTAGTCTTGCCTTAAATTTGTCAATACTACTATCATCATTTTCCTTAATTCTGAAGACCCACTTACATCCAACAACATTATGAGAAGGATGAGGAGGAATTAAGGACCATGTACCAGCTTCATCAAGTGCATGTTTTTCATTTTTGAGAGCAACTTGCCAATCTGGATTTTTGTTGGCTTGAGCAAAAGTTGTTGGAATTTTGGAAGGAACTAAACGCAGATAAGTTGTAGGCAATACATACTTAGTAGCAAGAAAGACTTTAGGCTTGGAAATACCATTTTTGGATCTAGTGGTCATGGAATGAGAGAATTGGGAATAACAAAATCCTGAGGCAAAATAACAAAATCTTGAGGTATAGGAGTTGGTAGAGAGTTAGTAGCATGTACCTCTGTTGAAGAAGAATCTGCAATAGATGAAGAATCTGCAATAGATGAAGAATCTGCAATTGATGAAGAATCTGCAATTGATGAAGGAGATGGAAGAACAATGTCTTGAGAAGTATTGGAGTAAGACAATGAAGAAATAGCAGAATGTAACATCTCCAGTTGACAATTAGGGACTTGACCATCAACATAGCCAAGGACACGAAATTTACGAAGAACAGGAGTAATCAAAGATTTCCATGTAAGAAAATTATCATCATGAAATTTTAGAGGAATGATATTTGCTAAAGTGTGAAGAGGGACAAAAGTGATTGAAGAATTTGAAGATTCAATGAGTCTTGACATGACTGTATTACTCAAAAAATTCAAAAGAATAGGAAGATGAATTGAATTTCTGAGAAATAGTGGATGAAGATCGTACCAGAAAACCAGAGATTTAGGGTTTTCAATCTGATACCATGATTGATGTAAAAAGATTAGAGAGTTTTCATTAAGAGAACTTAACTTTAAAGATGAGAGAGACTCTATAATACTACCTCCGTTTTTAGGCTAAAATGAAAAAAAATGAAAGTAACACTTTTCCTGAAACAGAGAGAGTATAAAGGAAAGAATTACAGAGTAACTCAAAAAACCGTTAATAGTTGGCAAATACTCAAAGAGTAAGCCAATGAGATAGAGACACATGTACTTTGTCAGTTACACAACACAAGTCAGATAAGAGAGACTCAGACAGAGTAAGAAATATATTCCACGTTTTGAAGTGCTAAATTTTCGTAAACACAAATATATTCCACCTTTTTTAATAACTCTTCGAAATCGATATTAAAAAAATATTCCAAACTCTTGTAAAAGGAGAAGATAGAGAAAGAGACACAAAGTAGAGGGAAAGAAGAAGGGAGAAATTGTATTCATTAGTGTGTACATGCAAATATTAGAGCCTCTTTTTATAGGGCTAGACACAAGGGCATCCCAGTAATAAACGAGATTTACCCTAGATATTCTTAACATAATTACACGTTTATAACACTCACCCTGATGACATTTTTTCTAAGCTAATTGCCTCGTTAAAACCTTGTCAGGAAATTCCAAAAGGACAAAACCTGACCGAAGGGAAAAGAGTACAATTGATAAAACTTAGAAAATATTTAGACACGTAAATGTTGCCTCATTAAAACCTTGACAAGGAAAACCCAGTGGGACAAAACCTTGACGAAGGAAAAAGAGTACAACGCAATAAGTCCAGTAAATGCACCTTTGATGATGACGCTCCCCCTGATAAATACTTCAGTCAAATCTTGGCTTGCAAATCTTTGAGTCGAGACTTACTAATTCTGAAGAACAAATTTCTTGAATGTAGAAGATATTTGTTCTGATGAAGTATTTTTTTTTGTTAGTCTTCTGATAGTAGTGTACTCGAATCTTCAAGCTTCTCCAAATGCACTAAGAACTTGTGTCTTGGTTTGCTATCTTCAGAGATGATTTGCATATGTAATTGATGTAGTTTCTTCAATAAGGTGCCAATATGTAGTTAGAGTACCAAAGGTGAACAAAATTTGTGATCATACCTTATATGGATCAGAATGATATCCAAATTCATAGGAGATGTTTATGTTGATGTGGTCTAAAAAAATGATCTAGTAAATGGTGGGAATCCACCAAATAACAGGAATCGATACAACTCCCCCTTGGATGACCACCATGTTGAATTAAATTGCCTCACTAAAACCTCGCCTGTAAAACCCAATGGGAAAAAACTTGGACAAAGGAAAAAGAGCACAAATATCAACATTTTGAAATAAAATAAATGTCATGTTGCCTCATTAAAACCTTGTCAGGAAAACCACATGGGACAAAACCTGAAACGAAGGAAAAAGAGTACAACTTTTGAAGAGTTATGGATGCTAACTCAACTATATGAGTATTTCAAAAGATAAGCATCAAAAGAATAACACTAGTCTATATCAAAAGACGAGTTTAAGCTAGCATAATTCTAACTGTAGATTTAAGAAAGGAAAGAAAATATAATTTATGTTGCTAAAGCGTGGATTTTTGTGTTTTTAAGGACTCCTCAAGAGACCCATAAAGTTGATAGCATCAACTAATTAATCTGGATTCTTGGTTTTATACCAAATTCTAAAAACACATAGAAGATTGTTCGACCTGGCATAATCAAATCAGGTGGCTGCCTAAATATGTTCCCAACCACATTTCTTGTGTAAATGCAATGCGAGTCCTTCAAGGACTACCACGCCAAAAGCATCATACATGGAGAACAAAAGTTTATTGAAATAATCCTTGGGTCTAAGAAAAAATAGAACCCTCAAATCGTTTTTACAACGAACATATTTCTCAGACAACACATTATGACTACACCAACCAGTAAGTAATACGTTTGGCAATTTTAAGGTGTTAAGTCTTGGATCCAAATTTGTGTTAACCAAGAAACAATAATCCAATCTAATTTGGATTGTATGCCAACCAATCACATATGTCAATATTCCTCTGCAGAGGGGTTAAGAACCACCATCTTTTATTATTTCAGTAGCTACTGTAAATGAATATTCGACAATGTTAGATAACTATGATCCCACATAATTCTCAAGTGTATGCATATCTTGAAAATTCACAGAATTGTTGGTACCAGCGCCCGCAGGCATTATAATATCCTCATCTTCTAGTGAGGAGAAATAAACTATGAGAATGTGGACCTTTTGATATACTCTATTGGAGTACTTTGTAGCCTCTTATAAAATGCTACATTTATTTTAGATGTGACTGGATTTGCTTCCAAGAGGAATAAGCTTTAAAAAAAAAGCTAGATGAAATTTTTTACGCCTAGTAAATGACAGCCTTTTTCGATTTGATCGAGATGGGAGAGAAACTGATATAACTTTGAAGTTAATTAATACCAATGTATGGTAGTGTATATTCTCCCCCCTGATTATGGAGGAAATATTTTTATCTCATATACAAAAATAAGTTTCGTAGAGTATTATCCGATTAATTCGAGGACATATACTCATAATAATTTCTGGATTATAAACAACTCCAGATTGGACAATAGATTCTGATTTAAAGAGCCATAAAAGAAATTGTCCTAATATTAAAATTGTAGTCTTCTTGACATACAAAATTAATATCAACCAAGGATTTTATTGACTACAACCAAAAACATATAAAATATGTAAATAAATCTCCATATAATTGCGTGAACTCTAAGGTCAACGAGATAAAAATTTGGATTGTGGACACTTTATTTTCCAAAAGAAACTAAATTTTAAGATCAATTTAGTCACTACAAGGACTAATGATAAACAGGCTTACAAGCCGGGTGCACCCTTTGATCTTATGTGTCCTTCGGTGTTCCAACAACAAGTGAAATAATCTGAATTTTGGAGATTATTATCACAAGGAAGCAATGATTGCTCAATATCCCTAAGAAATGCAGCAAATCCTCGTTTTATTGGTATTTGTAATAGTAACGATATTTTATATATCCCATTTAAGATCGATATGGAAAAAACCAAACTTAATTGACTTATTTGTTTCTTCTTGAGAAAGATAAAGGAACCATTTTCGTTATTGGATTTAAAAAAAAAATCCATTATTGGTTGAAAAATTCAATTCTTATTGGCAAAAATTGAGATAATATGCCAATTTATTTTCTCTCATCTTATAAAAATGATGGAGGACAACCAATACCGATTGGGTCTATACGGTACACCAAAATTGCATTGACAAAAAGGAAAAGAAAAAAAAATGTCGCATTAGTCATTGGTAAATCCATTATGTATTGGGTTTGGTTTCTAAATCACATGATCTTCATCAAATGGACGAAGATACCAAATTAATTGGCCGGAGGTTTTTCAACCATGCATGTGATTAATTACCGTTAAGATAATTAGATTGTGACACCACCAATTTTTACAAATTCCATTGAAGGAATAGAAATCATAACCATCGTTTGATGGATTTGGTTTTTCTTTCTCGATGAAAAAATTAGAGAAAAAAAAATACATGTTTTCGATGATTACAGTTCCATTAGAGGAATAGGAACGGTAACCATTAATATACCATATCTTATACAAAGATTAATTAATGGATTTTAATGGTGTCCAAAAAAAATAAAAAAAATATGGAGGAAAAAATATGGAGGATGACATCAAAAATAAAACATAAATTCCACAAGGAAGGAATCGTACACGATGACACGTGATCAAGAAGAAACTTAACCAAAAGAAAATAAAACCTCCTTGAAATTTGACAGATTGATTCATCCACCATTATTACCATGTAGGGTATATATGGATCACATATGCAAATTCATACGATATATTAACACCTTTACAAGGTTTAAACAGATGCCTTATTAGAGAGAAAGCTATGCAGATCAAGAAGAAACTTAACCAAAAGAGTAAAGCAAAAAAATAAAGAAAAAAAAATATATATAGAAGAGTGATCAGAAGGATGTTGTTACTAATGCGGTCATCCTTCAAGGATGATATCCCATCAAAGAAAAATAAATAGGCAACTCCATTAAATGGTGATAAGGTCATTCATTAGTGTGTACAGGCATATACCTAACCCTAAAACAAGCCAATAAAAACTTAATTAGAATCCATTTAATAATTAAACCAAAGAAAAATAAATAGGCAACTCATGAGAGAGGGTTAGATGTTGTTAATCTTCCATGTTCTCGTTCAAAGAGCAAACGTGCGTGATAACGTCTTGTAAAAGGATAAGATAGAGAAAGAGACACAAAGTAGAGGGAAAGAAGAAGGGAGAAATTGTATTCATTAGTGTGTACAAGCAAATATTAGAACCTCTTTTTATAGGGGTAGACACAAGGACATCCCAGTAATAAACGAGATTTATCCTAGATATTCTTAACATAATTACACGTTTATAACACAAACGAACTTTTTTCCCTCTCGACTCCCCCAACAAACGAGATAAATAAACAAACCCTTAACTTTTTAAGACATCGCCCCGCTAAATCTCAGTCCACTTGAAAATAGTAAACAAACACTCCCTTAACAGTAGTAACCCTTAACGTGTATTTTCTCTTTATAAATACTCACCACTACCCTTTGATTCTTCATTCACTGAATTCTCTCTCTGTGATAACTCCTCCACACTGATACTTCCTCCTCCTCCACACTGATACTTGTTTCCTGATTCAAGAAAGAAACAAGTCCAAACTCCGAAGTGGTTTACGTAAATTTCCATTTGTTTGAGCGACAACTCTCTCCTCTCTTGCTTGATTAAAGAAAAAGGATCCAAGAAAGCTGAACGTAAGGTATGATCAACTCTCTCTTCTCAACTCTCTGGGTTTCATCTTTAATGACTTTTATGTCCAAAAACTATCAAATCTGGGACAATTTGTTTGATTAAAGTTCAGTTTTTTGGATTCTTGAAGGAATTTTGTTTATTGATTGATTGTGAAATGTTATGTGATTAGAGTGATTGAAAACCATAGAAGGGGATTGAAGAAGAAAGAAAATGGATTTGGGGATTCAAGAAAACACAATTAAGGTAAGGTTTAATGGAAAGCAACGATTTTTATGATTAAAGTTTATTCTTTTAGGTCATTAATGGAATTTGTTTGTTGATTGATTGTGAAATGTTATGTGATTAGAGGTATTGAAAACCATAGAAGGGGATTGAAGAAGAAAGAAAACGGATTTGGGGATTCAAGAAAACACAATTAAGGTAAGGTTTAATGGATAGTAACGATTTTTATGATTAAAGTTTATTCTTTTAGGTCATTAATGATTTTGTTTGTTGATTGATTGTGAAATTCACAGAGATTGAGAAGAAAGCGGGATTGAAGAAGCACAATGTAAGTTACCCTAACTCTCTCTTCTCTCTCTTTTTCTCTCTAATGGGTTCAAAGGGTTTCTTCAAGTCCTATTCCTTTATTCATTGCAGTAACTCCCTCTCTTTATCTTGCCGGTTTACTGAACAAGAAAACTTGTTTGGGGTTTAAGAAAACTACCCGTACTCTCTTTCTCTCTCTCTATGGGTTAACCAAACCACAAAGGGTTTCTTCTATAATGAAGTTTTCATGTTTCTTAACAGTAATTTAGAGAGTTCTCCTTTGATTCATTAACGGAATTCGCTTTATTGATAGACTGTTTACTCTCTCACCCTCTATCCCTCTTGCCGGTTGGTTGAAGAAGACTTCTCTGTGGTTTAAGAAAAACAGGATGTAAGTGAAACCAACTCTCTCTCTATGGGTCAGTAGTGATTTTTAGATTTAGAAAGTGCAGTGAATGATTTTTTTTGTATTAAGTTAAGTTTTCTCCACTGGTACATTAGGGAACGAATGCAGAGATTGGAACAGAATGTAGCACGTGTTGAAGCACTCATAAAAAGAAGAGATTTACAAACTAGGTATGATACTGATAAAAAGGAGCTCAAGGATGCTAGAGATGAATTATTAGAAGCACAAACCAAGACCCGTGATCGATTAGATGCTACGCAAAATTGGTCTCTTGGAATTTTTGTGTTTCTTATCACTTTCAATGGTTTATTTTATGCACACTTGCCACGGGCAGGGAATAAGATGAATTGGTTCGAGTTTTTGATGAGACTCGTATCAATTATGCTATGTACAATAACGAGTTGGTCATTTTTGAGGATTACCGAACACAAAATAGACACCCTTGAGGAAGAAGGAGAGGCTTTGGACGAAGAATTTGAACTATTGAAAGACACATTCTTTGGATTGTCCACAACTAGTGAAGAAAGAAAAGCTGAACTCGGTAAGCTCGTGCAGAATTCGGAAGAAGGCAAGGGCAGGGAACTTGTCTATAAACTTGCAACAGATTACGATGGGTTAAGACGTGAAGAGAAGATCTCCGCAATTGAGTTGAGAAGGTTTAACAACATTCCATTAAAGAGCATCGCCTCAACAAAATATTCAAAGTTTGAAAGCATTCCCCTGAAGAACCTCGCCTCAAGGGATTCATCTAGAACTTACTTGAACACCATGTATGCGTTTACGATATTCAGTGCTGTTTTCATGGTTGGGGTCTCAATATGGGCTCTATGCAGGGCTGCCCCCAAGTGATGGTTGGTTAAAGCACAATGTTCCTATACTGTAGCTGTCATTTACATTTACGTTCTATTTTCTCGTCTGCTACATTTACACTCTATTTCTCTTGCATTTGCAAGTAGATATGTATCTGTTGTAACAATTTGTTTCCCGTGGATTTGAAAGTAGATGCAACTGATGTAACACTATGTTTTCAATACTAGTCATGTTTTTTTTTCTATTCAGAAATTTCCTTTTATTCATTATATTCAATCATTCAATCATTACAATTAGAACAGCAAGTTAACCTTTCAGCTGTACCTTAAGTGGGTTGATTTCATTCTGCCATTAATTCTCAGCCTGGGGTATGACTCAGATTTGGGATTTATAGGTTCAACTGCTCTTTTTCATTCTGTTGAAATTTATCGTGTGAGTAAAGTGTTTGTTCAAATGTCACAGAGATCTAAAATTGTGTTGGCTAGAGTAGTTGCTATTGAGATGGCTTGTCAGTTGATGGTTCAAATGCTTGAGATGCAGGGAGCGGCAATTCTTCTTTTGCATCTGAAGTGTGAGTTGATTCTTGAGATTGCTGTTCATTCTCTTGGATTATTGACAGTCACTCACAGTCCTTTAGCGAGTTTTGACTGGGCATTTGAGTTTATTATAACTTTTCATCTTGGTTAACCACATTGCTAGACCTTGTGCATTTGATAGACAGGTATCTTCGCAAATGATTCATGTTGTCAGTTCAGCATTTGATTTTTATGTTGATCCCTAGCCTTGGGTAAAACTCAGCCTTTTCGGCTATACAACTCTTTGTTCTGTTATGTGTTACCAATGCTGAAATCTTTGATACGAGAAAACGGCTTCTGATATTCTTGTTGAGTAGTTAAAATTGAAGAGGAAAGAGATCTGTTGGGTATTTTGGGTGACAGCGTAGCATGGCAAAGGAGTAGTGGTGCTGATGTTTCCACAGTGGTTCGACATCACTTTTATTTTCTGAGAATAAGGTTCTTCTTGTTCCATCTTTTGCTCCTAAATGCAGTCTATGGAAGGTTTTTACTTCTTGAGGAAGTTGTGCAGATAATCTTGCGTTCCCATTTGCATTTTTGTGTGGATCCTTATTCCAGATTTTGTAAAGATAGAGGAACCTTTTTTCTAATTTTGATGAGCAAAGTGAGTGGATATGTGAATGGCATAGCAATTCTGTTTTTGTAGTTATCCCTGACTGCACTGGATGCATGGCTAATACTGCGCCTTCAGGAAGTTGCTTTCGAGTATTCAGAATTTATCACATGATTGACAACTTGGATACGGCGAGTCACCAAGTAATAGTTGCTGCATGTCTCTTCTTTCTCAACAAGTTATGCTCGCTGGATATATGATAGAGGCAAGCTGTTAGCTACTCATGGGTATTTTTCCTTTTCTGCTACTTATGAATGTTATGTTGATACTTGGGTCACTGTTCTTCCTGTACCCAATTGGATTGATGCATATTGTAATGCTTGTTTTTTTTTTTTTTTTTCCCGATTATCCACACATTTGCTTAACATCTCCAATTCAGCTGGTGCCTTTCTAGAGTTCCATGACTTTTCTCTTGTTCCAAGACGGGACTGTTTTCAGTTAGAATTTTCTGGGTTAGTGCTGAGAAGAATGCAGCAAATTCCTGTGGTAGTTGTCCTAGTATGCCTCCCTATCCATTTTGTAACAATTGGCGGTGCTGCATTCATTGGCTATCTCCAGCTTAATTTCTATGGAAGGAAGCAGGCAGCACAACTCTTACACTGTGATGCACACTATAGCTGTGTCCAAGTCAGTGGCATGTGCAAGTACGGTTCTGTGGTTCACAATGGACTGGACATCTGACGTGCTGGCTAGTTTTAACCTTAAGGTTCTGGAGCAGTTGGATGCTCACAGGAGAAATGGCTGTTACAGCTTAAGCAACTTGCACCAAATTGTGATAGTCAGCTCAATGGTATACTTCTGTGCATTCGTAGTCAGGTTGAGACTTTTCGCGTGCAGGAAACAAGATCAATTCGCGCTGAACTTGATCATGTCATTGTCATAATATGCACAATTGTAGTGAGGAAATGTTTCGCGGTGCCAATGAAGCTACAGCACTCCATTGTACACAGGGTCAAGACTAAAAATTTCCTTTGCAAGATGGGGTACTAGACTCCAAACGACTGCAGGGCGGTACAGATAAGATAACGAAGATGGCTGTGTCAAACAAGTCAAACACATTGTAAGCTGAGTAAACTTGAATCTCAATTCAACAAGTCAAACACATTGTCGAGCAGAATACAGCCATAACAATCAATAATGGAGCATCGATACGATTATGGCTGGACATTTGGAAGGGAAATAACAGCTTAAAGGAGCAATTTCACCATGCTTTCAAGAAGGCAATGCACAAAGACAAAAAACTGCAAGAGTTGGTTCAGAATGGAGTATGGGATATTCATTTCAGAAACTCCCCGGCTTTGGAAGATGTATATGCAAGAAATCCTCAATATGATTACATTCATTTGTGCCCCACCAAATCTTACTCGAACTGAAGATGAGGTAGTGTGCAGATTTAAGGATCATTTTTCGGCTAAAGAATCCCATTTCTCTTCCAGCACACTCTTTTCCTCACAAAGGCATCCGGGTAAAGCGTGTACCTCCTAATTCAACAAGCAATCCCAACCGTAGATAATCTACTTATAAGTGAAATGGATGTAAAACAGAACAATGTGTCCCAAAGCAATTCAGAATTGCAGTTAACAATTGCACCGTGTTTAGTAGCTTGAAAATAGGGAACTTGGAAATTTTAGTAGCTTGTCGCGGCTCACTCATATCCCTTTGAGAAGCTGCACACGATTTCCATAATTATGCGAGTATAAATTCAAATTTTGTATTGGAAGCTGTACAATTTGCAGGCATCTTTTCTAACAGCCAATCTAATTATATATTCGGCATCATTGTGTTGCAGAAGAACGAGGACCTTAGAGCGTCCACAATGGACGACCATACTAAAACTAAAAACCAGACCAAAAACTAAATTTTTTTGGGTTTGAGGGTGTTTCAACGCAGGGGATGAAGAGTAAAATTTTAGTCAAACGTACTGGGGCAAATCTTCAAAGTACGCTTGAACAAAAAAAATAAAAAAAAATAAAATGAAAACTACACAGGCGGAGATTCAAGATGATCCCCATGTGGGGCGGACATTCAAGATGATCCCCATGGGGCGGAGATTCAAAGTGCGTTCCATGGGGGCGAACATTTAATATACATTTCTGTTACGCCTGGTTGCGGCGCGGACATTTGGTTTACGCCTGTCAGTTTTAGTCGAGACTCTCGACCAAATTTGGTCAAGATTTCACTCTTTCTCCAACTAAAACCAAATATTTGGTTTTACTCCAGCCCCATTGCGATTGGTTTTCTCGACTATATGGGGTTTAGTCGAGTTTTTAGTCCATGACTGTGGACGCTCTAAAAGCTCTGTTGGTATACGACTGTAGCCGTAATGAGTGAGATATAGTTAGTTGTATGGTGTTGTGCACGATGTTGATGGATGACGCTTATTGTTGGGCTTAATAGGCTTACCTAAAACAAAAGCAACAGTAAGTCAATAACTGAGCCTTGACTCATTTTTTTTTCTATGCAGCTAAGCTAACAGCTATATATTCACTGATAATGCGATCTGGGTTCCATTGGCGCCGACACGATGACGAGTAAATTCTCAAAATACTAGGATGCGTATAGTGATATTTCCCACTAAAATATTCATACCATAAATGTAATCAACAATGGTAATATTAATATAAATAGAAAATTAGTGTAAAAATAAGAATCAATAATTATATTGAAAAAGTGGGTAACACATACATGTGATGTCACCGATGCGTTTGTCCTGGAGACGAGCACGTCCAAGTGTTGGATAAGGTCTAACACGGATACCTGACCATTTTAAACGCGTCTGTGCTATCCAGTCTGTGATAATGTCCGCTTTTTCATTTGTGCATAACCCCTTTTTTGTGTCAAGTACCACAGTCATCTCTCGAACCCAGGTCAGTACATTTCACGTAAACTTCAATCTATGTCTTGATTATTGTCACAAATAAAAGGAAGAAATCCTATCAGTATGAACAGTTACTCGGATACCTATCTTCATAGACCCCATTGTCTCAGAGATCTTACAAGCATGTGACAGCATATCATAAAGCAGAAGTCTTCTCCTTTGTCTCACTAACAACTCATTGTTCTTGATCTGTATAACTTCCACATCAAATTTGTTTGCCCCATCAGACAAGCAAGGAAGATCATACTCCGGAAGAGTTATAACTGTTCTCGTACTCCAACACTGTGTTTCATGGTTAAAGATTGACAAAAAAAGTTGATTTGATGTCACGAAATCACACAAGCATAATTTCCCATCTATTTCAGACAAGTGTAATTGATGAATACGCAACATTCCATCACTATATTCTCCACGAGGTTCTGTGGTGCTATACTTGTGTCCTCCAGGTTCCAGTGTGCTAAATTCTTCAGTCTCAATATTGAACGACATAATAGAATCCAAGAATGGAGGACGAAGCACATTGTTGAACCAAGAGAAATGGTCTCGATCAATCATCCAGTATAAGGCCCCTTTCACGATAACAGGAGGTTTGTATCTACACGGTGGATAAGAAAATCTTCCTACGTCTCTACGTTGTTTAGTTTTTAAACTAAATATGCTGAAGTTACAATAATATTCAAAATACGTGGTATAATACAACAATTCATGACTCTTTCTAATCGGATTGAAGTATAAACCGCATACATGCTCATGTATATCTCTCATAGTTAATTGTTCCCCTGTTATGGGATTCCACATGTAGAAAGTCTGAGGACAGTCAATAAAGCTGGTAAACATAAGAAACCCATCATAGGAACTCAAAAGAAAGTTTGGATAAGTAGTGGATTCAGATCGCGATCTCGTGAACTTTTCCTCAATCCTCCCAAACTCTTTGTCCATATAATATAGCTTTGTAAATTCGCAATCAGATTCTGAAGAAAGCTGAACAACTATTACTGAAGTAGATCGTTGACGTTGCATGTGACCAAAAGATGCAGTAGTGGTTAAAACTTGTAAAGGTCTCGACACACACTGACACTTGAAAATACACTTGGCCGGAAGTCTACTTAGTATATCTATGATGATATCGTAAGGGAGATCAACGAGATCATTATACAGAGGATCATCAACTTCCGTGGAATTAATCTTAGATACTATAACCGGGAGATGAGCGGGGAATTGAACTTCCGTGAAATTAATCTTAGGTACTATAACCGGGAGATGAGCAGGGAATTGAGGGTCATGATGATGAAAAGTTTTACTACTACCTGTTATATGCAGTAAATGAAGTAGTAGCTTACCCCCCCAATTTACGGGATTAATCCATGCCATCCGCTGAAGAGGACCGATAGCTTTTTTGTTTTGTTTTATCTGTAGCCAATACAGTAAATAACGAAAATGAGCAAGCTAAATCCTATCTTATTAGAAAGCAAATAAATTATATCAAATTAGTCAAAAATTACACGTATATGCTATGTACGACTTCACAATTAAAATTGTTGTCAAGCTGCTTTTAGTTTCCTCAGAGTTTGACCCTTGCAATGGGAAAGACCCCTATTCGCCAGCTATTTATATAATTTAATTCTGTAACGATTTAAATTCAATTATATAATTCAAGAAAATATTAACTTCATATTATTAAATATTATTACATGAAATTAGTTGGAAGCCTAACAACTATATAATTCAATTATATAATTCTGAAAATATCATATATTAACGATTTAAATTCAATTATATAATTTAATTTTTCTGTGAATGACTTAAAGTCAATTATTTTTCTGTAATGACTTAAAGTCAATTATATGATATTTTCAGAAAAAAAAATTGGGTTAAACTTAAACACCAAAAATTACTTAAAGTCAATTATATGATATTTTCAGAAAAAAAATTTTTGGGTTAAACACAATTTTTTTTTTTTGGGTCAACAACCTACAAGCCTAGGTAGTCTTGAAAAAAAAAGAAAACCCCGAACTCATGTCATTGATATATCACACCCAACGATTTTACCATCTACATTAACCTATACTTGTAATAACTTTTAATTGGTTACATAAATTTTCTTATTAGAAGAAGAAGAAAAAAAGAAAGAAAAAGATTAACGTGATATGGAGTGTGTTCAAGGACTTGGTCAATGAAAACTGACCGTGGATCCAAATTTGACATGGCCTTTATAGATGCGATATATGCGTACATCCCATCCGCATGTGACCTACTTACTAGCTTGCACTGTTGGGTCATGTGTTTTCTTCTTATTTTTTCTTTTTCCTGGAACTGAATTAAGGTTAAGGTTTTCGGATTACTATGCATGAAGATTGACGACAGATTATCAAACCAAGCCATGATCATCATACGAAAAGAAACGAAACTGCCAACCGACCAACTCTATGTTAAACAGAAAAAAAAAATGATCAAAACTCCAATCACTTGGAAGTTGAAGCGAAAAATCGATCTGAATGCACTTTTTTTATTCAAAAAGGTAATCAAAATCATCTGAAAAATCAGCTTTAAACCGCCCCATAAATATGGAATTAATTATATAGCTATAGAATTAATACTCAGAACACTAAGGAGAAGAAGAAAATCATACGTACTGTTGGTTTAGGCGTCGTAGATTCGGCTAAATTCCTCTCTCTCGATCTTCTTCTGTTGCAATTACTCATAAATAATTTGTTCTTTCGGTTTTAGCTCCGTTGTCCTATTATATAGGAGTCCTACCCCAGTCAGAAATATCGGTACATCCCCAGTTCTATAAGAACTCTTGATGGGATAAGGCAGCAAACAAATCCGTTTCAGAATCCAGTTACGTTGCAATCAAAAACTCTAAACAGTTTTGGTTTATATAAGCAGCCTTTTCCGAGACAACTTCCGGTTAGAAGCTGGCAGGGGAAAGTGCCCCCACATATGCATACCTAGATCCGGCCGTGATGTTAGCAGCTGGATCCAAATGCCAACTCTGGCGACATACACTAAAATTGGAACGACCCAGAGAAAAGATTACAGAGAAATGGCCTAAATTCTTTTTTAATTTCCAGCAAAATAAAAAACAACTCATTCCATGTAAATTATCTGCATAATACATTTTTTTTTTGTGTAAAAAAGAAGCAATAATGAACTAAAACGATAGCATGTGGCCTGTACATATTGTAGTATTTCTTATATACAAGTTGGGGTTAGTTGCTATCAGCACATTACAGCTTGCAGCGAGATATCTATTTACTGCTAGTCTTAGATACCGTAAAAATGGGTGCAAGTGTGGATGTAAGCACAACAATGTATCAAAAGCAATTCAGAATGAAGTTAACAATTGTTTAGTAGCTTGAAAATCTCCATCAAACTCCCCAATAAAGATTCATAGAGTGAAATCGACATACCCCGCAAGCCTTAACCTTATATCAAGATTGAACCAAAATAGAGAGATTCATTGATTGAGTGTTTAGATAACAAGAATACAATGTTTTTGATATTTTTGGATGATTACAAATGATACTACAAATGCCTATTTATAGGCTTACAAAGAGAAGAAGAGAACTATGCATATGGAGGCTAACAACTATGCCTTTGGAGGCTAACAACTATGCTTATGGAGTCTAACAACTATGCCTTTGGAGGCTAACAACTATGCCTATGGAGGCTTACCTTATATTCTTTGTTTCTAGAATAATCTACATGTTTAGAACATGTTTAGAGGTAATTCTAACACTCCCCCTCAAGTGGTGCATATATGTCGCTCATGCCTAGCTTGCCAACAAACTTTCGAAATATTTTACTTGGAACTGCTTTAGTTAGAATATCAGCTACATGTTCTTCCGATCTAATTCTAGGTAACTCCACGATCCCATTATCCAACTTCTCTTTAATGAAGAACCTATCTATATCCACATGTTTTGTGCGATCATGATGAACTGGATTGTGTGCAATATCACACGCCGCTTTGTTATCGTGAGTACAAACGAATTGGTTTCCTAGGAGGATACCCCAATTCGGTTAGCGAGACGTTTTAACCACATAACCCGTAGATACCCAGCGCCATACCTCGCCATTCAGCCTCTGCACTTGATCGTGAAACAACTCCTTGTTTTTTGCTTCTCCATGTAACAAGATTACCCCCAACGAAGGTAAAATATCCTGAAGTAGACCTCATATCATCACATGACCCACCATAGTCGAGAATCGGTATATGAATCCATACTTTTGAAGTCTTGACCTTTCTTAAACAAGATCCCTTTTCCTAGGAGCAGACTTCAGGTATCTTAGGATTCGCATTACCGCATTCATATGTGGTTCTCCAGGATTATGCATGAATTGACTAACAATACTCAATGCATATGCAAGATCGGGTCTTGTATGTGCCAAGTACATTAGTCTACCCACGAGCCTTTGGTATCTTCCTTTATCAACAGGTACTTGGTTGCCATCCGAACATAATTTCAAACCTGGCTCTCTTTTGGTGTATCTACTGAGTTGACATCTTTGTCATACTGTTTCCTCCAACAAATCAAGGGAATATTTTCTTTGTGACAAGAATATTCCTTCTGTTGATTGAGATACTTCAATTCCAAGGAAGTATTTTAAAGAAGCAAGATCCTTCATCTGAAATTCACTTGATAGATAATTTTGGAGAGCCTTTCTTTCTTATGGATCATCTCCTGTAACTATCATGTCATCTACATATATGATTAAAGCTGTAATCTTACCTCGATTTCTTTTTAAGAATAAAGTATGATCTGAATTTTCTGGCGATAACCAAATGCTCTCATAGACTTGGTAAATCTTCCAAACCACGCTCTCGGAGATTGTTTCAGACCATACAATGACTTGTTTAACCTACAAACTTTTCCGTTATGCAACTCTAACTCCATCATTCCTGGTGGAAGCTGCATATACACTTCTTCGGACAAATCTCCATGTAAAAAGGCGTTCTTGACATCAAAACTGTTGCAATGGCCAACCCAAATTTGCAGACAAGAGACAACAAGACTACGCACTTGTATTCATTTTAGCTATGTGTGAGAATGTCTCATTATAATCTACACCATAAGTCTGGCTATACCCTTTAGCAACCAATCTTGCCTTAAAGCGTTCAATTTCACCATTTGCCTTGTATTTATTTGTAAAAAACAAGCGACATCCCACGACTTTCTTTCCTTCGGAAATTCAACCATGTCCCAAGTATTATTTTCTTGTAAGGATTTCATCTCATCGATCATAGCTTCCCTCCATTTCGGATCAGATAATGCTTCCCGCATGCTGTTAGGAATAACTACGTAGATAATTGATTCACAAATGACTTATTTGATTAAATCAGAACGGTGATTAGAGACATAATTACTCATGGGATATTTAGATTTTGATGAAATATCGGGTTCATACATAGTTTTAGGGATACCTCTATTCCGACGTTCTGGCAATTGTTTCTTTGCAGGTTCAAGAACATCTTGACTGAACGGTTGGATTGGGGTTGGTGATGTATCATTATCTTCTTCAACTTCATATGCATTATCTTCTGATCCATCTGCATTATCTTCTTTAACTTCATTTATAGCTTCAATTTCACCATATGTGTTAATTTCTTCCCCACTAACTTTCTGTTCTTTTGGAATATGAAGAACAACATCTTCTTCGATTATGTCTTCTTCATAGTCAAGAGTCTGAATTTCTTTTTCATACTCCCCCTGAAGTTCAGACTTCGAGTAATACATCACGTGTTCGTGAAACTTAACATCTAATGTGATGTACATTCGTTTAGTTGGAGGATGGTAGCACCTATACCCTTTCTGACTTAAGCATATCCCACGAAGACACATTTTAAAGCTCGGGGAGATAACTTGCTCCGTTGGTTCTTGTGTAAGTGCACAAATGCTACACAACCAAATATGCGTGGTGGCAAGTTTGGAACTATTTGTGAAACTGTTGCCTCAGTGAGAGCTTGAAATGGTGTCTGAAAAATGATAGTCTTTGGAAGGTGTCATGGTTGATCACATATGATGCGGTAAGAGCTTCACCCCAATAAGTTAACGGCATATGAGTGATATTAATGAAGCAAGCACAACTTCAAGCAAGTGACGGTTTTTCTTTCGGCTACCCCATTCGTTGAGGAGTATTAGGACAAGTTGTCGATGAACAATACCACATTCTCTTAAATAATGTTGAAAATCAGTACTTAAATATTCGCCTCCGTTGTCACTTGAAGAACTTGAATCTTTTTATTGTCTTGTGTGTTGACTAATTTGTGAAACCTCTGAAATAAATTATTCACTTCATCTTTTGATTTCATCAAGCAAACCCATGTCATCCTAGTGCAATCATCAATAAAGGTGACGAACCATCGTGCGCTTCCAAGAGTGTTAACTTTAGACGGCCCCCAAACATCAGAATGAATAATCATGAATGGAATAGGACTTTTATTTAAAATTGATGGAAACAAAGTACGATGGCTTTTAGCTAGTTCACATTCTTCACATTGAAAACTAGAAACATCAACCTTTGAAAATAGACTAGGAAATAGCCTTTTTAAGTAGCCAAAAGAAGCATGCCCTAACCGTCTATGCCATAACCAAATTTGCGATTTCTCCTTCTCCCCGAGTACCATTCACAGCTAAAGCATTAGATAATCTTTCTGAAATTTTTGACGCCAAATCTAGATAGTAGAGCTTTCCTCTTCTAACCCCCGAGATCAATCGTTCGCCGTGTTCGGATGTCCTTAAACACACAAGAATTAGGCCAAAAAATAACAACACAATGTAAGACTTTAGTAATTTGGGAAACTGATAATAGATTATAACTTAAAGAAGGAACGACTAAAACCGAATCTAGACTCAATGTATCAGTAAGATTTAATGATTGTTCTCCAATTACTGGTGCCAAAGATCCATCTGCTGTGCAAACGGAGTTGTGTATGGATGTTTTAAGAGGAGAAACACATACGTAATCAAAAGTCATATGGTGCAGTGCAACTTAGAATCAATTATCCATGAGTTATTAGGAACAACTTGCGAAACATTAAAAACCTTACCATTGGTTGTTTCCATAGCGGATGTTAGATTGCTAACCACATGTCTTTGCAATGTGAGTTCTTTTTCTTGGGATCGCGCTTATCCCACCAATCTGGATACCCGACAATCTCAAAGCGAGTTGTCTTTGGTATGACCACGTTTATTACAATGAGTGCGGTGGCGGACTTATCTTTAATGTTGTATTGACGACGGGTTGCCATTAAGAAATATCAACTTCAGTTCCTTTGTTCATTGTAGTATCTGGGACGATTCACGTCGTACCAAAGCATAACAAGGTTCTAATTCAAGTATGGGATCCTTCCTTAGAATTTCCCCACGTATTTGTTCAAATTCACTGTCTAAACCAGCAAGGAAAATATGCACCCTCATACGTTGAACTGATTTTCGATATAGTTCAACATCTTTTCTTTTTCCATAATCACCTTATCACGGTGATCTAGCTCACTGAAGATTTCTACTAATTCCCCATAATAGATAGGAGTGGTCTACCATTTTTACTGGAGAGAAAGCCCTTTGATTTAAGATATAAATTTGTAGTTCATCTGCTCCATCATAGAAAGCCTTAGAAACAACATCCCGAGGATCTCACGAGCGGTAGGTAAAAGAATATATCGTTTCATTATTTCGGTGACATAGACATTAATAGCCATCTCTTGACCTTTTGATTTTCTCGCGTACCATTTATCATACTTGTCATCATTTTTAGATGGGCGGAGACGTCACCGCGAATAAAGGAGATCTTCTCCTTCTCGAGCAATATGCATCTCAATGATTTGAGACCACAGATCATAATTTGATTCATCCAAAGTAATTCTGCCTTGAACGATGACCCATCGGATTGAAAAATAATTGTGTCGGAAGGTTTTGTGGTTTTAGAATTTTAGATATCTGAATCTCCCATGGTTCAATACTAGATACAAGGATCCTTAACCTTGCTCGATCATATCAAGATTGAACCAAAATAGAGAGATTCATTGATTGAGTGTTTAGATAACAAGAATACAATGTTTTTGATATTTTTGGATGATTACAAATGATACTACAAATGCCTATTTATAGGCTTACAAAGAGAAGAAGAGAAATATGCCTATGGAGGCTAACAACTATGCTTATGGAGTCTAACAACTATGCTTATGGAGTCTAACAACTATGCCTTTGGAGGCTAACAACTATGCCTATGGAGGCTTACCTTATATTCTTTGTTTCTAGAATAATCTACATGTTTAGAACATGTTTAGAAGTAATTCTAACACCTTACACTCAAATTCCATGTTTGTTATCAAAGCAGCCAATCAAGTCTTCGAATTTGACTGAGCCTACAGCGTTTCATTTAAGTTATTCGCACTGTACTTTTCCAACCATTGATTTTTCAACAGGACTTCTCTCTACGCTGTTCCTGTCTTGCACTAGTCTATTCTTCTTTACAAGTCGGTCTGGGAGTTATATAGCTTCATAACCCTCCTCTTCTCACATTACGTTTCCATAGATTCATATACATTTACGGGGAGGACGTCTGACAGGATTCTTACTTGTTTTAGTCACTGCATTTGCTTTGCTTCGTCATGCAACATTGCAACCTCTGACAATATTGATGTCTTAAACACATCAGGTCAATACGCTTCAAGTAAACTTGAAACTCTGCCTTGATTATTGTCACAACCGAAAGGAAGAAATCCTATCACTATGAACAGTTACCCGGATACCTTTCTTCGTAGACCCCATTATCTCAGATATCTTACAAGCATGTGAAAGCATATTATAAAGCAAAAGTCTTCTCCCTTGTCTCACTAATAACTCGTTGTTCTTGATCTGTATAACTTCAGCAGCAAATTTGTTTGCCCCATCAAATAAGCAAAGAAGATCGTACTCCGGAAGAATTATAATTGTTCTCGTACTCCAGCACCGTGCTGCGTGGTTAAAGATTGACAAGAGAAGTTGATTTGATGTTGCACTGAAATCACACAAGCATAATTCCCCATCTATTTCTCTCCACGAGGTTCCGTGGTGCTATACTTGTGTCCTCCAGGTTCCAGTGTGCTAAATTCTCCACTCTCAATATTGAACGACATGATAGAATCAGAGAATGGAGGATGAAGCCCACTGTTTAACCAAGAATAATGCTCTCGATCAATCATCCAGTATAAGTTCCCTTTCACGATAACAGGAGGTCCGTATCTACATGGTGGATAAGAAAATCTTATTAGAAAGCAAATAAAAAATATAAATATTGGTAGTTGTGTCGTTTGGGAATAAGCTTTCTGTAAATAAAAAGAAGATTTGTACAGCATTATGGCCGCAACCAAACAGTTGACTAAGTGGCAGTTGAAGTATTTTCTTTTCTAGATAAAAATAATGTATTCAACCAAAACAGCATATCTTTTGCCTCTGGTTGTTGCTGCTCAGACAGGTGATCCCATTGTTATTTTGCTATTTTATTTGGGTTTGCTTAAACAATATAATAAAACTTGAAATTCCTCCTGTTTTTACAGCAATCGGGAACTAACTCTGACAAGCACAGAGAAATATCACTAAAGATTCAATAAATAAAAAATAATGGCTCAACACTTTATAAAGAACTTTATAAACAAGGATTAATCCGGGGCCTCAAATAATAATCGGGAGCCTCACCAGTTAGTCTCCCAATAGCATTTTTGGGCTACCTCTTATCCGAATTTTTCGAAATGGCTAAATTACCCTAAATTACTAGTATTAATTAAGTTGATTAGTTAAGTTATACTCCCTCCGTCCTATTTTACTTGCCAAAATTGAGGATTTTTTTGTCCTAAATTACTTGCCAAGTTTCATATTTTTCCATTTTTTATCCTAATTTACCCCTCTGTTGGAATCAGTTCATATTATTGAGAACTGTGTAACTCCATTTCCTATACACAATTTTAAATTCTCCTCTCTATATATCATTTATCTTTTTTATTTATTTTGAATTCTTCAAGTAAAGACCAGAAAACTAGATATGTAAAAACTATGTATCATAAATACTATCTTGGGGTAATTTTGGAAAAAAATCTACTCTCTCTACATTTCTTAATCTGTGTGCAAAAACCAATTTTGGTAAGTAAACTAGGACGGAGGGAGTATTAGTTGTTAATTAGTTAAGTTAGATAAAATCAGTTTTCTCCCTCTCTCTCTCAACTATCTTCGGTTCCATTGACGACACTAAGAAAAAAAAATAAGTTACAGTTAAAGGGTCGTCCACCCAAGAATCCTAAATCATAACGATTTTTCATATACATGTAGAGAGTATGAAAAATCGTTAGGATATATGAGGAGGGAGATAACGATTTTTCATCTGCATGTTATTTATATGAAAAATCGTTAATGTATAAGGTGTAGGAGATAACAACCATTTTTTTTTTGACGCGAAAAGGGCAAATTCAATTGAAAAAACAAGGATGTCACCAAGAGTGACACCAAAGTTACAAAAAAAGAAAAAGAGAAAAAAGAAAAAGGAAAAGGAAAAGAAAACAAGCTCACTGAGGAGCAACAAACAACCTCCAAACAAGAAGGTCAAAACACAAGCTCTAACAAGAGCTGTCTAAAAATCAGCAAAAAGAAACACAAGTTATCACTCTTCAAAATCGACATTTTCATCTTGAAACGAGCATTTGACTGCCTCAATTTGCTCATCATAGTCAGAATCCGAGTCGAAATCTCTCATACCATCAGTATCCTCGATCAAAGGCATTTCCATATTAGATTTAGCATGACTCTCCAATAAATTTCTACACATAGATCTCTCCATAGGATGGGCAGAGATACCCAATAACCTATTAAAAGCGATTTTGGAATCTATTTCGGCCTCACTAATAGCAGCAACTGAATTGGAATCTATTTTGGCATCCTTTTCTACAAGATTTTTTTTCTTCTTTTTTCAGATTGTAACTCGACTCAAGTCCACTTGCATTGGGAGAACAACCTTCGGGTTCTCCTTCTGAGAAAAATCAGTAGACGAAATTGGAGTTGAATAATCATTATCCACTAAACTAGACTAAGCACCCTTAGCATGGTCTTCTTCTATTCTTGCTTCTTCAACTCCAGCATCTGAAGAGTTTGACCTTCCCAAATCTGTGCATTCATAGGGGTTCAACTCACAAATGGCAACTTTCTTTGGTTTTAGCTTCTTTCTAGTATTCTTCTTGTTTTTCTTTTTTCTTCTAACGTAGGTCCATTCTGGAGTCGTAGCCAGCAATTCTAAAGCTCCGCCGCCACTCCCACTCACACAACCTTCTACAGAGACTTGTAAAGGTTGTTCACAAGCCGCCTCCACCTCATGCTCTTCATTAGTTAACTGGGAAGAATTATTCGCACCTGGTATAGGCTGCACGCCGGTACTTGCATGAACATCAGTGCTTGTCCCCTTTACCGGAGGAGGTATCTCGACTTTACTAGCCACATTTGATATGCCTTGCTTCCCTGGTGATTTACATGAACGAGAAATTGATGCTGCTTGTTTCATGGTCTCTCCACCTTTAGTCTTTTCTGTACTGCTTGTCAGAGCAACATGAGAACCCTTGACACTTGTCTCCTTTGCTGGTGAAGATAGTTCAACAGATGGAGTTGAGTCCTTTGCTCCTGTATTTGAAGTATTTGCATCTGGATTTGTAACACCAGGTCCTTGCTTCTTGCCCACCATTTCTGCCCCTGTGTTAGTCGATCCCATTGAAAGAATTTCTACTGGAATGGACTGCATTTTTTTCTTAGGATTCCACTTGGGCCTTGTATTCTTTGAGCATGATTTTGTAGAATGCCCAAACACCTTGCAAGAATCACATTTTCAAGGTGTCCATTGATACTCTACTTGGAGTTCTAGAGCAATTTTTCCATCAATCAAAACAGGGATGCTATCAGGGTAAGAAAAGTTTAGATCAATTCCTATACAGACTCTCGCGAAGGCTAGTCTATCCTGGTTAATTGTACAATCATCAGCATATAGAGGGTTTCCTAAATAGCTTGCAATCATACCTAAGCCCTCATCATCCCACATATGTAATGGTACTCCAAAAATCATAACCCAAATTGGTACATATTTTATCATTGTAATTGAATTTTCAAGCAATTGAGTCCATGGTCTCAAAGCAAAAGGTTTCCCTGTGATGAAAATAGAACCTGTTTCTAGAACTAGATTCCTATCTTCTTCTTCCTTGAATTCAAAAATGAAAGCAGAGTTATTGTAAAGTTTAATGGATACCTCTTGCTTAAACTTCCACCTCTTGGTAACAACAATTTTTACTGCCTCAAAGGATAGTCGATTCCCCACAAAAAATCCCACCACCTTATTAGCACATTTCTTCATCCCTGCATATAGCTTTTCTGATTGAGCATTTACTTGAACCTTCCCATCAACCTCAACTGGAGGAGTATACTTCAAAGGATTTGAAACTGCGGCTCTAGGATTAGGGAATCGCCCTCTCCATCCTTGATTAATTCCCCCCTCCTTGCATGTTCCTTAGCTAAGAGGAGGAAAGTCCAGAGACCCAAAGCTTGTTCCATCTTCAATCGAAGAACTTGAGACACCCTTGTTCAGATTTGACGATAATGGTTGAGATTGAGATGGAAATCGATTCTCCATGTTTAAAAAAAAAAACTAGATCTGGAAATTCGCCTTGCTCGTCGCCTGCCACGTCATCGCTCACTCTCTCTCCTCTTTAAGGGCAAGTGATGAAAAATTAATGTTTTTTTTTTTTAATAACGACCATTTTTTTTTGGTTTAAGATTTTTTTCCCCAAGAATAGAATCGTCGATATATTATAGAACCAATTAACGACCCTACTATGACGACCTCTTTTTATACACTAACGATTCTATATGACTAAAAACTATTTCTCTAACCAAAGAAATGGAAGGGTCGTCACCTTAAAATGGAAGGATCGTCATTTTAAAATGGAAGGGTCGCCGTGGTATAACAAAAAAATAATAACGACTATTGGCTAGGTCGTTTATGTATGGAAAAAAATGGTAACGATTCATAGTAGGGTCGTTAATTGATACCAATAGGAACTAATCTAACTTATAGGGCCGTTAATTGATAACATTTGCTTCCACAGTTACCCAATCGTTACCCAATAGGAATTTGTAACTTATAGGGTCGTTATTGTAAACGACTCAGCCATACAATAGGAATGATAATGATTCTATTTGGCTACTCTATTCACAGTATGGTCGTTAATTGATCAACTCATACAGTCGTTTGTTTATGTATGGAGAAGAATGATAACGATTCTTTATGACTCACAAATTATAGTTACAACTCTATGTATATATAACTAATAATTTTAAGGAGTCGCTAACGACCCTATTAATTTTAAGGGAAGGGTAAAATGATACTTTCAACCACATTTTGGAAGCCCCTTATAATTTTTGGTGTGAGTATAAATTTCGTGAGGCCCCAATTATTATTTGAGGCCCCCAATTAATCCTTGTTTATAAAGTGTTATAGTGCACGCCCAGTAAAACGCTTCAAGTAAACTTGGATCTCTGCCCTGATTAATATTAGTGTAATATTATTATTATCTATTGTCACAAACGAAAGGAAAAAATCCTGTCAGTATGAACAGTTAATCGGATACCTGTCTTCGTAGACCCCATCGTTTCAGAGATCTTACACGTATGTGAAAGCATATTATAAAGCAAAAGTCTTCTCATTTGTCTCACTAACAACTCGTTGTTCTTGATCTTTATAACTTCTGCAGAAAATGTGTTTGCCCGATCAAACATGTAAGGAATATCGTACTCCGGAAGAATTATAGTTCTCACACTCCAGCGCCTTGTTGCGTGGTTAAAGATTGACAAGAGAAGTTGATTTAATGTTGAATTGAAATCACACAGGCATAATTCCCCATCTATTTCTGACAAGTGCAATTTACTAATTCTCAACATTCCATCACTAAACTCTCTACGAGGTTCCGTAGTGCTATACTTGCGTCCTCCAGGTTCCAGCGTGCCAAATTCTTCAGTCTCAATATTGAATGACATAATAGAATCCGAGAAAGGAGGAATAAACCCACCGTTTAACCAATAATAATGTCTTCGATCAATCATCCAGTATAAGGTCCCTTTCACAATAACAGGAGGTCTGTTTCTAGATGGTGGATAAGAAAATATGCCGACGTCTCTCCTTGTTTTAGTTCTTAAACAATATGCGATGTAGTTACAATATTTTCCAAAAGTAGTATAATACAACAATTCGTAATCCTTTCTAATTGGGTTGAAGTATAAACCGCATGCATGCATATGCTTATCTTTCATAGTTAGTTGTTCCCCTGTTATAGGATTCCACATATAGAAAGTTTTAGGGAAGCCGATCAAATTGGCAAACATAAGAAACCCATCATAGGAACCCAAAAGAAAGTTTGGATAGGTAGCAGAAACAAACCGCGATCTCGTGAATTTTTCCTCAATCCTCCCAAACTCTTTGTCCATATAATATAGCTTTGTAAATTTGCAATCAGTTTCTGAAGAAAGCTGAACAACTATTACTGAAGTAGATCGTTGATGTTGCATGTGAGTAAAAGATGTGGTAGTGGTTAAAACTTGTAAAGGTCTCGACACACGTTGACACCTGAAAATACACTTAGCAGGAAGTCTACTGAGTATGTCTAGGATGATATCAGAAGGGAGATCAACGAAATCATTATATGGTGGAACATCAACTGCCGCGAAATCAATCCTAGGTACTATAACCGGGAGATGAGCAGGGAATTGAGGGTCATGATGATGAACAGTTTTACTACTACCTGTTATATGCAGTAAATGAAGTAGTAGCTTACCCCCCCCAATTAGTGGGATTAATCCATGCCATCTGCGTAAGAGGACTGATAGTTTTCATCTGTAGTTAATAGAGAAAATAAAGAAGATGAGTAAACCAGATCCTAGCTTATTAGAAAGCAAATAAATCAAATCGGTCAGTCACAAATTACACATATATGTCTCCTCTATTACTACATACCACTTCACAAATAAAACTACAGTCAAGCTGCTTTTAGACTCCTAACAATTTGCCCTCTCCAAATGACCCTTCAAAGGGGAAACAGCCCTCCTAGCCAGCTATTTATATAATTCTAGTCCTTGCCTCTTCTATCAATGGCTTAAAGTTAATCCGTAACCCACTGGGTTAAGGATTAACCTGATATTCTTAAAAAGAGTGTGTACAGGGACTTGGTCAATGTAGATAAAGCAGAAACTGTAATAAGCTAGCAGAACAAACAAAGAAAATAGGAGCCACATTTTAAATCAATTTGTTCACAATAGTCTGGCTGCAGCAGTAGTGCAATATCAATGTTCGGTGAACCATATACAAACTACATATAATTTCTTAAGCAGATGGAAAACGAATACATCCTTGAAAATATTGTTTGAGAATCAGTTTTGATTAGCTACCTGAAAGGATAATTATCATGCGGACAAAAAAAAACTAACAGCAAAATTATGATTGCGAGTATATGCAACAGCAACACCCTTGTTTTCCTTCTTTTTCAAAGGCTGAATGCAATCGAAATCCAACACTATACCATGGTGGATGATGTTTTACTTGGTGATAAAGAGGGAAACTTGTACTCTAAAAGTGGTGTTGAGCCAACCTATAGATAACACCATTACTAGTATTGCCACATTCAACAATCTAGTAAGACCTAGTCTAAAAGTGGAAACAGTGATGTCAAAGTAGGAGCTGTTTATTGTGTGATTAATATTGCCTTGTACCTGAAACTGAAAGCAGTGTCGAAGGAAGCTTTGGAGATTGATTCTCTTAAATGACTCTATTGTGTGCAGGATGATGATTGAACTGTCAGACCCAACTCTTAAGTTTTCTAACCCAAGAAAATTGCGCTCTAAGATAAAATCAAATCCAACTCTATTTGAAACGAAATCAGTAGTGTGAAAATAAAATGAGTGAATGATTAGATGTATGTACCTTGAATGTTTAGAAGAACACTGCATCCACCAATTGCACTGCACATACCAATTGCAAATTTTGAGAAACCCACAGAACTATTAGTCCAATGGAATTGAAAAATCTTAATTAGAACTAAATTGAACGAAAAATAGAAAACCCAGGCTTTTAATCAAACGAAATTTAAATCACGATGTCAAATATTGGTTTTTATCAGTTTGCTTCGTAGATAGAAAATTACCTATTGGGTTTTTGGATTATCGAGTTGGCAATGAGATTGAAATCCGGAAACCATCTTTTGGGTACCTAAGAACAAAATTTTGGGAAGACAACATACAGAGAGATCTGAGCAGTTGTGGATGACGAATAGGGCGAATACGGGTTTTTCGTTTGTTCGTGGATTAAAATGGAAGTGGGGGAAGGCTTTTGGGAGGCTTCCTAGAGGAAGGCTATTATTGGGGCGTCACACTCCAATAGAGGGGCTTCATTTGGATTTTTAGTGTCCAGAAAAGTGGTTATGGGATATCCTAACACCAAAATAAAATGTCTAGATTACCCTTGAACTAAAATAAAAACTTAAAAACCTAATCTTCTCAATCAACCTTCATACCAAAATCTTCATCCTCAACAACCGATTCAAGCAACTGAAGAATCAAAATTTCAAACTCCTCAACAACAACCCATGGTGTATGTTAGGTGTAATCGAACAAACCCATCTTTGTTTACTCGTTTTTGTGCTTAAAATAGGTTAGATTGAATGAAATCGAAGTAAAATTAGGTTTCATTTACGTTTCATTTGGTGTTACGTCTGGGTTCGGGTCTAGGTTTCTAAACGTAAAATTTGATTATGAAGAACTTACGTCTAGGTTTAATTGAATTCAACCGTAAAATTGGATTTGCATGTAGTCTTACGTCTAGGTTTAGTTGAATCAAACCGTAAAATTGGATTTGAATGAGTTACGGTTGGGTTTGTCATGCCACTTTACCAACCGTAATTAATCTTTTTCCTTATTGAAAACCAATTACGGTTAGGAGTTCATCCAAACCTAACCGTAAATATGGATTACGGTTGGAAACGAATCTCAACCCAACCGTAATTTGTATTTACGGCCAGGTTTGCATTAATTCCAACCGTAGAATTTTATTTGCATGTAGTTTTACGTAGGTTTGGATAGTTTACGTAAAAGCTCATTTTACGTCTAGGTTTGGATAGTTCCAACCGTAGAATCTCATTTTACGTCCAGGTTCCTTTTCATTCCAACCGTAGAATCTCATTTTACGTCCAGGTTTCTTTTCATTCCAACCGTAGAATCTCATTTCTCTATTAACTAAATAAGGATTTTTTGGTCATTATAAAATTATTTGAGATAAGGGGTTTTTGAAATTACTTATGGGTGACCCGTTTTTGTCCTATTAGGTGACGCCCCTCTAATGGAATGTGACGCCCCAATAATAGCCTTCTTCTGGAGACAACTCTTATGGTTTGCAGGGGTGCTGGTTTGACAAGTGCCGGCACATATGCATACCCAACTCCGGCCATGGTACTGTTAGTAGCTTATTCCAAATGGACAGACAACACCAAAACTCGAACGATCCAGAAAAGATTACATACTCGGAAATGGTCTAATTTTTTATTTTATTTTTGAAGCATGAATATTATTAAAACTCGGAAGTCTATTACACGAGGGTATGTGATACCCAAAAATTCATCAGTTAAAATTGGAATGGTGCGCCATGAATCCAAAGATTCGGATCAGAACCGCATCAAGGAGATATGTTGGAGTCCAAGGTGGGAAGACCTCCCTTCAATGCTTTTCTCAAGAAAAGTTGTACTTTTGATGGACACGCTTGAGTCCGCATAATACATTAGTTTTTCTCAAAAACATACAGTAATGGACGAAAACGATAGCCTGTGGCCCATATACATATTGTAGTTTCTAAGTTGAAATTAGTTCCTATCAGCATAATACAACTTGCACCAAGATATTTCCACAAATTTATTTACTGCTAGTCTTAGAGAACCGTAAAAATGGGCATTACTGAATTGCAGAACAATGTATCCAAAACCAATTCAGGATGCAGTTAGGAATTGTTTAGTAGCTTGAAAATCTCCATCAATCTCCTCAATAATGTTCCCTAGAGTGAAATCGACATACCCCGCAAGCCTTAACCTTACACTCAAATTCCATGGCTGTCATCAAAGCAGCCGATCAAGTCATCGAATTTGACTAAGCCTACCGCGTTTCATTCAAGTTATTCACACTCTACTTTTCCAACCATTGATTTTTCAACAGGACTTTTCTCTACGCTTTTCCTGTCTTATACTAGAGTCTAGTCTTCTTTACAAGTCGCTCCGGGGATTATATAGCTTCCTAATCTTCCTCTTCTCACATTACATTTCCATAGCTTCATACACATTTACAGGGAGGACCTGCAGAGATCACAGAGTTGGAGAGAGCTAGAGATGACTTCTAATATGGGTCTGACAGGATTTTTACTTGTTCTCGTCACTGCGTTTGCTTTGCTTCATCTTGCAACCTGTGATACACATATTGTCTTAGACTCACAAGGATGGATAGAACCTACCCAGGCTAATGAAAATGTCTATAGTACCTGGACTGCTGGCAAGAAATTCAAAGTCGATGACACCCTAGGTAAGCTACTTAATTTCTATCCTGCGATTTCACTGATGGTGTTTTCTTCGCTCCTGCGTGAGTCGAAACTTCCAAGTCATTCTTGTTCTCCTTTAAAAGACTGTCCTAATACAGCAAACTGTAAAAATCCATAAAAGAGAGTAAGAGCTAGTTTTATATGTTGGTTTTGCTTCTCAATAGATCTGTAGAAATTTTGCAGTTCCATTATCTAACTATTCTCTCCGTATGTGTTTCGCAGTCTTTAACTTCCGAACAGGAGCACATGATGTGGCTGAAGTATCAAAGGACCAATTTGATAACTGCACCGACCCGAACCAAAACTCCGTCAAGACAGAAGGCCCTGCAAATATCAAGCTTACCTCGACTGGCCTACACTATTTCATCTGTACCATCGGTCCGCACTGTGAAAACGGACAGAAATTAGCCATCAATGTCACTAAAGATTCTGAAACCGATACTCCATCTGTTTCACCTCCCACCAACACTCTGCCTATTACTCCTACTCCACGCAATTCTGCTTCACACACGGCTACTGGCAGTTTCGCCCTGGCTATGTTGTTCATTTCCACTATTTTCTTACATTAGAATGATAAGTTCTCAATTTCACAGCAGATTTTCTATTTGAGATCCCGGGAGTTTACTAGGATATCCAGTACAGTGCCAATATATGTAGAGCATATGTTGACGGGTGTAATTGTTATTTTTTATTTGAAAAATAATGTGGCTAGATCTCTAGCTCATCAGATTGACTACAATACGATAGTGATACTACTTATTTCGTATCCATTTTGTTGCTAAACTCTCTCCCCTGCACTCTGCCAACATCACCTATAACAAAATCTAAAAGATGAAAAAGGTTCTACATGACATACTTATCCGACATAGAAATTAATCTCATTACCCAATATCAAAGAAATAATCTATAACAGTTCTAGGAGAGAATGTTTTTAAGTACCTGTCAGGAACTCCTCTCCTCCGAGGTATGAGAATCCCACCAACCATCTTTCCTAATGCGAACAATAAAAAATAACCTAGCTGCATCTACAAAAGAAGGTCGGACCTATAACAAACCAAGCGCATATTGATCAAAGAATAAAGAATCTCTAGTTGGGAGATGTACAGGATCCATCTACTTCATTTGAAATGATAGCTACAAGATTAAAGAATAATCTTATCTCAAGGGTAACTTAAGTCAATTTCTTTGTTTACATGACTCGAGCCTGTAATCAATTCTGTCCATCAAACCAAGAATGTTGGAACCCATCTCATAAACAACCATCATATGGAACAATAATGAAAAATAAACACTGAATTACTAAGTGCATCAAGACTCCAACAAAGAGGATAAGACTCTCCGGCCCAAAGAAATAGGATACATTTATGCAGTATACATGGCATCCTACTGAAATTTGAAGTTTTTGAACCTTCATTTTTTTTTTGCCTGCTCCAAGTCCTTGAATCTGGGGCAGAGCTTACAGTAACTCGGCCAGCACCAATTTACCCGCAGCACTGTGAGCTAGGCCAGAATTAAGCCAATTATGCAGTGGCGATTCTGGACCTAAAATTCCAGCTACCACACCGTCACTAATCTGGGGAACTCTGCCATGTATACTATATAAATGTATAAAGTGCAAGTGAAGTGCAGTGCTACTTAAATTAAGCAGGTGTAAGTGAAGTGCAGGTATGACTTGGGCGGAAAATGTGTTCAGAAGCGATTCAGGATGCAATTGCAGTCATCACTTGCACCCTGTTAAAAATCTCTAATCACCAGGTATTGCAGAACTAAGTAAGAAGAGTTCAATTCCTACTAGGTATTATAGTCCTTTAGGGGCTGTGCTCTATGAGGACAACACAGGATTTTTGGCACAACACCCTTATCACCATTTTGGGCGCCAGTTGGCATGTGGGGGCAAGTGCCCCCACTCATCTGTACCTGGTTCCGCTAAAATTGGGACAATTGAGAGAAGATTAATATGGCTCTTGCACAAAGAAATGACATGCACATATGGAGAAATGGTCTAAATTCATTTCTAATTTCCAGCAAAAAAAATGCAAATTATCAGCGAAATACATAGCTTGATCATGAATGGCCATTTATCTTTGCCTAGTTGATGAAGAATTTGCTTCTTCACAGTTGATGACAGTTCAGTTTGACTGATAAATTATGCGATGCCATTAGTCTCAGTCTTTACCCTTAGGAACTTGCACCAAGAATTTCCTCATTATTTTACCATACCCCAAAAGCGGGTCTAAGTGAAGTGTAGGAGGTAATGAGGTATGACTTGGATGTAAACAGAACAATGTGTCAAAAATAAATTCAGGATGCAGCTAGCTTGATAATCTTCATCGAATTTCTTAATAATGGTTCCCCAGATTGAAATCATCATACCCCACAAGCCTAACCTTACACTCAAAATTCATAGACGTTATTACAGCCAAGACTTTTGACGGTCAAGCCGATCAAGTCATGGAATATGACTAAACCTACCATTTCATTCAAGCTGTTCACAGTTTCACACGGTACTTCTCCAACCATTGATTTTTCAGCAGACTTTCTCTATGCCCTTATACTAGCCCAGTCCTCTTTACAAGTCATTGGGAGATTATATATAGCTTCAAACCCTCCTATACTCACATTACATTTCCATAGCTTCATACACATTTACAGGGAGAACCTGCAGAGATCATTGAGTTGGAGAGAGAGAGAGATGACTTCTAATGTAGGTGTGACCAGTTTCTTACTTGTTTTCGGCACTTCATTTGCTTTGCTTCATCATGCAGCCTCTGAGACATAATGTCTTAGAGACATTAGGATGGAGAGTACCTGATAATGTAGATGCCTATCCTAACTGGGCAGCTAGCAGGAAATTCAAAGTTGGTGACACCCTAGGTAAGCCACTTAACTTCTGTCCCAGGATTATAGAAATAGTGTTTTCTTCACTCTTGTGAGTCAGAACTTTTGTTTCGTTCTTCTCCTTTACAAATTGTCCTGACACAGCAAACTGTATTCATCCAGAAAAAACAGCAAGAGCATGAATTATATGTTGGTTTTGCTTAAAAGGTCTATCGAAATTCTGCAGTTCAATCATCTAACTTTTCTCTACATATCTGTTTCGCAGTCTTTAATTTTGAAACAGGTCAACATGATTTGGCTGAAGTATCAAAGGAAGAATTTGATAACTGCACTGCAACAAACCAAACCTCCATCATCAGACAAGGTCCTGCAAATATCAATCTTACCTCGATTTGCCCACACTACTTCATCTGCACCATCGGTAAGCACTGTCAATTTGGACAGAAATTAACCATCAATGTCACTGATGATTCTGCAACCAAAACTCCATCTGGTTTCCCACCTACCACCGCCACTGCGCCTGCGCCTGTGCCTACTACTCCAGCCAACTCCGCTTCACACACTGCTACTGGCAGTTTCGCCCTGATTCTGTTGTTCATTTCCACTATTCTCTTACATTAGAATGTGATGTTCTCGATATCAAAAGAGGATTTTCTATCTATGATCTCAGTGATTTTACTAGGACATCCAGTTCAGTGCCAGTCTATATAGAGCATATGATAAAGGTTGTAATTTGTTTGAAGATATAAATGAATAATGCTGCTAGATCTCTAGCTTATCAGTTTCGCTACAATATGATGGTGATACTACTTATTTTGTGTCCATCTTGTTGCTTAGCTCGGCCAAAATCAGCTTTTAGATCTAAAGTACAAACAAAAATCCAAAAGAAGAAAAGGTTCTACATGACGTATTTGTCCAACATAAAAATTTATCTCATCCACCAAAACAAAACAAAAAAATTACATAACAGCTCTAAGAGAGGATGTTTTCAGCACCTATTCCATCACCATCTGCCCTAAGCAATATAACAAACGATGAAAAACATAATTTAGCTATATCTACAAAATCTGGTCAAACCTATACTATACCAGGCAAATATTGGTTGAAGTATAAAGAATCTCTAGCTGGGATCTATATGCCATTTACTTCGTCCAAAATGATGGCTTCACGATTCAAAAAAACTATGATCTCAAGCACAACCTTAATCCATTCTTTATTTTTTTACATGACATTAGCGTAATCAAATTTGTCAATTAAATTATTAAACCAAAAACTCAACTTCATTATGCTGGAACCATTTCATAAACCATCATCTAGAATAAGTATCTCAGAAACGGAAGGAAAAAATATCTGAATGGGTAAGAATAAACATATGAAAGGAAAAATAAAACATTCGAGTTAGCAGCAGGACTCCAACAAAGGGGAGTAGACCCTCCAGCCCAAAGAGATTAGAAACGCATTTTATACAGTCAACATGGAATCCTACTGAAATGTGAAATTCTTGAACCTTCATTTATTTTGCCCACTCCAAGCCCTTGAATCTGAGACAGACCTTACAGTAGCTCAACAGGCTAATACTACTGCAGCACGATGAACTAGGCCAGACATAACCATCAATGTCAGCAGCAATTGTGGACCTGAAACTCCATCTAGTTTCAGAACTACACCTAACACCACCACTGATCTGGGGAACTCTGCTTACCCGGTAGCTGTTGGCAGTCTATCCCAACTTATCTTGTCCATTTCCACTATTGTCCTACACTAGAATCTGTGTCTCCAGAAACCTAGATAATATATTCACTGTCTTTGTTCGTGTATTTTAGTATGATATATATTACTGCAGATCTACATATAGTGCATATCCTTTAAGGTTGCAATTGAGTCTTGTATAAAGTTTTAAGAGAACAATACTGTTTGATTTTCCCTATCAGATTTCTTGGCTAAAATTAGCGACCTAAACACGGCCTATTACATCCAAAAGAATAAATTAACACCAAATTTCACAAATTTCTAAGGAAGTAAATGTTTGTGTAGGCATGTGTTTATACTTTATCGTTCAAAAAGAAACATCAAATATTTAAACAGAATTAATCTAAGATAGTTCCTGGAGTAGATGTTGTGAGTACCTGTAGAAAAAATTCTTTCCTTCCAAGGGTACGAAGATCCGTTGCCATCATGTCCACACACCGATACTACATATAATAGACGAAAAACATATTTAAATGCATTTACAGAAGGTAAGACCTATATTAGAACTAGCGAACACAAATCATGTGAAGATCCTCCAAATGAAATCTGAACTTTAAATTTGTTCCACAAAGCTGGTGATTGTTTCTCAGAGAATGGGACTTGTTTCTTTCTAACTATATACTCAATTTTGTTTATAAAACCAAGAATTCACCTTCTTCTATGTAGGTAAACACTGAACAGATCTCCTAAACAACCTTCATTACAATAATTCAGATAAAAAACACTTAAATATTGAAGAAAAGAACTAACAGATAGAAACATAAGAAGCAATGTAATTTTGACATATAGAACCGAGAACAGTCAGGATAGAGACATAAAATTTGACCTTAACAGAAAAGTTAGACAATGGACAACTGACATTTAAACATCCATGCAAATGAACAACACTAAAATTAGGGGACTCAACCTCAGTTGGAGCATCTCCAAAAGAGCTATCTACTGTGGCGAGCCTTTTTGCTTGAGTAGACAGAAAAATTATAGGTGAAGAGACGATTACTTGTTGCCACTGCATGAAAGCTCTCTACTTTAGATAGCCCATAAAATAAAGATTTCATATACCAATTTAATAACAGATTATGCAGTCACAGTAAAGAGTTGCTAAATTTTTCTTTATTGACTCTACGGTAGCTACAAAACCCCATGTACTGAATCTCTTGGAGACGTTTACAAGCCAAACTTAACTCTGCAGTAACACAACTAACATCAGCAAAAAGTTAGCAACAGGCTACAAATAAAGTTAAACAGAATAATCATTTCTAATTGAGCTTAGCTCTAGAGACAGATACCGCAAAAAATGAATTTCTAATCCAATTTGTTATACACTTTGTCTAAACGAAACTTGGGGCCGCTGAGCTCTTTACACTTCACATTGTTGCAATTGCAAACTAATCAAAAATTAACACAAAAAAAAAAAAAAAAAAAAAAGGAAAAATAGAAGAACTACAACAAGATTCAATGTCAAAGAAAATTCATAGAGATATCTTCTTCGAGTAATCTCAAGATTTCAAAAAATTGATTATATGATTGATTTTCTACTTATCTGGCCTCTTCATTTTACCAAGAAACAAGTCTGGAGGAAAATTTCTCTGTTGAGGATAATGCACATCCTCATCAGAGCTCCTAACAGGTTCTTTCCGCTTCTTACTAGATGACGACTCTAAATGTAAACCCTCACCACCTTCAACAAACCAATTTCTTGTTGAATCCAACGATTCATTAGCACCTTTTCCAGGAAAGAAACAGTACTCCTGAGATTTACCATACTGAATGTTTTCGAATTCTACAATTTGGCGACCACTGGTTCCTGCCCCAGCACCAGAAGCTGATTGAATGCCCAACCGCAAGGATAAATCACAATCAGTCTCAGATGGGTTTTCAGGTTTGCTTGTCATAGATACTTGATTGGTTCTGTTTAAAGCATTCGCAGGTTTGTCAACAGGGAAGAGATTCTTCAAAACACCCGTCACTGGCGCTGCTACATGCGACTGAATGTGAGGCGTGTCAAGAGTAGCAGTGTTAGAATGTAAGTATTGTGAAGTTTGAAAACCAAACTGAGGTCTTATAATTTCATGGGGAGTAACATCATACAAGGGATAAACTCGGCCAAAATTCAGCAAGCGGTTTGCTGATTCGGGAAAATTTTGATTATCTACATGTCGAACGGGAGCCTCTAAGGACAGTGGGACTCCTTGATGAATGGGCTGATGTTGATCTATTGCTGCACCGCTGCAAGATTCCCGACCCAACATATTTGTGTTCGCGGTCATGGATCTTGGGAAATTTACGTGGTATGACATGAATTGTGGATTGGAAGTAGGATTGACAGAAGGAAGTGGCTGCAAATGCGAGGACCCTCCCCCATGGGTTATACTGTCCGGAACTCTTGGAGGTAGGGAAGATGGCTCTTGCTTGTTGGGACTGAGATAACATCTTGGATTAATATTCCTTTGGCTCCTTGAAGCTCTTCTTGGAGTGCAACCCAAAATTAGAGCAGCTGATCAAAATAGGGATAAAGGACAGACACAAATTACAAACAAACACATTTTCCCTTTCCACATTCTATCTACTTGGAATACAAAATGAAGAGAGGTAAGGGGAAACAAAGACATAGAGCAGTACCTTCTATACAAGGCTGTAAATATTCTCCTGTTTCACTACCTTCTTCTCTTCTAATAATCGTATCAATGGCGTCATTCACCCGATCCCATAGGGTTTTAACATCTGCATATTCAACCTAAACACAAAATTTTAATTATTATGCAAATAACAACAGAAAATGAAAAAGCTTCATGATTTTTTGAAAACCCATTGTCCCAATGAGATTACAGAATGAGAAGATTACCTCAGAATTGGCTTTAGAATACATGATTTCTTCAGCTTTTAAGACAACAATAGGTAGTTTTTCTTGCCATTCTCTATTTTTCTTTGTCAAAGAACTATGACAATCATGCACAACTCTGATCAATCAAACACATTGCAAAAATTAACACCCAAATTCAAAAATTCAACAAAATTAGAAACTGAAAACATTCAGAAACAAAGAAAAATTACCTGAAAATTTCTTGAATGAGAGTACCTCTCATGGGTTGATGTCTATCACTATGCCAAGCTCTTCTAACACACTCATATGGTCTTGGACCTGGTCTTGGCATCTTCTTCTTCACCCACTGTATTCTCAAACAAAACCAGCTGAGATTTCAAATTGAAACAAACCCCTCTCTGCAATGAGACAACTTCTTTCTTTGCCCTTCCACTTCCACCCCCACACTCTTTTTTATTTTTCAGCTCTTGAAAATCCCCAACTTTTCAGAGACCCTTTGTTAAAGAAAACCCCTAAATTTTGAAGTGAGGGTTTTTTCACTTTTTCTTTTTCTTTTTGTAGAGACTAGTGAAAGAGAGTTGGTTGGTTGGTTGGATGTTTGTGTTGTTGTGGGGGATGGATGATGGATGGAAATGGAAGAATGGGGTTTTAAATTTAAGCAGATAGGAGCTCTCAATTCATTCATTCATTACTTTTCTCTCCTCCTCCTCTTTCTTTCTTTCTTTCTTTCATCAGTCAATTATTACTATTATTTCATTCAGGGCTCAGAGCAGGAGCTACTAAAACAAGGGAGGGTCTGATGATTGATGGGTTTGGTTTGGTTTTGGGTTATGTCCCCTACATAACACTTGGCTTCAACCCACCACATCATTACAAAAACACACCCCTATACCCTACCCTTTTACAGTGACTTTACAACAAAAACAAAAAGCCATCGCTCTCACTCTCTTTATCTCTTAGACACTCTATACAATCTAGATCTGTAGGCTCTAGCTGCTAGCCTCTTGGATTTAGTGTTGGTTTCTTCTTCTTCTCTCTAGGATCTATCTAGTATATGATCTGGGGAGCCCTAACCATACTTAATAAGATAAGATTGTATGGTGGGAAAAAGTTGATAGATTTTGTTATGTCATTGTCGGTGGCATCATCAGAGTAGCACTCTCCCTGACCTCTCTATACAGTTGAACACTTCCATGGATGTTTTATTTTCTTCTTTTTCTGTGTGTGTATATTTTTTTATCATATTGATTGGATAAGAAATGAGACATCAAGGTGACATTGAACTTGGGGAATCAGAAAAGTCCCTAACCATTAGTTTTTTCTTTGTAAATGAGAGATATCAACGCTAGTCATGTGGTCACTGCTACTGACGAGAAGGGGAGTGGGGGCCTGGTTGCTGTTTGAAAGCTCTTTTTGGAGTTTGAAAGCTAACATTTTTGTTTGCATATTCTTTTTACTATTAGCAATACTGTCTATCAAAAATCAAGATCAGCGAACACTATTTGTGGTATGTAAAAAACATACTTTTTTCTGTTGATGATGATGATTGTACCATATCTGCTGCTGATAGGAAGTAACAATGACTCAAACGTATACCTTATTTACAGCAAGCACGGGGGTCATAATTTCATTCTTATCCAAGATAAAGACGGAGAAAGACAACTCTAAGAGCAATTCCGACAAATGGTCAAGCTAGATGGTCAAAGGGTTAAATCTCGGAGTTTGCCCATCCGGTCTCAAGTAGATTCGTCGATCAACTCAACCTGAAACAATCGAATTAACGATTGTCTGAGGGAAGGCTAAGGCTCGGCTCTGCTTGAGACGACCGTCGTCTTAGATTGAGCTGACCGGTTTTTTTTGAGCAAATAACGGCTAGTTCATCCAACTGCTCTAATTTCATTTTTTTTTAGAGCGTCTCCAACTGAGTATATTGATGTCACCTAGAATTTTAGAAATTTTTACTAAAAAAAACTTCTCCAATAGGGGTTGGATAATTAAAATTTAATGTGATATAGAAGTTTGAGTTTGGAGGTGAGCATGGATTTTTGGAAATTCTCATCCATACCCACGTCATCAATTAATTTTAGTTTTAGTTATTTTTTAGATTTTGTGAATTAATTTTCCGACAAATAATTAACAAATGTATCAACATTAACCTTGGGTCTTTAATTAGCCTGAAAAAACTAAAGAGGTACTAATCTCTCTGAATTTTCATATTATTATTATTCATTATCTTCCTTGCGTTTTCGTATTCTCGCTAATTATTTTGATCTTTCTCAGATTGAAAGAATGAAGCTCAGTTACCAATCTTTAAGGAAGCCTAGCACTTTTTTGGCTCTGAAATCTTTAACGGATGAAGTAAGAAATATCTCTTCATAAATTTTAACAATATATTGTTGCCCCTATTTCTTATCTTCATCTGTGCTCGTAGGAAATCGAAGAGTTAGAACCATTAATACCCGCAAAAATCAAGGAGAAATCTTTGAAAGAGAAATTTGGGAAATCTTCAAAGGATAAATCTGTTGCTCCTTCTAGGGAAAGTCGCCCTCGCAATGAAGAATCTAGCGATCCTCCATTAAAGAAAAGGAAAACTCAACCTTCTTCTTCATCAATTTCTCAACTAATTCGGAAAATCCAAATGTTGATCTTGACGAGGGTTTTGATGTTAGCGGTTTTCCTTCAATAAAAAATTCTTCTTCCTCTCCGATTCTTCAATGACTCATCTATCCGAATTTTTAGCGATATTTCCCACAGCATAACTTGCAATGATGAGGATGAAGTTATTGACAAGACATCCCAAGCTCTCGCTAAAGTTTGTGATGCCCCTATTCTGGCGGATAATGATTCTCTTCAAGGAATCTCAAGATCGCTGACTCCCAGTCTCTTGAATTCTCTTGGTGCTTTGGTATGTTTTCATTTCCTCAGTTTATTTATATATTTTCTCCATTGGTAGATCTTAATTTATATTTTTCTTTCGCATGTTGGAAGAGCTTCTTTTGATGTTGCTTCTGATTTAGATAAAAGATGTGTCAACTCTGAAGAGAAAGCTGCTAAACTTCGCCAAGATAAAGAGAAATTATAATCTGAAGTTATTGAACTTCGCAAGAAGAATAAACAGCTGGAGACTGAAGCTTCATTTGATAAGCAAAAGATCTCTGATCTTGATAGAGCTAACCAACAACTTTATGGTATGACTGATGTCCTTTCTCTCTTAATTCCTTTTACTCTATCGCAGCTTATTCAAGCGACCACTTTTAACTTGCAGATATTTATGGTCTTACTGAAGAGGCTATACTCTTTCAATCTTTCCCTGAACCTGTAGATGATCATACTCTTCTTGCATGTCTTAATAATTCCTTAAGTAATTTCTCAGATGATAAGATTAAATCCCTTTACATAGATGAACTTAGATCCAAGCTTAATCTCTTAAAAATTGAACACAGATTCAATTTAGGTTTGACTGACAAATATAAGCGATTTTATCTTGATTCAAAGAAAGAAATAGATAGATTAAGACAAAAAATTAGCGATCTCATTGACGAGAAAGATCTTGCTATCAAGAAGGGATCCAAAACCCTAGCAGACTTTCATAAAACTCTCCTTGACGTTCAAATGGACAGAGATAAACTTATCCGCAAGAATGAAGATCTTCTTGTGAGGGAGACTCAAGTTCGATCTCGTCTCCTTATTAATAGCGATGATGAGTTTGCTTGGGCTGCGAAGGTTCTTGACAATGCCAGGAATGACTTAGGTGTAAATGTTAGCCTTCAAGTTGAACAAGCGGCCTTAATTAGAGATATGATTTCTGAAAGAGAAGGTTGTTTGTTGTTCTTCTTCTCGTTATTTTCTTGTTTTTATTACTCTTCTTTACAAAATTTCTAACTTGTCGTCATATATTTTCGTAGGAGCTGAAAAAAGATATCTTGAAAGAATTGGGGAACTTGAAAATGAGAAGAATCAGATCGTAAATACTCTTATTGCTCGCAATAATAAATATTCACGATTGAAAGAGCAGTTTGACATTACCACCGCAAACTTCAATAGATCTCTCATTGTTGTTCGTAATGATTCTGTTACGTTGGTCTGCAATGATCATGGAATTTCTCCTTCTATATATCCTGATCTTGCAAAGGAAACTCCCGCAGTAATCCCAAATCTTAACATCTCTGATAGTGAAGCTGAGGATTCTGACGAGGATGAAGGTGATAATGATAGTGACGAAGGAGAAAAATCTGGTGGAGGAGAAGAATCTGATAAGAATGAAGATAGTGATGATAATGATGAAAGGGAGAACTCTGGCGATGAAGAGAAGTCTGATAAAGAGGATGGCGATGGATCTAGCTATCTCTTCTTTTTCCTTCTATCTTCCTTGTATATTTATTTTCTTCTTTCTGTAACATTGCTATGAGTTTCTCCAATTTTGTGAATTTCTTTTGCTTCTACCTGTATGAATTAGAAAACAGTTCTTTTTCTGCAAGTCAATAAATCAATATAATTATTATTCTTTAACTTTCTGTGTGCATTTATCTATGCAATTTTTATATGATATATCTATGCAATTTTTATATGATAGATGAATAATACCTTCATCGTTCTCATGCATTCCCATACTTGCCTCTATTATTCATCTGCAATATAAAAAATTGATTAAAGATTAGATATTAATGGTAAATAAAATTTGCTTTAATATTGGCGATCTTATTACCAGCAATAACTGCGTGAAATCGCAATTCTCGTAACATCTGCGAGTATTATCGCAGTAATCTTGTGGTCTTATTACGCCTTCCTAATTAAAGGTCTTGCTTTGCCACGCTCCTTCTTTCTGCGACAAAATCGCAGGACGTCTTTACATTTGCATTTATTGACCCATTGATCTTGCCTTATCTTTCTTCTTTGATTGTATTGCGACAATATGACAAGTCTAAGCTCTCTCGCGAGATCAAAGCCTCGTGACATTGCCGTCTTGCGATGAAATCGCAGGACGTCTTTACACTTTCATGCAAAAACCCATTGATCTCATCTTAACATTTTTCTTGTGGCTTGTTGCCTCTGTATCATTTACGTCACGCGACAATATGACATGCCTAAATGTTCTTGCGATCATACAGCCACATGACATTGCCGTCTTAAGACACTTATCAGCTCCCTAATGGAGGGTGCCGCCCTCATCTTCCCCATGGTTTCCCCTTCAAGGAGGGAACATCGGCCATACAAGACTAGATCCTCCTATCCAGATTTACCAACAACCAGCTGTTTTCGCAGCCCCTTGTCCTTTATGCCTATATGGCTTATAGTTACAAGACTTCACCCTAAGTGGGGTTTTCTTTAGGCCAAGTGCATCATAGCCAAGACTTACCAAGAATGGCAAGGAAGTTTCGTACGCCCTTGGAACCATTGGCTCAACCGTGTACCTCGGAGCCTTGGTCATACTTTGCACTTCTTGGAAGAGATTCTAAGTCGTCCAACCAGGGTATAACCATATATAGTTGGAAATCCAAGATCTCTCTCCCGGATAGGTTTTCTTTAACCCCAACATCTGCGTGACTCAGGATATAGCAGCGGTATAACCTTACCCCTGAATCATGTCAAGAGATACCCCCTCCTATGACGCGCTATTAGGTCTTACATTTGCCTCTTGCGAAATTTTATTCGCGAACTAGGGTGCACGCCATAAAGGTTCGTCCCATTCTTTAATCTTTGCGAAATTTTATTCGCGCTTCTCGCGAGTATTGTAACTCTGATAGAATTTCATAACTTTGATCTTCTTTGTTTTTGTAAAATCTTGAAATTGTTTCAAGCAGAATATTCTGTTCAATTACATATTTTTCAAACAAATCATTCATAGAGTTCTCTAAGGTTTATCATTTTACCTCTCTACTTACATTTTTCTGATTCTGCTTTTTTGCTACGTTTTACCGTTGTATCTTTTTCTGCGAGACGCTCGCCATCAGCTTTCACATCCTCTTTCCGCTCTATTGCATCAATCATTAACCTTTCACATCTCTGTTGTTGTTTGATTTTATACTTCCAATTGCTATTCTTTTCAGCTCTTTCTTCGCAAGACTTCATATAGATTTCATAACATTTCTTGCTTTCTCCCTAATCTCCTTTAATAACTCCAACACCTTTAGGATGAGGAAATTTGATACACTGGTGATAAGTGGAGGCTACACCCAATATCCCGTGTAACCAAGGTCGTCCTATCAAATCATTTTAAGGTGATTCGATGTCCACAACGCAGAATAAGATTTTTAAAGATATTCCTTTTAACGGTATCTCCATTTCAATTTCCCCTTTGGTTTGTTAGCTGTACCGTTAAATCCATAGATTTTATACGTTGATGGTATCAAATCTTCATCTCTTCCGCCCATGGTTCTATAGGTATGATAGAATAAGATATCAACTGAACTCCCAGTATCTATTAAGACTTTGTTGATGGCCCAAGAGTCTTCAATTTTACCATCATTCTCTTCATCTTCTTCTTGCATTTTCTTTGGTTTTATCTCTAATCGTACCACCAATGGGTTGTCATGTTGCTCGCCAAGCTCTGGTATATCTTGCGAGGTGAAAGATAGAGTTTGTTTCTGCCATTCTTCTAATGGCGAGGCTCTCGCTATATTCATTATCTCTCTTCCATCTGTGTTCCTCGCGAAGACTCTACTTAAAACATTATCATGGAAATCTTCTATAGTTCTGAATGAATGCACAATGGAGTTACAAAACAAATTCTTTGCTTTAGCCCCCACTTCTATCACAAATGTTTCTGTTCCTTTTACAGCATTCACTCTGCGAGTTTCTGGCGCTGGCGGTAATTGATGAGGTTGTGGATGTCCTACTAGAAAGTGATTTAACTTCCCCTGATCAATCATCCTCAAAATTATCCTCTTTACATTCCTACAATCATTTATTGAATGACCATGAAAGTGATGGTAAGGACAAAATTCTTGACTTCGATTTCTTGGATGTGGTTCTTTCCCCATGTTCCATGGCGATGGTATATTCTCCATCAGGATAATAGCTTCCCAAAAATTTTCTATACTGGCATTAAGAGGTGGCATCTTAATTTCTTCCCATATTATCTTTTGTTTCCTTGTCCTCTAAAGTTATTCTGCCTTTGTCCTCCATAAGTTTCTTGCGGCTGATCAAGTCTTTGAATCTTATTATTTCCACCGCGATTGTAATAATTCTTCTCCCTTTCATATTCTTCTTGATCTCGACTGCCCATCGCTACCAATTTTTGTTGGTTATCACTTACCACCTTCTCTTGTTGTGGCTGCGATGTGCTCGCCACATTATTTATCATTTTAGGGAGCAAACTTCCACTTGTCGTTTGTGAGATGGTGTTTGCGATTGGATATGATTCCATCTCATTTTGTTTCTCCTCCAAAGCAATGTAATCTTCATTTAGTTCTCGCAGTTCAGTCATAGTGATTGTATTCTTGACTCTGAAAATTTGTATGTACAGTAGATTGGTCACGAACATTGCATTGATAAAAGACAAGATAAGATATCTCTTGTCAACTCTTCATGTAATCTCACTACACATTGTCTTCCATATTATGGTTAAATGTTTCAGACTCTCGCCAATTCTATGTTTTAACCCAAACACATCTTCAATACCCGGCCGCGATGAATTGTTGCTAATATATGCTCCTAAAAATGTAGCATGTAAATGATCAAAAGAAGTTATGGTATTTTTTGGTAATCCCTCGAACCATTTCAATGCCTCGCCAGTTAAGCTGGATACAAAATATTTGCATAGCACATCATCATGATTCTCCCATTGTAGCATACATCTAACATAGGCTTTGACATGTTGAACAGCACAAGTAGTTCCATCAAAAATGCTGGTTAATGCTGGTAAATTTCATTTTGGAGGTATCCCTCTTAACTGTACTTCTTGAGTAAATGGAGTTCTCGCAGCTTCTTCAATAGCTTCATCAAGTTGCCTTCTACCTCCTTCTCTTCTATTATTTATCATTCATCGCATTTCTGCTAGTTCTCTCAATATTTGCTCATTCTCAGCTGAGTTTTGTTCCATTGGCCTCTTTAACTCTATTTTCCTTCTTCTGCGTTCTGGCCTTTCTTGTCTTGCGAGATTTTGTGTATCTTATTCTTCATCATCATTGGTAGGCTCGGAAAGATACCTACTATTGTGTATACTGCAAGTGCACAGTGTCGACAAGCAACACAGGGCAAGCACAGGTCGAACCACAGAGACTTGGAGAGTGTAGAAGTTGATTCTAAATCCTGATTCAGAGAGTAACCAAAAGGGGTTTGATTTTGTCGATACGACGATATGATTTTCAAGTGACTGAAATAATAAAAGTAAAAGATGCAAATAACAAGATATGTAAACAATGATAATATGGATACTAGGGTATTCAAATCCACCAATAACCTATGATATGCATTCAACTTGTAATATTATTCTTGTCCTTATAGTAGATTCAAGTCTACCGTATAACTAAGGTGTTTCTCCAATGGATAATTTAATCACAACTAAAGTATTTCTCCAAAGCATTAATTGTCTAATTAAACACAACTAATCTAAAGATCAATATTTGGTTAAGCATGAGTTGTAGCATAATCAACATAGAGATATTCTAACTACAATGGATACATGGCATACATTGTGAGAGCAAGATGTTGAAAAACTTGGATTAAATTATATCTTTAAACAATTCTAAACTTTCAAGAACAAGATACAAGATATGAATACATACCAATGAGATTAGGCTTCATCTAAACCCTAGTAAATGGAACTAGAACATGAAGAACATTACAACAAAACTTAAATTTGATAAACTAACATGAACAAGCTATTCTTGGATGGTTTTTCAACACAACAACCTCTCTATTTATACACAAAATTCCCTCAAGCACTTGGATCCGAATTTTGGCACTCATCCACTCAACAAAACATGTTTTCTTAATTGATGGAATGTATTTGGTTGTGGGAAACAAATTGGGAGTGATTGAGTGAGAGAATGGGGGTGAGGTGGATGTTTTGGAAAGAATCCAATGGGGGTGAGATGGATGTTTTGGAAAGAATCCAATGGGGTGAGGTGGATGTTTTGGAAAGAATCCAATGGGGGTGAGGTGGAAATGGATTTGGGTCTTGGGTTTTGGATCATGGGTTTTGGATCATGGGTTGTTTAATCCCATGAATTTGTAAACAAGTTGCCATTTTGATCTGCGAAAGTGAGTTGCAACGCTTCCAACTTTCTTCTCTTTTGTCTTTCAATTCTTCCAAGCTTTATTTAGTACTTAAAAACACAAAATTAATTAATACAAATATTTATTCTTGAAAATGGTAAAAATGCCGAATTTGGGATAATATATGACTTTGAAGCGCGAAAGATGAGTTAAGTGCCAATGAAAAGGTGTATGAATATGCAATATTTGGCACTCATCAAATACCCCAAACTGAATTTTACTTGTCCTCAAGTGAAACAAATCCGTAAATCCTAACTATACCATCTGTCATCTGGTCTCTCGAATGCATTTAGCGTATGCACTAAGCCTTTAAACCCCTAGGTGTCCCTAGTGGACGAGTTGTAGTCTCGTGAGGGCCTACCAAAGATGTACCCACAAAACCTTCTCCAAATGGGAGCATCCATAGAAATGCCTTCGTCTTCGGCCTTCAACTCGTAGATGATGAACTTTGAATTTCAGTAGAACTTGATAATTTGTGACCATTTTTTTTTTTTTTAAGACCGCTACACAAGTGATCATCATTTTTTTTTGTTGACCCGCTACACAGTGATCATCGATACCAAATCAAGATCCGAGACAAAATAATTTTTAGGGACCATTACACACTGGTCATCATTTTTTTTTTTTTTTTTTTTTAATTAATTTTTTTTTGTTGACCCGCTACACACCTGGTCATCATACAAAAATTTGATTTTTGATTTATTTATTTTTTAATAAAAGACTAAAAAATCTATATGCAAAACACTACAAAAAAAAATCCTACAAAAGACCCGCTACACGGTGGTGAGAGAAAAGAAGAAAAAAATGCAAAAGACTACAAAGGATCCTACAAAAGACCATACACAATTGGTCATAAAAAAATGCAAAAGACTACAAAGGAAAAAAAAACATACAAAAGACCCGCTCCACAATTTGGTCATCCTAAAAACAACAACAAATAAAATGCAAAAGACTAAAAAAAAATCCTACAAAAGACCCGCTACACAACTGGTCATCGAAAATTTTTGATTTTTGATTTTTGATTTTTTTTTTAATAAAAGACTAATTTGATTTTTTTAATAAAAGACTAAAAACTCTATATGCAAAACACACCCCCAAACCTAAATCTAACATTGTCCTCAATGTTTCAAAAGATGATAAGAACACATATCAAGAGAACAAGGTAGAGAAGATTTAAAGGAAAGAGATTACCCGATCTGAAAAAGGTGGTGCTAACCATAATTGAATGAATGCTTTGAAAGCAAATAATATGAGCGCAAGACAAAAAGTTTGGTTAGCACACAAATATATCAACAAGATTCAAAATTTTACCTACTAGATTATACAATGATGACTCACCATGTACCAACAATCTAAAAAGTTGAGGATCAACCCAAAAGACGTAGTGCGGAAACATCAACAGCCTTACACAATTATAACGGGACAGCAATGCAAGTGAGGCATATGTGAATGAGTTACCCCCAAACCTAGATTTTTCAATAGATATATTTTTGGGTACAAAATCTAACAATTTCAGGGGTGCACCATGCACAAGATCTAGTTCAAAGTGGATTTTGTCATGGATGGATGGAGAGACATGAGTGAACTCTAATTGTGGCTCATCAAAGGTATTATATTTAATCGCAAAATAGTCCAAGAGGACTTGAGAGTATAGTTCCAATCCTAGATTAGGTACTCTTAGAAAAGTAGGTTTAACAATAACTTTACAAACCAAATCTAGGTTGGGTGCAAGATTACCAGGTTGTGACATGGGCAGGAGAGGTAGGCACATCATTATTAGGCACATCTATAACTCTAAATCATTTGCCGTTGTCGCAAGATGCTCACATTCATAGAACAATCCATCAAGACCCAAATAAGTATCATGCTCATCCAAAGTTTTATTCTCATGCATAGACAAATCCAAAGAGACATCACAATGTGGCCCATGCGTAGAGAATCGACACATCAATTATGTTTTTATGCATAAGATCATTAGTGTTGATTGGGGAGATTCAACATTACCTATGTGAGACACAAGTACAACATCATGATCATGCTCATAAAACAAATCAATAAGCCCCTGATTCACAATCATCCCCTAGAACTTCGTTTCATGCATAGGAATATCACAAGAAACTTCACACTTGTGACTTAGACTGCAGAAATCCACACATCAAAGTTATTTTCATGTATAGTATCATTAGTGTCTGACAGAAGATTCAACATTTTCTAAGTCACAAACAAGTTGTGTAGCATGCTCTCTTTCAGGACAACTGCACATGCTCAAGATTAGTAACCACATCACATGTAAATGGAACATTAGAAGAAACTTCATCCATTAAAGTCGAAAGCGAGATAAGCCTAATGTCTCTCGAACCCAAAGGTTCGACAATATTTTCAGTAAAAACATATTCTTCTAACATAACATCATCATCATCATCATAGAAATGTATTTCCTTATTTAAAATCGTAGTATTTCTAGTCCCTTCATTTAAAATGGGTTCATATGCAATATCAGCTACACAAGTAAGACTAGGCATACTATTTTCACATTTTATTTCATTAGGACAAACAAATATTTCATCTGAAATTCCTCCTTTCCTACATTTTGTAAATGAATCAAATTCATTTTTAATAATGCATTAAGTTGTTCAATGGAATGAGAGTCTTCAATGAGAGGAAATTCATAATTAATGCTATATGGTTTATCATGCAATACACTCCTAGCATTATTTTGTTCGATGAGTCTGAAATTTTCCTCCACATTGAGAAGTACAAAATTGTTGAACTTCCCAACGTGGTGGATGATACATGTGTGCGAGGTCATTAGGGTCTATAAAATCTGATCGCAACCTTGAAAGGTTGATTATGGTCCCAATGACTATCACTTTGTAACTGTTTGCATTTCATATTTTGGATTTTCATGATATTCTCTAGATTGCCTAAAATCATGCAAAATATAGCAATTCTCAACAGAGGATGGCCTAAGCCTCCACATAAGGTACAAGCATAGATTTTGGGATTGCCTAGAAGAATTATATAAAGATTCGTGCATTTGCATTTCTAAAGCTGATTTCTAGCTTCTAACTGGTCCAAAAGTGATGATTGTGAGAGTTGGGCATGTAAAGATGTTCATTTTCACCTGTGGTGGATGATACATGTGTGAGTAGTTACTAGGTTTCATGTATTGATGCTCAAGATGATGAAAATTTCCATAATAATCCCTATAACTAGTGACATCATGGTCTGTTGAGTTTCATAATGTGAAGCATGCCCGTAAGCAAGCTCTCCGATGGAATTGTTTCATCCCCACCGCACTGCAGAATCGACATGATCTCTAACTAGCACTAGGCTTGTTGCGAGATTGGGATGTACACACCGAAAACAGGACCAATATTTTTTTTCATTATTGTTTTTTTTTTTTTTTTTTTTTTTTTTAAAGCCCGTTTCTCTAATTACCTCGGGCATACATTAGAAAAACAAAATAAAAGAAGAAAAAATCATAAACGGAAGGGAAGTTATATGCAATCGCAAACAAGGCCGACTCTACCACATAAAACCAATCGATTTCTAGCAAACAAAAAGCATGATGGTTCCACTTAGATTGTTTTCTAGACCACTTCTAATCCTTCGAAATGGAATTCGTTACATACCGAGCAAACTCTCTGGAATCAATCCTAGTTTAAGTAAATTGAATAGAGGCGAGGGAAGTCGCAGGAGCTTTGATACCCAAGGCCTCACCGCATTCCAAGGAAGTGTAGATCACGCATTCAATTTTTAAACCGTCATGAACTTCTAAAGTATGCTTAGAGAGTAACCAATATTTTTCGAACGACTCTCCTACTAAGCTTCGTTACCTTATAGGTCTCGTTTTATTTCAAATTTTAATGCTTAGGTTCACGTTAGGTATTGTTTTCCTAAGGCGGCAAGAAGAGAACGGTGATGAAATCCGAACCCTTATCTTGTATGGCCATTCCTTGCCCTTTACTAGGAAAATAAAGCAGCCGTATTCAATTCCTCAACATATATGCAAACGAAGGAATACAGAACTCGCTAACAAGGATTCGCGAGTGTTTCGACTAAACTTACTTCCTCCCGTTCGACGGGGGATGAACCGTTGTTGTAGACTCGGGCCATGCGACTCTATGTCATGAACGAACCCAGGGGCCGAGGTGATATTGTAATCACCGTCCTTCTCTGCCAAAATGGTTGATATTTAATAATACCCTTAAAAATAAAAATAAAAATAGAATGTCCAAGTCCAAAGTCCAAAAATAAAAATAAAGTGCAAAAGAAAAAGAAAATTACAAGAGTAGAGGAATCCTAATACAAACTAAAAATAAATAAAATAAACTTTTTTTTTTTTTTTCTATTAAAATAAAAACTTCTTCCGCTTTCTTTCGCCTTTCTTTCCTTTGCTGGAACAACTACCTCTGTGCTTTGTTGAGCTCAAAAGAGGTAGTTAGGGTTTCAAGTTTTAAAGCAAAAGCAAAAAAAAAAAAAAATGTAAAATCGACTTGTGAATAGTAACGTGGACTATCGTTGCTCGTTAGCATCGGTGAACTATCGTTGCTACGATATAAAAGTGATGATGAAGAACACGAAGAATGTGACGCTTAAAATCGTTCAAGAACACTTAAGAACGACAGAGAATAACTGTCGTTGTTTACAGGTGACGCGATGAATGGCGTTGTTTAAGTGCGGTATTACATGCGTTTTTTTTTTTTTTTTTTTGGTGTTCCCGAATACACCTCAAGAATATTTGACTTTGTACATCGTTTTATCTCTGATAAAAATGCTCAGATTCCAGGAGACAATTTATGAACAAGGACAGAGGCAGAAACTTGAACTACACTTCTACCAAATCCCAGAAGCAAGTGCATCCAAAAACTTGGTAGGCTCGGAAAGATACCTACTATTGTGTATATCTGCAAGTGCACGGTGTCGACAAGCAACACAGTGGCAAGCACAGGTCGAACCACAGAGACTTGGAGAGTGTAGAAGTTGATTCTAAATCTGATTCGTAGAGTAACCAAAAGGGGTTTGATTTTGTCGATCGACGATATGATTTTCAAGTGACTGAAATAATAAAAGTAAAAGATGCAAATAACAAGATATGTAAACAATGATAATATGGATACTAGGGTATTCAAATCCACCAATAACCTATGATATGCATTCAACTTGTAATATTATTCTTGTCCTTATAGTAGATTCAAGTCTACCGTATAACTAAGGTGTTTCTCCAATGGATAATTTAATCACAACTAAAGTATTTCTCCAAAGCATTAATTGTCTAATTAAACACAACTAATCTAAAGATCAATATTTGGTTAAGCATGAGTTGTAGCATAATCAACATAGAGATATTCTAACTACAATGGATACATGGCATACATTGTGAGAGCAAGATGTTGAAAAACTTGGATTAAATTATATCTTTAAACAATTCTAAACTTTCAAGAACAAGATACAAGATATGAATACATACCAATGAGATTAGGGCTTCATCTAAACCCTAGTAAATGGAACTAGAACATGAAGAACATTACAACAAAACTTAAATTTGATAAACTAACATGAACAAGCTATTCTTGGATGGTTTTTCAACACAACAACCCTCTCTATTTATACACAAAATTCCCTCAAGCACTTGGATCCGAATTTTGGCACTCATCCACTCAACAAAACATGTTTTCTTAATTGATGGAATGTATTTGGTTGTGGGAAACAAATTGGGAGTGATTGAGTGAGAGAATGGGGGTGAGGTGGATGTTTTGGAAAGAATCCAATGGGGGTGAGGTGGATGTTTTGGAAAGAATCCAATGGGGGTGAGGTGGATGTTTTGGAAAGAATCCAATGGGGGTGAGGTGGAAATGGATTTGGGTCTTGGGTTTTGGATCATGGGTTTTGGATCATGGGTTGTTTAATCCCATGAATTTGTAAACAAGTTGCCACTGATCTTGTGAGCGGGTTACAGCAACTTCCAACTTTCTTCTCTTTTGTCTTCTCAATTCTTCCAAGCTTTATTTAGTACTTAAAAACACAAAATTAATTAATACAAATATTTATTCTTGAAAATGGTAAAAATGCCGAATTTGGGATAATATATGACTTTGAAGCGCGAAAGATGAGTTAAGTGCCAATGAAAAGGTGTATGAATATGCAATATTTGGCACTCATCAATCATCTATTCTTTCTCTGCGATTCTCTCTTTCATCTTCCTCTTGATATCATAACTGCATGTCTCCTTCTCTGCGGATTTCCTAATTTCTCTTCGCTGTCTCTCTATTCTCCTTTGTATCCTATCATACTCCTCTTGAATATTACCATTGTAGCGATTTTGTGTATGTCTCCTTTATCGATTTTCGTGATTATTTTGTCGCACTGCTTCTCGAAATTCATGTTCTTCTACTTATGCCCTTAATATTTCCCTCTCGCGGGCTAGACGTGCTTGTTCAGTGTAATGTCTCTCAATTTATTCTTCAATCATTCTTTGATTCTCTCGCCCATGTAATATCCTCCTACCTTCTTCTGGATTTTCTTCTTCAATTTGGTTGTTTCTTCCCTCTTGATTTCTATTATCACGCGGATTATAGCGATCACCAATTATCTCTTCTTCTCTATTTTGTACTTCTGCTCGAGTATTTTCTCTGACATTCCTTATAAGGGAATTTTGCCTTGGTTCTTCTCTGAATGATCTTGAATTTGATATAACATTACTTCTTGATCTCCTTCTTTGTAACCTCAAATTCTCCATTCTTAGCTCATGATTTTGTCTTGTTAAATTCGTACGTTCTTCTGCCTCTAATCTTCTTTCTTCCTATATTCTTTATCTCAAATCATCTACTATTTCACGTCCTTCATGAATTAATCCTCCAACCATTTCTTGATTCTTTCTCCTTCTTCTTCATTTCTCAATTGTCGATTTTCTGCTTCTTCTATCGAATCCGACCTCCAAGTATGCACACTCACTCTGTCATAATCCACATTCCTATCTTGTGTTTGTGTTTGTTGATTCGGTTGTTGAATTGAACTCTCTGCTTCATTTCTTATTCTATTTCTTCCTGATCTTATCCTTAAAGATTCTTCCAATTCGCATGTTCCCTCACCTGCAAGTCTTTTACTTCTTCTCACAGTTTTCGGTGGTTCTGATGTATTTCTTCTTCTTCTAGCCATTTCTTCGACCCTAACAATTTCTTCAAATCTTCAAGTGGTAATTAGAGATTTCTTAGATTGATTCTCCCTGTTTCTGGGCTCCAAAATGTAGTTGCAGGAATTCCTACACTACACCCTTGTTAAGATTCTATAGAAATCTGTTGGAAATCAATTAAACTTCAAAGATTTAAACGACATTTTTCTATTTAAATTTCAGAAATGTTTACAGAATTGGAAGAAATCAAGATTACAAATATTCTTTTGAAGTTTCTCTCTCCTCAAGACTCTTTCAGCTCTCAAAAATACATCATCCTTTTCTGGATCTATCGAGCAATTTATATAGGGATTTACATAATGGATGACAACTAAGTTTTCCTCCTATTTCAGATCTATTTTGCGATCTCACCGCGATCGCTACAATATTCTCTATCGCAAGAATGATGATCATCGCAGGATCAACATATTCTTCTCTTATCTCTTCCATCGTCAGTTTCTTTTGAGTATTCTGGGACACTCGTGAAACGTTGTTAAAGAATTGGTAGTGACGCTCGCAGAAACGTTGCTAATATCGCAGGAATAGCATTGTGGCGATATTCTGGTCCTACATACTAGAAGGGTGATTGCTACTTGCATAGACGTATCGTTAAACATGTTATGCTCAAAAGCCAAGCCGGCCTATCTCTATTGGTAACGTCTGTTTACTCTTCTCATGAATTTTATTTTCATCTATCACCATCTGGTGCTTACCCCGCAATAATGTCACTATTACGTGCTAAGCAGGGTACTTAATGTTGATGGTGGTTTTTAATTCAGGGCTAAGATTGTAAAATCCTGTATTTAATGTACCATCATTCTGCAAAGAGAATGAGCCATTTGAATTAGTGAGTTCCTAGCCTTTTTACTTACGCATATATTGAGCAATTCAATATATTTACATGAAATTTATCCAAAATGGTGCATGAAGCAACAATCCCAAATATTCTGTAAAATTTCAACATCCCGCCAGTATTATTCATTAATGCAAGGCTCATTGAATACTTTCCTATGCTATGTTCCGCGGCTGAACCCTTAATATTGATATGACATGACAATTAGTGTTCACTTGCAGCTAAGTAGCATGAATTTCCCAAAGTATCAAGATTAAGGTATGCATGAAAGTACTCAGTCGGAAAGCATGATGCTCTCTGACAATAAAATTTAAAGAACTCTGTGTCAACACACATAACTCACCGAATTTAATCAACTTTGTGATAGTTCACAAGATTCAAATATTAACCTAATTAATTTGCAAAAATTAGGTTTTTGCTCCATACGCAATATCTCGAACCCTATTAGTCGAGACCAAACCTAGGTAAGCTAGAATATTAATCCGTCATGGACTAGTAGGAGCAAATTTCGACCAAAAATCAGAAAGAAAGAAATAAAAGAGGAGTTACAGCAAATAGGAACAACAACAAGAGGAGGCGTGGCCGCGCCACATGGCTGGATAGTTCTCCCTAGCAGGAACCACCTGTAGCCGGATGGCCACGCTCCTTGTTGTCCTTGTCGCCCCCCCTTTCCATCAACCAATCAGGTCGCTCTAAATGCGGCACACACATTTAGTATGAAGTCGGCCCCATGCTTCTTTCCGACCCCCTTTCCATCGACCAATCAGGTCGCACTAAATGCACCACCCCCTTTTCATCGACCAATCAGGTCGCTCTAAATGCACCACACGCATTTATAATGAGGCCGTCCCCATGCTGCTTGTAGGTCCCCTTTCCATCGACCAATCAGGTCGCTCTAAATTTACCACACGCATTTATAATGGGGTTGTCCCAATGCTGCTTGTCGGCCCCCTTTCCACCGACCAATTAGGTCGCTCTAAATGCGCTACACGCATTTTGAATGAGGCCGGCCCCATGCTGCTTGCCAGCCACCTTTCCATCGACCAAACAGGTCGCTCTAAACCCGCCACGCGCATTAAATAAAGCCGCGCCAACACCTAGTGGTCGTCACGTTCATATCCGCTCCCATATTATGGCCTTGCCATAATTTGTTTATTCAACGTGGACATGGCAGTATTTGCCTAAATGCCACCATATCGCGGCCACATAGCCGCACACACTAATTAGGGATTTGGCATGCCAAACCCTAATTTGGTTAAAACCGATATGCCGTCCCATGCCAAATAATGACACCTAAGGCATTAAGCTTGATACAGCAATTAAAGCCAATATTGCTGGGTCATATTTATATCTAACACCAACTTGCCAAGATATAGTGGCCACGCCACTATGCCACTGGAAGGCGCTAACGAGATGTGGCCATAATAAACGGCCACCCTCTTCCATAAATTACAATCTCAGCCGTCCAACTTCGCCATCCAAATTGACCGTCCTAGATTAAATCTTAGGTGACCAACCAAAGACTAACTTAATAGCGTCACACGCTATTTCTTGCGGCAAGTCTCATGACTTATCTCGCAACACATGATCACCCGTCGCCTAGTTTCCGCGCGATTGGTCAGAATAATTAGGTCTTGCACACAAGACCCACTCAACAATTTGCTGCATATTTTCCACGAAAATACTCGAGACACCAAAGATGTCATAAACTGGGGGATGCTCATTGGGGTATTGGTCTGGTGGTTTACAGCGTATGATGTGCAACACGCACATTACGAGAAAGTGTCAGGAAATGGAGGACGGTTAATGAGAAGTAAGTGAGTAGTGGGTGTAAGGCTGACAAGTCTTCCCTCGTAATGGAAACATGATGGTCACCACTTTTTACACAACTTCACGTGTAGACCCAACGAGGATACACGTGAGGGGACGTGTCGAGATTATTAGTCCCACATTGTCTAGGTTATCTAAGATCCTGCGGTTTATAGTCATTAGTGCCTCTCAATTCATTGTCAATTGGTTTTCAGTTGGATTCCCATATTCGAACAAGTGCTTCATCGGCAAATGTTCACGTCCAAAGTGTAGTCTGGATGAGGATAAAGCAATATGCAGAAGTCATATAGCATCTACGATTGATCATCTCAATGATGTTCATACAATAATATAGTATAATATGCTTTGGGGGATATTTTTAAACAATTTTGTGAGGAAATTGGAAAGTAAAAAGTCTTGATGTTGCTGGGTTGTCAAGTTTTAATACCTAGCTTGTAGATTGCATCACTGCCTCAACATATCTTCATCTAAGTTTTAAGATGCACAATCTCCTCATCACTCACTCGTGTTGTCAGGCGTCACTACCTAAACACATCATAGTGCTGACGGCTCCACCACCTCAATTCAAGACTCAACTGCCTTAACACTCATTGAGGCTCCACTACTTAAATACATCATTTTAGTGTTCTTGGCATTAATGTACTAGAAGGGTGATTGCTACTTGCATCGACGTTTCGTTAAATATGTTCTGCTCAAAATCCAAGCCGGACTCTCTCTACTGGTAACGTTTGTTTACTCTTCTCATGAATTTTATTTTCATCTATCACCATCTGGTGCTTACCCCGCAACAATGTCACTATTACGTGCTAAGCAGGGGACTTAATGTTGATGGTGGTTTTTAATTCAGGGCTAAGATTGTAAAATCCTGTATTTAATGTACCATCATTCTGCAAAGAGAAAGATCCATTTGAAGTAATGAGTGCCCAACCTTTTTACTTACGCATATATTGAGCAATTCAGTATATTTACATGAAATTTATCCAGAATGGTGCATGAAGCAACAATCCCAAATATTCTGTAAATTTCAACATCCTGCCAGTATTATTCATTAATGCAAGGCTCATTGAATACTTTCCTATGCTATGTTCCCCGGCTGAACCCTTAATATTGATATGACATGACAATTAGTGTTCACTTGTAGCTGAGTAGCATGAATTTCCCGAAGTATAAAGATTAAGGTCTGCATGAAAGTACTCAGTCGGAAATCATGCTGCTCTCTGACAATAAAATTTAAAGAACTCTGTCTCAACACACATAACTCACCGAATTTAATCAACTTTGTGATAATTCACAAGATTCAAATATTAACCTAATTAATTTGAAAAACTTAGGTTTTTGCTCCCTGCGTAATATCTCGAACCATATTGGTCGAGACCAAACCTAAGTAAGCTAGGATATTAATCCATCATGGACTAGTAGGAGCAAAGTCCGACCAAAAATCAGAAAGCAAGAAATAAAAGAGGAGCTGCAACAAATAGGAATAGCAACAAGAGGAGGCGTGGCCGCGCCACATGGCGGGCTAGTTCTCCCTAGCAGGCACCACCTGTAGCCGGAGGCCACACTCCATGTTGCCCTTGTCGGCCCCCTTTCCATTGACCAATCAAGTCGCTCTAAATGCGCCACACGCATTTCGAATGAGGTCGGCCCCATGCTTCTTATCGGCCCCCTTTCCATCGACCAATCAGGTCGTACTAAATGCATCACACGCATTTAAAATGAGGCCGACCCCATGCTGATTTCCGGCCCCCTTTCCATCGACCAATTAGGTCGCTCTAAATGCGCCACACACATTTATAATGAGGCCATCCCCATGTTGCTTGTAGGTCCTCTTTTCATCGACCAATCAGGTCGCTCTAAATGAGCCACACACATTTATAATGAGGTTGTCCCAATTCTGCTTGTCGGCCCCCTTTCCATCGACCCATCAGGTCGCTCTAAATGCGCCATACGCATTTTGAATGAGGTCGGCCCCATGCTGCTTGCCATCCCCCTTTCCATCGACCAATCAGGTCGCTCTAAACCCGTCACGCGCATTAAATAAAGTCGCGCCAATACCTAGTGGTCGTCACGTTCATATCCGCTCCCATATTATGGCCTTGCCATAATTTATTTATTCAACGTGGCCATGGTAGTATTTGCCTAAATGCCACCATATCGCGGCCACATAGCCGCACACCCTAATTATGGATTCGGCATGCCAAACCCTAATTTGGTTAAAACCGATATGACGTCCCATGCCAAATAATGCCACCTAAGGCATTAAGTTTGATATGGCAACTAGAGCCAATATTGATGGGTCATATTTATATCTAACACCAACTTTCCAAGATATAGTAGCCACGCCACTATGCCACTGGCAGGCACTAATGAGATGTGACCATAATCAACGGCCACCCTCTTCCATAAATTACAATCTCGGCCGTCCAAATTCGCCATCTGAATTGACCGGCCTAGATTAAATCTTAGGTGACCAACCAAAGACTAACTTAATAGCGTCACACGCTATTTCTTGCGGCAAGTCTCATGACTTATCTCGTAACACATGATCACCCGTCTTCTAGTTTCCGCGCGATTGGTCAGAATAATTAGGTCTTGCACACAAGACTCACTCAACAATTTGCTGCATATTTTCCACGAAAATACTCGAGACATCAAAGATGTCACAACTGTTGTAGTTGCAGGATTTCCCACACTACACCCTTGTTAAGATCTTGCTATAATCAACTCGTAATTGAAGATAAAAAACGACACTTTATTATTTTGGTTTCATAAATGTTTACAGAAATGAAAGAATTCAAGATTACAACTATTCTCTTGAAGTTTCTCTCTCCTCAATATTTTCTTAACTCTCAAAAATACATCATCATTTTCTGGACAGATTAGGTCTATATTTATAGGGTAGCTATATAATGGATGACAGCTAAGTTTCCCTCTTATTTCGGGTTGATTCTGCGATTGTACCGCGATAGTTACAATGTTAAATCTCGCAAGTTTTATAACCATCGCAGAACTAACATGCTTCTCTCAAGTTTTCTTCAATCGTCAGGTATTACGTCTCTCTTTTGAAGGCTTTTGTGACACTCGTGAAATGTTGATATAAAATCTTGCGGTGATGCTAGCTATGAAGTGTTGTTAATCTCGCGGAAAATAGATGTAGCGATATTCTGGTCCTACATCTTGCCTCTTCTCATGTCTTTTCTGCGAAGAAGAGAAGATCATGAGAATTTTAAAATGCTGTAACTATTTATCTTTTCAGATTTCCCTGTTCTGACAAGTTTCCGTACCCTTCGCCAGCTGTTTTCACATATTCTCTCTTCTAATGAATTTATGACATGTCCTCTCTAACCGTTGCGATCTGACCATTCATGTCTTTTCTTAGCATTTATTGCGTTCATCTTCTCGAGAAACCTCTTCTTCTATAAATACTCCTTTCATTCTTTTCTTTTCCTCTTTTTACTTTCTTCTTCTTTCTCTGCGTAACTTCTCTGCAAGTTTACTGTTTTTCCGTAAATTTCGCATCTGTCATCGCTGTGATTTCTTTCTTATTTTTCAACCTTTTCTTTCATTCCCATACTCAAAAATGGTTGATGCTGGTGCTAAAAACTTGACTTCTTTTAATGAGATGCGAGAAAAGCTCAAAAGTAAAGGTTTTACCTTGTCTACAATTCCGGGCCAAATCCCTAGATCTGAACTTTCTATCAAACTATTTTATGATCATCAATGCTCTCGCCAGAAAATCATAGTATCACTAGGTCAACTTGAAGCTGGTCTTCCCCTTCCTCTCTATGACCCAGAACTCCCATTATTCTATCAAATAATATCTGACGAGAGGTTCTCGCGAGCAATATACCAATTAGGTGGAGATTGTATCAGATTGCTGATTGAATATGCTTCTCGCGGTGCTGATAAAGGTTCTCGCTATCCTGAAGCTCTAAAGAATCCTCAATTTAAGGATGTTCCCATTGTTTCTGCAGATTATACTGTGGAGAATTTCTTCAAAAATTACAAGATAGTTCCTATGAAGAGGGATAGTACTTGCTGGGGTATCCGCTTGAAGAAAGAAAAGGTCGCTGATGATGAGGCTCTTATGTTAGACATTGATTGGCATACACCTACCTATCAAGGCCCTCGCCACTCCAGCGATGATAAATGGTTTATCTTTCCGCTATGTCTTGAAGGTCCTTATATATCTGGTTCTCTCCCATTACCTGCAAATCTCTCAGAGTATGAGCCATGGGTCTTCAAATGGCCTGAAAGATCTAAATAAGTATATCCTCTCAACTTTTTGCATTATTATTATTCACTATCTTCTTCATGTTTTTATATTCTCGCTAATTATTTTGATCTTTCTCAGATTGAGAGAATGAAGCTCAGCTACCAATCTTTTAGGAAGCCCAGCACTTTCTTAGCTCTTAAATCTTTCACGGATGAAGTAAGAAATATCTCTTCATAAATTTTAACAATATATTGTTGCCCCTATTTCTTATCTTCATCTGTGCTCGCAGGAAATTGAATAACTAGCACCAATAAAACCCGTGAGAACTAAGGAGAAACCTTCAAAGGATAAATCTATTGTTCCTCCTAAAGGAAAATCTTCTGCCCCTCATGGTGAAGAATCTGGTGATCAGGATAAATCTGTTGTTCCTCCCAAGGGGAAGCCTTCTGCTCCTCATGGTGAAGAATTTGGCGATCCTCCTTTGAAGAAAAGGAAAACCCGACCTTCTTCTTCTTCAACTCCTCAACCCACTCCAGAAAATCCAAGTGTTGATTTTGACAAGGATAATAATAACGAGGATTTCAATGATAACAGCTTCCCTTCTATAAAGAATTCTTCTTCATCTGATTCTTCGATGGCTCATCTATCCAATTTTTTTGGAAAGAATATGTTTGGTATCCCAAATGAGTATGGGGATGAAGCTATTAATGAACTATCCCAATCTCTCGCCAATGTCTGCGATGCTCCCATACTAGCTAACAATGATACCCTTCGCGGGGTTTCAAGATCGCTAACTCCAAGTATTTTGAATTCACTTGGCAGCCTGGTAAGTTTTTACTTGTTCATCCTTTTTGTGTATCTACTGATATCTTTGTCAAATATTGATTTATATAGTTCTATCGCAGGTTGGAAGAGCCGCTTTTGCTGTTGCTTCTGATTTAGATAATAGGCGTATTATTTATGAAAAGAAAGTTGTTAATCTTCGTCAAGATAAAGAGAAACTAGAAGCTGAAGTTATTGAACTTCGCAGAAACAATAAGCATCTGGAGACTGAAGTTTCAGTTGACAAGCAAAAAATCTCTGATCTTGATAAAGCCAATCAACAACTCTATGGTATGATTTATTTCTTTTCTCTTTTAATTCTTCGCACCCTATCGCAGCTTATTCAAGCAACCATTTTTGCAGATATTTATGGTCTTACTGACGAGGCTACACTCTTCCAATCTTTTCCTGACCCTGTAGATGATGATACCCTTCTTGCTAACCTTAATAATTCTTTAAGTAATTTCTCAGATGATAAGATTGAATCCCTCTCCATAGATGAACTTAAATCAAAATTTAATCTCTTAAAAATTGAAAACAGATTCAATTTAGGTTTGACTAACAAGTATAAGCGCTTTTATCTTGATTCGAAGAAAGAAATAGATAGATTAAGAAAAAGTAATAGTGATCTTATTGACGAGAAATATCTTGCCGTTAAAAATGGCTCCAAGACCCTAGCAAACTTCCATAAAACTCTTCTTAACGTTCAAATGGAAAGAGATAAGCTTATTCGCGAGAATGAAGATCTTCTTGCGAGGGAAACCCAAGTTCGATCTCGTCTCCTTATTAATAGTGATGATGAGTTTGCTTGGGCTGTGAAGATTCTTGATAACGCCAGAACTAATTTAGGTGTAGATGTTAGTCTTCATGCTGATCAAGCGGCTTTAATTAAAGACATGATTTCTGAAAGATAAGGTTATCACTCTTATGATTTCCCTGAATTATTTCCTAATTGAATTATCCTTATATGTGTTAACTTTGTCATCATTTGCTCGCAGCATCCGAAAAGAACTATCGTAAAAGATTTGATGAGTTAGAAGAAGAGAAAAACCAACTCGCCGGAAGTCTATCTTCTCGCAATGAAAAGTATTCTAGATTGAAGGAAAAATTGAAAATCTCATCTTCAAATTTTAGCAATGCCCTACTCCGTGTTCGTAATGATGCTGTTAAACTAGTATGTAATGATCATGATATCCCTCATTCTACATACCCCGATCTTGCAAAGGAAATTCCAGCTGATTCCCCAAATTTAGTTATCTCTGATAGCGAAGCTGAGGAGTCTAGCGAATATGATGAAGAATTATCTGGCGAGGAGGAGAAATCCAACGTAGATAGAGATGATAATGATAATGATAAAGAAGAGAAATCCGGCAATGAAGAGAAATTTGAAAAAGAAAAGAGTTATGATAAAGGTGTTGATGGATCTACTTAGTCTTTGTTTCTTCTCTTTTTCTTCTTTGTAAATTTTGTACATTTACTTTTTGCTTCTCGTAACATCGCTGCGAGTTTCTCCGACTTGATGTGTAAACTTCTTTTGCTTTTATCTGTATGAATTAGAAAACAATTCTTTTTCTGCAACATAATCAATCAATCAGAATTATAACCTTTAATCATTTGTATAAATGTATTATCTATGCAATTTTATCATATGATGGATGAATAATAATTTCATCATTCTATGCATTCCCATACTTGCCTCTATTATTCATCTGCAATATGAAAAAATTGAGTAGAGATTAGATATTAGTTGTGAATCAAATTAATTTTTCCTGATTATCGGCGATGTTATCGCTAGAAATAATTGCATAATTTTATGATTTTTGCGTAGAATTGCAAATCTCATAAATTCTGCGATCATTATCGCAATAATCTTATGGTCTTATTATGCCTTCCTAATTAAAGGTCTTATTTTGCCACATCTTTTCCTTTTGCGACAAAATCGCAGGACGTCTTTACATTTGCATGCATTGACCCATTGATCTTGTCTTATCAATATTTTTTCAACATCTCTGCGACAATATGATAAGTATAAACTCTCTTGCAAGAATTAATCCTTATGACATTGCCGTCTTGCGATGAAATCGCAGGACGTCTTTACACTCGTTAAATGTAAAAACCCATTGATCTCATCTCAACTTTTTCTCTTTTGGCTATTTTCCTTTGTATAACTTTTTTCACGCGGCAATATGACAGGCCTAAATGTTCTTGCGATCATAAAGCCCCATGACATTGCCGTCTTTAGACACTTATCAGCTCCCTAATGGAGGGTTCCGCCCTTATCTTCCCCATGGTTGCCCCTTCAAGGAGGGAACATTGGCCATACAAGACTAGCTCCTCCCATCCAGATTTTCCAACAACCAGCTGTTTTCGCAGCCTCTTGTCCTTTATGCCTATATGGATTATAGTTACAAGACTGCACCCTAAGTGCGGGTTTCTTCAGGCCAAGTGCATCATAGCCAAGACTTACCAAGAATGGCCAGGGTAGTTTCGTACTCCCCGGGCACCCTTGGCTCAACCGTGTACCTCGGCGCCTTGGTCATACTTTGCACTTCTTAGAAGAGGTCCTTAGTCGTTCAATCAGGGTATAACCTTATATAATTGGAAATCCAAGATCCCTCTCCTGGATAGGTTTTCTTTAACCCCCAACATCTGCATAACTCAGGTTCCAGCAGCGGTATAACCTTATCGCTGAGTCATGTCAAGAGATACCCCCTTATATGACGCACTATTAGGTCTTACATTTGTCTCTTGCGAAATTGTATTCGCGGACTAAGGTTCACGCCATAAAGGTTTGTCCCATTTTATTAATCTCTGCGAAATTTTATTCGCGTTTCTCACGAGCATTGTAACTCTGATAAAATTTCATTTCTCTGATTTTCTTGTAAAATTTTGCAATTTTTTCAAATAGAGTACTCTTTTCAATTGCCTTTTCTTCAAACAAATTCTGCATAAGCTTCTTTAAATTTTATCATTTTACCTTTCTACTTACTATCTTTTGGTTCTGCTTTTCTGTTATGTTTTGCTCTTTCTTCTTTATCTGCGATCGGCTCGCCATTTTCTTCCTCTCGCTGCTCTATTGAATCAATCATCAATCTTTCAGCTCTCCGTCGTTGCTTGATATTGTACTTCCAACTGCTCTTCTTCTCAGCTCTTTCTTCGCTAGATTTTATATCAATCTCATAACATTTCTTGCTTTCTCCCCAATCTCCCTTAATTACTCCAACACCATGAGGATGAGGAAATTTAACACACTGGTGGAAAGTAGACGCTACACCTAATATCCCATGTAGCCAAGGTCGACCAATCAGGGCATTGTAAGGTGATTCAATGTCAACAACACAGAACAAGATCTTGGAAGTTATCCCTTTCAATGGAATCCGCATTTCAATTTCCCCTTTTGGTTTATTAGCAGTACCATTAAAACCATAGATTTTATATGTTGATGGAATTAGATCTTCGTCTCTTCCACCCATGGTCTTATAGGTATGATAAAATAGTATGTCCACTGAGCTGCCTGTGTCTATCAGCACTCTATTGATAGCCCAAGAATCTTCATTTTCATCATCATTTCCTCCATCTTCTTCTACTTGCTTTGGATTTATCTCTAATATTACTACCAATGGATTATCATGCTTCTCGCCAGGTTCTGGTACTTCTTGTGCACTGAAAGATATAATTTGTTTATGCCATTCTTCTAATGGAGAGGCTCTCGCGATATTCATTATCTCTTTTCCATCTGTGTCTCTCGTGAAGACTCTGCTTAGAACATTATCATGGAAATCCTCTATTGTTTTGTGTGAATGTACAATGGAATTACAAAACAAATTCTTTGCCTTAGCCCCAACTTCTATTACGAATGATTATGCTCCTTTTATAGTATTTACCCTGCAAATTTCTGGTGCTGGAGGCAATCGCTGAGATTGTGGTTGTCCTATTAGAAAGTGGTTTAGATTTCCTTGGTCAATCATCCTTAAAATTATTCTCTTTACATTTCTGCAATCATTTACTGTGTGACCATGAAAGTGATGGTAAGGACAAAATTCTTGACTACGATTATTAGGATGTGGTTCTTTTCCCATATTCCACGGAGATGGTATATTTTCCATCAAAATGATAGTTTCCCAGATTTTTTCTATACTAGCATTTAGAGGAGGCATCTTAATTTCTTCCCATATTATCCTCTGATTTCCTTGGCTTCTGAAATTGTTTTGCCTCTGTCCACCATAAGTTTATTGTGGCTGATCAAGCCTTTGAATCTTATTATTCCCTCCGCGGTTGTAATAATTCTTCTCCCTTTCATATTCTTCTTGATCTCGACTGCCCATAGCTACCAACTTATGCTGGTTACCGGTCTCCACTTTCTCTTGTTGTGCTTGCGAGCTGCTCGCCACATTGTTAATCATTTTAGGAAGTAAACTCCCATTTGCTGCTACTGAATTGGTGTTCACGATGGTATATGATTCCATTTCATTTTGTTTCTCCTCCAAAGCAATATATTCTTCTTGTAGTTCTCGTAGTTCAGTCATAGTGATTGTATTCTTGATTCTGAAAATTTGTATGTACAACAGATTGGTCGCGAACATTGCATTGATAAAAGATAAGATAAGATATCTCTCGTCAACTCTTCCCGCCATCTCACAGCACATTGTCTTCCATCTTATGGTTAAATGTTTCAGACTCTCTCCAACCCTCTGTTTTAACCCAAACACATCTTCAATACCTAGCCGCGATGAATTGTTGCTTATATATGCTCCCAGAAATGTAGCTTGTAAATGATCAAAAGAAGTTATAGTATTTTTTGGTAATCCCTCAAACCATTTTAACGCCTCGCCAGTTAAGCTAGATGCACAATATTTACACAATACAGCATCATGATTCTCCCATTGCAGCATACACCTAACATAAGCCTTAACATGTTGTACAACACAGGTAGTTCCATCAAAAATGCTGGTTAATGATGGTAAGTTACACTTTGGGGGTATTCCTCTTAACTGTACTTCTTGAGTAAATGGAGTTCTCATAGCTTCTTCAATAGATTCATCGAGTTGCCTTTTACCTCCTTCTTTTCTATTATTTATTATTCCCCTCATCTCTGCTAACTCTCTTAAAATTTGCTCATTCGCAGCTGAATTTGGTTCCATTGGTCTTTTCAACGTTGCTTCCCTTCTTCTGCGTTCATGTACTTCTTGTCTTGCGAGATTTTGTATATCTTCATCTACATCCATATTTCTTCTTCTGCGATCTTCTGCTTTAGTTTCTTCTTGCCATCACAACTGATTATATTGTCTATTTTCTTCTCTGCGAATTTCTTCATTTCTCATCATTTCTCTTCTCTGTCTATCTATTCTCTTTTGTATTCTATCATATTCTTCCTGAATATTATTATTATGGCGATTTTGCTTCCGTCTCCTTTCTCGATTTTCATGGTTATTTTGTCGTAATGCCTCTTGAAATTCTTGTTCTTCTACTTCTGCCCTCAATCTTTCTCTCTCGCGAGCAAGTCGTGCTTATTCAGCATAATGTCTCTCAATTTCTTCTTCAATTATTCTTCAATTTCTCTGGATCTATCGCCCATGTAATATCCTCCTACCTTCTTCTGGATTATCTTCATCATTTTGGTTGTTTCTTCCCTCTTGATTTCTGTTTTTAAGTCTATTATCCAAATTTTCGCCACGCGGATCATGGCGATCTTCTACTACCTCTTCTTCTCTATGACGTTGCTCTTCATTTAGATTTTGCACTTCTTCTTGGATATTTCCTCTAGCATTTCCTACTGGGGAATTTGGCCTTAATTCTTCCCTTACTGATCTTGAATTCGATCTAATAGTACTTCTTGATCTTCTATTTTGTAATATCAAATTCTCCATTCTCAACTCGTGATTTTGTCTTGTTAAATTTGCACGCTCGTCTGCCTCTAATATTCTTTCCTCTTGTATTCTTTGTCTTAGATCATTTGATGTTTCATTTTCATCTCCTCCGTGAATTAATCCTTCAACCATTCCTTGATTTCTTTCTTCTCTTCTTCCGTCTCTTAATTGTTGATCTTCTACATCTTTCATCGAGTCTGATCTCCATGTATGCACACTCACTCTATCATAATCCACATTTCTATTTTGGATCGGTGTTTGTTGATTAGGTTGTGGGATTTGATCTTCTCCTTCAATCCTTGTTCTATTTCTTCTTGTTCTTATCCTTGAAGAATCTCCTAATTCATTTGTTTCTTCTCCTGCAAGTCTTTTACTCCTCCTCACAGTTGTTGGTGGTTCTGATGTATTTCTTCTTCTTCTAGCCATTTCTTCAACTCTAATGATTTCTTCAAATCTTCAAATTGTAATTAGAGATTTCTTAACTTGATTCACCATGTTTCGGGCGCCAAAATGTAGTTGCAGGATTTACCACACTACACCCTTGTTAAGATCTTGCTATAATCAACTCGTAATTGAAGATGAAAAACGACACTTTATTATTTTGGTTTCAGAAATGTTTACAGAAATGAGAGAATTCAAGATTACAACTATTCTCTTGAAGTTTCTCTCTCCTCAAGATTTTCTTAACTCTCAAAAATACATCATCATTTTCTGGACAGATTGGGTCTATATTTATAGGGTAGCTATATAATAGATGACAGCTAAGTTTCCCTCTTATTTCGGGTTGATTCTGCGATTGTACCGCGATAGTTACAATGTTAAATCTCGCAAGTTTTATAACCATCGCAGAACTAACATGCTTCTCTCAAGTTTTCTTCAATCGTCAGGTATTACGTCTCTCTTTTGAAGGCTTTTGTGACACTCGTGAAATGTTGATATAAAATCTTGTGGTGATGCTCGCTATGAAGTGTTGTTAATCTCGCAGAAAATAGATGTAGCGATATTCTGGTCCTACATCTGGGGGATGCTCATTGGGGTATTGGTCTGGTGGTTTACAGTGTGCGACGTGCAATACGCACATTACGAGAAAGTATCAGGAAAGGGCGGACGATTAATGAGCAGTAAGTGAGTAGTGGGTGTAAGGCTGACCAGTCTTCCCTTGGAATGGAAACATGATGGTCACCACTTTTTACACAATTTCACTTCTCTACTACTTAACTGTCTCCACTTCCTACGAGATCAGAGGGGCTCAATCATGACTTGTATAAATATGTTTTCGACCTATTTCGACAAAAAACAAGTGTTATCAACACAAGTATCCAGGAAAAACACCAAGAACTGATAGCTTACATTCCGTAAGAAAGTTCCATATTCTGATACAAGTCATAAAACATCCACACCTTCAAAATTCAATATTTTGATCTCAACACCTTCTTCGCTTCCCTCCCTAAGATCAACCCTTCTTCTTCACTTTGTGACTGAAGCAAGTATGGAATGGCCATTTCTTGGTTTATACCAGAATTGTACAGATTGATCTCTCGAATCTAAAAATACTCCCGTATAGTGCATTTGTTTAGGGTTTAGATTCGTTTCTCGGTGACACACTCAAATTTGCCAAAACCAGCAGAATCAGTTTTTACCCCAAAACAACCGGCGACCACAGTAGGAGATTAATCTCTCGGTTGCGAATCCAATTTCTCAATTTTCATTCCAATTTTCATTCACTTCAATCACCAATCCCAACTTTCCGCTTCATGAGTTATCTTGTCCATCCCAAACACTTCCAAAGCTAACAATGCTCAAAATCCAATCACCATGGAAGGTATGGAAAAAATGTTAGAAGATGTTGTCGCAAACCAAACTGATATTGTTAAGCTACAAAATGAGATTTTTTGTCTCTTAAAGAGTATGGCAAACCAGCTGTAGCAAGAGCAAAAACATTCGCTCGGAGAATGCCACCAATTTCAGAGATGACACAAAAAATGTTGAATCCTTGTCTGAGGTCTGTGCCTCCGCCAACGAGGATGCAGTCCGAGTATGTGGCCGTATCGAACGAGAGCTAAAGGGAATGTCCAACACCAATGTACCATCCTCAAGCGCAGTCAATACATCCCATGGAGTTACATCCTCTAGCACCAACATTAGCAGCACCTGAAGCATCCTGTCTGGCATGACGCCTCCTATTACCAGAGCCATATCCATGGCCGCCTCTAATCCTAATATTTCTTAGAACATGACGCCTCCAATCATCACCAGGGCTGCTATCACTTCTTCATCAGGACGATATACTGGAGGAGCCGGAGGAAACCAACCTCTCATTACCATTATCGATTTAATGGAGACACATGAAATTCTTGCCAAAACTCTGACGGACATGGCCACAGCTCAGACGGAGCGAAACAACGAACATTCGAATGATTATATCAAGGGATTCATAATTCAGGCGTTAGATTGTCATGATACAAATGTGACTGAACATCAATTGGTGGAGTTGTGCATTAATGCTTTCTGGAGACTCTGTTCACAAAACCGTGTAATCTATTTATGGAGCATGTGTGTGAGATTCTCTATTTTTCGAAGGCGCATCGCTGAGATATACTTTCATCCCTCAGTCGTATTGTGTCGGGCAATCGATTGTTTTCAATTGGAGAATCTACCCCGAAATCCCAGTCTCTCTTGGAAGGTATGGCTGGTAAACATAACTGGGGACTCCTAACTACTACTCACCTGAAAGGTGTTGAGTTTGAAAGAACACTGATTGACGCGTCCTCTGACTTTAATATTGTCATCGTCAAGACTCTGAGAGCTAAAAGATGTTCACTGCCCTACTATGATCGAAAACTCAGAAGGAAGGTCGATAGATGCCTATGGGTACATTAATCTCGAAATCAAGATAGGAGACTCCCTAACACATGCCAAGTTTCATATTGTCAAGGAACATCCGAATCATGATATGGTTTTGGATACATAGAAACAAAGCGAAACTAGGAGTATGTTCCCTGCCAATGTATATACCTGAGAGGGCCTCCAACAAGCCATCCAATACTGAAGATTATTGGTTGTCGTATGGACAACTCGCAAATGTGACGCAATTTCCTGGAGAGAGTGTAGCTTCGCAGGTTCCACGAGTAAGTCTTGTTGAACAACTCACTTTACAATCGGCTATTTTTTGTCCCATCAAGACCAAGGAACTTTTGTCCGTCTATCAATCCGTCATCATCCTGATATCATCACTAACGCATGATGTTGCTTACTCACGGGAGAGCCTAATATACCCAAATCCCAATAATGTGTGAAGGACATGCCTAGCGGAGACAGAGCTAAGTAATTATCCTTAAACTAAAAGTTTTATATCTATTAGGCATATCAAATAAATTTTAAATATCCTAGTGTTGAGACGAGCTAATTCCTCAACACTCATTATTGTGTTGTTAGGCATACTGCCTCAACACGTTTTCCTCTTAGTGTTGATACGTGTGAATTCCTCAACACCCACTACTGTGTTGCCAGGTATACTGCCTCAACACATCCTTCCTCTTAGTGTTGAGACGTGCAAACCTCAACACTCACTACTGTGTTTCTAGGCAAACCACCTCAACACATCCTTCATATTAGTGTTGAGACATGCAAATCCCTAAACACTCACTATTGTGTTGTCAGGAATACTTCCTCAACACGTTTTCCTCTTAGTGTTGAGACGTGTAAATTCCTCAACACCCACTACTGCGTTTCCAGGCATACTTCTTGAACACACCCTTCTTCTTAGTGTTGAGACGTGCAAATTCCTCAACACTCACTACTGTGTTTCCAGGCATACTGCCTCACACATCCTTCCTCTTAGTGTTGAGACATGCAAATTCCTCAACACTCGCTATTGTATTGCCAGGCATACTGCCTCAACACATCCTTCGTCTTAGTGTTGAGATGTGAAAATTCCTCAACACTCACTACTGTGTTGTCGGGCATACTTCCTCAACACATCCTTCCTCTTAGTGTTGAGACGTACAAATTACTCAACACTCACTATTGTGTTGCCTGACATACTTCCTGAACACACCCTTCTTCTTAGTGTTGAGACGTGCAAATTCCTCAACACTCACTACTGTGTTTCCAGGCATACTGCCTCACACATCCTTCCTCTTAGTGTTGAGATATGCAAATTCCTCAACACTCGTTACTGTGTTGCCAGGAAAAATGCCTCAACACATCCTTCCTCTTAGTGTTGAGACGTGCAAATTCCTCAACACTCGCTACTGTGTTTCCAGGCATACTGCCTCAACACATCCTTCCTCTTAGTGTTGATACGTGCAAATTCCTCAACACTCGCTACTGTGTTGCCAGATAAACTGCCTCAACACATCCTTCCTCTTAGTGTTGAGACGTGCAAATTCCTCAACACTCGCTATTGTATTGCCAGGCATACTGCCTCAACACATCCTTCGTCTTAGTGTTGAGATGTGAAAATTCCTCAACACTCACTACTGTGTTGCCGGGCATACTTCCTCAACACATCCTTCCTCTTAGTGTTGAGACGTACAAATTACTCAACACTCACTATTGTGTTGCCTGACATACTTCCTCAACACATCCTCCTCTTAGTGTTGAGACATACAAATTCCTCAACACTCACTACTGTGTTTCCAGACATACTGCCTCAACACACCCTCCTCTTAGTGTTGAGATGTACAAATTCCTCAACACTCACCACTGTGTTTTCAGGCATACTGCCTCAACACATCCTCCTCTTAGTATTGAGACATGCAAATTCCTCAACACTCACTTCTGTGTTTTCAGGCATACTGCCTCAACATATCCCCACCTTAGTGTTGAGACGAAGCAATTCCTCAACACTCACTAATGTGTTGTCAGGAATCACTGCCCCAACACATCTTCACCTTAGTGTTGAGACACACAATATCCTCATCACTCACTTGTGTTTTTAGGCGTCACTGCCTCAACACATCATAGTGCTGACGGCTCCACCACCTCAACACTCATCTTTGTATTCAAGGCTCAACTGCCTTAACACTCATCACTCGAGGCTCCACTACTTAAATACATCATTTTAGTGTTCTCGGCATCAACGTACTAGACGGGTGATTGCGACTTGCATCGACGTTTCGTTAAACATGTTCTACTCAAAATCCAAGCCGGCCTCTCTCTACTGGTAACGTCTGTTTACTCTTCTCATGAATTTTATTTTCATCTATCAGTATCTAGTACTTACCCCGAAACAATGTCACTATTACGTGATAAGTAGGGGACTTAATGTTGATGGTGGTTTTTAATTCAAGGCTAAGATTGTAAAACCATGTATTTAATGTACCGTGATTCTGCAAAGAGACGGAGCCATTTGAAGTAATTAGTGACCAGCCTTTTTACATACGCATATATTGAGCAATTCAGGATATTTACATGAAATTTATCCAGAATGGTGCATGAAGCAACAATCCCAAATATTATGTAAATTTCAATATCCCGCCTATATTATTCATTAATGCAAGACTCATTGAATACTTTCATGTGCAATGTTCCCCGACTGAACCCTTAATATTGATATGACATGACAATTAGTGTTCATTCGCAACTGAGTAGCATGAATTTCCCGAAGTATCAAGATTAAGGTCTGCATGAAAGTACTCATTCGGAAAGCATGCTGCTCTCTGACAATAAAATTTAAAGAACTCTGTGTCAACACATAGAACTCACCGAATTTAATCAACTTTGTGATAATTCACAAGATTCAAATATGAACTTAATTAATTTGCAAAAATTAGGTTTTTTTCACCCTGCGCAATATCTCGAACCCTATCAGTCGACACCAAACCTAGGTAAGCTAGGAAATTAATCCGCCATAGTCTAGTAGGAGCAAAGTCCTACCAAAAATCAGAAAGCAAGAAATAAATTAAAGAGGAGTTGCGGCAAATAGGAAAAACAACAAGAGGAGGCATGGCCTCGCCACATGGCTGGACAGTTCTCCCTTGCAGGAACAACCTGTAGCCGGATAGACACGCTCCATGTTGGCCTTGCTGGATCCCTTTCCATCGACCAATCAGGTCACTCTAAATGCGCCACACACACTTATAATGAGGCCGGCCCCATGATGCTTGTCGGCCCCCTTTTCATCGACCAATTAGGTCGCTCTAAATGCGCCACACGCATTTAGAATGAGGCCGGCCCCATGCTTCTTGTCGGGCCCCTTTCCATCGACCAATCGGGTCATTCTAAATACGCCATGCATTTAGAATTATGCCGGCCCCATGCTACTTGCCGGCCCCCTTTCCATCGACCAATCAGGTCGCTCTAAACCCGCTACGTGCATTAAATAAAGACGCACCAACACCTAGTGGTCGTCACGTTCATATCCGCTCCCACATTATGGACTTGCCATAATTTCTTTATTAAACGTACGGCCAAGGCATGACTGGCCGTCTAGGAGCCCGGTCCCCTAACACTTTTCCTAATTTTATATTATTTTTCATGATATGAAGGAAATTCCATGAAACCAATGAGTTTTGTTGAAACTAGAAAATTTCCATGAGATGAGAGAAATAATAATTATGAAAGACTAAGGATTGTAAGGTGTGGGACCGTCCACGGCTAGGGCATGGCCGGCCGCTAGGTTGCCGGTCCCACGACACCTTTCCCTATTTTATGTTATTATTTCTCATGAAACCGTGAAAATATGGAAAAACCGTGAGTTTTGCTCAAACAAGGAAAGTTGCTAGAATGAAGGAGTTTTCATGAGTTCATGAAAATAATACTCCCTACGTCCCACTATTAGATGACCTAGTTCAAGTTTGCAAAATTCTTAAGGCAAGGAATGAAAGAGGATATTTTTTACAATTATACCCTTATGATAGTAATTTGTAAAATTTAGAATTGATTTATCTCTCAAACTATACCATGGATTTTCGTAAACTTTATATCATTGAAAAGAATTTTAAAACACCTATGTAACGAATGTAAACATGGATATCAAATTATACATATTTCTTATACTACCGATAATCAATCAAAAGGATAATTTTAGAAATATCCCCTTGTTTAATGAAATAGGTCAACTAATAGTGGGACAAAAATTTAAACTAAGTAGGTCATCTAATAGTGGAGGGAGTAAAATAATTAAAATAAAGGGAAAAGGGTGTGAGGGACCGGCCATGGCAGCATGACCGGCCGGACGGTGGGCCCGGTCCCTAGGCGCCACTTTTATTATTTTCTCTCTCCTATTTCGTGTAGGATTCCTCGTTTTTCCATATTTCGAATGCTCGTTCGTGTATCATTAACGAGTACACTTGCACCATTTTATGGGGATTACTCAGTGATAGTCCAGATGCCCGATTGTTGAGTATTGAGTATTTATTACTAATTCATGAAATTCAATGGAGAATGATTCATGAAACCGAGTTATAAAAGTGAGCAGTTGTTTATTATCAATCCATAGGATCAGCCGTGAATTCGACCATGGACTCAGAATAATAAAGCGAGTGTTATCATTCTGTGGGATCGTGGATTCGACCACAGAATCGGAGTAAAGTAGCCATTACCATTCCATGAGATAAGCCGTGGATTCGATCATGAAATCGGAGTAATGAGAGTATCCATTACCATTCCATGAGATCAGTTGTGGATTCGATCATGAAATCGGAGTAATGAGAGTAGCCATTACCATTCCATGAGATCGGCCTTGGATTTTATCATGAAATTGGAATAATGAGATTATTTATTACCATTCCATGAGATCAACCGTGGATTCTATCATGAAATCGGAGAAATTAGATTGAATATATTATCTTCTAGGAATTCAGCGGTGAATGTCACGTTAGAATTAATCTATTGCAGAAGGGATATTAGTCAGTTAAAGCGTCATACCCGTTTTGAATGGTGCATAGTCAGGGAATAATCGTGAAGCGTTGTTAACGTACTGAAGGCGTTTAGCCCCCTCAACAAACAATTATATAGGAGAGACGCCTGGATCTATACACGTTCTCTCTACATAGTCAGGGAACAACGAGTGTCACTGACATCCTGAAGGCGTTAAGCCTTCTCAACAAATAATTATGTAGAGGACCGCCCAATCGTTCTTCTATGTAGAGGTGGGTCTCTCTCATGTAGTCAGGGAACATCGAGTATCACCGACGTCCTAAAGGCATTAAGCCCTCTCAAAAAACAATTATGTAGGAGGACCGCCCAATTATGTTATTCTACATAGAGGTCATGATGAAATGCGTGACACCGAATGCTCGGCTAGTGGAGGCCTTTCAGAAAACATATTCATCATGGCTTCGTAAAATATGAATCGTCACATGCCTGAAGTCGTATCAGAAACATGTAGTATCATGATTTTATGGTTTTAAACTTTGTTGAAAATCCACCATCAACAGGGTGTAAGGCTGAACATTCTTCCCTCGTAACGGAAACATGATGGTCACCACCTTTTACACAACTCCACTTCTCTACTACTTAACTGTCTCTACTTCCTATGATATCAAAGGGGCTTAATCATGACTTGTATAAATAGGTTTTCGACTTATTTCGACAAAAAACAAGTGTTATCAACACAAGTATCCAAAAAAATACCAAGAACTGATAGCTTACATTCCATAAGCCAGTTCCATATTCTGATACAAGTCATAAAACAACCACACCTTCAAAATTCAATATTTTGATATCAAGACCTTCTTCGCTTCCCTCCCTAAGATCAACCCTTCTCCTTCACTTTGTGACCGAAGCAATTCTGGAACGACCATTTCTTGGTTTAGGCCAGAATTATACAGATTGATCTCTCGAATCTAAAAGTACTCTCATGCAGTGCATTTGTTTAGGGTTTAGATTTGTTTCTCGGCGGCACACTCAAATTTACCAAAACCAGCATAATCAGTTTTTACCCCAACACAATCGCATCGGTCACCTTTCGTTCGTTATTCACCCTACTAGTGCATCCTTGGTCTTGTAACGCCGCAACAGTGATGCCTACACATCATGAAGCTCTCTCAACTAAGCAACACGGTATTTTATGCTTTCACATCAAATATTCTTCACTGTCCAAGATTTATAATTAGTTTAAGGATGTATCTCCATTTAATGCACCTTCAACCAACACTCCTTCCCTATGTATGTCTTATTTACATTTCTACAACTAAAAATTCTGGAGAGGATGAACGTGTACCAAGTACCGCATACTTCCGTGATAAAGACTTTCGGAAATTATAAATTGGTGGTGTATAATGAGCTGATGGATAACTTGAGTATTGCACCATAATGATGAGGTATAGCTCCTGTCCAGCTTTCCACTAGCGTGATGCACCACGGTGGTGCAACTTATTTTTTAGGCCAACACCCCGTGAACACGCAATAAAAGATTGATATGAATCTCCATCAATGACACATCTTTGAGCATGCGTCATGCGAAAAGAGCTGGTGTTACATTATCGAGAATACGTCAGATACCACGTATAATGCTCAAAAATCACACAAGGTTTCTTCAATCGTGAATAACAATTAAGACCTTTTGAGTATCAGTCTCATACCTTATACCAAGTAACTCTAAGTAAGTCCACAACACTATCGACAATATCGGTTTGGATCCATTAAACATTCGTCATATATCACATACTCAAGATTTCCAAAATGATATCTCAATACAGGATCCCAAGTATACATCCCTTATCGCAACACCAGGAATCCCCAAAGTTCACAATTTGAAAAGGGTCATCGAATATAACAATAAACTTCTAAGTACAGTAATGTGAGGACATACCAAACTCTAATACCAAAGAAGTCGGATGCAAGCCATCACCCCAGAGGGTCTTCCTGGCTGCCACTGAGGTAGTGGGATCTATCCATAATGGAAATACATACCGGTCCAAATGGGTGAGGGGGTGGTCAGTCCCAATGTCTGTCTAACATTTTGAATGGTCTCCCGAGTCGACAGTTAAGGCCTAGAAAACTCATAGCACTCGAATAATTTTAACACGATTTGTGCAACTGTTGGCATACTCTTTGAATTTATTATTTCCCTTTGAAGAAAAATTGTTATTTCAGTAAAAAATACTCACTGACGAGTCCAACACGCACAGTCCCTCATGTTACCTCAGAAATTGTTATCATAACAACTGTGACAGACCGAAAAATTACGCCTATATCTCATAGTTGTACAGTTCAAAACTCCATGATGCGCCGCTCGTAAACGAACTGAACGATACATAAACATTCTAGCTCACTAGGCATATGCACGTCAACTTGCCAGTTACAAACATTCTTTGAAAACATGATGCCTTAAACACATTGTAGGATAAGAATATCGCAGCAAAGACATATTTGCGGAGTTTTCATAAATGACACATTGCGAGTGTCGCAGAATGATTACAAAAATAAAGCAACAAAGGACGACAGACAAAACATGAGAAAGACATGAAGACCTTGCGAGATTTAACGAGTGAAGCGAAATTAATATTTGAATACTTGCGAAGATATCGCAAGACAAACCCGAAATTAAAGGTTAGCTTAGCTGTCTATGAGTTGTCATCCACCATGTAAACACTTATATAAAGAGGAGAGAAGGAGAGAGAAAGGGAGAGATAATTTTAGTAAGAGAGAGAGAGAGATTTTGCGCAGAGATTTTTAGAGAGAGAAAATGTATTTTTCTTTATCATCTTCTTCCCCAAAACTAGATCTAGAACTCCATTAATGGAGATTTTAAATGTAAATTTATGTAACTATAAATTATCATAGTGAAGAACCATGATGTAGATCACATTGATCGAACCATGTAAAAAATCTTGGTGTCCATTTATAATTTTAGTATTTTTATCATCATTTTTATATTTAGATCTAGAAATTGTTATCAAGATATGATAAGGGGTGTGTTGTAGGATTTCCTGCAACTACATTTTGGCGCTAGAAACAGGGACTGCTATTTGATAGATTGAAGAAGATTCAAAGAAATTATCTACCGGGAGAGTTAGAATTCGTGGGATCTAAAAGTTATGAGAGGAAAAGTGGAAATTTCAATGGAGAAATTGTGTCTTCAAGCAAACACCAACAACACAGTGAAAGAAAGTTAAAGAAAAAGACGAAGATGCAAATCTACGTCAAAAGGATGAATTTCTACATCAACAAAGTCTACATCAACTATGAGTTTAAAAAGGACAAATCCCTTACTATTCTATCTTGTTTTATGCTTAATTGTTTATATCCGGAATTTTGGGAAAAATTAATTTGATTATTAAGTTTTGCTCTTCACGAAACAATCGTCAGAAATAAGCTTTGTTATTCATAGAAATTTGATTCTCAATTGTAATCTTACATCAAAACGAGTTATGTTCAAAGATTTGCATCATCCAAATTTAGTTTTACAAACCTATATGATCGTTTAAAAAAAAAATTATTACAGAAAACGTATTGGCCATGCGAATTTCAATTTTTTTAGATTGTGCGAATTTCTCGAATTTTAGAGCATCAAAAAATTACGTTCTTTTTAGGTTATGTGATTTTAAAAATAAAATAAAATTGATGATTATCCTTGTTTTCAATTTTATGAAGTTGATATAAAACTTGCATTACTCATGGTGATTATTTCGCAGAGAAATCTTGTAAGCAAGAGAACTAGCACAGTTGGTTGAGAGGCTTGAATGTAACCAGCAGGTCGCGGGATCAATTCTTGCTTCTCGCAAGTTAATTTTTGTTATGTGAAATTCGCAAGTCAGCTTTTGATTATTTCGCAGATTAATTTCGCAAGAAAGATAACTAGCACAGTTGGTTGGGAGGCATGAATGCAAGCAGCAGATCGCGGGATCAATTCTTGCTTCTCGCAAAATATGCGAAATTTCTACATAGTTTATTAAATAAGAATAAGTTCTGCGAAGCTTACCATAACAACACAAACAGTTGCTCGCAGAGATGGTTCGATTTTGAAGAAGAGAAGTTTTATTTCTTCAGTTCGAATCCACAAACACACAAATTTTTCATTTCTTTCACACTCACACTGAGGAGAAGCTAAGAATAAAATAGAAGCAATGTTGTATATTTCACAAGCGCAAAGCCAGCACAAGTGGTCACCAGCGAAGTGAAGAAGTTGGATGTCGCGAGCTCAATTCTCAACCACCTCATATTTTTTATATATTTTTTCTAAAGGGTGAATGAAGTCAAGATTCAGCATGCTGCATTCATTTCGCACAACATAAGTAACACAGTTGGTAATTAGCGAAAAGAAAGAGTTGGATTCCGCAGGATCGATTCTACCCAAGTTTATTACTTTTTGCATTTTGTGTTAATTTCGCAAGTATGCTACAAAATCGCAAAAAAAAAAGGAGTTGATGATTATTTCACAAAAAAGAGATTTGATGATTATTTCACATAGATATTTCGCAAGAGAGGGTTAGAACAGTTGGTATGGTGCGAGAATATGCAAGAGGCAGATCAAGGGTACAAGTCTCATTTCTCACTTCCTTTTTGTTGCTACGATAATTACATTTCTTTTTGCGAGATTTATACATTTCAAGGAGGCCAATTTCGCAAGCAAACCATATACTTCGCAAGAGACGACAACAACAAAAAATCACATGAAAGCTAAGTACCACTTCCTTGAATATTTTACTTACATAAAATAAAAGATTTTTGATTTAATTTACAAAAAGCGATATAATCGCAAGATTTCAAAGATTTCAAAAGATTATAAAAAATGAATCATCGCAAAAATTTAAAGATTTCAAAAAATTTCAAAGATTTCAAAGATTATAGAAAGCGAAATTATCACAAAAATTTCTAAGATTTTTTATTTGACTTACAAAGAGCGATACAATCACAGAATTACAAAGATTTTACAACTACAAAGATTTCAGAATTACAATGTATTAGAATTTCTCTTGAATATTTACTTTGCTTAAATGATATGATATTATGAGAATGAAAGAAATGACAGAAATGAAAGAATTGACAGAAATGAAAGAATAAAGAGACGCGAATAAAATTTCGCAAGAGACATAAGAATGGGACGAACCTTTATGGACTACACCCTAGTTTGCGAATCCAATTTCGCAAGAGGCAAATGTAAGACCTAAAGTGCGTCATGAAGGGGGTATCTCTTTGCATGATTCTGGAAAAGGTTATACCGCTGCTGGAACCTGGGTCATGGAGAGCTGGGGTCCATCTCTTTGAGATACCTATCCAGGAGAGGTACCTTGGATTTCCAACTATATAAGGTTATACCCTGGTTGGACGACCGAGGGTCTCTTCTAAGAGGTGCATAGTATGACCAAGGCGTCGAGGTACACGGTTGAGCCAAGAGTGCCCGGGACGGATGAACCTACCCTGGACATTCTTGGTAAGTCTTGGATATGATGCACCTGGCCTGAAGAAAACCCCACTTAGGGTGCAGTCTCGTAACTATAAGCCATATAGGCATAAAGGATAAGAGGCTGCGAAAACAACTGGTTGTTTCTAAGACCGGATGGGAGGAGCTAGTCTTGTATGGTAGAAGTACGTCTCCTTGAAGGGTAAACCAGGGGGAAGATAATGGCGGCACCCTCCATTAGGGAGCTTATAAGTGTCTTAAGACGGCAATGTCATGGGGCTTTACGTTCGCAGGAACATTTAGGCATGTCATATTGTCGCGTGACAAATATTATACAGAGGCAACAAGCCAAAATAAAAAGTTAAGATGAGATCAATGGGTTTTTATGTGAAAGTGTAAAGACGTCCTGCGATTTCATCGCAAGACGGCAATGTCATGGGGCTTTGTTCTCGCAAGAAAACTTAGGCCTGTCATATTGTCGCAGATAAATTGACAAAACAAGGATAAAGCAAGATCAATGGTTCAATACATGAAAGTGTAAAGACGTCCTGCGATTTTGTCGCAAAGAAAAAGAAACATGGCGAAATAAGACATTTAACTAGGAAGGCCAAATAAGACCACATAAGCTTTCCAAAATGATTATATGTAAGCAAACAAGCTTGCGAACATATATACTGAAATGAAATTGAGATTATGCACCTTTGATATTTTAATTATATTATATTATGCGAGACTAATACTGCAGGAATAAACAATGGAGACAATAAAACAATGAGATACAATGGGCAAGAAAAATAAGGCATAAGCAAATGAACTTGCGAGAACAATGAATATGCAAAGAGGAATGCATATACTAGAGACAAAAATAGAGAAATGAAGAACGGAAGCAATTTAAAGCTACATCAATTTTACCGCGACAAAAATGAGCTATGTAACACAAATATTAGCTATACATTGCAATAGATAAGCATTCTCTTCATACTCGCATCATAAAAGCATTGCATAAGCATTTCATGGCATAAACATATCATACACATTTCATAACATAGTCATTACATAAACATTTTATTCGCACAAGTATTTTACAAAACTTTACAGAATAATATCGCAGATTTATGTAGAACAATTCAGAATTAAGCACTATTCGTAGCACTATTCACAACAGTATTCGCGACACTATTTCAGAAGCACTATTCGTAATCTCGCAGGGATATTCATAAATTCGCAGAAACATTCAGAATCTCGCAGACTCATCCAGAATTTTGCAGGAATTGTGATTATTTTGCAGAATGTGATTATTTTCTTAAAGAGATTATCGCATGAGGCAGAGGCAAGATAAGAGTAAAGAAACAATTCGCTCATTCAACATTTTCTCAAGGATTCTAACTTCATAGATAAAGAACAGAGGCAACTATGGATTACCAAGAAAAAAAAATTTATGTCCTTTATCTTCTCGGCAAGAATCATTTCCAAAATGGGCAAGAATTCTCACCAAAAATGAAGTAATAATCTCACATGAATAGAGGCAATACTTATGACTTTAAGAACGGATACTTCTTATATTTCGAGGATTGAGTACTTCTTATACTTCTTCAAGGATACTTCATACTTCGCATACTTCAAAAGATGATACTTCTAATTACTTCTCAAAGCTTCAGAACTTCGCAAAAGAATAGAGGCAAGTACGTACTTTCCAAGTCCAGTGTTCTTTCTCTCGTTCCTTCAACAACAAAGATCAAAGAATACTACAACAATGAATTTTTTTCTTAAATATCGCTCTTCAAGCAATATTCAAGAAAAAAGAGGCAAAATGTAGGATCAGAATATCGCATCAAGGACATATTTGCGGGGTTTTCATAAATGACACATTGTGAGTGTCGCAGAATGATTACAAAAATAACGCAACAAAGGACGACAGACAAAACATGAGAAAGACATGAAGACCTTGCGATATTTAACGAGTGAAGCGAAATTAATATTTGAATACTTGCGAAGATATCGCAAGACAAACCCGAAATTAAAGGTTTGCTTAGTTGTCTATGAGCTGTCATCCACCATGTAAACACCTATATAAAGAGGAGAGCAGGAGAGAGAAAGGGAGAGATAATTTTAGTAAGAGAGGGAGAGAGAGATTTTGCGGAGAGATTTTTAGAGAGAGAAAATGTATTTTTCTTTATCATCTTCTTCCCCAAAACTAGATCTAGAACTCCATTAATGGAGATTTTAAATGTAAATTTATGTAACTATAAATTATCATAGTGAAGAACCATGGATGTAGATCACATTGATCGAACCATGTAAAAAATCTTGGTGTCCATTTATAATTTTAGTATTTTTATCACCATTTTTATATTTAGATCTAGAAATTGTTATCAAGATATGATAAGAGGTGTGTTGTAGGATTTCCTGCAACTACACATATCTTCCACACCTTTCCAACTTATCCTTGTTCTATGAAGATTATATAGCCTTGAAGGCTGGCCATTGCAAATCTATTTCAAACTTCCTTACCTTGATTTGGCACTGTGATGAAAGCATGCATTGATCTTAATTATGCAAGGGCATAAGTTAGGATCATGCCTTCATTTCCTTGCATCAGTACCCATGTGATGCAAATAACTTATGAAAGTTCCCCTAACTTGCATACAGTTAGCTTCTTTTTATGTCTATGCCCGATTACGCAACTATAATATTCCTTCCCAATTGAATGGATTGATAGGAAGTATGATCATCCAATAAATGCAATGAAACTACCTTATCAAGTATGGAAACAATCATCTCTTGCATTGCATTATGGATCCATATAATCGATATGAGTTACCATAATGTATCAATCACCTCGTAATTAGATGATATGAGCGATAAAGTGTCTGAACGCTAATGATGCAACTTATTGTGCTTCATACGTACATATGTGGCTCGAAGATATCAATCTCTAACCCTATTTCATCCATGTATAGACAAGCAACTAAAGACAACTCGTATTACAGGGCCAAGGCCAAGTAAATCTAGTCCAGATAGGCCAAATGGTATTCTAAAAAGGATGCACAAGAGTTGTGCATTATTGGGGCTATTTATTTCGCAAGTATGCACTCTCAAACTCAGGCCATGCAAAATATCGCACCGTTCACTTTTCCTTTGTTTTGCACCAAAATAATGCATCCTTGTTTTAGGAACCCCGCAACAATGATGCCTACATATCATGAATCTCTATAGACTAAGCAACGTGACATAATGATGCTTTTTCATCAAATATGCTTCACTGTCCAAGCTTTAGAAGCTTAAGGATGCATCTGCACTTAATGCACTTTCAACCAATATCCCTTCCCTATATATGTCTTATTGACGTTTCTAGAACTAGAAATTCGGAAGAGGATGGACATGTACCAAGTACCACCTTCTTTCACGACAAAAAGTTTCAGAAAGTGCATCATGGTAGTGCATAACCAGTTCTATCCTGATGAACAACTCAAGTATTGCAGTAGAGAAATATCTCTCATGGAAAGCCTCTCACTGGCGTGATGCACCACGATGGTGAAATTTCTATTCTGGGACAACATGCAACACAAGTTTGAGATGAAACTTCATCTCATTGAATGACCTATTCTTGAGCATTCATCATGCGAAAGTGCGGGTGTTACACTAGCATTCTGAAAAATCCCTCTTCACATTTTCAACTACTAATCGTACGACATGATCTTGAGTTGGTTTTCATAAAAAATATGGACCAAAATGGTCGACTATAGTTTCTCAAAACATAGTGAGATTTTCGTATGTTATTGTTTTTTCCATACCAATGTACTCACCACAAGCATCCGCTGGCATACCATTACCTGGAATCCTTAGGGCTGCAATGACCTTTTTTTTTCCAGGATTATGTCCTCGTGCATTTTGTGCATCAAATTGATATTTTCATTGATGATTTATTCGACAAACTCTCCAATATGCCTAATGACTCATTGTTGCGGCATATAGAAGGGACGTTGAAAACCTTCATCAGAGTACACACTTCCGTTGTTAAAATTATCATCCATTATTTGTTGATGTCCTTTTTCTCAGAAAATTCACGTATATCTTCTTGTCAATACTGCTCTTGATTTTGTGGCTCGCGGTATTTTCCCCATGTATAATTGTATCATGGCACTGGTCATCGTTTTCTCACCGTATGAATCTTCATTCATTTGATCCAACTGTTGCATTAAAGATTATTTATGTTGGAAAAAGACTAGTGCATCTGAGTATGTTTCCTCGTTTTCCAAATTAGGTTCCATAAGCAAAAGAAATCCTTGATTAAAATGACTGGAAACAAGTAATATATTGAAGAAAATGGATGAATTTTTGTGAAAACAGATAACAATAATTGGTAGAAGGTTTGTGTGTTAATTGGTATGAGAGGAGATTTATATATATAGAAGGGAGATATGGCGGTTGGATAACAGTTAAAAATATAGTCGTTGTCGATCAACCAAAGAAAGAATGGCTCTACCTCAACCAATGAATGACTCAAGTTGAACCGAGCATCGTATCAACCTGGGACGACCGAACTAGCCTTGGAATCGTCTCAACCATCAATGATAAACTTTTCTTCTCACTATGTAAAAATGAGTTTGCCCATCCACGTGGACCATCAAATGGGTTATTTAGCCAAGGATTGCTCTAAGTGAAGCACTATGGTGCAAGTATTTGGAAAATTTATCTGGAATATAAAGAAATGCAACTCCATAATGTCATATTTCTCTATATTCTAGTAGATAGCTCAGGATTTGCTATCACATACTATACATGTATAGCATGCAGTGGCAAAGTCTATGGCGCACAAAAATTATATTTTTGCCAGGATCGAACCTTAGTTTCGACCAAATTTCTCCATTTTACACATAAGTCGTTTTTTCCCCTTAATCTCATAAGAAATATATTTGTTGAATACTCAGTTTCCACTACCTTTTAATCATGCGAAAACTCAGTTTCCGACCTCATATAGCTAGGATCAATTGGTTAATCTATAATTAGATCTTATGGCTTTGATGGTTCATTGTGTCCTCTCAAATAAGATCTAGGATAAGAAATGTGAACAAAAGAACCCATTAAGATGCAAATTGTAAACAAATATAAGTAAATCACACACAAAATTTTATCCACCAAACGGCTAACGCCACATATTTCGTTACAAGACTACCAATAAAGAATGACAAATGTGATTAGCTTCTGAATCCATCAGCTCAACACAATAAAGTTGACCACAAAATAACTCTCAATTAAAACACAAAATCCTCCATCGAGACCCTTTTATAGAATAAGGTATTATCTTTTCAAGTTTTCATATGACTTTTGCACGGTTGAATTCTTTCATACCCAAATAAGAGACATTTCTATAAGGTCTCGTATTCTACATGGGTAGCCAAACATATTAAACGGAGCGCTAAACACAACTTAGCGCGTTATATCATAAAATAATGTTTAAAATGAAGTTTCTTTGCTCGGTATACCTAGCATAAATGACATATTTTCAAAAAACACAAAATTTTGAATTAGAATTTTGTTATCTAAATTAAGTCATTTGGCATTATTTTTAGTTCCAAAAGCACTTTCAACAATCTATAAAGATAAAATAAATAAATAAACCATATATGTGTCGGTATTAAACATTTTCCATTTTATGTAGCTTTGAAAACTGTGAAAGATATGCTTCTAAAAGGAAAGTTATTGAAGTGTTAAACCCCAAAGTTTTCTTGAAGCAACAGAAATCTGTTGTTATTGTGCTTTCTCTATTGAGTTTGTTTTAGGGACTGCTTACTTTTTAAGGGATGACTGGGTTATACCCAACAAGAGTTGCGAGATAAGGGGTGTCCTAGTAGCGGCTATCACAAGACTAATTTATCCTTTTTGATTTTAAAATTACCTTATTATTACTGAAAATGCGGGGGTCTAACAACCTCACCCAATTTTTCGATTAGCAATCTATATGGACAACTCCGAGTTGTTTTCTAGAGAATCAACAAGACTCAATCAATAGAAAATATCTCAAGGAGTTATTATCTCAATTTGTCGATTTTATTTACTCAAGCAAATAAGATTCGCGAGTCTTATCATAGAGAGATAACTTGGATGGTACCAAAGACTAATATCCAAGTGTCAATCGATTTAAATCAACAACCAATAAGGTCGGATATTCTAATCGATTGAACAATGCATAACATGTATTATTTCAATTATATAAAAATATAATGCGGAAAAGAAAAATAACACAGACACCAGAATTTTGTTAACGAGGAAACCGCAAATGCAGAAAAACCCCGGGACCTAGTCCAAATTAAACATACACTGTATTAAGCCGCTACAGACACTATCCTACTCCAAATTAACTTCGGTCTGGATTGTAGTTGAACCCTAACCAATCTCACACTGATCCAAGGTACAGTTATGCTCCTACGGCTCTGATCCCAGCAGGATACTGCGTACTTGATTTCCTTAGCTGATCTCACCCACAACCAAGAGTTTCTACGACCCAAAGTCGAAGACTTTAGCAAACAAATCTGTCTCACACAGAAAAGTCTACAGGTAATAGATAAATTCGTCTCCCACGAATAAACCTATGAGTTTTGTTCCGTCTTTTGATAAATCAAGGTGAACAGGAACCAATCGATAAAACCAGACTTATATTCCCGAATAACAGCTCAGTTTCATCAATCACCTCACAATAAACTTTATCGACGCAGCGAAGAAGATTATTGAGAAATCACAAACAATGAGACAAAGATGTTTGTGACTACTTTTATCTTGCCTATCGGAGATAGAAATCTCAAGCCAATTATTACAATTGTACTTGTACGATAGAAATAGCAAGATCAGATCACACAATTACAAGAAAAGTAGTATCAGTCTGGCTTCACAATCCCAATGAAGTCTTTAAGTTTGTAGTTGCAGGAATTCCCACAACACACCCCTTGTAATATCTTGATAATAATCTCTTGATCTAAACTCATTTGATATGAAAATAATGATTAAAATACTAAAATTGTAAATAGACACACAGATTTTTACATGGTTTGATCAATTTGATCTACATCCATAATTCTTCACTATGATTGTTTAAATTTACATTTGATTACATTGATAATCTCCATTAATGGGTAGAGTTCTAGATCTAGTTTTTGGGGAAGAAGATGATAAATAAAAATACATTCTCTCTCTAAAAATATATCTCTGCAAAATATCTCTAACCTTTTCAAAATTGTCCCCCCCTTTTTTCTCTCATGCTCTCCTCTTTATATAGGTGTTTACATAGTGGATGACAGCTCACATACAGTTCATACTTCCCCTATTTTAGGATCCCTTTCCACACTCTCGCAAGCTTTCTCCATATTCTCTCGAGCTCCCGCTACATTCTCGCGAGATCCCGCTACATTCTAGTGATAGGTGTATAATACACTGTATTTACTATCTAGAGTTTATGCTTTCTTTGCTATTTTTCGTGTGAATTATGTATTTTATGCGTGTTTTTGATTTATTAGGTACTTTGGAGTCATACGTAAGAAAAGCGTCCAATTGGCTAAGAAAAAGAGGTAGAATTATCATTGCATGGGAAATCATTGTGGTCACTTGTATGGGCGTTAAGAAATAGCCAGCTGAAATCCATTATGAATTACCGGAGAATCTCTAACCATTATATTTTGGGCTTACATGGCCCATGTTGCTGTACTTTTGCTGAAAGGAGATAATGGGCCTTAGCTCAACAAGTTATTTACACCACAAGTGGACTTGCGAACTGTGAACAGAGCAAAATAACGGAGCTTGGCCTAGAACTGGCTGCTGCCATTAACAGTGATCGAGGAGAACATGGGTTTGCTTATTGGGCTCGACAAAATTTCGTAATGGTAGTTGGCTGAAATGACAGTCGGATGGCATGCATAAACAACCGGGGTTGAGTGATGGACCAACATGGCCTGGTGGTTGGGTTCTTGGGACTGTCGAATATCGAGATTGAGCTGCTGGTGATCGGGACAGAACTGGGTGCTACCATTTGACGATGGTGGTTAACAGTTGGTTGTATTAGTTGGTTTGGTGGAAGCCTCCATAGGCATAGTTGTTAGCCTCCATATGCATAGTTGTTAGCCTCCATAGGCATAGTTGTTAGCCTCCATAGACATAGTTCTCTTCTTCTTTTGTAGCCTATAAATAGGCATGTTGTATTCATTTGTAAGTAAGAAAGAAAGAATCAAACAATCAAAAATATCAAATAGATTGTATTCCACCAAGATTAATATCAATGTAGTCTTTTACGCTTCCGCGTTTATGTTCTCCTCTCTCTTGTTCGATCTTTAAGATGGTATCAGAGCAAGGTGAGAGGGAGAGAGGAGAGGAAGAGAAGTTATATGTTTTCCTAAAGAGTTTCTAAAGTTGCAACAAGAAGGAGAAAGAAAAAAAAAAAAAAAAAAAAAATAGTTGCGCAATATTAGGATGGTTATTGTGACAAGTTTGAAGCTAGAAGTCAGGTGAAGGAGAAGTTTGATGTCGTTTTGAATTCACGGTGAAAATAGAGCTTAGGGCATGTTCTTGATGCCGAGAAAACATGGCAGTCGAGATACTAGTGCCGAAAAAAAAAAATGTTACCGATGTTTTTGATGAGAAGAATCAAAGATGGTCATAAAGTCCAAGCTTGAGCTGTTTAGGGTTTGTTTGTGACGGCGTCTCTGCTCCAAAGAAATCGAAAAAAAAAATGGTTTATGCTTAGATGGTGAAGGCGTAAGGATTATTGCTATCTTGCAGCTCCGTCGCTTGTGGTTTTAAAGCCATGCTCGTGATCTTGAAGAAGAAGAAGAAGAAGAAGAAGAAGAAGAAGAAGAAGAAGAAAAGTTCGAGGTTGTTTGGTTTTGAGCTGAGGGTTATGAACTCGTTTCTTGAGCCAAGATAAAGGAAGATTATTAAGACAAGTTTTCCAAAACAAAACGAGCCTGCTGATGTGAGCGAGCACAAGGAAGAAAATATGATTGTTTGTTGCTGCCATTGGCGTAGTAACAAAGATGACAAGCTTTAGCCTAGAAAACATCGTAGGAAGGTGCTGTCATGTGTTGAGATTGGTATTTTGCTGCCATTGCCATGAGAGCTCCAACCGGTGATGATGATAATGCTTGCTTCTGGTGATGAGACATGTAGCTCGTTGGTGCTTCTCAGGAATGGAAAACGAGTGGCAGCTGCCATTATTGACCGAAGCTCGAGATGTAGAGAAAACGTGTGATATCTGACAAGCACACCTAACACGCCGCACAGAGGAAAAAAAAACGGAAAGCAAAGGCGGAAAGCAAAAGTGGAGAGAACACGGGCTGTGATGAGACTGCATACATGAAGGACGACGAGATGGAGGGCTAACAACTGCGCCTCAAAGAATGATGATCTGTCTTTGCCAACAGATGAAGGAATAAAATGGGTTGAGCAATAAGAGTGGATTGAGGTGTTGCTGCTGTAATGAATTCTTCCATCGATCGAGATTCGAACAAGTGTTGAGTTAACCGTTGAAGGAAGAAGAACATGATGCTGTGTCGAGAGAAATAGAATGTTTCCATGATGATACACGGTGGTCGATGTAGTTGGAGATCGATAGTCGTGCATGCAGCAGAAAGCAAAAAAAAAAAAAGGAGAGTGCCAGTGAGAAAGTGCCATTCAACTCTCTTTTCATGGTGTGACCGACACACTAAACGTCCATCTCAACGGCAGACAAGAAAAAAAAAGGAGGTGACCAACTTCCCACCGAGACAGCACATGGGCTGTTAAAAAAAAACAAAAACAAAAATGTTGGGCTGGCAAATGCCGTGGAACCTGAAGAAAAATTGGAAACAAAGAAGAAGTTGAAGGTGATTTAGATGGGCTGAAAGCCTCAAAGGAAATAGAGAAGATGCAGACAAGATGTTTGTTTAAATGCAAGGATGATCAGGGAAACATAAGTGTGACAATAATTATCACAGCGTTGCAAATCTGTTACGAATTCAGAAATGTGGCAAATCTGGATAGCGTGACAAAATTGTAACAGCAATATAACAAGAATAAGAATAGTCAGAGCTTGTGGCAGAAGCTTGACGAAATGAAAGATTGTGAGAGAATCTGGATAACCAAAGAAGTGTTACAGTTTTCGAACAAAAGCGTGACTGGAACAAAGATGAATTGAAGAAGAAACAACAAAAATGTTGTGAAGAAACGGAAGCAATCACCAAGTGGTGATGAGATAGAGAACAACAAAAGTGGGTGAAAATCCTATGAGTTGTCTAAAGAGTACAAGAAGTATTTTACTGATACGAAGAGGACCGCAATGTCCCTAAACTACGATGGAACCCGTATGTTCTAAAACTACGAATAGGACCGCAATGTCCCTAAACTACGATGGAACCCGTATGTTCTAAAACTACGAAGAGGACCGCAATGTCCCTAAACTACGATGGAACCCGTATGTTCTAAAACTACGAAGAGGACCGAAATGTCCCTAAACTTCCGAAGAGGACCGAAATGTCCCTAAACTTCCGAAGAGGACTGAAACGTCCTTAAACTATGAAGAGGACCGAAACATCCTTAAACTATGAAGGGGACCGAGGTTGATGTCAAAACTGTTGGAGATTGTACGATGGAGTCGTGGCTTGCTGTCGGCTTTGATCAGATGGTAATGGAGTTCGAATCTGTGAGACAAACTTGAGCTTACAAAACAGTGACGAAGGACGATGCTTCCATTACGGTAGTATGATGAGACGATGGTGATGGCAGAGATGCTCGGTTGGTGATGGTTTTGCCGGTAGTTTAGGAAGGAACTTGAGTTGGATAGAGCTCGATGAACTCTCTACCAATGGCAGTGATAAATGGAGTTGTTATTGGTACCAGTAGTGTTGATGACTCTGTGGGGGATGAGTTTTACTACCGTCGGCAGTGAGAGTGGAAATAACGGTGTTGGCTGCTGTAACATGACATTGATCGATGGAGAGGAAGGTCCAGATGATGATTGGCAGTGCAGTCATGAGGAGGTGATGATGAAGCTCTCTGCCAGTGTTGCGTATGGAGTTTGCAGATGTGGTGATTATCGACAGAATGGTGATGATAACTATAGCAAGGGACGAAGGTGCTGTTAGTCATGGGTCAGTTGGTGATTGGTAAGGAGCTGAGCTGTGGATATAGAATGACTGCCGGTGATGAAAGAGCTGTAGGTACTTCCATTGGAAATGACGTGAAGAAGAAGGAGATACCATGACTGGTGGATTACCAAATGAAGGTTAGGTCCGACGGATAATGAAGATGGGTTTAACATGGGCTATGATGTCTCAGTGATATGGTAACGAGAAGCTAAGAGAACTATACACGAAAGAAGCTGTGGTTCATGGCAGAGTGCCGGAACCATGTTGATTGGCTGCCAGCAGTTAATGGTTGCATGGAGCTGTAGAAAGTGACGAAGCTTGAGCTCGAGGTTGGTTGGGCTCGGAAACTTCAGAGAGAAGTCAGGGAATGAGTTCGAGTTGGATTGGAGTTACGGACAGGGATTGCATGATAGTTGGTCATTTATGGAGTTGTTTTGGATGCATGACGGACAAGCTGCAGTTACGTACGAGTTTGAAGAAGTAAATGAGCCGGGAATGAAGGCAATGAATGGCCAAGCGAAGCTATGGAGTGCCGTAGGTGTTTGGCAGTGACTCAGTAAGAAGATGAAGCAAAATTGGTCGATGCTAGTGATGCTTAGGAATAATGAATGATAATGGGCTGGGCTTCCTTGCAAGCCCACTTGGCTATTTCAGCCAATTTATATGCGAACAGGCAGTGGGCCGGCTAGATCAGCTGTAGCATGAGCCCAATAGGCTTTTAGCCAAAGTTTTACACGACCAACTAAGGGTGCGGCTATTTCATCCTTTATCGTGGCTCAGTTAGGTCAGTCGTGGCCGTGAGTTTTTGGCCGTGACTTTGGCAACCTGCTTTGGTCCGGGATTTGATGCACGGGACACAATTCAAGAGGAGGTGCACTTTCCTATTTTTCCTAGGTTTCCTAGTTTTCTTAAAGGAGAGGAGGTTACAAAACTCTATATATAGGGAAGCCTAGGCACAAATCTTTATATCTTCTACTACTTTTGTTCTAGGGTTTAGAAACATGTTAGGGTTTCTTCTTCTTCTTGTTATGAACTCCATGAACATGAGTACTTAATTTTATTATTGGTTATGGAATAATTGGATTTCACACAATATGGTTTTTGATATGATAAATTAGTTTTGTCTCCATATTTTATCGATTATGATTCACAATTAATATTGTTATATGATTTGAATGCTTGTTTGATCGAGTCGCGAATCGGTTGAGTTTGTTTTCATCTCTATTGCTAGATTAGGGTTTGTTATACGTAAAAGTGATAGATTCCTGATTGCAAGTAGCATAAATATGATTATAGTTTGTAGTGATATATTCTTATGATCATATGTGAATTATAACCTTTGTTAAATTGAATTAGTGCATTTTCCACGTTCGATTGCTTTGATTGGCCTGATTTCATAGAACTTAATGCATCTAGGGAATTAAACTTGATTATTGCTTTTACACGTTAGGTTGTTCTTTAAGATAGAACTCATATTCGCATCTTTTAATGTGTTTGTTGATGACAAAAGGAGATTAGCGGGATATTCTTGCGATCAAGATATTCTAGGGCTTTTGATAAAAGTTGAGATTAAATATCAATTCTAATTATTGTGAAGAAAACATATTTGTGAATGAAGATGAATCCTTAACCAATATTCTCACTACCTTGATTTGTGTGCTTTACTTTTTATTGTTTTGCTTTTATTTTATCTTAGTATATAAAAATCAGAAAAATACCCGGTGTTTTATATAGGAAACCGAAACAACGAGACAACCTAGACCTCTCTGTGGGATCGATCCTTTCTTGCCCTTGCTATATTTATATTTTGAGTAGTAAGAAAGTGTAATTATTTTTGACGCATACGACAACGATCATCTAGCGAGCGTTTTCTATAACAACCACAAAATATTCACATCTTTCTCGTGTTTTATGTTGTCGTTGTCTATAACATCACTTCTGTACTTAATTTGCGACATTTTCCATGTGTGGTAGAAGTTTTCGCAAGAGCGTTGTTGTTGCGAAATTCGGATCCTACATCTTGCCTATTTTTTCTTGAATATTGCTTGAAGAGCGATCTTTAAGAAAAAATCTGTTGTTGTAGTAATCTTTGATCTTTATTGATGAAGGAACAAGCGAAAGAATATTGGACTTGAAAAGTACGTACTTGCCTCTATTCTTTTGTGAAGTTTCGGATCTTTGCGAAGTAAATAATAAGTATCAACTCTTGAAGTATGCGAAGTATGAAGTATCCTTGAAGAAATATAAGAAGTACTCAATCCTCAAAATATAAGAAGTATCTGTTCTTGAATAAAAGTCATAAGTATTGCCTCTATTCATGAGAAATTATTACTTCATTTTTGGTGAGAATTCTTGTCCATTTTGGAAATGATTCTTGCCGAGAAGATAAAGAACATAAAATGTCTTCTTGGTAATCCATAGTTGCCTCTGTTCTTTATCTATGAAGGTAGAATCCTTGAGAAAATGTTGAATGAGCGAATTGTTTTTTTTTTTTTATCTTGCCTCTGTCTCATGTTTTGTTTTCTTGTGATATTATAATCTCTTCAAGTTGCTTCAAATTTTGCGAAATAAATGAGCTGAATAACCACATTCTGCGAAATTTAAATAATCTGCGAAATTATGAATAACCCTGCGAAATTATGAATAATCTGCGAATTTATGAATAACCTTGCGAAATTCTGAATAATCTGCGAATTTATGAATAACCCTGCGAAATTTTGAGTAGTGCTGCGAATAGTATTCCTGAGAGATTCTAAATAGTAATCTTGAGAGATTCTGAATATTACTCTTGAGAGATTTTGAATATTTTATCTTGCCTCTCATTATCTTTCTCGCAATGAAAAAAATTTACCTGCATTTCACGGAAATAATTAATGTTTGCAATTATTCTATTGGTCTTATTTTGCCTTCCTAGTTAAAGGTCTTATTTTGCCAATTTTTGTTTTTGCGACAAAATCGCAGGACGTCCTTACATTCGCATGTAAAGACCCATAGATCTTGCCTTATCCTTATTTTGTCAATTTGTTGCGACAATATGATAGGCCTAAGTTTTCTTGCGAGAACAAAGCCCCATGACATTTTCGTCTTGTGATGAAATCGCAGGACGTCTTTACACTTTCATGTAAAAACCCATTGATCTCATCTTATCTTTTTCTCATGGTTTTTTTCCTCTGTATAATTGTTGCACAAATATGACAAGCCTAAATATTCTTGCGAATAAAAAGCCTCGTGACATTTGCGTCTTAAGACACTTATTATCTCCCTAATGGAGGGTGCCGCCCTTAACTTCCCCATGGTTTCCCCTTCAAGGAGGCGTACATCGGCCATACAAGACTAGATCCTCCCATCCGGTTTTACCAACAACCAGTTGTTTTTGCAGCCTCTTATCCTTTATGCCTATATGGATTATAGTTACGAGACTGCACCCTAAGTGGGGTTTTCTTCGGGCCGAGTGCATCATAGCCAAGACTTTCCAAGAATGGCCAGGGTAGTTTCGTACGCCCCAGGCACCCTTGTCTCAACCATGTACCTCGGCGCCTTGGTCATACTCTGCACTCCTTAGGAGAGACCCTCGGTCGTCCAACCAGGGTATAACCTTATATATATATATAGTTGGAAATCCAAGGTACCTCTCCTGGATAGGTATCTCTCATGGAGATGGACCCCAAATCTCCATGACTCAGGTTCCAGCAGTGGTATAACCTTATCCCTGAGCCATGAAATTAGATATCCCCTTATATGACGTACTTTAGGTCTTATATTTGCCTCTTGCGGAATTTTATCCGCAAACTAGGGTGTACGCCATAAAGGTTCGTCCTATTATAATGTCTCTGCGAAATTTTATTCGCGTTTCTTGCGATATTTTCGCGTTTCTTTATTCTTTCATTCATTCTTTCATTCTTTCATTCTTTCATTTCTGTCATTTCTTTCATTTCTTTGCGAAATATCCATCAAGTCTCTTCTTTGCGAAATAATCAAAGATCTTGCGAAGTAATGAAATACCAAATCCATGTTTCTGTCCAACCAATTGTACTAGAAATTCGCAATTGTGCAACTTCTATTCAAACTTAAGCCTTGATATTTTGTTTACTGTTGGGTTTACTTTAATTGGCTTGGACGAACTTTGCTTGCCTGTTATTCATTTCTTATGCTCGCAAGGTAAACGTCTGCGAACATCTGTATGGCCTGCTTGTGAAATTATCATACTCTTGGTGAAGCTTAACCTTCTTTCTGCGAAATTAATCCAAAATATAAAAAATGATAAATTTGGGGAGAATTGATCCTGCTTCTTCCTGCACAAAGCCAACACATCCAACCAATCGTGCATGTTGTTGTTCGTGAATGAATATATCCACACTTTAACTTTGTCATCATCTTCGCCATTAGTAGTCCAAAAAGTGTGTGAAAAATTCGATGGGTCTGGGATTCGACCGTGCGACCTCAAGCTTGCTTACTTCGCGGATAACCATCTGTGCTGGCTGCTGTTTTGTGAAAGTAAGGTAAGATTTTTGTAAGTTATTCTCTTGTAATCGCTCTTTGTATAAATTTTGTGTTCATCTTTCCTTTCTTCTTCTTTGTTCTGCTGGTGTTTCTCAGTCATATGTTGTCTTCCCTTCTTCATCTTCGCATAAACCCCCTCCTTCGCATAACTAGCATGACCAAAGGTAAATGTTCTATCATCTTGTTTAGATGCAATCATAAAGCCGAGGCTAAATGCATTCATCAAGGAGTTTATAAATATACAAGATAACTCCTAAAAATTCCACAGCCGCACTCCCCACAAAGATTTGGAAATTAAGCGCAAGTTCAAAAGAACTCTCCCCCATAAGATGTCATTCACAAAGGAACAACAAGAGCGACCTTAATTTCAAGAGAAAAGAAGGATTTATTTAGACTCAACAAATTGCATACAAGTATGAATTTGGAATCCAAAATATTCAATTATATTAACCAAAGCGAACCATGATTAATTTGACTAAATATGCTCAACACAAGTAAACTTATGGAGACTTAATTCATCGATTAGATTATTCACAAGAACACCCATAAATATTCTAACCGGATTACGCAATTAAACTAATCACAAGGTAATCAATTCAATTGTACACACTCGACATAAGAAAAATCTATGGAGTGTTAACTAAATAATCACATAATATGATTGATTTAGTTCATTTGGGCTCAACATAAGAGATTATGGAACCCCGACTAACATTATCATAGGAAATGACAACCTTAACCATACATGTACTCAACATAAGAGAACTCATGGAATACAAACTAAATAACCACATAAGTTGATTAATTTAGTTCTTAATGCTCAACATATAGCACCTCATGGAACAACCAACCATGCCAATAAGAAATCGACTTAGTTGTATCATGCTCAACATGAGATACACAATGGAACCTTCACGGTAATACATAATAATATGGAACAATTAAGCTCTATACCGTGGATAACAAAACAAGGACCTATTCTATTTTTCCATCACAAAGTGACATAATAGACTTTATCCTTGAATCACAAAATATTTTAACCTAACTTACATCAACAATTGACAATATATGCTTAAATTTTGTGTTTTGCCAAAAGTCCATTCATTCCTTTATCAATATTTGCATACCAATATGTGAACAACTTTACTTTTGACAAAGTATGGGACAATCAAGTTCACAGACGTAAACACACAAATCCCATCAAAATATTGCAATATATAAAATCAAAAAGATTAATACTGCAACCATCATCTTCCGAACAAACTTATAATTTAAACCAATAAATCTAAAAACAAGAAGATGAAAACATTGGATATAGATATGTGTAGTCACAATCATTGTTATTCTAAAACACTAGTTATTCTTCTAAATAAAACAGAAAACATAGAATATTTACTAGACATACGGAAATCAGAGTTCATTAAGAACTTCATATCTTTCAATGAAACCATCAAAGAATGTATCACTGATTTCCTTTATTCTTTTGACCGTAGACACACCATGTTCTTGAGTTAGAACACTAACTTTACGATCAACAACTTGAGAAAGATGCCTAGCTTTGGTACAGTCCATGATGAGCTTCTTTGGATTCCGTATCAGAATATTCTGATTTGAAAGAATTCTGGTCTGACCATCTAGAAGTTGGTTTATTTGCAATTTAAGGTTTGCAAACTCGACCTTTGAATCGTTCTGAGAACGAGTTAAATCCTTGATAGAATCATCAATCCAGGAATTATGATCCTTTCTTTCAAGCATCTTCTTCAGAACCAACTCTTGAATTGACTCACGATCCCGATTTTCTTCCTCCATGTCAAGACACACAATTTCTTGAGATCTTGCAGAGATCTTCATAACAGTTAGGGATCAATAACACACAATATAGAATATATATATGTTCGTGACCAAGAGTGAATTTAAACCCTAAGAGTTCGCGGAAGAAGGTCACGAGCGTTTGCGGACTGCCCAAAAAAAAAATTCAAACTGAAATAATATACAACATACTTGAGTATTTCTCAATTATTTTCCTTGCACCTCTCAAGTTAGAAACAAGGAAACAATTACCTGGAATCAGGTGATTGGGTGGAAACAAGTTCCACCGTGATCATTGAGAAATAAATTGTACATATCATCAGACAGTTTGATTTTTGTGCTCTTCGCCTTTCTTCGGTTGACTTGTATCCCTGAGAAATAGGGCATGGCGCTTTTCACATATTCGTCAGATGATTTTCTCTGAGAACTAAATCTAGGACCTCTAGCAATAGGTTCAAGAGGATCCGAATAGATATGAATCCATTTTCTAGATTTAGATTTATCAGAAACATCCTTATAGGTACATGAATTGTTCTTATTAATACAACAAAAAGGATTGCCAGAAAGAACTTTATCCCTGTGATGATATCTAGAGTAAATATCATCCTCATAAGGTTTCTGATTTCTCGTGGGCATACAGTTCACTGCTTTAGTCAACTGACTATTTGTTCCACTGACAGGGAAGAGAATCAAATTATGAAGCTTAGAAATTTGTTTCCTTTTTGCAAAATAATGGATAGCATAGTGATTCTGTTTCCCACAAAAAGTACAGGTTCGTGGAGGAGAAGCAATACCTGGCACCTGTTTAGACTCCATAGCCTTACGAGAAGATTGCAAGTTATGTAAACTTTTATCGGTACAATCTTCTTCTGGAGAATAATTTGTCTTGTACAGAACATCACGTGAGTTAGTTTGTACCGAGGATTTTCTCCTTAAGACAAAGTTTTCCTTTTCCAAGGATTTACACTGTTCACGAGCTAGAGTAAGAGATGCACAAAGTTTCTCTTTTTCAGCACGAAGTATGTTGAGATATGATGAATGAGTCTCAAGCAATCGTTATCTCTAATTAAGTCCTCTTTAACAACTTCCTCAAGAGTACTAATCTTTTCCTGCTGCATAGTAGTTTCTTGAAGAAGTTCCTCAATATTCTTAGAGAAGGACTTTATGATATTATAGAGATCATGTTCTCGATTAAGAGACTATTCAAATTCATCAATGAGATGATTATGATCATTAAAATTAATATCTTCAGCTGTATGTTTTGAAATTCTGGTGAGTTCCTTTTCAGCTTATGCCAGAGTGTCACATGCCTCATGAGAGGAAGAAATGTCATTATCACATTAAACATTCTTTCTACCTCGAGATTCAAAAGAATCAACTAAGCTTTAGGAGATATTTTGGTATGCGCAACAGAGATTCCATTCACAGATTCAGATTGCCACAAACACATACTTGTAAGGTCTTTAACGTGTTTGCCCGCTATGATACCAATTGAAAATGCGGGGGTCTAACAACCTCACCCAATATTTCGATTAGCAATCTGTATGGACAACTCCGAGTTGTTTTCTAGATAATCAACAAGACTCAATCAATAGCAAATATCTCAAGGATTTATTATCTCAATCTCTCGATTTGATTTACTCAAGCAAATAAGATTCGTGAGTCTAATCAAAGAGAGATAACTTGGATGGTACCAAAGAACAATATCCAAGTGTCAATCGATTTAAATCAACAACCAATGAGGTCGGATATTCTAATCGATTGAACAACGCACAACCTGTATTATTTCAATTATATAAAAATATAATGCGGAAAATAAACAACACATACACCAGAATTTTGTGAACAAGGAAACCGCAAATGCAGAAAAACCCCGGGACCTAGTACAGATTAAACATACATTGTATTAAGCCGCTACATATACTAGCCTACTCCAAATTAACTTCGGTCTGGACTGTAGTTGAAACCCAACCAATCTTACACTGATCCAAGGTACAATTATGCTCCTACGCCTATGATTCCCTTAGCTGATCTCACCCATAACCCAACCAGCAGGATACTTCACACTTGATTCCCTTAGCTGATCTCACCCATAACCAAGAGTTGTTACGACCCAAAGTCGAAGATTTTAGCAAACAAATCTGTCTCACACAGAAAAGTCTACAGGTAATAGATAAATTCGTCTCCCACTAATAAACCTATGAGTTTTGTTCCGTCTTTTGATAAATCAAGGTGAACAAGAACCAATCGATAAAACCAGACTTATATTTCCGAAGAGCATCTCAGTTTCATCAATCACCTCACAATAAACTTAATCGACGCAACGAAGAAGATTATTGAGGAATCACAAACAATGAGACGAAGATGTTTGTGACTAATTTTATATTGCCTATCAGAGATAGAAATCTTAAGCCAATTATTACAATTGTACTTGTATGATAGAAATAACAAGATCAGATCACACCACTTCAAGAAAAGTAGTATCGGTATGGCTTCACAATCCCAATGAAGTCTTTAAGTCGTTAACCTGAATTTAAAGAGAAAACTCAAGGGTTAATGGAGATCGACTCTATCTTAGATAAAACTAGTATCACACAATAAAGGTGTGTGGGGATTAGTTTTTCCAATGGATAGAGTTCTCCTTATATAGTCTTTCAAATCAGGGTTTGCAATCAATGTCAGCTTGATAACAAAATATTCAATATTCACCGTTAGATGAAAACCTGATTAGATACAAGCTAATATCTCTCAACCGTTAGATCGAAAACTTAGCTTGTCATACACACATGTACTTGACGTTTTGAGTTCGTGTAACCGTACCCAAACGTGTACAATGGTTGGTTCAATATTAGTCAACCAAATGGTTAGCCAAATGATAACTTTCATATCAACCATATTCTTCTCCACCATAACTAGTTCAAATGACTCAAATGAACTAGTTAGAGAGTTGTTCAATTTCTATGAGATCTTAAGTACTACAAGAGACACAATTGAATCAAAAACGATGTGATTTACTCGAATCATTAATCATGAACTATAAAGCCACGGTTTGCAAAAGCATTCCTTAGTAATTTAAGATAAGTTCACGAATAACGTTTTCAGACATAACCTCTTGAGTTCGCAAATTGAGTTCGCGGACTCAAGCTAACCGGTTGAAGTTAATAAACTCCGGCAGAATTTCTCGGGATGAGAACTTCCGTCAGTTCGCGGACTGCACCTGAGCTTCAACTTCAGCAGATATTATCGGGTTCGAGAACTTACGCCAGTTCGTGGATTGGGTTCGCGAACGAGTTCGCGGACTGAGTTGCTGCTCACGTTCCGGTTCCACTTGATCAACAAAGTTCGCAAATTTTGGTTCAAGTGTTAAGGACTTATACATATATGTGTTGCCACAACATTTTTTATATCCCACAATGGTTATATAGTCTAAACTTTGATTTTAATCATTGAAACATTCTCAGAGGACGTCATATAGTTGTTATTCACGAACTAGTTTTCGTCAAAGCAATTTCCAAAGTGATTGAAACATAACATGACTTTCATCACTAGGAAAATATGAACTTGGATAAAGCGAGAGCTTTACCAACACCCATTTCGAGAAATAGATAAGCGAGATATACTCAGCTCGAAATGTCACATGTGCATATTCTTAGTCTATATAGTAAAACGACTTTTGTCTCCAGATAGGAGATAGAATAGATGTACTTTTGAGTGATAGATAAGTTAAATTCTCCACATTCCGTTTAGTCGATGAAGATCCACTGGTTCCTTGAGTAGTCCTTTATCTTGTATGATGATCACCATGGAGTTCTTGAGCTCAACTACACTTTCTATCCTAGTCCGAGACCTTAGCTATAGTAGACTAGAAATCAAGACTATATAGTTTTGATCACTAAGATTGACAAACATGCTTGAGATAGCAACGCATGCGAGTTTGACCGAGAAGTGCTCTAACAATTACTCTTACAGTATATAAATAAAAAGTTTAATTTACTACAAGATAAATACATTAATTTTTTATTTACCAATACGTGGGGGACTAGCAGGCAGTGCCCAATCACGTAATTTTTTCAAAGAATACATAATCAAAGTCAGCTTGGAATTGAAAAAAAAAAAAAAAAAAACTGTAAAAATTATAACTTTTATTACCCATAATCAATAAGGGAAAGTTACTTAATTACCTAACCGATTATGCACAGTCAATTGGGAATTAATAGCTTGGGTAGGCTATAAAAATAAGATTATTTATGAACACCTTGCTGATTCTTAAAATCAAATATGACACATAAATTGTAATGGAATCGTCTAGGTATGACATTCAACCTAGCCGATTGTAGAGCTTTTTGTAAACATAACTACAATCGCATATGTTGAGTGTTTAGACCTAGCCGATTGTGGTACTTGAACAATTATTATATGTATTTTAAAAACCAAAATAGAATCGGTTTTATTTTCCACCTAGCTGATTCTTGTATTTTGGAATTGAAATATATTATAATCGACTAGGTCTATAATCTATACCAAGCCGAATTTAATGAGTCATTTGGTCATTAAGCAAAATATATGGATAATGTATTAGTATTTACTTCCAAACGATCCTATTGTATCCCATTATATTAGTCCCATTAGTCCCTTAGAGAAGTTCCTATGGACTCAACAAACTTGTAGTTTGTTCATTTTGCTCCCACTATGGACTCAACAAACATGAAAAACGGATGGAAAAACCAAAATATTTGTGGGTTTATTAAGTGAGGTAGTAGACCAAACACACGCTTGATGGAAAACTGGGAGGTTGAACCAAACATGCTAGCGTGTAACCCTGAAACGCTGGCGTGTGATCCAAAACCGTCAGTTTTTCCTTCACACGCCAGCTTCTGTGGTAAATCCTCCAGCGTATGATCCAAAACCGCCAACGACTAAATCGGCTGAAAAATCTTGTCATCCAAAAGCTAGAATTTTGAGTTCTATAAATACTCCTCATTTCAACTCCAAATTTTCACATTCTACACCTCTAGTCTTTTTTACTCTTCTTCTCTAAGCTTAAAAAAATTCTTCAATTCTCCAATTCAACAAATTTGTCTAACGAAGATGTCTCGGCCCTTGTTAGTTCAGTAAAGCTAATGTAAAATGCTTAATTTTAAACATATGTAATTTCATTTAAACAAACCTTTATACTTTTAATTTATTAAAACTAGAATTATAAATTATCAGAATTTAAAATTACACTCTTTCTAATGTTGCTTATCGTTATCTTCGGGGCCTGGAGTCAGCCATTCTTCAAGGAATGTGATATCCCACTTGCCAACATATTATCTAAATTTCCAAAAGGGAAAAAAATTGGTTGAAGAACACTAGGCAATTGGAAAGCACTCAGTTCTCCAAACATATAAGATGTTTATTGTGGTGATGGTGGTGGTGGTGTAACATTGTATCAAGTATCATTTGGGTTGTAAGGAGAGAATGATGATGAAATGCGCCTAGGAACTGGTTGAATTACTTGAGGTTGAGATACATGCACAAGTTTTAGTGAAGTACCGTGTTGTACTTGTGGTGAAGTAATGTGTCGTACTTGTGTTTCTCCCACCATTGTATTATCACTCTCGTATCATGATTTGTTGCTCCTGGTGGAATCAGAAGACTATGAACTCCCATCATCATTATAGTTGCACTCAATCCAAACATTGTGTTTGTCTGCCATTTCCGACGCACACCCAAGTGTATAGCCTCCATTTGCTGATTCATCTAATACATATCGTTAAGTTGTCTCTTCAACTCTTCTTTATTGGTAACCACATTGTAGTAATGATAATCACGTTCCATAGCTTGGGAAACAATGGGGATCGTGGTTGGCTCACCTTGTGAAGTAATACTTGGCATCTCCCAACGAATTTCGGGCATATTTGATGAAGATGATGAAGAACTTGCACCCATGGAGGGGTAAGTCATAAAGCATGGATCTTTTGAAGGCGGATGGTTAGGAACGATATTTTCATCATGAGCCAGGCATGATAACCCTGGAAAACCAAACCCATAGATGTGCATGTTGTATCTCCCAATTACAGGCTTCTCAATCGATATGTACAAGGTGATATACTGCGCTTCATCAATATTCCTATTTGTATTTAGTTCATACCTCTCCCACTGGATTATTCTCAACCTATCATAATCTAATGCAGAGGTTTGCATCTATGGTGGAGGGTTAATTTCAATTGCATATATACCTTATAATTGGTAAATCAGTCTTTCTCCTAGGTACCAAACCCCTATATCCATTATTAGAGTGTAAAAAACAACTCAACGGAGAGAATAATCAAGAATACATTATACATCATTACTATCATACTCAGGAAAATTAATGTAAGGGTGAACAACAATATTACTGTGGCTCCGAGTCATCTATTGAAACCTCTGAACAAAACTAAAACCCTAGACGTCGCTGCCAGTGTCCTTCGCCCAGTTGGTCGAGAGGTACATGTCCATGATTGGAAATCTATGGATATCGTCTTTAAAAATTGGTTTACCAACACGGAAGTAGGTATACCACTAATATTGCAAAGTACTCCATAATTTTAGCATATTGACTTAATCTACATTTATTCATAAAAATTATATAAATTTTAAAAATAATAATTTTGATATTTACCTCTATAATGCCCCAGAAACCAGTGAAGTTAGGTATACCAATGGATGTTTGATCCATCCCACAATACATTTCTGCTAAAATTGCATAGCCCTAATCATAATCTGGTATTTTTTCAAGATCTTCTAACGCTTCAAGTCAACCAATATGAGAAACAAGAGTTGAGTTTGGAAAGAACGTCTAACCCAGTACCCATAAGATAAACAGCCTTTCGAGTTCAGGATAGTCATCTGCATTTTTTGAGTTTCTGTTTTGGTAAAGGAAAAACTTAAACGTTGATCATAATACCCCACCTCCTTTCAAATCTTTATGATCTTCATGTATATGTGCTTCCATAAACGAGGGAATAAGCGTCTTCCATTTATTATTTGATATCCATTCATTTTGGTTGTATGGTACATGATCTCCCACTCAACTTGGGATCCCACAAATGAATACAAATCAAAGGAAGTAATTCCTATTACAAGAATAATATCAATTATGATTAATTCCTATAAACAACAAATTTTGTCAGAGTTATAGCAGAACAACAGATGTACTAAAATTTTAGGGTCTTGGCCAGGACCGGCCTTGAAATGTAGGTGCCCCGAAGTTAACTTACGAAGTGATGCCCCTGTACGTACATGCTACATAAAAATAAAAATTGTTATTTTGCCATCGATGTTTGCATTAACGTCATGCTTATTCATGGCATAATTGTTGTATATTGATCGATGTTAATTGATCGATGTTTCCAAATTTTTTGCATTAGGTTTAACAAATAATTCGTTATCCAAATTTTCAACCTATATTGTTTTTTTCTATTTTGAGATTCCGACAATTAGATTTTTAAGGTTTCTTTAACATTCATAAAATTTATTCAAAGATCAAGATATGCTAAAAATAAGAAATTTTACCAATATTAGTGAATAAGTTTTTTTCTTTAAAAATTTTTTTTTCAGTTAAAAAATTTTGAAAGAAAACTACGTAGGCAAATAACTTTTTAGGAGTAGTTTTTTACTGGCCGACTCAATATTTAATACCACTTTTAAAAGATTATTATTACGAAGATACAAATTAACCGAAGTTTTTTGACTTTTGTGATTGTGCTCGACGGATTTCCCATAATCCAAAATCAACTATCAAATCGGCAAAATTTTCTTTTGCCGCCCCTAATATTGTGCTGCCCGAACTTCGGCTACTTTTCCTCTGGGACGGCCCTGGTTTTGGCAACTAATATATGAAAAGTCATGCAGCGAGTTAGAAAAGATGAGTGAGTTCGAATCGCTCTAAATTTTCTTTTATTTATGACAATTCGTACTTTACAAAATTATTTGTGTATTACAACCTATTCAACAATGACGAATTCAGGATTTAATATAGAAAAAGACTATTACATGTACTTGGGACGCCACAGATTTTGTAGGAAAAAGAGAGTGAGATGTGTGGATTTCTTTATCTAATTTATAACTATTAGTTGGCAATAGTCTCTGAAATATTTTCAGAATAATCAAAAAGAAAGGCTTAGTTTGGTAATGTTTTTTTTTTCCAAAAGCACTTTCAAAAAATATATATAGTAACAATTTTTCATATTGGTGTTTGGTGAAAAAATTCTAAAGTGCTTTTTGTCCAAAGCACTTCCAAAATTCCCCAATTTTCATAAGCTGGGGGAGGAGCTTTTAAAAGCTCCAAAATCATAAGCTTTGGTCCCACCTAATTTTATGACTTGATTTTTCTTTTATATCCCTACTTTATTTTATAAATGACCAAAATTGCCCTTAAATCTTTTACAATCAATATCTTATTCTCCATATCATATTTCTTAAAGATTTTTATTTTCAATCTATACCATACTCTTTAAAGATTATTATTTTCAATTTCAAATTATATTTTCTATACCATTTCAATGCAAAATTCTAATTTATCTTCATAAATAATTTGAATATATTCTTGATATTCGTTTTACACTTTCATGTATATATATACCGGCTATAGTGATTGTTAGGCCTTCATCTCTTTCACCAAAGACCGTTGAGGTATGCTTTTCTTTGTCCAATTGAAATTTACGTTTATGCTTTATCCCTTTCTTCATTCCTTAAGGTTTGTTATTTAATATATACATAATGACATTAGACTTTCTTATTGCAAGTGGTTTTATATTCTCATTGGTAATTAAGTATCAACTGTAGGTAGTCAAAGACCTTAGCTTTTCTCCATTGATTTCTAGATACGGACATGCATACCAAAAGGGACATCGAATAGTTTTGCATACATATGTATTTATGTAATTGATTGCATTTGTTTTACTTGTTTTTATCTCATACTATGTATGCTAATGGGACATGTACGTTATATAGAATTCTTGCGATGAGTGTCAACAGCACTCAAAGTGTAGCAATTAAACAAGAAGCTAACGCTGTTTGGGATCCCGAGAGCATTAACATATTTTGTGATGAGTGTATCCGAGAAGTCGAAACAGGGCATCGTCCTGGTACTCATTTTACAAAAATAGGATGGGAGAATGTGGTTAATAAATTTAACAACACAGCCGGAAAAAATTACACCAAGGTTCAGCTGAAGAATAAATGGGATGCTCTTAAAGTTGATTGGAATTTATGGAGACGATTGATTGGGAAGGAAACTGGCCTTGGATGGGATTATGACAAAAAGACTGTTGCTGCAGATAATGAATGGTGGGAGAAAAAAATAAAGGTTAGTCAGTTGATTGATATCCAGTTACTTTGCTCTTTGCATCAAGTTCTAATTACTAATAAAATATCATTTCTGAACTGTAGATGTATCCAGCTGCCAAGAAGTTTATGAAGAAGGACATTGAGCCTGCTATGGTTGAAAAGCTAGATAGGATGTTCTTAAAGGTGACTGCTACTGGTTGATCTGAATATGGAGGTCCTTTAGTTGGTAATATTTCATCTCAAAGTCGAGACGGTGAAGCAACTAATAATTTTGAAGAGATTGAAAGTAGTGATGACGAGTCGGAGGAAGATAATTCTGTCCCAAATTCCGCAGACAGGGAAACCAAAACAAACAAGAGAAAGATTAATGACCAATCTGGTTCACAAGAAAGGAAGGATAAGAAAGGTAAACAAGTGGGCGGGGGGAAAGTGGGAGGAGCTGCGAAGCTCTCACTTCAATTTGACCGTCTACTGGATGTAGTTAGTAGTAGAAATTCTGCAGTCACAGAATCACAAGGCAACAATATTTCTAAAGCTATGAGCATTCTTGAAACTTTACCAACAGTGATGCCTGGATCTACCTTGTGGTTTTATGCATGTGATTTGTTCAAGATTCGAGAGAACAGGGATATCTTTTGTTCTATCAAAGACCCAGTTTCCCAGTGCCAATGGTTTGAGTATGAAATATCAAAGACGCCGTATAGACCAGTACTTTAATGGATATAAGCGACGGCTATTTTATTTTTGTGTTTCGTTAGATTCTAGTTTAGAATAGTAGTTTGCTTGTTTATTGAAATTATTTACTTTCAAGTAGAATTTTCTTTAGTACAACCGTCCTGGATTAATAAAAGCTTAGTTCTTATTAACTATGTGTTATCTGCTATCTTATATCAAATTTGTGTATAGCATGATAATATATGCGAGAGTAATCTTATCAAATGTGATTATGCAGGGCTTTTCTAAAATATGGACATGGAAGAAGATGAAGCGGATATCGAAGATATTATCTGTATTGCTGCATTTTTTATCCAGCTATACTACTGGAAGTATATTCATAAAGTTCCTTGCATGGACTCAAAACAAACATGGCATTTGTGGTTGACAGAAGTACTTCAGGGGAATGAAAAACGTTGCCACAGGATGTTTAGAATGGAAAAGGATGTATTTATCAAATTATGCTTTGAACTGCAACAATATTATGGGCTAGAAGGTAGTAGGAGAACGACTCCTGAGGAGATCGTTGCAATGTTCTTCCAAAAGTTTTTTTTCTTATTTGTCTGCATTTCTGGATGGTTTTATATTATATTTTCTGAGCATTAGTTCTAAGTGCAACTTTTAAGCAAATCTTTTTTACCAGGAAAATATTATGTAGTGGATGCTGGGTATGCGCAAATGGATGGTTATTTAGGACCATACAAGGGTGAACGGTATCACATTCCAAATTTTCGTCGAGGTAACAAGCCAACTGGTCAAAAGGAGGTATTCAACCATATGCACTCTTCCCTTAGGTCTGCAATTGAGCGCTCTTTTGGAGTATGGAAGAAAAAATGGAAGATTCTAAGAGATATGCCAAGTTACCCGTATAGAAGACAAGTTCAGATAGTCGTTGCAACGATGACCATTCATAACTATATAAAGAGACATGCTACTAGGGATAGACATTTTGAAGATGCTGATAACGGTGTTTATGATGAAACCACTGAACCATACAACGAAGAAGATCCTAACGCCACCAACAGACGGGGATCAAAAGAAATGGAAAAATTGAGAGATGAAATCGCTAAAAGTTTAATGAGAGCTTAAAAGAAAATATATATGTGGTGAAATTTATTAAAATGTTTAATCAAAAATAAAAATAAGAGCCAATATTAAATAATTGTTTGATCTTAGTTTGATTTTTGTTATCCCACAAAGTGGTTTCACAATAAAATGTTATGTATGTTTTAGTCATTTGCTACAAATACAATAACTGAACTAATATTTTACCAAACACAATTTGATAACTTTTTTAATCAGCTTTAGCTTTTAGTATATAGTTTACCAAACACTTAACTGCTTTTTTTACACAGCACAGCACAGCAGAAAAGCGCTTCTGCAAAAGCCACAGCATTACCAAACTAAGCCAAAGTTATCGGAACTTGGAATACATTCAAAACGTTAAACTTTTGGTCTAATCAACTAATTCAAATTCCCAATCATTAGCGTAATACTTGTTGGAAAACGATTAATATAATTGATTTTTAAAGGTTTTAATAAAACTAATAATTAATTGTTTCTTTTGTGAATGAAAAAACTTTTTAGTCCCACACCGGGGAGTTTCTCTTTTTAAGTTGTATTATACCATTATATAAACAAATTCTCAACTTTTGTGAAATTTATGAGAATGGGGTTTCTCTATATTTTAGAGGGACCCCAAATGGAAAATATTTTTATATTGTTTTTTTAAGCGTTCACTTTTTTCCTTAAGGTTTTGTTTCGGAGTTTTTCGGACTTTCCAAGATCAAGTTGAGCATCTACTCATATGCTAGTAGTAGGTGTAGTAGGGTATTTTATCTTGGATATATCCATACTGTGAGGGCTATAGCATCACTCTTGACTGTAGCCGGACAATAATGTCTTAAGGAATGCATGTTGGACACGTGACTCACTCACTCTGTTTTTCCAAAGTTTTGCCTTGTTGCTGTTGTGGAGATATGGGAAGCTCGTTCGTTTCGTCAATCGATCACTTCGATTACAAAGGAGATAAATATCAATAACTTTTGCATATTTGATTTTTCTTTGTTTTTGATTATTGCACCCAACAATACTTGCCTTGGTACTGGTACTAGCATTTGGTCAATAAACTCAAGATTTCCATTCAACAAGATATCTGTTTTCGTTCAATAACATTTCTTATGGTAGGGGTAGCTTGCTCAGTAAAATCTAATGGGCTACTATCATAAGAACAAAGTGTGAGTATCCATACTAAAATGTGAAAACTACAGGGAGACCCATTTTTACAACTTTTCCTACGATGAAACCCACACGCGTGAAATGTCACACGCGCACCCAAACATGCCGTGAAAATTATTCATGCACCCAGAGTTTTCGAAATTACCTTTTTTTTATTTCCCAGTTTAACCTCGCCAATAAAAAACTCAGTTCACAGCTTCGTTTCAGTTTTCACAGATTCAATTTCGAGAGAGATATTTATAGCTGATCGATTGAGAAAGAGAAGGAGATAGAATACAAGCGAGTGATTGAGAAGGAGAAGGAGATAGAATACCAGCTAGAGCTGAGAGATTCAATTTTCAAGAGCTGAAGAAGGAGATGATCTACAACGAGATTGAATTTACCCAGCGAAGATAATTGAAGATTTAGCCTCACTTTCACTTTCTGAGATTCAGTTTCGATAGAGATTGATAACTCAGAGATTGAGAAGGAGCTGATTGAGGGATTTAATTTACTCTGAAATTCAAGCTTCAGGTTCGAGCTACATTCCAATCTTGATTCTGATTTTTGTTTAATATTGATTCGATTCTAGGTTTTAGTTTTTGTAAGATTATGATCTATTATTTTAGGTTTCCGAAGATTAATTTAGGTTTTCGAATCGGTTTTTAGATCTTTTAAGCTTGTTTTTGATTTTTTTTGATTTTTCTAGGTTCTGAAATTGTTACGATCAATGTAGATCTTTTCGATTCAATCTGTTTGTTTCGATTTCATGTTCGGATGTTGATACACCAATTTTTTAGGTTTTGCTTCTGTTCTATTCGATTTATCATTTGATTTTTTTTCCACTCCTATTTTTGATCTGTTTTCTGTTACGTTAATGGAGATGTTATTGATTTTGGTATCTTGTTGATCTCTGATCTGATTATGGTTAATGTAGATTTGTCTTTGTTGTTGTTTATTATATCTTTTAATTTTGAGTAAGAATTCTTCTGAAGCCATATGCAGGATAAAAAAAATTCTTTTGTGTTTTTGTAGTGTGAAATGCTTGCTGCTAGTGCACTAGCTGTAATTCACTACTTTAGTGAATTCTTAGCACATCCTATTGATGTCAACACAACTCTGGAGAGTTTGAAGACATCCGTTTGCCATAAGTGGACTCGTTTACTACCTCATCATGTCAAAAAAAATAAAATAATGATGGAAGAAAGTTTGTGCGAGTTGATTCTGATATTCTGCTTCAGTGTTTTGTATCTCGTTTCCACTGTAAAGGTCAGAAGATATTTGATTTACTTGTTGAAGTTGGCTTCAATTCTTTGAACAGTCGTAGTAGATCTTCATCAAGTAGGCATGTAATAGAACCTGAACCAGAAGAAGCTATGGTGAATTTCCTTGAAGATGGTTCTGTGAATATTAACAAGGTTCTTAGGAATGAGGGCTGGGATAAATTACTCGGAGATGTTGATAAATTTTTTTTTGGAGGTGTAGCAGAGGTACGTATTGAGGTAAAGAAATACGAGTTAAAAATTGGACGTGTTCTTGTATATACTAAGAATGAACCTAGCAGGTTCTATGAAAAATGCTCTAAATAAAAATGCCTTTGGGAGTATAAGGTTTGTGTTGTTGATGTTGAAAACACGATGCTTAAGGTTAAGAAGTATGTTAGCAGTCATACCAATGGTGTGCGATGTCAAAGGATTTCCTACATGATAAGTAGTAAATTTATTGCTAGTCTTATCAAGGATGAAATTAGAAGTGATCCGAGTTTCAAAGCATCTGATTTGAAAAAGTTTTTTAAATCTAGTTACGGGATCAATATGAAATATTACCAAGATTACAATGGAAGAGAGAAAGTGTATGAGGATATATTTGGTGATGAGGCCATGTCGTATTTGCATCTGGTATGGTATGTAGATGCCATTCGCAGCGCAAATCCTGGGAGTTGGATTGATTTTCAAGTTCAAATGGATGAACCTGAATTGAACGAGGATAGTTCAACTGAATTAAAAGATGAGGCACCTTCAAATAAGTTTGTGGTGCTTCAGCATCATTTTTAGTTTCAGCAGCAGGTTGTGACAAATGCAGGTTAAATGTGAGCACTTCATATTCTTCAGCTTTCTTCCGAGTCTCTGGAAGAATGTCATCATCACCACCGACCAGAAAATCCTTTTCATGTGCTTCAATTCTTTCTTGTGTTGTTGCTATATTGGGTGTTGTCTGCAATTCATCTTGAGTTTCTGTTTCCTTGTCGTCGCTGGAGAGATTAACAGTTTTTCCAAGTCTATGAACTTGAAAGGTGAAGACTGGATTCCTTGACTAGCCGTTTGGTCTTGGCTATCAAGTTTGATGACATGTGGCACTGATTCTTGTGTAGGTTGTTCTGTTGAAGATACCAGTTCTACAAGAGTCTCATTCCTTGGAAAGTTTTGGCTCTGTATGGTTAGAATATTGTCACAACAATATTCCTGCGAAATAGACAACAGTACTATGATACATCGATAATAAACGACTGTTCTGCGACACATCAATGATATTTTGCGAGACATCCAAAGATGACTTAAACAATGACGTAACGACTGAAAACGACGGAAACACAAAGAAAGTGTGACATGTTTGCGATATATCAATAAAACCTGCGAAAGATAAAGGCGGTGCCAACTGCGATTTATCGCAGTAATTCAGATCCGAAATTGAAGGGAATCTTAGCTGTAAATGAGCTGTAATCCATTATGTAAATACCTATATAAAGGGGATGAGTAGTTCCAGAGAGGGTAATGAATTTTTGAGTGTTAGGAAAGTTTTAGGAGAGAGAAAATCTTTATCAAGTGTTCTGTGTTCTTGATTTCTGTAATTCCCTTAAGATCAAATTAATAAAAAGTGTCCTTAATCTTCAAATTATGTCATAGATGTTGGTAAATTCTTGAATAGGGTGTAGTGTGGGAATTCCTGCAACTACATTTTGGCGCCCATAAACAGGGATTGAAGAGTTGAAAATCAAAGTAAAAGTTAAGTAAAAGAGAGAAATTATTCAAGAATTAGAAGAGTATTAAGAAATTTGGTAAAAGAAAAGATGATTGAAATCAAAGATAATCAAAATAAATTGGAGTGTGATGTAATAACAAAAATGATGATAGATAAATTCCATGAAGATATTAGAGGAAGGATTCACAAGCGAGATTTTGAAGGAAAGAAAATCTTGACGGTAGATGAGACATCACCGCTAAAAGATTGGGAAAAACAGAAGATCACATTCACGGCAGCAGAAATTCCGAAAGAGAATTTAAGTCATACATCTCCATTGGTGATCACAGTGTCTGTTGTACCAACAAGAAAAGAGAAATCAGTAAGATCTACAGAAGAGTGGGATGTGAATAGGACTCTGGTGGACGCAGGAAGTTCTGTGGATATAATGTTTTACCACACATTCAAGAAAATGGGATACAAAGATGAAGAAATGCTTAGCCCAACATATCACATTCATGGATTTGGAAAATCTATAACAAAACCTAAAGGTGAAATTGTAGTGCGAATTCCGCTGGGGGAAATAGAGACGCAGGTCACTCTGAGCGTGGTGGATGTGAAATCACCTTATAACATGTTGTTGGGAAGACCTTGGATACATGCAATCAAGGCTGTATCATCAACTCTACATCAGTGTTTAAAGTTCCCTATGCCTAGTGGAATTGGCGAAATTAGAGGAGATGCAGATTATGCAGCGTTATGTTTCCAAAATGAAGTAAGGAATCGTGAAAATCAAATTCAGTTGCGAAAACAGCGCAGAAAAATGAGGAGAGAAGAAAAGAAAGAAGAAGAATTCAAGATTTACATGATAAAATCATAAGAAGGAAAAGGAATATTTGGCGATATGTCACAAGAAAATGATGAACCAGCGGAGGTAATAAAGGCACCAACACCAATGGGAGAACATGAAGCTAGTTATACTGCAGCAGAACCAACAAAATAAGTAAATGTTGGAAGTGAAGAAGATCCAAAGATACTTAAAATTGGAACTAAGATGGATGTGGAGGAAGAAGAGCAAACTGTAAACCTTCTGCGAGAATACATAGATATTTTTGCATGGAATATGGATGAGATGCCTGGAATAGATCCATATGTTGCGTGCCATAGATTGGAGATTAACAAAAATATGAGACCAATCAAACAAAGAATAAGAAAGATTGCAACTACTTATCATGCCAAGATAGAAGAAGAATTGCAAAAGATGCTCGATGCAGGAATTATAAGGCAAGGGAAATATCCAGAATGGATCGCCAATATGGTAGTAGTTCCCAAGAAAAACAAGGGGATAAGAATTTGCATCGATTTTACTGATTTAAATAAAGCTTGTCCCAAAGATAGTTTTCCCTTACCAGATATCCCGCAGATGGTGGAATCTGCCACAGGAAATGATCGAATATCTTCGTTGGATGGATACAAGGGCTATAATCAAATCCCGCTGGAAGAAGAAGATCAAGAACATACTGCATTTTTTGCTCCTAGAGGATTATATTGCTACACAAAGATGCCTTTTGGGTTACGAAATGCAGGGGCAACATACCAAAGAATGGTGGAAAAAGTATTCGCAAAATGGATACATAAAAATTTAGAGGTATATGTGGATGATATGTTGGTAAAAAGCAATGAAGCTAAAAATCATGTGCAAGACTTAAGGGAAATTTTTGATCAGATGCGGCTTTTTAATATCAAAGTAAATCCTGAGAAATGTACTTTCGGAGTATCATCTGGGAAATTCTTGGGATATATTGTATCCAAAGAAGGAATACAAGTTGACCATGAAAAGGTGCAAGCAGTTCGGGATATGCCAACTCAAAGAACAAAAAAGATGTGCAAAAATTGAATGGACTTTTAGCATCACTAGGAATATTTATTTCGCGGTCATCAGATAAATGCAAGCATTTCTTCAACATACTAAAGAAGGGAACAAAATTTAAATGGACAGACGAATGTGAGAGAGCTTTTCAAGGAATAAAGGAATATTTGATGAATATATCCATATTACAGAAGGCTGAACCAGGAGAAGAATTGCTGATATATCTTGCGACAACTCCACATGCTTTAAGTGCAGTACTTTTGCGAAATGACGCAGGAGTTGAAAAACCTATTTACTACATCAGCAAAACATTTAATGCTGCGGAGAAAAATTATTCGAAGATTGAAAAACTAATTTTGGCATTAGTTTATGCAGCCTCTAAACTTCGCATATATTTCCAAGCGCATAAAATCAAAGTATTAACAAAAGTACCAATCGAGTCAGTAATGAAAAATTCAAAAAGATTAGGCAGAGTCGAAAGATGGAATGCACAAGTTGGGCATTTTGAGATCCAATATGCAATTTTATCTTCGCCAAAATCTCAAATAGTCACAGAATTTCCTTTGGAGGATGATGAAGCTGTAGAAGACATGATGGATATAGAAGAAGAATATGGGGATCCTAGAGATCTTTTAACAGAACCAAATAGGTGGGAGATATTAGTGGATGGATCGTCTAATGGAGAAGGAAATGGAGTGGGAGTCGTTTTTATTTCGCCATAAGGTGCAAAAATGTCATTTGCATTTCGACTGGAATTCAAGTCTACCAATAATGAGACAGAATATGAGGTTGTAGTACATGCCCTAAGATTTGCGATAGAAATGAAGGTAGAGAATGCAAGAATTACAAGTGATTCACAGTTGATTATTCGCCAAATTGAAGGGGAATATGTAACTAATGATATATCTTTGAAAAAATATAAGAAACTTGTAGAAGAATTATCTGCGAAAATACTAAAACTTAAATGGAGGCATATTTCAAGAAGAGATAATAGGCTTGCAGATGCTTTTGCGTTCATATCAAGTATGATGGTAGATCCGACTGCGAAAAATATAAAAATACAAACACTTATAGCACCATCAATTAATAAAGAAGAAGAAGAGGAAACTGAGGCAATGGTAGTAGCAAATAATGGCGAAGAATCAAGCCGAATTATCGCAGATTGGCGTGTGGAAATTCACGCATATCTAGCAAGGGGGGAGATACCAAGAAACAGATTGGAAGCACATAAATTAAAAAGTAGAGCAACAAATTATGAGTTAAGAGATGGGGTATTATATCGAAAATCTTTAAATGGGCCTTCCCTTAGATGTTTGACACAAGAAGAAGGAAAACAGATATTAAAAATGCTGCATAGTGGGGATGCTGGTAATCACAGCGGTGGCAGATCATTAGCATACAAAACTAAAATGCAAGGTTATTATTGGCCATATATGCATGAAGATGCAAAGAATTTATCAAGAAGTTGCGAAGAATGTCAGCGATTTGCAAAAAGAATACATGCACCAGGTGAAACATTAACATCTTCAAAAAATGTTTTGCCATTTGGAAAGTGGGGTCTAGATATTGTGGGACCATTTGTACCAGGAACCGGGCAAAAGAGATACTTAATTGTCGCAACAGATTACTTCACAAAATGGGCGGAAGTTAAAGCGGTATAACATATTCGTGATAAGGACATTTTCACATTTATATTTGAAAATATCATTTGCAGATTCGGAATTCCAGCACAATTGGTGTCAGATAATGGAAAACAATTTGAAGGACAAAATATAGAGATGTTACTTAATGCATTCAAGATAAAATGTGGAAAATCAACTCCTTTATATCCACAGTCCAATGGTCAAGCTGAAGCAACTAACAAAACAATTGCAGATATTCTCAAAAAGAAGTTAGAAGGGCATCATAGAACGTGGTGTCAACAAGTACATAATGCAGTTTGGGCTTATAATACAACACGAAGAGAAGCAACTGGAGTATCACCTTTTTGTTTAACATATGGGGTTGAGGCAGTATTACCAACAGAATTTGTTATTCCTACAACAAAAAGAGAAGCTTGGGAAAAGAATCTTAGTGCTGGTATGATTCTAGAAAAGCTTGATGAGGTAGAAGAGAAGAGAGAAAAAGCACTACAACATATGGAAAACTATCATCGCAGATTAGCTCGTGAATATAACAAACGAGTAAAGAAGCGGGAATTCCAAGTTGGAGATTTAGTTCTGCGAGAAATACCAGAATATCAGCGAGAAAATGGAGGAAAATTAGCGAAAAAATGGGATGGGCCATATATAATCAAAGAAATAGTTGGAACTGGAGCATATAAATTAATGGATCGGAAGGAAGAGACATGGGTCAAAGATCAAGCAGACCATGGAATAGACAATATCTAAGAAAATATTATCAATAAGGATTTGAAAGGCTAGAATGAAGGGATTACACGCAAGAAATTGCGAGAGAATAAAAGAAATGTTCTGCAAAAACAAAGTTGGATGAATATAAAAGCTATTTTACGCAATAATTTGCGAGATAATTAAAAATTCTAATGCAAATGCATATAAGACGGGCGAAAATCGCCTAAAAATATATAAGAACGGGACGAACCTTTGTGGCGTACACCCTAGTTCGCGGATTCTATTCCGTAAGAGGCAATGTCCTTAAAGTGCATCATAAAGGGGGTATCTCTTTGCATGGCTATGAGAAAGGCTATACCGCTGCTGGAACCTAGTCATGGAGATTTGGGATTATAGAAAATCCATCCGGGAGAGATAACTTGGACTCCCAACTATATAGGTTATACCTTGGTTGGGCGCCCGAGAGTTTCTCCTAAGGAATGCAACGTATGATCAAGGCGCCGAGGTACACGGTTGAACTGTGGGTGCCCGGCATGGATGAACCTAACCTGGCCATCCATGGCAAGTCTTGGCTTACGATGTGTTCGGCCCGAAGAAAACCCCACTTAAGGTGCAGTCTTGTAACTATAAGCCATATAAGGCATAAAGGACAAGGCTGCGAAAACAACTGGTTGTTGGCAGATTCGGATGGGAAAGTGCTAGTCTTGTATGGCCGATGTATAATCCTTGAAGGGGAAACCGGGGGGAGAGATAAGGGCGATACCATCCATTAGGGAGCTGTGTATCAAAAAAGACGGCAATGTCATGGGGCTTTATATTCGCAATAATATTTAGATCCGTCATATTGTCGCGTGATAGAGACATCAATGTTATGGGACTTTATATTCGCAAGAATATTTAGGCCCGTCATATTGCCGCATGACTGGCCAAAAAGCCTAATAAGAAATGTTAAGATGAGATCAATGGGTTTTTGCGATAAGATAAAATAATGAGAAAAATGAAATCAATAATAAGAGGATATAAATCGCAAAGACGTCCTGCGATTTCATCGCAAAGACGGCAATATCATAAATCTTAAAAAGCAAATAGAGATTAATCTCACAAGATGGATTAGATTTATCATATTGTCGCAGAAATTAAAATTAAATGATAAGGCAAGATCAATGGATTATTACGTATAAAGGTAAGAATGTCCTGCGATCTTGTCGCATAAAAGTGGCATAATAAGACCTTTAACTAGGAAGGCGAAATAAGACCACAAGAAAATTTATATCCGCGAAGCATATAACAAATTCTTCGCAGAGATATTTGCGATAATATTACAGATTGATAACAAGAGTCAAGTATGGGATTTCTTACAAGGGTAACAAATAAAATACTTCACAAGGAAGATTATGAGGGGTAAATATGGGGATTATAAAACAACATTTCATTATCTTCCTTGAGAAGAATTAAAATAATAAAAAAGAAGGAAGATAATCAAGCTTATGAAGATTGGATTCAGAATTAATAAAAATATATAAATCAGAGCAGGTGATTGAGTTACAAAGAACTTCAATGTTTCGCAAAAAGAGCAGGAAGAAGAAAGATTCGGAAATTACAATCATTCGCAGAACAAGAAATATTTCGCAAGAATACATGATAATTTAAAGAAAATTCTTCTCTAATTTCATCATTCTTGTTCACCACTATTATCTTCACCAGCATCATCTTTTTCAGTTAGAGTTTCTTTATCACCAGCGATTGTTTCATGAGGAGGATTTTGTTCTTCATGAGGAGGATTTTTTTCTTCATGAGGAGGATTTTGTTCTTCCGTTTCATTAAGAGGGTTTCCTTCGTCCTCAAGTGGATTTTGTTCATCTTCAGAAAAATCTTCTTCATTACTTGAATAATTCAGATCTTCATCTATGGGATGAGGAACTTCATTATCATCTATCTCCAAGGGTTTGATCTTCATAGGAGGTAAAGAATGAGAGAGTAGAACATTATTTATGAAAACCTCAGCGCCTAAATGAGCTTTGCGGAGGCAATTCTTTTCCCGGTTTCTGATCTCTATATCTTTGAAATATTCAAGATAGTCAAATCTTCTCAATGCCCTATTGTGAGAGTTGGAAAGCGCGGTATTCTTTTTGCGAAGTTTGGCTAACCTCATAGATAAATCAGAAATTGAAGCTTGAAGATGCTTCTCAGATTCTGCGAGAGAAAAAAGTTAATATTAGAGGGAATTTTCGCGAAAAATAAGGTGAGAAAATACAATGAAGTAATTAATAGATGAGGTAGTCAAAATGACTACCTTCCTTTTGTGAAGATAAAGTATGAATTATATTAAAGAAGCAACTCTTCCATCGGTTCATGGCATCATCAAAATTATCCCTAACTTTACCTTTTAAACGAGATTTTATACTTTTTTCACAATTGCGAAGATGAACGTTTTCTTCCTTTAGTCGAGTACAATCATCTTTGAGATTGTTGACTTTTACACTTAGAGCTAATCTTCCCTTCATAAGCTTCTCTTGTTCAGCAGCAGATGATTCAATTTTCTTTTTAAGTTCATCTTTCAGGTGTGAAGGATTGCTCTTGTCCTTACACAACTTTTGAAGATTGTATAATTGCTGCGAATAAGTCTTTGTTATATCCACAAAACTACATTTTTCTTGGGATAAAACTCTGTTTTCATCTGATAAAGATTCCACCCTCAAGTTAATCTGGTTTAGCGAATATAAAAGTTGGGTGGCTTCATTACTTAGACGATCTCGTTCGTGAATTAGTTGATCTCGTTCATGAATTAGTTGGTTATTCTCATTCTTAAGATTATTTATCTCGTCAATCGAATATGTATGAATAACACTCAAGTTATCAAATTGATTCTTCCAAGATTCTTTCCCAATGCGGGCCTCATCAGCGATTGTTTCCCACTCAAGTATCTTCATTAATTGGTTATGTTTTGAAGCTAAATATGCATCAACAAATAAATAAAGGAAAATTGAGTATATAAAAAGCAAAGATTTACAGAGGCAAAAGCAAAAGCAAGAAAGTTATACCTTTCAGATCATCATTTCTGCTGCGAAGAATTTCACAGTCTAATTCAGAGTTATGAAGCTTATGATCGAGAAGTTCACACTCCAAAGTTTTTGCTTGAAGATTCTTCTTCAAAGTTTCAACCTCATCTTCTAAGGAAGTTAACGAAGATGAAGAACCGCAAGACCCAAGATGCTTGCTTAGAATCATATAAACATCCTGTCTCACAGGATCTGAAGAAGATTTCATAGCATCGTTCAAAACTTCAGATAAAATTTGAAAAGCAGCTTCAACCCCTGTTGCTATTTATTGGGAAGAAGGAAGAGAAGTAGAGGAAGAAGTTTTGGCGATAGTAAGATTGGAAGAAGGAATTTGAGTGGTCGCAGTAACAATTTCATTCACCGCGTCATCATCCATCGCAGTTTCCTTAATTGCAGCTTTGTTTACCACAGTTTCATTATCTACGACTTCATTCACCGCAGCCTCATTGACTGTCGTTTCATTTACCGCAATTTCATTTGTCACAAATTTATTTCTAACTATCGTAGATTCATCTATCGCAGTTTTCAAAATGTTGGGATTATTAGAGATGGGAATATTAGCATCAATAACTTTAGTAGGGGTCGGTGGAGAAGTAAAATGAGTATTGAAATTTACGCAAGGAGAAGAAGAAGATTTATCTTGCGACGAAATAGGTTTTGCAGGTAAAAATTCAAGAATATCCACTTCATATGAAAGAGCTTTAACTTGACGCGAACGCTTAAGAGGCTTAGGAACATTCTCTTCATTCTGCGAATAATAATGTAGGTAAGAAACATAGGCAACAATATTGTTATTTCAAAGGAATAGGTGTTTCTTACTACCTTATCATCCTCAGATCTTTTCGTCTTCCCACGCGCCTTTTCTGAGGACCCTTAGGGTTAGGGTTTTTGATAGTAATTTTAATTTGAGAAGTGGTGTTACTGAAAAAGATGATAAAAAATGGGGATTAAGAAGAAAAATGGGCGATAAAGATAATATAACGAGAACAAAAAAAAGATGGAAGATAAGAACATACCTTTGAGTCTCCATTAGAACAGCAGCAGGAAGAATACCAGGAAAGAAAAAGTTGCAGACGAAAAAGATTTTGAAGAAAAAAGAGAAGGTGAAAGGAGAAAGAAATACTCTCGAGTGGAATGGTATTTATAGATGAAGGATGGGTAACCGGGTAAATCGATAGATATTGACGCGTGTCAGTAGTAAAAGTGTAAAGTAGGGAACTTTGTCGGGTAAAATATAAGGAGTTGCGGATAATTAAAAAATTAAAGATTCTCATAATCTTTATCTTCTTCGCAGAAAAGATATGAGAAGAGGCAAGATGTAGGGTCATAATATTGTCACAAAAATATTCCTGCGAAATAGACAACAGTACTATGATACATCGATAATAAAATACTATTCTGCGACACATCAATGATATTTTGCGAGACATCCAAAGATGACTTAAACAATGACGTAACGACTGAAAACGACGGAAACACGAAGAAAGTGTGACATGTTTGTGATATATCAATAAAACCTGCGAAAGATAAAGGAGGTGCCAACTGCAATTTATCGCAGTAATTCAGATCCGAAATTGAAGGGAATCTTAGCTGTAAATGAGCTGTAATCCATTATGTAAATACCTATATAAAGGGGATGAGTAGTTCCAGAGAGGGTAATGAATTTTTGAGTGTTAGGAAAGTTTTAGGAGAGAGAAAATCTTTATCAAGTGTTCTGTGTTCTTGATTTCTGTAATTCCTTAAGATCAAATTAATAAAAAGTGTCCTTAATCTTCAAATTATGTCATAGATGTTGGTAAATTCTTGAATAGGGTGTAGTGTGGGAATTCCTGCAACTACAGGCTCAGTAGGATGCTTGGCTCAACTGATGATACATAAACACCAGGGACAACTGACGAATCCACTTGCACCTCTTCGTTCCCACAATCAACAAGCAATTCCTTCACGTAATCATACAACTTTTCATTGAAGTCTCCTCCAAACTGTATGTTCCTCTCCTGAGTATGCTTCATGTCTTTCATCTTTGCTTGAATGATCTGCAATCTTTCTTCTGCACTATCGGTGGGATAATTTTCTTGTTCAGTTATCTTCATTGCATCCTGAAATACTTCTTCATACTTGTCCCTGTTCACTTCAAGATTCATTGCAACGAGTTCAAGTATCACTGACCTTTTCATTGGTTCTCTTGGTTCACAGAGTTCCAACTCCATTGCACTGTACTCATCTCTGAAGTTCTCACGGAATTGCGACATGATTTATAACACTCATCAAGGGAATGCAAAACTAATATAACAACATTTTTTATATGCATAACCTGTGATGCATCTAGTTTAAACAATGCATAATTAGTCATGCATTTTTATTAGGTTGTATAATATGTTATGCATTGAGTTATAAAGGTGCATAACTTATTATGCATTCAATTTTTTTTAAAAACACAACCCTGATTAACACTTTTCCATTTCTAAATAATGCATAACTGCTCCTGCATTCATAATTGAGCTACATAAGATGTTATGCATTGATTTATTAAGGTGCATAACTTATTATGCATTCATAGTTTCTGAAAAACACAACCCTGATTAACAATGCATAACTTCTCTTGCATTCATAATTGAGCTGCATAAGATGTTATCCATTCTTTTCTTAAGGTGCATAACTTATTAATTATTATGCACTTCAGTTTTTGCTAACATAACTTATTATGCATTCATTTTTAAGGTTCATAAACAAGTACCTCTAAGCTTGTAATATGCTTCTTGAGCATTACTTTCTTCATTGCTGCCAAGTCCCACTTCGCATCTCTTGGTGTAGCATTGGGACTGACCTTGACGATGTCAGATGATATCTCATCTATGTTGGAGTGCTCAGCCAACCAAATCTGCGAAAACAATAACTAATAAGATATTCTGTAAATAAATATACGATGCAAGTTTATTAAGAGAGTAAAAAAAAACTAACTCACAAGAGAATATATAGTGCAGCCATTGCAATTCCTGATACAATGATTCTTTCTTTTGACAGTCTTTATTCCATCCATCAGGTGTTCATGAATCAAATCAGGAAAAGATACAAAGTCCATGGTTTCCAAATCCTTAACCAAACCAACATAAGAGACGTCCAACTTGTCTCCCATTGAAGTACAAAAGAAAAATACGAATAGCATGTAAAGGCAGACAACTTCCTCTTCATCACCTTTCTTATCAAGCTTTTCCAATACCAGCTTTTCAATATCATCAATCCACACTTTTGTCACCCGTGATTTGGGATCTGTACTGATATAACCTGCCTTTGTTTTGAATGGGAATTGCTTGATGATGCCATGTGACTGAGTCAGGTCCATCTCCTTCTTTGAAGTCAGAATATCATTTCCTTTGTTTCCTTTAATTCTTGGAATCAGAAAAGTAACTGCAAGCTCACTAGATGTTGACTGTATCGACTTGTTTTCAAACACCTTGAACGAATGTTGATTCAAATCATCATGGTCATATGATAGAAAGACTTCATCCATAAGCTGGTTTCTCTTACCATCCAAGTACGCCATGTTTGCAGCATATAACCAGTTATAGAATTTCCCAAACGGACACACATTCATCATGTTAGCCTGCAACAGAGTCAAACCACCTCTTTCTCTTATCTTGTCAAACAAGTGACCAACCCTTAGAAAACCTGCTCTGTAATTACCTACTTGAACTGCATATTTGGCTTTTACTGCATAAGCAAAAGAACAAAAAAAAACTGCATTTTTAGAACTGCTGTTTAGAACTGCATAACTACTCATGCCTACTTCTCAGGCATCTTCATAAACAGTTATGCACTATAAATAATTGGTGAATTATGAGTGCATAATATGTTATGAACATTTATAAATAATTGCATAATAAGTTATGCAGATGCAAATGTGAATGCATGACTGGTTATGCATTATGTAAAAATGACAAAGTGTACTTGGATGGTAAGAGCATCTAAGAAGCATGATGTGTTAGCATATAAACAAGCAACGTAATTGATAATAGAATTTTATTAACCGATGCATAACATGAATTCATTGCACCTTGTTTATAGATAACACATTGCTTATTAGATTCTTCTTATTCTTCCCTTTCACTTTCAGATGTTTCAGATTGCTTCTTCTTCTTCCTCTTTTTCAGGTCTTCTAATTGTTTGGGTTCATGTCTTTTTCTTTTCTTTATCTGATCATCAGCTTTCCTAACTGAAACGGACCAAAACAATATTGAAACAAAACAATTATACTAAAGAAACAATATATCACACAAAAGAGATATCACAAGAAAATCTTACCATCTACTTCCTTCTCATCATCTGTGTTATCATCTAATTCCTTGTCATTATCTACTTCCTTGTCATCATCTGTGTTATCATCCTCATTAACTGTATCATCATCACCCAAAATTTCCTTTGGTGCAGCTTTCTTTGCTCTCTTTGTTTTCTTTTCTGCTTCAGGCTTAGGTGAACTAGGTGATTCCTGATCTTTCAATCTCTGTGACTTCCTTGATGGGGTGTTTGCTTTGGTGTAGCCAAGGATCGTCCCAGATACGAATCTTGTTACCATCAGAAACCTGCCAAAATATCTTGTTCTCAAGTATATGCCGTACCTCAAGCATATTGACCCACGTTGCTGAACATTTAGCCGGCTTATCCACTCTCCAAAAATAATTTTGTTACAGATAGACTATCTAAGCCCATTTAGTTTGTTATAGGAGGGATTCTTAAAAGTCAGTTTAGATAGACTATCCAAGTCCATTTAGTTTGTTATTGGAGAGATTCTTAACAAAATCTCCTTTATCTTTCAAAGATTTTTGATAAGTCATGTTTCCTTTTCGCACGTTAATTTGTTGAAAAAATACATGTGAGAATATATTTGCATACATGTTGTCAGTGGTTAATGAATCAGGTGTAAATAATTGTAAGATTAAATTGAGTAAATTTGTCTCAAAACGATGACCATTAGATATGTTTTCATCAAAGGTCTTTCAAAAAGTTAGAGGACAAAAGCATAATTTTACGGCTAATCTAAAAATATGGAACCCAACCATAATTTTGGTTTCGCAATCGTAATTATATATTTTGAACCGTAAAAACTAAAAACCAATGCATAAAAACATTTACGGCTAGTAACGTATTCAACAAACCTAACCGTAACTGGTTTGTTTTTTTATTTTTCAATTTTACCCGGTTATGGATAAGAGTTCATCATCACCAGCCGTAAATCGATCTTACGGTTGTTACGAAGGAGGAACCCAGCCGTAAATTAGCTCTGAAAATCTAAAAAATTACAATCTTTGTATATATTATCACCAATTTTGGTAATAAAAACGACACTGGAGCTAAATTAGAGGTATACCTAATTATTTTCATCCATTGATTTCGTCATTTTGATTGAATAAAAATTTAGGGTTTTGAAAAGAAATCCCCAGAAAAAAAAAATCCTCTACTTTTTCTTTCCACCATAGTTGACACTTAACTTGATTTAGTTTTTTCAATAAGTAAAAAAAGATTCATTAATCTAAACACTAGCTAATTAGATCATTTAAACCAACTAAATAAGGGTTGTTTAGTCATTATAAAATTATTTTAGATAAGGGGTTTTTGAAATTACTTATGGGTGACCCTTTTTGTCTTATTAGGTGACGCCCCTCTATTGAAATGTGGCTCCCCAATAATAGTTTTCTTTAGAATATGATGGTGGTGGCTTTAGAACGTGGAATTAGATCTAGGTTTAAAAGTTTAAGAACATGTAGAGTTATTAGTATTATTATTAAAACAGGTACATAGCTCAGCTGGTCATCGCCATTCCACAGAGGTACCCAGGTTCAAGTTCCCGATGGCACAATATTGTAGAACTTGATATGGAAGGTAGTATTAGCTATCCCCCTTTGCGACATAATCACATCCCATATCCGCTTCGGCTCTTTTGACTTGGTTCCTCATGAGGCTTGCTGCTGCATGGGCAACCTGTTCAATTAATGTTGAAGCTTCACGTGTTAGGCTTCCAACTAGTTTCTTATAATAATACTCTTTGTGTTAATAATCTGAAAGACATAAATTCCAAGGGAAGTTGCTGTAACCCTGTTGCTTGTGGGTGAAAACCGTTTATGATGATTTTGGTAATTTTGGGTGTGTGGGTGAGAAACGAATCTAAAACCTAAACAATGTACTGAACGGGGGTACTTTTGATTCGAGAGATAAATCTGTAAAATCCTGGCCTAAACCAAGAAATAGCTGTTCCAGGCTTGCTTCGGTCACAAAGTTAAGGAGAAGGGTTGGTCTTAGGGAGGGAAGCGAAGAAAGTGTTGAGACCAGAATAGTTGATTCTGGAAGTGTGGGCGTTTTGCGACTTGTATCAGAAAGTTGAACTGGCTAGCTGAGTGAGAAATCTATCATATGATTTCTGGACGTGGTATTGTTCTCTTGACCAAAACTTGTTTTTTGCAACAAAAACGTACCCTGGTCTCGTAGGAAGTGGAAACGATTGAGTAATAGAAGAATGGAGTAACGAGTAACGCCTGGAATTTATGTTTCCATAATGAATGATACGTTTACACCATTACTAACCGCCCCGCTTTATGACACTTTCCTGTAACCGGCGTATTGCACACCGCACGCTGTAAACCGCCAAACCAATACCCTGATGAGTATCTCCCAGTTTGTGACATGTTTTGATGTCTTGAGTGTTCGTGGAAAACATGTAGCACTTTTCTACGTATGGCAAGTTGAAATTGAGAGTTTTGCCGCATGTAAATATCCTATGTGATGCTAGGCAAGTTTTTGGGCTACTTGCCTAAAACTTGTCACGAGCTTACATGATTGGTGGCGAACTTGAATGGCCGAGATCGCATCTTATGAATAAGGGTAGTCGTTCATTGTGGCTACCTTGCGTTGGTGCATGTAAATGGCGCGATGACATGGCTGGCATGGCTTGTGCATGCCATTGGCACAGTTGCGTGAATGGTGCATGGTGTGGCCAAGGCGCCGTGGAAGAATTAGGCTTGGCGTGGCCAAGGAATCGTGGAAGAATTCGCAGTGGAAGAATTAGGGCTTGGCGTGGCCAAGGAGATGTGGAGTCTGACCCACATGTGGCGTGAAAACATTGGCCATGTTGCCACGCCAATCCCATTGCTCTGGGAAACTTTATTTGGATTTGGTAGCAATTTTCCCAAATAGTGTGGATGTAATTTTCCACAGGTACTAACCGGCGTGCTACGCAGCCAATTCCTCCTAACATCGACATCACCCATAATAACTCGAAACATGGAAAATAACAACAATGGTTAAAGGTTCGACCGACCTGTTTCTTGGTTCTCCCTTGTAGCAGTATCGTTGTCACACATCCCGAAAACTAGAGGAGTGTTAAGTGAGATTTGAAACCTGATATTTTTGAAAATATAACTATTCTGCAGCCCAATGATCTCTTCCTTGCATATTCCCTTCTTTAGTACTTTTGAATAGATATTTTTTGTGGTGGTTTTGTTTCTCTGGTTTTCAATCGACGGGTAATGACTCTGTGAGAGTTTGGGTTTACTTGGTATTTTTCTTTTAAGATGGTTTGGGAAACTTTTTAAGGAATAATATTCTTTTAATTGAAGTTGAAAACTCTACTTATGAATGCAAGCAGTGCAATCACTTTAGAGAAGTTACAAATATTGCGTGAAAAGGGAAAATGCTGAAAGGAGAACACTGGAGGTGGAGGTAGCAAAACATTTTAGGTATTGAAAGGTTTGAGCCATCGTGAGTGAATCGTCACACCTTCCAACTTGTCGGCATTGATGAGTTTGCAGTAAGCACCCAAAATAACATCTGCCACCAGATACGGCTCGTATTCATTCCCTTTAGGCGGATAGGGTCGAGTGGATATCTTCATTGTTATATCTCCAACTTGAAATGAGGTCGTCTGGATTACCACATCTCCAATTTGAAACGGGTTTGGGAACTACGCAACTACTTGATTTGTGAGCTCGTCATATTTGGATGTGAACGCTTCCAATTTTTTTAACAAAGCACTCGAAGGCCCAACGTCCCATTCACATCTTTTAATGACGCACGGGTTGATAATCAGACCATGTACCCATGACTGGCCGAGAGGAGAGGTGACTGGGTGCAGAAAGGTTTGTTTAACCAGACTTACTTGTGTTCGGAATCTGCGGATGAACGTCGACGGGATTTCTCCAGGCAACTGAGTTATATTGGTAAGTTGTTGATACGGAAACATGTAATCTTCAAAGTTGGATGGCTTATTGGAAATTCTTTCGGGTATCGACATAGGCAGAGGGGATACTCTTAACTTTGCCTTGTTGCCGTGTACCCATGCGCGCCCCAAAATTATGTCATAATTTGAGAGTTCTTTGACAATGTGGAATTTGCCATGTGTTAGAGTGTCTCCCATCCTGATTTCAAGGTTGATGTAGCCATATGCGTCCATCACCTCTCCTTCTAAGTTTTTGACCACTGTTGGGGAACAAGTACCCTCCTTTTTTGAAACTCTCGCGGCTCTCAGGGTTTTGATGGTAATGATGTTGAAGTCAGTGCCCGCGTCGATTAATATGTTGTCGAGCTCGGTGTCCCTCAGATAAATCGTGGTCAGCAGTCCCCAGTTGTATTTTCCAGCGTCTCCTCCGGAGAGAGTTTGGGGTTTTGGCGTGGTTTCTTCAGTAGGAAAGAGTCGCTTTCCCGATACAACACGATTAAGGGTTGTGAAGATATCTTGACGTTGTATCTTGGAGAGATAGAGAATTTCGCACACAAGATGTATTATTGATTGCACATGCTCGTGTACAGAGTCCCAAGAGACCATGCAACTTCTGACTAGAAGTGGATCTCTGTAAACTCCTTCATTAAATAGTTGAAGCTCCCATGCTTCTATCTTTTTTTTGAAGATATGCTTCAGCTTATTGCAATCACTGGTAGGGTGGTAGACAAATATGTGGTAGCGAAAATATTTAGGGTTTGCCATTTCCGATTTGGTTGGTGGGCGCCTAGTGGGAGGTAGATTTATGGCGTCGTTTTGAATCCATGCTTCCAAGAGTTCAATTACTTTTTCGATTGGGAACGAGAAATCCAAGACATTTTCTCCCACTTCATGATGTCTCATGGGAGCTTCAATGGTGGTCTTCCGTGGTGGAGCTGCATATTTCACTTGCACTGCGCGCTTGGATTGATGTTCTGCTGCTGGAGCCTTCCTTTTTCCTCCTTCGTCCACCACTCTCACAGAAGAGGGACCATCGTTGTATTTCTTATTGATGAGGCGTATATTTCCTCGTGCGTCCTCGCCTCTGGTTGGCCTGGTTCTTTCCAACAACGCTGGTGCTATTGTGGCCGACCATTTGTAGCCCCATGAAGTTCATAGAATGTCTAGAATTGCAATTCTCTAGTAAGGCGTGGTAGATGGGAATCATGCCATTGATGCAAGAATCCACAAATTGTTGTTCGGTCATGTTTGGGTCATGACATTCCAGTGCTCGAATTCTGAATATTTTGACAAAATCATTCGGATATTCGTTGTTTCGTTGGAACATCTTTCCTAGATCTGAGAAGGTAATTTGCTCAGACACAAAGAATTACTTCTTGTAGAAATCCGCAACCATGTCAGACCAGTTGGGGATGGTTCCTGGCGTAATGCTGTTATACCATGTGTACGTTCTTCCAGTAAGTGATTTCGAAAATTCCCTCAAATGGAGAACGTGATTGTATTCGTGCTCCCCCAGGGACTCCAAGAATCGATAGACATGTTGTTGATGGTGGATTTTAGTTCAGGGCTAAAGTTGTAAAACCAATTTTTGTGCTAACATTCTGCAAAGGATAAGACTATTTGATAAATGATGAATACTTCTCCGCTTTATTAATTCACCTATAATGGAGCATGTAGCAACAATCCCCAAGTATTCTATGAATTTTAGCATCATTAATTAATGCATAAAATCGCCTCGTATTTCCTGTGTACTGTTCTCAGAAAAACTCTTATTATTGGTGCAGCATGATGACTGATTGTTACTCTCAGCATAGTAACATGAATATCCAAGTATCAATAGTGAGGCATGCACGAAATACCCGTACAGGCTACACCATTCTCTAACAAAGAGAATAATCTCTCGGCGTGTTATACTAGCCCGATCGAGTATATTTAAAATCTGAACTGTCCATATCAGTCTCAGAAACAATCACGACCACACAAGTTGGCCGCACGATTTAACCAGCCTAGACGAACCTTAGCGAGAGCAGGATATCACCGCAATGAACACCAGCGGCCCCGTTTATGCCCTGGTCGGTCGAATGCATACCACGCCTCCCAAACGACCACCGAACACCAGCCTAGAATAGGATTGTTGGGCTGGTGTGGAGCATCTTGGAAAACATGTACGCACAAGACTGCTAATGACGATCTCAAACAGATCGCGTACGTCCAACTTCGCCGACATAGTTGTACAATATAAATCGTCCTATGGCCAGTTGGATAAGCGTTGTCATGCACATTGGAGGATCCCATTCACGCCTACATAATTGATCCTCCCCTGACCTAGCCACAAAACCATGTACGGATGCCCGAAGTTGGGACGACGTGAGGTTTAAAGGGTCGCAGGAAATTCCACTAAGGGTCTTAAATTGATCACGACCATCCAACTTCACCTCCATGATTGAATGGCTTAGATCAGGCCTAGGACCATCAATCAGGTACGTATCACCATGTTCACCACCGACCATGTAGTTGCAGGAAATCCTACACTATACCCTTGATAAGATTTTACAGTAATTAACATATATTTGATGATTAAAACAACACTTTGTTATTTGATTCTCAGAAATGTTTACAAGTAATGGAAGAAGATCAAGAATACAACCGCTCTCTTGAATTTTCTCTCTCCTCAAGACTTTCTCAACACTCAAAAAATACATCATACTTTTCTGAATCTACTGGGTCTCTTTATATAGGGTCATTACATAGTGGATGACATCTAAGTTGTCCTTTAATTTCGGATTTGGTTCACGATGCTCTAGTGGTAGTTATAATGCTGATTCTCGCAGGCATTGTAACCGTCGCAGGAAAATCGCGCTCTTCTCGTGTTTCTATATTCGTCAGCTATTACGTCATTCTTTGAATCATTATTTCAGTTATTTTACGACGCTCGCAAAGTGTTATTGAATAGCTCGCAGAACTGTCGATGTGAATCTCGCAGGGGAGTTGTTGTGGCGATATTCTGATCCTACATCTTGCCTCTTCCCATGTCTTTTCTGCGAGGAAGGAAAGATCATGAGGATTGAATCTTTTATAATGTCGCATCTATTTATTTCTTTTTCTTTGACATGTTTTTGTATTCTCCGCCAGCTGTTTTCACGTACCTTTTCTTCCATTCAATTTTTGACACGTCTTTTTCAACCGCTGTGATCTGACCGTTCACGTCTTTTCTTTGCATTAATTGCATTCATCTTCTCGAGAACTTTCTTCTTCTATAAATACTCCTTTTATTCTTTTCTTTCCCTCTTTTCACTTTCTTCTTCCTCTTCTCTGCAATTTTACTGTTCTTCCGTAAATTCTGGATCTGTTACTATTATAATTTTTCTTTCGATCTTTTAATCTTCATTCCTATACTAAAAATGGTTGCATCTAGTCATAGAAATGTTCTTTCCTTTGAGAAGATGCAAAAGAAACTTAAAGATAAAGGTTTCACCCTATCTACTATTCCTGAACAAAGCCCTAAGGCTAAACTCTCTGTTTCATTATTTTCTGATTTTCCATGTAATAGTGAGAAAATCATAATCTCGCTAGGCCAGCCTGAGGATGGTCTTCCCATTCCTCTCTATGATCCTGAACTTCCTTTATTCTATGAAATTCTCTCTCACGCGAAGTTCTCGCGGGAGGTATATCAATTGAGTGGGGATTATATTCGCCTAATGCTTGAGTATGCTACTCGTGGTGCTGATAAAGAATCTCGCTACCCTGACCCTCCAAAGAATCCAAAATTGAAAGATGTCCCAATTGTTCCCACAAAGTATACTGTGGATAACTTCTTCGCAAATTATGATATAGTTACTTGTAAAAAGGATAGCACTCGTTGGGGCGTCCGCTTGCAAAAGAAAGATAACATCGTTGAAGATGAAGTTCTTATGTCAGATATTGATTGGCATATGGGTAATAATCAAGGCCCTCGCCATTCCAATGATGACAAATGGTTCATTTTTCCATTATGTTTAGAGGGTCCCTACATCTCCGGTCCTCATGCATTGCCTGCGAATTTCACAGAATATCAACCGTGGGTCTTCAACTGGTCTGAAAGAAATAAAGAGGTATCTTATTTTTCCATTATTTTTACACTGTCTAATTATCATTATTATCTTCCTCACGCATTCATACTCTCGCTGACTACTCCAATTTTTTCCAGATTGACAAGCTGAAACTTCATTACCAGAAGTTTGGGAAGCCCATCACCTTTTTAGCCCTAAAATCTCTCACAGATGAAGTAAGAAATACTCCTTTATGATTTTTAACAATATATTGTTGCCTCTATTTCTTACCTTTATCTGTGTTCGCAGGTTATTGAAGAAATAGAACCTGTGAAAATTGTGAAGACTAAAGGGAAAGACAAAGACGCTTCTCGCAAGGAGAAATCTACTATTCCTCTGAAAGAGAAGTCTGCTGCTCCTCGCAGAGGAAAATCTGGTGCTCCTCCTTTGAAGAAAAGAAAAACCCAATTATCTTCTTCTTTAACTCTTAAGCCTAATACAGAAAACTCGAGTGATAATTCTGATGATGACAATAATAATGATGATTTTAATGCTGATGTCCCTTCTGCGATGAAGTCTTCTCAATCTGATTCCTCCATGACTCAACTGTCCAAGATTTTTGAAAATATTACATATGGTATCGCAAATGATTATGGAGATGAAGCTCTTAATGGGGTATCCCAGGCTCTCGCTAAAGTATGCAATGCTCCGATACTGGTTGATAATGATTCCCTCCAAGGAATCTCAAGATCAATATCTCCCAGTCTCTTAAATTCTCTTGGTATTCTGATACGTTTTCATTTCTTTGCTATATTTATGTATTCATGTCTTTGCTAGCTTTAATTTACATTTTTCTCTCGCAGACTGGAAGAGCTTCCTTTGCTGTTGCCTCAGACTTGGAGAGGAGGTGTGCATATTTTCACAAAAAGAATGCCGTTCTTCGCAAGAATAATATGGATTTGGAATCTGAGTCTGCTAATCTTCGCAGGCAATTGGAATTTGGGTCAACTGACCTTCAAGAAAAAATCAAGCAGTTGTAAACTGATCTAACTTTCTCGCGAGAAAAGGTCGCAAGCCTCCAAGCTGCGAATGATCACCTTTATGGTAAGAAATCTTTCCCTTTATTTTTATCCTTGTATTCCTTTGCATTTTTTTCTTCTTATTCTTCTTCGCAGATGTTTATGTCCTTTCTGATGAAGCTGTATTCCTTTGTTCTTTTCCAAACCTAATAGATGATGATACTCTTCTCAATCGCCTTAATGAATCCTTAGGTAGTTATTCAAATGAACAGATTAACTCCCTTTATGTAGATGATCTTAGATCCAAATTTCATCTTTTAGCAATTGATCATAGATCTAGCTTGAAAGTGGCCAATGCATCCAAGCGTTAATATCTTAATTCTAAAGAAGAAATCAAGATTCTAAGAGCCCAAAAAAGAGATCTTATAGATGAAGGGGATCATATCTCTAGATAAGGGGCACAAACCTTAGCGGATTTTCATAAAACCCTTCTTGAAGTCCAAATTAAAAGAGATAAACTTATCCACGAGAGAGATGATCTTGTTGAAAGAGAAAACCAAATCCGTTCCCGTCTTCTTATTAACGATGATGATGAATTTGCTTGGGCTGCAAAGATTCTTGACAATGCCAGAGCTAACTTAGGTGTAGATGTTAGTCTTCATGTTGAACAAGCGTCCTTAATTAAGGACATGGTTTCTGAAAGAGAAGGTTGCTAATTGTTCTTCCTCATTAATTTCCTGTCATTAATCTTCTTATCTTTGCAGAATTTTCAATTTGTTGTTATATGTTCGTAGGAGCTAAGAAGAGATATACTGAAAGAATTGAAGAACTTGAATCTGATAAGAATCAACTCGCAAAGACTCTTGCTGCTCGCAATGAAAAATATTCAAGATTGAAGGAACAATTAAAGATCTCTACTTCGAATTTAGTAAAATTCTTGTTGGTGTTCGCAATGACTCTATCATGGGAGTTTGTGATGATCATAATATTCCTCATTCCTTGTATCCTTTCCTCACTGAAGAAGTTCCAAAGAATTATCCAAATCTTGTTATCTTTGACAGTGAAGACAAAGAAGAAAATCTGGCGGGGATGATGGTGAAGACAAAGAAGAAAATCTGACGAGGATGATGATGGGACCAACTAGTTTTGTTTCCTCTTTTTAATCTCCTTGTAATATTTGTACATTCATCTCCTTCTTCTTGTGAAATTACTGCAAGATTCCTTGATGTATAAATTTCTTTTGCTTCTATTTGTATGAATTAGAAAACAATTCCTTTCTGCAATATAGTTAATCAATATAATTATTAATCTTTAACTATCTGTGTAAATGTGTCATATAATCATGTCTACGTAAATTTATCATATGATGATGAATAAATTTTTTATCATTCTATGCATTCCCATACTTGCCTCTGTTATTCATTTGCAATATGAAAAAATTGAGTAGAGCTTAGATATCAGTTGTAAATAAAATTGAGTTGTGAGCATCATCGCAAGTAACAGTTGCATACTTTTATGATCTATGCGCAAATATCGCAAATTCCATAATCTCTGCATAAATATCAATCATTCAATTTTAATTTCTTGTGGTCTTATTATGCATTCCTAGTTAAAGGTCTTACTTTGCACCTTTTGTATTTGCGACAAAATCGCAGGACGTCCTTACACTTGTATGTAAAAACCCATTGATCTTGCCTTATCTGTATTTTTTTAATTTCTCTGCGACAATATGACAAGTCTAAGTTCCCTTGCGAGAACAAAGCCTTATGACATTTCCGTCTTGCGATTTCATCGCAAGACGTCTTTATACTTTCATATAAAAACCCATTGATCTCATCTTAACTTTTTTCTTATGGATTGTTGCCTCTGTATAATATTCGTCACGCGATAATATGACATGCCTAAATGTTCTTGCGATCATAAAGCCCCATGACATTGCCGTCTTTAGACACTTATCAGCTCCCTAATGGAGGGTGCCGCCCTTATCTTCCCACTGGTTTCCCCTTCAAGGAGGGCACATCGGCCATACAAGACTAGCTCCTCCCATCCAGTCTTAACAACAACCAGTTGTTTTTGCAGCCTCTTATCCTTTATGCATATATGGCTTATAGTTACGAGACTGCACCCTAAGTGGGGTTTTCTTGGGGCCGAGTGCATCATAGCCAAGACTTACCAAGAATGGCCAGGGTAGGTTCGTCCATCCCGGGCATCCTTGGCTCAACCGTGTACCTCGGAGCCTTGGTCTTATTCTGCACCCTATAGAAGAGATCCTCGGTCGTCCAACCAGGGTATAACCTTATATAGTTGGAAATCCAAGGTACCTCCCCCGGATAGGTTTTCTTTAACCCTAACATCTCCATGACTCAGGTTCCAGCAGCGGTATAACCTTATCCCTGAGTCATGCAAAGAGATCCCCCCTTATATGATGCACTTTAGGTCTTACATTTGCCTCTTGCGAAATTGTATCCACGAACTAGGGTGTACACCATATAGGTTCGTCCCATTCTTATGTCTCTGCAAAATTTTATTCGCATTTCTTGCGAGTAATGCAATTCTGATGAAATTTATTTTCTTTGTTCTTCTTTTCATTTGCATTTCAACTTTTCAATTCCATATTTTTCATTCAAAAGAAATATTCTTTTGAAACATTTTCTTCAACAAATCATTCATAAACTTCTTAAATTTCTTCATTTTACCTTTCTACTTACTACTTTCTGCTTCTGTTTTTTTGTTACGTTTTGCATCTGCGAGCCGCTCGCCGTTCATATACTCATGTTAATTTCATAGTATTTCCTCCTCTCGCCGCTCTATTGTGTCAACCATCAACTTATCACCTCTTTGTTTTTGCTTGATGTTTCGTTTCCAGTTTCGGTTCTTTGCTGCCCTTTCCTCGCAAGATTCCATATCAATTTCATAGCATTTCTTCCCATTAGCCCAGTCTCCCTTTATTATTCCAACACCATTAAGATGAGAAAATTTAATATATTGGTAAAAGGTTGAAGCCACACCTAATATCCCATGTATCCAAGGTCGTCTAATCAGGGCATTATAAGGTGACTCAATATCCACAACGCAGAATAGAATTTTAGAAGATAACCCCTTTAATGGAATTCGCATTGTAATTTCCCCTTTGGGATTGTTGGCAGTGCCGTTGAAACCATAGATCTTATAGGTTGATGGTATCAGATCCTCATCTTTTCCACCCATGGTTCTGTAAGTATGATAAAATAAGATATCAACTGAACTTCCAGTATCTATTAGAACTCTATTAATGGCCCAGGAGTCCTCAGTTTCATCATCATCATTTTCTTCATCTTCTTCTTCTATTTGTTTCAGATTTATTTCTAACCTTACCACCAGTGAGTTGTCATGCATCTCGCCAGGCTTTGGTACTTCTTGCGCAGTGAAAGAAATAGTTTGGTTTTGCCACACCTCTAATGGCGAGACTCTCGCAATATTCATTATCTCTCTTCCATATGCGTCTCTCGCGAAGACTCTTCTTAGAACATTGTCGTGGAAATTCTCAATAGTTTTGTATGAATGTACGATGGAATTACAGAACAAATTCTTCGCATTGGCTCCAACCTCTATCACAAATGTTTCTGCCCCTTTTACAGTATTCACTCTGCGAATATCTGGTGCCGGTGGTAACTGCCGAGATTGTGAATGTCCTATTAGAAAATGATTTAACTTTCCCTGATCAATCATCCTCAAAATTATTCTTTTTACATTCCTGCAATCGTTTATTGAATGTCCATGGAAATGATGATAAGGACAAAATTCTTGATTTCGATTATTTTGATGTGGATCTTTTCCCATATTCCATGGTGATGGTATATTTTCCATCAAAATGATAGCTTCCCAAATTTTTTCTATGCTAGCATTCAGGGGTGGCATCTTAATTTCTTCCCATATTACTCTTTGATTCCCTTGTCCTCTGAAATTATTTTTCCTCTGACCACCATAAGTTTCTTGCAGCTGATCAAGTCTTTGAATTTTATTATTTCTAACGCGATTGTAATAATTCCTTTCTCTTTCATACTCTTCTTGATCTCGACTTCCCATGGCTACTAACTTCTGCTGATTTTCAATCACCACTTTCTCTTGCTGTGGCTGCGAAGTGCTCGCCACATTGTTAATCATTTTAGGAAGTAAACTCTCGTTCGCCGCTATTGAGCTGATGTTTGCGACTGGATATGATTCCATCTCATTTTGTTTTTCCTCCAAAGCAATGTATTATTCTTGTAGTTCTCGTAGTTCAGTCATTATGATGGTATTTTTGATTCTGAAAATTTGTATGTACAGCAGATTGGTTGCGAATATTGCATTAATGAAAGATAAAATGAGGTATCTCTCATCCACTCTTCATTCCATTTCACTGCATATTGTCTTCCATCTTATGGTTAGGTATTTCAGACTCTCGCCAATCCTCTATTTTAATCCAAATACATATTCAATACCAGGTCGTGAAGAATTGTTTCTTATATATGCTCCTAGAAATGTAGCTTGCAAATGGTCGAAAGAGGTTATAGTATTTTTTGGTAAGCCTTCGAACCATTTTAACGCTTCGCCAGTTAAGCTAGATGCAAAGTATTTGCATAATACAACATCATGGTTTTCCCATTGTAGCATACACCTAACATAAGCCTTGACATGTTGAACATCACAGGTAGTCCCATCAAAGATACTGGTTAATGCTGGTAAATTGCATTTTGGAGGGATTCCTCTTAATTGTACTTCTTAAGTGAATGAAGTTCTCGCAGCTTCCTCAATAGCTTTATCAAGTTGCCTCCTGCCTCCTTCTCTTCTGTTATTCATCATTCCCCTCATTTCTGCTAATTCTCTTAAAATTTGTTCATTCCCAGCTGAATTTTGCTCAATTGGTCTTTTCAGTGCAGCTTCTCTTCTTATGCGTTCATATCTTTCTTGTCTTACGAGATTTTGTGTATCTTCATCTGCATCTTCATTCTGTCTTATTCTGCGACTTTCCACTTCAACTCCTTCTAGATTTCGCAATTGATTATGCCTCCCAATTTCTTCTCTGCGAATTTCTTCATTTCTCATCGCTGTCTTTCTATTCTTCTTTGTATTCTATCATATTCCTCATTTATATTATAGTTATGGCGATTTTGTGTGCGTTTTCTTTCTCGATTGTCATGATTATTCTGCCGTATTGCTTCTTGGAATTCTTATATTCTTCCACTTCTGCTCTTAATCTTTCTCTCTCGCAAGCCAGACGTGCTTGTTCAACATAATGCCTCTCAATTTCCTCCTCAATGATTCTTTAATTTCTTTGGATTTCTCTCCCATGTAATATTATTCTACCTTCTTCTCGATTTTCTTCACCATCTTGGTTATTTCCACCCTCTTGATTTATATTATCACGTCTATCATTCACAGTTTCTCCGTGTGGAATGTAGTGATCATGTATCATCTCTTCTTCTCTATGATGCTTCTCTTCATTTGGATTTTGCATTTCCTCTCGGATATTTGCTCAAGCATTTCTCATAGGGGAATTTCGCCTTGATTCTTCTCTAAATGATCTTGAGCTTGATCTAGCAGTACTTCTTGATCTCCTACTTTGCAATCTCAAATTCTCCATTCTTAACTCGTGATTCTGTCTTATTAGATTTGGACGTTCTTCTGCTTCTAACCTCCTTTCCTCTTGTATTCCTTGTCTGAAATCATCTGTTGTTTCATTTTCGCATTCTTCATGAATTAATCTTTTAACCACCCCCCTGATCTCTTTTTTCTCTTCTCTCATTTCTTAATTGTCGATCTTCTGCTTCTCATCGAATCTGATCGCCAAATATGCACTCTAACTCTATCATAATCCACAACTCTATCTTGTATTGGTATTTTCTGATTTGGCTGTTGAACTTGATTTTCTCCTTCATTCCTTGTTCTATTTCTTCTTGTTCGTATCCTTGAAGATTCTCCCAATTTATTTGTTTCTCCACCTGCAAGTCTTTTACTCCTCCTTACGGTTGTTGGTGGTTCTAATGTGTTTCTTCTTCTTCTAGCCATGAATCTTAGTAATCTGTTGAATGTTGCGTAAGATCTTTCACTAATTATTCCAAATTCCTTCCAACCACAATGTCAATTTTTATCTTTTTCTTCAAACAATCATCAATTTATCCCTGTTTCGGGCGCCAAAATGTAGTTGCAGGAAATCCTACACTACACCCTTGATAAGATTTTACAGTAATTAACACATATTTGATGATTAAAACAACACTTTGTTATTTGATTCTTAGAAATTTTTACAAGTAATGGAAGAAGATCAAGAATACAACCGCTCTCTTGAATTTTCTCTCCTCAAGACTTTCTCAACACTCTAAAAATACATCATCCTTTTCTGAATCTACTGGGTCTCTTTATATAGGGTCATTACATAGTAGATGACAGCTAAGTTGTCCTTTAATTTCGGCTTTGGTTCATGATGCTCTAGTGGTAGTTGTAATGCTGACTCTCGAAGGCGTTGTAACCGTCGCATGACAATCGCGCTCTTCCCGTGTTTCTACATTCGTCAGATATTACGTCATTCTTTGAATCATTCCTTCAGTTATTTTACGACGCTCGTAAAGTGTTATTGAATAGCTCGCAGAACTGTCGCTGTGAATCTCGAAGGGGAGTTGTTGTGGCGATATTCTGATCCTACAGATCCAATGTGGGTCCCACATGGTCGTCCTCCCCAAAGGAGGAGCATAGCCTGCCAAACCGTTAAGTTGAAGTCGTGTACACCCGACCGATACAAAACCCTAATTAGGGTTTGCGGCATATTACATGTGTCGCTAATCGATCACGAGCGTCCATCTTCGCAGGCATAAATGGAAGGTTTAGATGTGGACTTAACATGTCCTGAGCATGTCAACACGATCACCGTGGGCCATTCTACATGCCTGACCAATCGACCATGACCGACCATGGCTAGATGCCTTGATTCTTGCGCCCAAACTAAACATGGATGTGCGGTCCCCGATTCATTTGTGGCAACAGATTTTTGCCGCAAACCGATCTCAACCACTCAACTTTGCCAGACAAATTGAGTGGCCTATATTATATCTTCATGGGGTAATGAGGTATGGACGTGAACACCGGCAAGCTGTCTACACGCATGCCTGGTCGGTCCTGCCTAATACACCTCCCATGCCTGGTTTCGACCAAGCTGAAGAGTGATGTTTGCGCACCTCTTTAAGACCCTAAACTTCATCAACGGTCGTAGATGAGTGTCACATATCATCTCGTCCGTCCAACTCTACCATCTTGGTTAAAAAGCACTGGTTAGGAGTTAGGAGACCAATGAGGCATCCCCATGATCACCGTCCTCCACTCTTCCACATAGAGTGATAGTCCAAAGTATGACTCGCCCATGCAGCCTCTAAACGATCACTCGAAGATGGTTGGACGTGATGCTGTTTTAAGACGCTTGATCATGATGTACTCCGTTAAGCCTTAAAACAATGATGTTTCAAACATGCTGAATATATTCAATGCATTACATGCATAGAATACACGCGATATTTCGTAAATATCGGTTTCCCAAATAACTTAGTGTTTGTAGGTGAAAATAGTTTCTGTTGATTTCGGTAATTTCGAATGTGTACGGGTGAGAAATAACTTCAACCCTAAACAGTGTACTGCAAGGGAGTACTTTAAGTTCGAGAGATCAATCTGAACAAATCTAGCCTAAACCAAGAAATGGCCATTCCGGACTTGCTTCGGTCACAAAGTGGAGGAGAATGGGTTGGTTTTCGGGAGGGAAGCAAGGAAAGTGATGAGACCTGAATAGTTGATTCTAGAAGAGTAGTTGTGTTATTGTGACTTGTATCAGAAAAGTGGGATGGCTAACAAATGGTAAGCTAGCAAGTATTTTCTGAGTGTTGTATATTCCCGAATGAACTTATTGTTTGGTGAAAATAGGTAAGACCTATTTATACAAGTCGAAGTCAAACGTACTCTGGTCTCATTAAGGTATGGATAAATGGGTAAGTAAATTGGAGGAGGTGATAACCGTATGCATGGAATTGATGTTCCATAAAATCGTTAACGTATGGAATTGATGTTCCATAAAACAGTTAATGTATGGAATTGATTGTTGAGCGTTTTACCATTGACTCCCTACATTTACTAACTGCCTCACCTTATAACACTTCCTTATGACGGGCGAAGTGTACGCCGCACGCTGTAAACCGCCAAACCAATACCCAAAGAGGATCCCCCAGTTTGTGATATGTTTTTGATGTCTCGAATGTTTTTGTGGAAAACATGTGGCATGTCATTGTTGCCTGGAAAGTCGAGCATGGGAGACTTGGAAGCTTGGTGACCTTCGACGGTCGAGATCATGCATCTTAAGAGGCAAGGTAGCCTGTAGGACCAGAATATCGCCACAACGATATTCTCGCGATGGAAATAACACTTCTGCGAGAAACCCAAACATTTCTACAAGTATTAATAACACTTTGACAAGAACGTCGCAAGATTATTCAATGACATTTGGGGAGTGTCACAAAAGAGTAATATAACAATTAATGACCGAAGATATATGAGAAGAATAAGTCTGCTTCACGATGGTTTTAAAGTTGGGGAAGATGAAGACTAAAGTTATGGCGATGAGATCGCAGGGTAAATCCGAATTAAGGGGAAATCTTAGCTGTCTTCCACTATGTATTTTCCTATATAAAGGGTTCGACTAAATCCAGAAGGGGATGATGTACTTTTGAGAGGGGAGAAAGTTTTGAGGGAGAGAAACTCAGAAAGAAAGTTGTATTTCGAGTTTTGATATTTCTTGTAAATCTTCCTGAAGGTGAATTAATAAAAGTGTTGTTGTTCATCCACAATTATGACTTAATTTTCATAGATTCTTGACAAGGGTGTAGTGTAGGAAATCCTGCAACTACATTTTGGCGCCCGAAACAGGGATGAATTAACGAAAATTGAAGAAAAAGTGAAGAAGGAGATAAGAATTGTTCAAGATTAAGGAAAGTAAATCGGTGAGATAATTGAAGGAAGGATGATCAGAATCAATAAGGATTGTAGAAAGTTGGAATGTGATATGGTAACAAAAGCAATGGTTGATAGATTTCATGAAAACATTAAGGGAAAAAAATACATAAACGGGATTTTGAAGGAAGGAAGATTATGACAGTGGAGAAGATATCATCATCGAAAGATTGGGAAAAACAAGAAATCACGTTTACAGCAGCATAAATACCAGAAGAAGATTTAAGTCATACATCTCCATTGGTGGTCACAGTAACCACTATACCAATGAGAAAGGAGAAATCAATAAAATCTGTAGAAGAATGGGCTATGAATATAACTTTGGTAGACACATGAAGTTCTGTAGACATGATATTTTATCATACCTTCAAGAAGATGGGATATAAGGATGAAGAAATGTCTCATTCAATATATTATGTTCATGGCTTTGGGAAGTCTATAACAAAACCTAAAGGCGAGATAGTGGTACGAATTCCACTAGGAGAAATTGAAACACAAATATCATTATGTGTGGTAGATGTGGAATCGCCGTACAATATGATATTGGGAAGATCGTGGATACATGCAATCAAAGCCGTAGCATTGACGTTACACCAGTGCATCAAATTTCCTATGCCCAGTGGAATCGGAGAAATTAGAGGAGATACGGATTTTGCAAAATTATGTTACCAAATTGAAGTGAAAATTTGTGAAGAACGTCCAAAACTGCGAAAAGCTCGCAGAAAATTGAATAGAGAAACAAAGAAAGAAGAGGAATTTAAAATTTACATGATAAGGGCAAAAGAAGGAAAAGGGATACCTAGTGAAGTCTCGCGAGAGGGAGATGAGTTCGCGAGAGAAATGAAAACTCCAACACCAATAGGAGAACCTGAAGCTAATTACACCGCAGCGGAACCAACAAAAGAAGTAAATATTGGGAGTAAAGAAGAGCCTAAAATACTAAAAATTGGGACTAGAATGGAGGCAGATGAGGAAGAAAAAACTTTAAATCTCTTGCGAGAATATAAAGATATCTTCGCGTGGAGTATGGATGAAATGCCAGGGATAGATCTATCAATAGCATGTCATAAATTAGAAATCAACAAAAATATAAGACCATTCAAGCAAAGAATAAGAAAAATCGCAACAACATACCATTCTCAAATAGAGGAAGAACTACAGAAAATGCTCGATGCAGGAATTATAAAGCAAGCAAAATATCCAGAATGGATTGCAAATATGGTGGTGGTCCCAAAGAAGAACAAAGGGATAAGAATTTGTATAGATTTTACTGATTTAAACAAGGCTTGTCCAAAAGATAGTTTTCCATTGCCAGATATCCCACAAATGGTTGAATCAGCAGCAGGAAATGCAAGAATATCATCACTGGATGGATATAAAGGATATAACCAAATTCCTCTCGCTGAGGAAGATCAAGAACATACATCATTTTTTGCTCCAAGAGGATTGTATTGTTACACAAAAATTCCATTTGGTTTGCGAAATGCTGGAGAAACCTATCAAAGAATTGTAGAGAAGGTGTTTGCAAAATGGATCCACAAGACATTAGAAGTGTATGTAGATGACATGATGATCAAAAGCAAAGAAGCATAGAATCATGTACAAGATTTAAAAGAGATTTTCGATCAAATGCGGCAATTCAATATTAAAGTGAATCCTGATAAGTGTACCTTTGGAGTAACTTTAGGGAAATTTTTGGGGTATATTGTATCAAAAGAAGGAATACAAGTTGATCCAGAAAAAGTAAAAGCAATTCGCGGTATGCCAACACCCGCAACAATAAAATATGTACAAAAATTTAATGGACTCTTAGCCTCGCTAGGGAGATTCATTTCGCGATCTTCAGATAAGTGCAAAATAATTTTCGACATATTGAAGAAGGGAACAAAATTCAAGTGGACAGATGAATGTGAAAGGGCTTTTTAAGGAATCAAAGAACATTTAGTGAATGTATCTATTTTACAAAAGGCTGAACCAGAAGAAGAATTATTGATCTATCTCGCGACAACCACATACGCGCTAAGTGCAGTATTGTTGCGACTAGATGAAGGAGTAGAAAAACCAATCTATTATATCAGCAAAACATTCAATTCTGCAGAGAGAAATTATTCCAAGATTGAGAAGTTAATTCTAGCATTAGTACATGCGACTTTCAAGCTTCGAATTTATTTTCAAGCACATAAAATCAAAGTATTAACAAAGGTACCCATTGAATCAGTAATGAAAAATTCAAAAAGATCAGGTAGGGTTGAGCGATGGAATGCACAAGTAGGACACTTTGATATCCAATATGAAATTCTATCTTTGCCAAAATCCCAAGTCATCGCAGAGTTCTTGGATGAATTTCCTTTGGAGGATGATGAAGCTGTGGAAGAGATGATGGATGTAGAAGAGGAATGTGGAGATCCAAAAGAGCTATTAACAGAACCCAACAGATGGGAAATATTAGTGGATAGATCATCAAACGGAGAAGGAAATGGAATTGGAGTTGTTTTCATATCGCCAGAAGGAGAAAAACAGCTTTTTCATTTAGATTAGAATTTGCATCCACAAACAATGAGACAGAATATGAGGCTGTGATCCATGCTTTCAAATTCGCGATAGAAATGAATTTGGAGAATGCCAGAATTACCAGCGATTCACAATTGGTTATTCGTCAAATAAAAGGAGAGTACACAACAAATGAGCCATCTCTAAGAAAATACAAAAAACTTGTTGAAGAATTATCTGCGAAAATTCCAAAAATAAAATGGAGACACATATCAAGGAAAGACAATAGGCTCGCAGATGCTTTCGCTTTCATATCTAGTATGATGACAAATCCATTGGCGAGATGCATAAAAGTTCAAACACTTTCATTTCCATCGATAAATAAAGAAGAAGAAGAGACATATGTAATGATGGTAGAAGCTGGCGAAGGAGAACCCACGAGCAATATCACGGATTGGCGAGCAGATCTTCATGCATACTTGGCAAGAGGAGAAATTCCAAGAAACAGATTAGAAGCACACAAGTTGAAAAGTAGGGAAACCAATTATGAGCTAAGAAATGGAGTGTTATATCGCAGATCTTTTAATGGACCATCGCTAAGATGTTTGACGAGAGAAGAAGTACAAAAAGTATTAAAGATGTTACATAGTGGTGACGTTGGTAATCACAGTGGAGGAAGATCTTTAGCATATAAAACAAAAATGCAGGGTTATTACTGGCCATATATGCATGAGGATGCAAAGCAACTCTCAAGACGTTGCGAGGATTGCCAGCGATACGGAAAAAAGATACATGCACCAGGAGCACCATTATCATCTTCAAAAAGTGTATGGACCTTTGGGAAATGAGGGTTAGATATTGTGGGACCATTTGTACCTAGTTCTGGATAGAGAAGATATCTGATTGTCGCAACAGATTATTTCATAAAATGGGGAGAAGTAAAGGCAGTACAACATATTCGCGATAAAGATATTTTTACATTCATCTTTGAAAATATAATCTGCAGATTTGGGATTCCAGCACAGTTAATATCTGATAATGGAAAGAAATTTGAGGGACAGAATATAGAGTTGTTACTCAATGCATTTAAGATAAAATGTGGAAAGTCTACTCCTTTATACCCGCAAGAAAATGGTCAAGCTGAGGCAACTAATAAAACAATCGCAGATATCTTGAAAAAGAAGTTAGAAGGATACCACAGAGCATGGTGCGAGCAAGTACATAATGAAATATGGGCTTATAACACAACTAGACGAGAAGCAACTGGAATGTCACCATTTTGTTTGACATATGGGGTAGAAGCTGTATTTCCAACAGAAGTCGTTATTCCTACAACAAAAAGAGAAGCACGGGAAAGAAATTTAAGTTCCGGTATGATACTGAATAAGTTGGATGAATTGGAAGAAAAAAGAGAACAAACTCTACAACATATGGAGAATTATCAATGCAGATTAGCTCGCGAGTACAACAAACGTGTAAAGAAGCATGAATTTCAACCTGGCGATCTAGTGCTGCGAGAAACACCAAGTTATCAGCGAGAGAGTGGTGGAAAGTTGGCGAGAAAATGGGATGGACCATATATTATCAAAGAGATAATTGGAACTGGGGCATACAAATTAATGGATCCTGAAGGAAGAGATGTTGGCCAAAGACTTGATAGACCATGGAATAGACTATATCTGAAAAGGTATTATCAATGATAATTTTTGCGAAGTAAGAAGTACTGGTATATTGTCTGATGGAACAAATGATAAATTCTTCTTTCTTAATTGCAATTTTGGCGATTACAATCACAAGAAAAGCGAATCAAAATTTCGCAGAGACACAAGAATGGGACGAACCTTTATGGCGTGCACCCTAGTTCGCGAATAAAATTTCGCAAGAGGCAAATGTAAGACCTAATAGAGCGTCATAGGAGGGGGTATCTCTTGACATGATTCAGGGGTAAGGTTATACCGTTGTTGGATCCTGAGTCATGCAGATGTTGGGGTTAAAGAAAACCTATCCGGGAGAGAGATCTTGGATTTCCAACTATATATGGTTATACCCTGGTTGGACGACCGAGAATCTCTTCCAAGAAGTGCAAAGTATGACCAAGGCGCCGAGGTACACGGTTGAGCCAAGGGTTCCAAGGGCGTACGAAACTCCCTTGCCATTCTTGGTAAGTCTTGGCTATGATGCACTTGGCCTGAAGAAAACCCCACTTAGGGTGTAGTCTTGTAACTATAAGCCATATAGGAATAAAGGACAAGAGGCTGCGAAAACAACTGGTTGTTGGTAAATCTGGATGGGAGGAGCTAGTCTTGTATGGCCGATGTTCCCTCCTTGAAGGGGCAACCAGGGGAAGATAAGGGCGGCACCCTCGATTAGGGAGCTGATAAGTGTCTTAAGACGGCAATGTCATGGGGATTTATGATTGCAAGAACAATTAGGCCTATCATATTGTCGCGTGACGAAAATTATACAAAGGCAAAAAGCCTAAAGAGAAAATGTTAAGATGAGATCAATGGGTTTTTGCATGAAAGTGTAAAAACGTCCTGCGATTTCATCGCAAGACGAAAATGTCATGAGGCTTTGTTCTCGCGAGAGAATCTAGACTTGTCATATTATTGCAGAGATATTGAAAAGATACTGATAAGGCAAGATCAATGGGTCAATACATGTAAATGTAAAGACGTCCTGCGATTTTGTCGCAGAAAAATATTAAAGGTTGGAAAAATAAGACCTTTAACTAGGAAGGCATAATAAGACCAACAGATTAATATTAAAAATTAATTATTTTATTTGAGAATGCAGGAAATATCTATTCATCGCAAGAGGCAGATTACTTCAGATTTTCAATATCACCAACAAATTCATCAATAAAGGAAGATGAGAAACATAATTCACCATCTCAAGAAAAATATTGAAGGGCAAGAAGAGGAATAAGCATGTAAAATCTTAATATCTTCCTTGAGAAGGTTCAACACAGACAACAGGAAAAGTTAAAATTTATCCAAGTTACATTCCTCGCGAAAAAAAAAAGCAGGAAGAGAAAGCAAAAATGAAACTCAAACTTCAGCGACAGGCTCATCAGTATTCTTCTCGCCAGATTTATTATTTTCGCAAGAAGATTTATCATTATCACCAGAAGATTTATTAGTATCGCCATCATTCTTTTCAGTATCGCCAGCATCCTTTTCTTTGTGAATTTCTTCTTCTCTAGGAGATCCTTCATCTTCTTCTTGGTTATCTTCTTCAGCTCCTTATTCTCCTTCAGTAGGTGTATCTTCTAAATCTTTATCCATAGGAATAGGAATTTTGTCATCCTCAACTTCTAGAGGAAGAACAGATTCAGGAGGGAGAGAATGGGAGATCAGAATCTTATTCAACAGAACTTCAACAGAAAGATGAACTTTGCGAAGAAAGCCTCTATCACGGTTTCTAATCTCCATATTCTTGAAGTACTCAAGATAATCAAGCCTTCTTTCTGCCTTATCGCGAACGTCCAAACAATCGGAAATGAGAGTCTTTTTTTCTTTGCGAACCTTATCTAATTTTTCAGTAAGAGCAGTAATAGTAGCGAGATGGCTTCTTTCAGATTCTGAAAATACCAAAAATGACAAGGAAATATTTAAATGAAGATCCCACGAGAAGAAAAACATAGGAATTTATCAAAAAAATCAACAATTGAGGCAGTCAACTGACTACCTTCTTTTTGAGAGGTTAAATTTTGGATTAGTGCAAAGAAACAATTCTCCCACTGATTCATAGCATCGTCAAATTTATCGCCAACCATACCCTTCAGACGAGATTTCATGTTTTCTTCTTTGGTGCGAAGATAAAGGTTTTCTTTTGCTATTAAAGAATGAGATTTCTCTAATTGGGAATACTGATCTTTAAGTTCATTATCCTTTAAACTAAGAGTTAATCTACCCTTGATAAGTTTATCCTTCTCAGCAGCAGATGATTCAGTTACTTCCTTGAGTTCATCTTTAAGGGAGCGAAGAGATTGCTCTTGGTTATCAAAAATTCTTTGAATATTATCTAATTGTTGCGAGGAAGCCGCCATCAAACTTGAAAATTTATGTTTTTCCTGGGATAGAGTTTTATTCTCATCTGATAAAGATTCCATCGCTAAATCAGTCTTAAATAACAAATAAAGGCGAGAAACTTCGCTACACAATAAATTTTGGCTTTGTGACAATTGATTATTCTCATTAGTAAGATTATTTATGTGATCAATTGAGTAAGTATAAAGATTATCTAATCTACTATGTTGGTCCATCCAAGACTCTTTTTCAGCGCAAGATTCTTCAGCGATTGATTCTAATTCAAATATCTTCATTAATCGATTCCGATTTGAAGCTAAATAAATAAACCAAACATTTAAAAGGAATGGAGTGTAAAAAATAAGGAAGACAAGAAATTATTAGAATGGAGAGACAAAAAGATAGAGGCAGGAAACTATACCTTTCAGCTCATCATTATGTCTGCGAAGATTCTCGCACTCAAGTGAAGAATTGCGAAGCATATGATTCAGAGTGTTACACTCAGAAGTTTTAACTTGAAGGCTTTTCCTTAGAGCTTCAACTTCATATTCCAAGGATGCTCGCGAAGCAGAATTATCAGAGCCAAAATACTTGAGTAAAGTCTCGCAAGCTTCATATTGAAGAGAATCAGTGGAAGACTTTCTAGCGTTATCTAAGATATTAGATAAAATTTTAAAAGCAATATCAACTCCAGCAAAGGTTTCATTTGATGGAGGAAGAGATGCAGAGGATGAAGTAGTAATGATAGCAAGTTGATGATTTGAATCATCTATGATGGATGCATTATGAGAAGGAGGAGTTTTTGGGAAAGTGACAGTTGAAGGCAATATTGGACTAGAAGGAGTTTCAGCCACAACATTTGTGGGGATTTGATTTGTCAAATTTTCTGAAGAAAGGGGGGTATTGATAGCGAGGTTCTCGCAGACATAAGAAGGAGGATTAGATTGTAAGGGTGTGACGATAACTCTCCTAGATGATAACTCAGGAATAATGATATCATCTTCAAGAGTTTTATTGCGACGGGATTTTTTATGAGGTCTAGCGACGTTCTTGTCATTCTGCAAATAATAATTTAGATAAGAAACAGAGGCAACAATATTGTTATTAAGATAAAATGTGTTTCTTACTACCTTATCATTCGCAGAATCCTTCTTCCTCCTATTTTCAACAAGCTTCTTGAGGGAGTTAGGGTTTGGAGTTTCAGAATGGGCTATAGGGACAGCTCCTCTAAAGGAAAATATGACAAGAATTATAATGAATTAAATCAGGAAAATCGAAGAACAAAAGTAAAAAAAAAAAAAAAAAAAAAAGGGTAATCGAAATACATACCTTGACGTTTCCATTAAAACAGTAGCAGGAGAATATGAAGATAAAGAAAAGTTTCATACGGAAAGTGAAATAAATGGATAAAGAAGATGAAGAAGTAAAAAGAGGAAATTATTTCCGGAGTTTGACTCCACCTTTTATAGACAAGAGCAGTAGGACCCATTAATAGGACACGTGTTAAGAAGAGCTACAACACGTGTAGGCGATTAAACTAAATAAACGGAGGCTTATTGAGAAGAAAACTTGTAAAGAAAGAAGCTGCGAGCATCATGAAGGATTGAAAGTTCTCATATCTTATCATCTTCGCAGAAAAGACATGAGAAGAGGCAAGATGTAGGACCATAATATCGCCACAACGATATTCTCGCAATGGATACAACACTTCTGCGAGAAACCCAAACATTTCTACAAGTATTAATAACACTTTGACGAGAACGTCGCAAGATTCTTCAACGACATTTGGCGAGTGTCACAAAAGAGTAATATAACAATTAATGACCGAAGATATATGAGAAGAATAAGTCTGCTTCACGATGGTTACAAAGTTGGCGAAGATGAAGACTAAAGTTATGGCGATGAGATCGCAGAGTAAATCCGAATTAAGGGGAAATCTTAGCTGTCTTCCACTATGTATTTTCCTATATAAAGGGTTCGACTAAATCCAGAAGGGGATGATGTACTTTTGAGAGTTGAGAAAGTTTTGAGGGGAGAGAAACTCCAGAAAGAAAGTTGTATTTCTGAGTTTTGATATTTCTTGTAAATCTTCCTGAAGGTGAATTAATAAAAGTGTTGTTGTTCATCCAAAATTATGACTTAATTTTCATAGATTCTTGACAAGGGTGTAGTGTAGGAAATCCTGAAACTACATAGCCGTTGATCAACGCACGCTTTTTTTCATTGGTGGCCACATGAGGTAGGCCAGCATGGTGGACCAGCTAGGTTGGCATGGCCAAACTTAGGTTTTCGGTCCAAAGGTTACCATGTGTTCTCTGGTAACCTTGGATGGCTAGGATTTGCTCCTGGGGCTGAAGGGAAACCGTTGATTATTGCACCCCTTCGTTTTGGTTGCCGTGTAGGGAAGGCCAGCATGGTGGCGCGACTATGTTGGCATGGCATGGTTTGGTGTGGCCAAACTTAGGTTTTCGGGACAAAGGTTACCATGTGTTGTCTGATAACCTTAGATATCTAGGATTTTCTCCTGGGGTTGAAGGGCAACCGTTGATTGTTGCACGCCTACGTTTTAGTAGCCGTGTAGGGAAGGCCAGCATGGTGGCGCATCTAGGTTGGCATGGCATGGTTTGGCGCGGTTCGGCTTGGCATGTGGGGCCAAGGGTTTGCCATGGGCGCATGTCATGACTATCTTTGGCTAGGTGCGGTTTTGGCTTGGCATGTGGGGCCAAGGGTTTGCCATGGGCGCATGGCGTGGCTAGGTTTGGCTAGGTGCGGTTTTGGCTTGGCATATGGGGCCAAGGGTTTTCCATGGACGCATGGCGTGGCTATCTTTGGATAGGTGCGGTTTTGGCTTGGCATGTGGGGCCAAGGGTTTTCCATGGGCGCATGGCATGGCTAGCTTTGTCTAGGTGCGTGAACAAGCTAGGTTTTTGGGACAAAGGTCGTTTGGTAACCCTTAGACGGCCAGGATTGGTTCCTGGGATTGAAGGGCAACCGTTGATTGTTGCACACCTTCGATTTGGTAGCCGCGTAGGGAAGTCCAGCATGGTGGCGTGGCTAAGTTGGTATGGGTCCATGGCAAGGTGTATTTGGCATGGCGTGGTTAGTGTGGCTTGCATGGTTTGCCATTGGCACATAGGTTCGGCTAGAATGGTTGGCATGCTTTGGCGCGGTTGGTGTGGCTGTCATGATTTTCCATTGGAACAGAGGTGCAGCTAGCATGGTTGGCATGCTTTGGCGCGGTTGGTGTGGCTCGCATGATTTTCCATTGGCACATAGGGAATTAGGGTTTGGATTGTCGCAACCCTAATTGAAAAAGATACCCCGGTAATTATTTACAGACACATTAAATATTTCAATAAATGCGCCTAGTAAATGCTTATTACTTAAATGTTGTGACGTCACTGTCTACTAGGGTTTATGGTTTTACAATTTTAACCCTAGGATAAAAACCACCATCAACATTAAGTCCCCTGCTTAGCTCAGAATAGGTGACTTGTTGCGAGGAAAGCATATGATAGTGACAAATGAGGACGGAAACGAGACGTAAATCATTTCAAAGATGGTCAGGAAAATCCGATTAACCTTTCTTGAAATGTGAAGAGAGTTTTGCTTCCTGTGTTGGAAGCCATGCGTAAGTTGTACTTGGATTCAGACCATGGAGTGGTGAGACGAAAGTTACCATCTTGGCCTGGTCGTACATCTCTGAGGCAAAGGGGGCTCGGTCTTGGAAGGCGAAGCAAGCAGACGGTTTGGCTCGTAGGGCTACGGTAATGCATGGCTCGGTGAGGTGAGACGTGCACGGACGTACATCTAGGAGTGGCGAGGCTAACATGTGGCGTGGATGGATTGGTGATTCGTCTTTTAAGGGTCCAGTTGCCTCTTTTCCTTACTTGGCTCAAATAAGAAGTTATGTTTCTCTTAAAAAACCCAAAAGCGTTATGCCCACAAGGAAATGGGGGCATTGCTCCTTCTGCTCAGGTTATGTTTCTAGTTTTTTGCCTCCGAATTATTGGCGACGGGAAAGCAACACACGAGTTAGTGTGTCTCAAACATGTTTTTCCACGTTTCTTCAGCAAACCCTAATCACGTTGCACATCCAGGCATGAGACTTTCCTTTATATTGGCTGGCAAGATAAGGTTTAATTAGGATCGAATATCACGCCTTAACTCACGGCTAGTATAAAAGCTTTCCTTTTTGGGGACCGCGTCGCTCTGCTGAACATAAAAGATGATCTCGAAACCTCCATTCGCCTAGTTCGTCCATGCCCATCTTTCTTACAGGTATCGTCTCGCGTTTTCTTCTGATTCTTATTTTTATCTTCTTTCTTATATATTCCGTTGGTACAGATGAGGTGGAAATTTGACCTTTTTTTTGTTCTTTATAGCGTATGATGGGATCTTTCAGAGACAACCACGCTTCCAATTCTTCGGCGAAAACCAGTCTTCTTCTCACAAGGAGGCGCTAGGTATAATCAAATCTTTATTCATGAAGCTGGTGGAATTATCAAGGACCTCCCTTCTATCTATCTCAATGAAGCGCGGGCGCTTGTTCGGACTTTCTTGTGTTCGGTGGACATGGAGGAGGAACGAGAAGGTGATGAAGAACCTTGGTGCGTTGAGAAGATCCAGTGCAGTAAAACTTCTTCTCAGTCCAATGCTAGGGTGGATCGGACTGTTTCTAGGTTGAAACAATGGAAGCCTGTGGAATTTTTAGAGGAAAGTCGACGTGACTTCTTCATTCAGGATGGTGCAATAATTCTCGATTCCGATGTAGATGAGTCAGGAAATCTTCCTCGAAGGTCTGCTGAGAACACCTATGAGGAAACTTTTGACAGGACTGAAGCAACCTTCGGAATTGACGCCGGAGATATTGTTGGCGATATTAGAGGGGTCATGGTGGCGTATGCTGGACCGGTTTTCAAAGCAGGTGTCGGGAAAGATATGGATACTGTTACTGCTGAGGTTGCTTCGGGATGGGATGTTGGGGTTGCTGCTACTAACGCTGTCGAATGAAATCTTTGCTGCCCGAGAGACTGTTGGGGAAAGTGCTTGAAAATAGCCTTGACCAAGGAGACTCATGTTCCATCTTTCGATGACTAGTTTCTCCCTTTTATCATTCTTTGTTGTTTAGTCGTCCTGATGTTTTATGTAGACTCATCTTTACCTTCTTCTTCAAAAGTTAATGTTCCGCTTGTTTCTGTTTTTTTTTTTTTTTGGGTAATTGAATGAGGTATTTCTGGTTGTGATATGATGGCTTTTCAATGGTTATTTTTTTGGGTTAGTTTGCTGTGTTTCTCTGATATCTGGAAAACTCATTCGAAAAGAGATGTACTATTTTTTTTTTATGAAAAATTCTGGAGAAGAATACAAACGGTGTATTCATCTAGGGAAAATACAAATACCAAGAGAAATTGTTGAAGGAAATACTAAAGGGAGAGTGGCTGGAAAAGGTACAGTGTTTTTAGGAATTAAAAATTTTGCGCCATCGCGAGTGAACTATCACGCCTTCCGGTTTGTCTGTGTTGATGAGCTTGCAGTATCCTCATAAAAGAACGTCTGCCACCAGATACAGCTCGTATTCTCTTTTATTAGGAGAACCAATTCGAACATCCATTTTTACCATCATCTTCCCAACTTGAAACGAGTTTACTTTAGCCACTATATCTCCGATTGAAAATGGATTCAGGTGTTGTGCAACTGTTTGAATCTTGGTTTCATTGGTTCCGATGGAGGCTTCTAGGTTTCTTGCAAAGCGTTCGAATGATCCAGCACCTCATTCACATTTCTTGACAGCGTCCATGCCAGTAATCACGCCGAGTCCCCATGACGGAATAGGGGAAGGAATGACTGGTTGTAGAGGAGATCGTTCGGCCAGACTTACCTGCGTTAGGAACCCATGGGTTAGTGCCAACATGTCTTCTCCAGGCATCTGGTCTCCATTAATAACTCGTCGATGCGATAACAAGTGGGATGGTTTGTTGGATATCCTTTCGGGTGTCGACATTGATAGAGGGTATGTATCTAATTCCGCTTTGTTGTCGAGTACCAACAAGTGCCCCAATATAATGTCGTAACCCAATTCCTTGATAATGTGGAATTTTCTATGCGTTATAGCGTCTCTTATCTTGACCTCGAGGTTGATGTAGTCATGCGCGTTCAAGGATTCTCCTCTAGGGTTCTTAATCACAGACAGGGAATGGGTAGCGTCTTGTTTTGTAAATCCTGCAGCTTTCAGTGTCTTGAAAGTAATAATGTTGAAGTCCGAGGCCGTGTCGATGAGCGTGTTGTCGAATTCAATACCTCTTAAATGGGACGTGGTCAGAAGTCTCCAGTTATCCTTTTTGATTCCGCCGGTTTGGAAAGCTTGGGCCCTTGGTGTGGTTTCCATGGAGGGAAAAAGTCGCTTGCCTGATACAACACGATTGAGGGCTACGAAGATATCTTGGCGTTGCACCTTGGAAAGATAGATAATTTCGCAATGTGCTACATCATGGATTGTACAGTCTCATGCACGGAGTCCCCAGAGACCCCACAGTTCCTTACTGGAAGTGGGTCTCGATGTACTCCCTCGTTTCCTAGTTGGAGCTTCCCTACTTCTTTCTTTTCTTTGAAGATATGCTTTAGTATGTTGTAATCACTGGTTGGGTGGTGAACAAATCTGTGGTAGTGGCAGTACTTGGGGTTTGCCATCTCGGCCTCAGTCGGTGGGAGTCTGGGAGGTGGCAGTCTGATAACATCGTCTTGAATCCATGATTTTAGGAGATTAATCACCTCCTCGATGGGAAACAGGAAATCTTGGGCATTCCCTTCAGTTTCATGATGACGCATGGGAGATTTAGGGGTGGCCTTCCGTGGAGGGGTTGCCCGTTGTGCCGGTGCTTCACGTTTAGGCTGATGGTCTACAGCTTGGGCCTTCCTTTTCCCTCTCTCGTTCACTACGTTTACATATGAGGGGCCAGCGTTAAATTTCTTTCTGGTGAGGCGCATGTTCCTGCGAGTTTTGCGCATGTCTTGGGCTCGAGTCGGTCTATCCCTATCCAGTAATGCTGGTGCTGTTATTACAGAACATCTGGCGGCTTCATGGAGTTCTGTGAATGTCTGGAAACGCAAGTTCTCTAGAAAGGCGCGGTAAATAGGAACCATACCATTAATGCATGCGTTCACCAGCTGTTGTTCGATCACGTTTGGGTCATGACAGTCCAATGCTTTTACCCTGAATCTCTTAACGAAATCATTCGGGTGTTCGTTATCCCGCTGGTACATTCTTCCAAGGTCTGAGAAAGTAACTTGTTCAGACACAAAGAAGTACTTCTTGTAAAATGCGGTAACCATGCTACCCCAGTTGGGGATACTATTCGGCGGGATGTTGTTGTACCATGTATACGCTCTTCCGGTAATTTATATCGAAAACTCCCTCAGACGAAGGGCGTGATTGTATTCATGTTCGCCTAGGGACTCCAAGAAGCGGGAGACATGCTCCTGTGCATTTATGGTGCCATCATACAGGGTGAATTAAGGAGAGAAATATCCCCTTAGAAGAGGGATTCTTTGTATCTCAAATGGGTAAGGGGGTTGGTGCTGATGCACGTCCATTTCATCATTCTTCACTCGGTTGCGGAGGAGTTGCTCCAGATCTTCTCGTGTGACGAAGTTGAACGGCTGATTTCTTTCCAATGGGATTCTAGCGTGAATCTCCTCGTCTGCGGAGGCGTGTTCTGCCGAGGTGCTAGCATCGGGGGTGTTGGAGACGTTCCTAAACGGCTCCGGCGGGCGCAACTCGCGTGGTAGCCGCTCTGTCAGGGCCTTGAGAAAGACAAGTACTTCTTTCTGTATTGAAACCATATCCGTATGAGCTCTAACGAGCATTTCCTGTCATTCCATAAAATCAGCGATGATAACATAAGGTCGGCTTCCTCTGGTCCCTCTGGCTTCTCATCCCGTCGGTGGGGTAGTCGGGATCTTAGTTGCGGTTGGAGGCGTCATGCTTGACGAAGCATTAGGAGCGGTAGCGGCGGCTCTGGCTCTGGTGACAGGTGGCGTAACGCCCGAAGGGGCGTTTTCGGTATTGCCATGATTAGGAGATTGTGCAGGGATATTAGAGGCGGCGGCAACTCTGGACCTGATAATTGGAGGTGTTATGCTTGAAGGGGTATTTTCGGAGTTAGCTTGGTCGGTAGATGATGCAACGATGTTATTGGAAGTAACGTTAACATATGGTACGTGCTCTGTGCTGGTATTCTCGGCAGCTGATCCGGACCTGAGTTCTACCATATTGGGATAGGCGTTTGGAAGATAAAATTAGGAATTGAAACTGATGTTACAACCAATAGATCAATCTGCCACTGTGGTCGCCAATTATTTGTAGGTGAAAATAGTTCTTATTGATTTCGGTAATTTCGAGTGTGTACGGGTGAGAAACAATTTAAACCCTAAACAATGTACTACAAGGGAGTACTTTAAGTTCGAGAGATCAATTTGTACAAATCCATCCTAAACCAAGAAATGGTCGTTCCGGACTTGCTTTGGTCACAAAGTGGAGGAGAATGGGTTGGTTTTGGGGAGGGAATCAAGGAAAGTGATGAGACTAGAATAGTCGATTCTGGAAGAGTAGTTGTGTTACTGTGACTTGTATCAGAAAAGTGGGAAGGCTAACAAATGGTAAGCTAGCAAGTATTTTCTGAGTGTTGCATATTCCCTAATGAACTTGTTGTTCGTTGAAAATAGGTAAGACCTATTTATACAAGTCGAAGTCAAACGTACTCTCGTCTCATTAAGGGATGGATAAATGGGTAAGTAAATGGGAGGAGGTGATAACCGTATGCATGGAATTGATGTTCCATAAAATCGTTAACGTATGAAATTGGTGTTCCATAAAATAGTTAACGTATGGAATTGATTGTTAAGTGTTTCACCATTGACTCCCTACATTTACTAAACGCATCACCTTATGAAACTTCCTTATGACGGGCGTAGTGTATGCCGCATGCTGTAAACCGCCAAACCAATACCCAAACAGGATCCCCCCATTTGTGATATGTGTTTGATGTCTCGAATATTTTTGTGGAAAACATGTGGCACGTCGTTGTTGCCTGGCAAGTCGAGCTTGGTAGGTTGGTGACCTTTGACGGTAGAGATCTTGCATCTTAAGAGGCAAGGTAGCCTTTGATCGTCGCTCGCTTTCGTTCGTTGGTGGCCGCATGGGGAAGGCCAGCATGGTGGCGCAGCTTGGTTGGCATGCCGTTGGCATGACATGGTTTGGCGTGGCCAAGCTTAGGTTTTCGGGCCAAAGGTTACCATGTGTTGTCTGGTAACCTTGAATGGCTAGTATTTTCTCATGGGGATGAAGGGAAACCGTTGATTGTTGTACGCCTTCGTTTTGGTAGCCGTGTAGGGAAGGCCAGCATGGTGGCGCGGCTAGGTTGGCATGCCTTTGGCATGGCATGGTTTGGCATGGCCAAACTTAGGTTTTCGGGCCACCATGTGTTGTCTGGTAACCTTGGATGGCTAGGATTTTCTCCTGGGGTTGATGGGCAACCGTTGATTGTCGCACGCCTTCGTTTTGGTAGTCGTGTATGGAAGGCCAGCATGGTGGCGCGGCTAGGTTGGCATGCCGTTGGCATGGCATGGTTTGGCGCGGTTCGGCTTGGCATGTGGGGCCAAGGGTTTTCCATGGGCGCATGGCATGGCTAGATTTGGCTAGGTGCGGTTTTGGCTAGGTGCGGTTTTGGTTTGGCATGTAGGGCCAAGGTTTTCCATGGGCGCATGACATGGCTAGCTTGGGATAGGTGCGGTTTTGGCTTGGCATGTGGGGATAAGGGTTTGCCATGGGAGAATGACATGGCTAGCTTTGGCTAGGTGCGGTTTTGGCTTGGCATGTGGGGATTAGGGTTTTCCATGGGGGCATGACGTGGCTAGCTTTGGCTAGGTGCGGTTTTGGGTTGGAATGTGGGGCCAAGGGTTTACCATGGGTGCATGGCATGGATATCTTTGGCTAGGTGCGTGACCAAGCTAGGTTTTTGGTCCAAAGGTCGTTTGGTAACCTTAGACGGCCAGGATTTGTTCCCGGGGATTGAAGGGCAACCGTTGATTGTTGCACGCCTTTATTTTGGTAGCTGCGTAGAGAAGGCCAGCATGGTGGCGCGGCTAAGTTGGTATGGGGCCATGGCGAGGTGCGTTTGGCATGGCGCGGTTAGTGTGGCTTGCATGGTTTTCCATTGGCACAGAGGTTCGTCTAGCATGGTTTGCATGCTTTGGCGCGGTTGGTGTGGCTGGCATGATTATCCATTGGCACAGAGGTGTGGCTAGCATGGTTGGCATGCTTTGGCGCGGTTAGCGTGGCTGGCATGATTTGCCATTGGCACAGAGGGAATTAGGGTTTGGCTTGTCGCAACCATAATTGAAAAAGATTCTCGGGTAATTATTTACAGACACATTAAATATTTCAATAAATGCGCCTAGTAAATGCTTATTACTTAAATGTTGTGACGTCACTGTCTACTAGGGTTTAGGGTTTTACGATTTTAACCCTAGGCTAAAAAACACCATCAACACTTAGTTATTTAACCTAGCACCGTATGCTACCTTCTGTGGGTCCCATAATCCACAAAATCGAGACATCAAGCATGTCACAAACTGGGAGATACTTACTGGGGTATTGGTCTGGCGGTTTACAGCATGCAATGTGCAACGCGCCATCACAAGAACGTGTCAGGAAAGAATGGACGGTTAGCAATGATGGGAGAAGTGGGTTGAGATGTGATCGTGCAATTACCAACACGACCCCATTCCACCATCACTCCACTTCCTCCACTTTCCACGAGAGACGGGGGTTAGGCTCTATGACTTGTATAAATAGGTTCTCCTCCCTATTTTCCAAACAGAGATAGACAAGACAGATAGAAACCAAGTGTTGATACAACATATTCAAACACCCAGAGCTGATTTCTTACATTATTGCAAGCCATCTTGGTATTCTGATACAAGTCATAAACATCCAATACCTTCACAATCTCAACACCTTCTTGGCTTCCCTCCCTAAGATCAACCCCATCTCCTTCACTTTGTGACCGAAGCAAGTCTGGAACGACCATTTCTTGGTTTAGGCCAGAATTGTATAGATTGATCTCTTGAATCAAAATAAATCCCGTGCAGTGCATTTGTTTAAGGTTTAGATTCATTTCTCATCCACATACCACAAATTACCAAAACCGGCAGAAATAGTTTTCACCCATAAACACATGTTCACGCGCATTACCGGTGCTATCATACAGAGAGAATTGAGGGGAAGAGTACCCTATTGGAAGGGGAATTCTTTGTACTTACGGAGGATACTGGGTTGATGCTGATGTATGTCCATGGAATCTCTTTTGTCTTGGTTTCGGAGAAATTGTTCCAAATCTTCTCGAAATGAGTCTCTTCATCTATAATGGCGCGCCCTGTTGAGGTGCTAGTGCCAGGGGTATTGGAGGTGTTCCTCATGGGCTATGGCTGGCGTGATTATTGTGGTAGCCACTCTATTAGTGTCTTGAGAAAAACAAGTACCTCCTTTTGAGTCGAGGCCATGTCCGTTTGGGCTCTAGCGAGAACCTCCTGTCTTTTCATCAAATTAGCAATAGTAATATAGGGTCAGCTTCCTCTGGATCCTCCAATTTCTCGTCTTGACGGCGGGGTAGCTATGGCTCTGGTGACGGTTAGAGGTGTCACACTTGAAGAAATATTGGGAGCGGTGGCAGCGGCTCTGGCTATGGTGATTGGAGGTGTAACACCTGAAGGAGCATTTTTCGCGGCAGAGGCTCTAGCTCTGGTAACCGAAGGTGTAACGCCTAAATGACCATTCTCCATGTTGCTGGTATTGATAGGTGGCGTATTAGTACTACTGGGAGAAATTTTAACACCGAGAATAATTTCGGCGCCGGTGTTATCAGGGTTTGTTGCTCATCCTGACCTGAGTTCTACCATATTGAGATCGGAGTTGAAAGATAAAATCGGGAATTGAGAAATTGATATCGTAACCGAGAGATTAATCTCCCACTGTGGTCGCCAATTGTTTATGGGTGAAAACCGTTTCTGCTGATTTTGGTAATTTTAGGTATGTGGGTGAGAAAAGAATCTAAACCCTAAACAATGTACTGCATGGGAGTACTTTTGATTCAAGTGATCAATCTATACAATCCTGGATTAAACCAAGAAATAGCCGTTCCAGGCTTGCTTCGGTCACAAAGTGAAGGAGAAGGGTTGGTCTTAGGGATGGAAGCGAAGAAAGTGTTGAGACCAGAATAGTTGATTCTGGAAGTGTGGGCGTTTTGCGACTTGTATCAGAAAGTTAAACTGTCTAGCAGAGTGAGAAATCTATCAGATGATTTATGGATGTGGTATTGTTCTCCTGACCAAAACTTGTTGTTTGGTGGAAATAGGTGAGACCTATTTATACAAGTCACAACAAAAACGTACCTTGGTCTCGTAGGAAGTGGAAACGATTGAGTAATAGAAGAAGGGAGTAACGGGTAACACCTGGAATTTATGTTTCCATAATGAATGATATATTTACACCATTACTTCTCACCATTACTAACCGCCCCGCTTTATGACACTTTCCTATAACCGACGTATTGCACGCCGCACGCTGTAAACCGCCAGACCAATACCCTGATGAGTATCTCCCAGTTTGTGACATGTTTTGATGTCTCGAGTGTTTGTGGAAAACATGTAGCACTTTGCTACGTGTGGCAAGTTGAAATTGAGAGGTTTACCGCATGTAAATAGCTTATGAGATGATAGGATAGTTTTTGGGCTAGTTGCCTAAAACTTGTCACGAGCTTACAAGATTGGTGGCGAACTTCGATGGTCGATATCGCATCTTATGAATAAGGGTAGACGTTGATTGTGGCTACCTTGCGTTGGTGCCTGTCAATGGCGACGTCATGGCTGGTGGTTGATTGTCAGACGACGCATAAATAATTTCACTTTCTTACTTCCTAAAATAAAGTAGTATGCGATAAGAAAGAGTTCGTATCCACAGAGAGGCTTTTTTGTTGTTATGCAAATTTTCAGTTTCTTAGTAACCAAAGGGGGGATGTTGTTTTATCAAAGCAATAGAAAATAAATTGAAAGCAATAAAGTATGAAAATAATCAATATGGAGAAAGTATTGGTCACGGGATAGTTTCATTTACAAACACATATTTTCATCAATGACTAGAATTGAAATTTAATCTTTCATTTACTAAAAGTCCTAAGATACCTTGATCGCAAGAGTATCCCGATAATTCCCTGATTTCATCACAACCACATTAAAAGATGCATATGTGAATTCTTCCTAAAAAGCAACCTAAAATGTAAAAGCAAATTAGATTTAACTCCCTAGAAGCAATAAGTTATATGGAATAAGACTAATCAAGGCAATCGAAATGTGTAAAAGCACTAAATCAATTTAACCCAAGTTATGATTCATATGTGACTAGTAGGATATATCTCTACAAGCACTACCCACATTTATGCTACTTAGAATCAGGGATGAACAACGTTTTCGTATTGAAAACCCTAATATAGCTCTAGATATGAATGCAAATAGGATTGATTCCGGACTCGACCAAAAAAAAAACAATCAAATCATATATCAATATCAACAATAAAACATAAACAATAAACTTGAGACAAAACTAATGCATTGAATCAGATTTTATTTGTGAAATCCACTTATTATCCCATAACCAATATTAAGAATTTAGTTACTCATAGTATTTTGATTCAACATAATTATTATTAAAAATAAAATGAAGAACATAAAAATAAATGGAAGCAAACCCTAGTAAAATCGCTGCTCTCCTCCAAAAATCCAGTAGAAAAATATGTGATAAGATGTCCTCCAAAGAATAGAAACTCTTTGTTTTTATAGCCTTCCCACTTTCCAAAATTAGGTATTCAAAGTCCATCACCAAAAATTCCACCAAGCCCATGAACCAAGTGTGAGAAACCCATGTGAGAAATGTGCCAAAAATATGCTTGCCGGAAAACTGGTGCACCAAATAGGAATCCCGCTTTAATCCGCGCCGGAAAATATTTCAGGTGACCGGCAAAGTCCACCGGGTCACCTGTGAATGAGTCGGCTCCAGAAATCCAATGGGTCGACTCAGTCAAACACTGAGTCAGGGGAATGAGTTGCTACGCCATCTTGCACAGGCCTGAACTATGTTGCACAACCATTGTTTCAGCAGTACAATCCAGCCATGATGGCTATGCACACTGCTAGTCTTGCACCATCTAAAAGCCTTCCTTTCACTTTAGCTCTGCAACCATAGCACATGTCATTCCTTCCATGTAATGCATTGTACTGCCACCATCTGAAGTTCACCTCAAATGGCATCAAATTCTCATCCATGTCATAATCAAAAACCTTGTGAACCCAACACACTTCTAAGCTCATAACATCTCCATTTGCATCATCTGTAGCTTAACGCCAACCCTTTTGTAGCTCCCAGTTCCAACACAGATTCAGACTCAATGCAGCATCAACACCAACCCACATTGCTAAAACTACAGACCCATCTTTGAGCTTACCTGCACCACAGCTGCTTCACATCAGTGCAACTTCATGTCAAGCTATAGCTAACTCATGCAATAAGTTCTAAACTACAGCTCCAGATCATCTCCCTTTCTTCCTCAAACACCTGCAATGCTCCCAACATTCATTCTGTAGCTTTAATCCAACCAAATTGGCAGAACAGCTCCATTTTCCTTCTCTGTAGCTCATAAACACCAATGCTTTCAGCCATATCTGCCATACAACTAATGCTTCTCTTCCAATTTCATATCACCACTAACAACAGCTACATCATTGCTAGCATAATTGCACTTGTCATTCATTCTTTCCACCTGCAAAATTCAAACAAAGTTACAGCCCCAACCAATTATGTCACAGCCAACAACTTCTTCTCATCACCACAGAACCCTCATTAATGTAACCCAGCTCTGTGTACAACTCCATTCTCTCTTGTTGCCTTCCCTGTCTCGACTGAAATTAACCATTCACAGCTCCATTTCAATAGAAGCCACCACCAACCAGTTCAGTTTTCCAGCCCTTAATCACCATAAGCAGCACCACCTGATGTTCAATCAAAAAGTATTCACTCCTCAAATTAACCGATCACCGCACCTGACCTGCTAATTCTTTACTGACATTTCCTTCTTGACCACCTGCATATTCATTGCCTTGTATCATTCACAAGCCAACACCTATATTGCACAAAGCAGCACCAATTCATTCTTCCACTGAGTTTGATCTGAGACCAATCACACATTTGAATCCCAGCTTTCATCACCAGAATCAAACCAACTAGCATCCATTCCTAGCTGACCTAACACAAAACCAAATTGCATTTTTCAGTCCACATTCTCATACCACATCCTGTAGCTTTCTTGAGCTCAACAAACCCATCTTCTCACTGAGTTCATCAACCAGTTGCAGTTCTCCATCTGGAACTTAATTCAACAGCAACACCATTTCAGTTGCTCAAATGCCTTCATTCCAGTTCTATCATCTCCATAACAAAGTCAAGACCCATCTCTCCAATTTCTTGTTCTTCGATTGGGGATTCAAATTGCAACCCTGATTTCAATTCCTAAGTCAAACCCTAACCTCAAACTCATCACAGACTCTTCTTGAGTTCTTAGTAGCAAACATCAAACCCATGTTTAACTTATCACAAATTCTGGAACTTCTCAATCTTCTCCATCTACCTGATTGTTGAACTTCACAGATCCCCTTTTCTTCCCTGAGTTTATTCACTACCAACTGATGAGTACCCAAATTATTAATCTTTGAATTGATTTCAGCCTCTTCTCCACTTACTGTTTGCGTCTAATCAACCCCAGTTCCACCATGGCAGCATCAATTTCATCTACTGAATCTAGATTTCTCAATCAAAAGTGCCGCCACACTTACTTCACTTTTCTCTGAAATTTAGATGGAAATGATTGAGCAATGATTTCTCTCAGTTCTAACTTTTAGGGTCTTGTGTAGGAATTGAGGTTGGATATAGCCACTCAGGTGACAAGGATAAGGGGTACTAGATCACACATTGCTTGTCGGTTTCAGGGAACCGACCGCCTAATCACTTCTTTGCTCAATTGTCAGTTTTGGCAAACCGACGGTTCATTCTTCACCTCCTCGTTGCGCACGTTAGCCCAGCTTGCTCCAATTATCACTCGCATGTGAGTTGGCTTTTTGCATTTTACGCTCCAAATGAATGGTTTCTCTTTCTTTCGTTCCAAATGGCTCGATTGCACCTAATCAACTCAAATTCACACATAAGATACATAATTTACATGATAACTCGCAAAGAAAGCATAAATACTATATATAAAATTAGGTGTTTATCACACCTATCAAATTCCCCCACACTTAGACTTTGCTAGTCCTCGATCAAATCAAACAAAATAATTCTAAAACAAATACATACAACTCCGTCTCGTTGAGGATACGGTCACTTTAAGCATAAATAACAAGCCTTTGAACCCCTAGGTGTCCCTAGTGGACGAGTTTTAGTCTCGTGAAGGTTTACAAGAGGTCTTCCTACAAAACCTATATTTCCAACTCCGTCTATTTGTGACAAATCAATGAACGAATCCAAAATGACTACAGGAGGAGGTACCTTGCAAATTCAGTTCATATATTAGTAAATAAAGCTTTAATTAGATAGTCGAACAAGCCACAATACTCAGAAACTAACTAACCACAATCACAATGAAAAGATTAAGAAGATGAATATAGATGTAGATATTGGCGAATGTTCACAAGTGATCGATGTTTCCCATATATGTCTGAAGGTCACCGCCAAGATGAACCTATGCAACCTATTGGATTGAGCTACTGGTCAATTCTAGAGTTAACACACTGGCATATACAAGGGAACCAGTGGTCAACAAACTTATTTCTACATCAACTCACTGGCATATACAAGGGAACCAGGAGTGACTTTATTCAACACAATGATCATATTTCTTTTCTTTTTCACTTTTTTTTTTTTTTGAGACAGCATGATTAGATCTTTTGGATCAAAGCGCATGCTTCTTGTCAGCAAGTACGTGATAGTTGCCTTGGATCATGCATTCCACGCTTGTTTAGGCGACGGAGACATGGACTACGTTTCACACATACTGCTATTCCCAAGTGTCATTTTATTCCGTTTGGTCTAATTGGTCGGTCTCTCTCTTTTTTTTTTTTTTTTTTTTTTAGCAACTCAATCAATCTAATCATCCTAGCAGTAATAACAACTCGATTTTTAGTGACCCACCAAAGCACTTAGAGAACAATAGATAAATATGGAAAAAAAATAAAATAGAATGTGATATGGTGATATTCCGAGATATGGTAACAACTATCATGGTATTTATGATTTCTGAGCTATGTTCGTCCCTTTTAGTTAATCGGTTCCTCAACTCCTGCAATCAAAATGGTTCCATCCACTAATGGTGTCATCCTAAAGGCACAAGTTTCTAGATTTCGGAGTTCAAAAAGCACAATTTTTTTTCGGAGTTTCTGATTTTATTTTTATTTTTTTTTGGCATAAAACTACTAAACGCATAAAACAAACTATACAAACATATAAATGCTCCCCCACACTTAAACTTTACATTGTCCTCAATGTAAAATTGAATCGTCCAAAGAAAGTTCAAGGTGGGAAATTCCGCAATAGATATGCAAAAACAAAGAAAATAAAGATAAAAGCAAATGCTTAAAAATAAAAAGATAAAGGTAAAGATACAAAACCGGTAGGTTGCCTCCCACTAAGCGCTTGGTTTAAAGTCGTCAGCCCGACTATCCCCTTGCTTTCTATGACTCCTCCAGAGGGAGTGCATCCACAAAATTCGCTCCTTCCACCACTTCGGAAGTGAAATTCTCGTAATATGGTTTCAACCGGTGACCATTAACTTTAAGTTCCTTGCATGTAGCTATGCTATGAATTTCTACTGCACCATGAGAAAACACATTAGTAACAATGAAAGGTCCGATCCATCGTGACCTTAATTTACCCGGAAATAAATGCAAGCGAGTATTAAACAAAAGAACTTTCTGCCCAACACAAAATTGTTTTCTAGAAATCATAGTATCATGAAAGGCCTTCGTTTTCTCCTTATAAATGCGAGATCTTTAAAATGCATCATTGCGAAGCTCCTCTAGCTCTTGGAGTTGTAATTTCCTTTGCTTTCCAGCCCCATCCATCTCCATATTGCATTGCTTTATCGCCCAAAACTCCTTATGTTCAATCTCCACGGGTAAGTGACAAGGTTTACCATACGCAAGCCTAAAAGGAGACATCCCAATAGGTGTCTTGTATGCGGTTCTATATGCCCACAAAGCATCATTAAGTCGCAAGATCCAATCTTTCCTTGTTGGATTCACCGTCTTTTCAAGAATGGATTTCACCTCTCGGTTAGACACCTCGGATTGTCCATTTTTTTGAGGATGATAAGGTGTTGCAACCTTATGTGACACATTGTACTTCTTCAACAAGCTTTGCAAAGTCCTGTTGTTGAAGTGAGAACCCCCATCGCTAATTATGGCTCTTGGAATTCCAAACCTTGCAAAAATGTTAGCTTGCACAAAATCTGAAACAACCTTGGAATCATTAGTAGTGGTGGCCTTAGCTTCCACCCATTTAGAGACATAATCAACAGCAAGTAAGATGTAATAATTCCCATGCGAGTTGACAAAAGGACCCATAAAATCAATACCCCATACATCAAAAACTTCAATAAATTGAATAAAGGTTTGTGGCATTTGATTTCGGGCACCTAGATTGCCTATTCTTTGGCACCTATCACAAGTTGTACAAAATATATGTGCATCCTTAAACAAGGTTGGCCAATAGAAACCGCTTTCAAGTACCTTGTACGCGGTTCTTTTACTTCCAAAATGTCCTCCCAAGCATAGGAGAGACAAAATGACAAGATAGAATTAAACTCGGATTCGGGAACGCACCTTCTCATTACTTGGTCGCTGCCATGTTTCCATAAGTATGGATCATCCCAAATGTATTGGTTTCCTAACCTCTTTAGTTTGTCCCTCTCAGCACGAGACAAGTTCTTTGGGATTTGTTTAGTTACCAAGTAATTCACAATGTCAGCATACCATGGTTCTCCAACGGCAATTGAGAATAGTTTCTCATCCGGGAAACTTTCACGCAATGGGATAGCTTCCTTGTCCACAGCAAGACGGCTCAAGTGATCTGCAACGGTGTTCTCAATTCCTTTCTTATCTTTGATTTCAATATCAAACTCTTGCAAGAGTAAAATCCAGCGTATAAGCCTTGGTTTCGCTTCTTTCTTCATTAGCAAGTACCTAAGAGCTGCATGATCAGAATAAACAACAACTTTTGTACCAATTAGATAAGAGCGAAATTTCTCCAATGCAAATACAATAGCTAAAAACTCTTTTTCAGTGGTTGTGTAGTTTTGTTGGGCCTCATTTAACGTTCTAGAAGCATAATAAATGGCATGAGGTATCTTCCCCACATGCTTCCCAAGTACCGCACCAACCGCGTAGTCACTAGCATCACACATTAGCTCAAAAGGCTTGCTCCAATCCGGTGGTTTAATGATATGGGCTGAAATCAAAAGTTCTTTCAAACGATTGAATGCCGCCATACACTTCTCATCAAAGTTAAAAACCACATCTTTTTGCAATAAGTTGAAAAGTGGTGATGCTATCTTGGAAAAATCCTTGATAAATCTACGATAGAAACCTGCATGACCAAGAAAAGAACGTATCTCCCTCACCGTAGTGGGAGGGGTTAAAGCACGAATAAGGTCTATCTTAGATTTGTCAACTTCCAAGCCCTTAGAAGATATAATATGGCCTAAAACTATGCCATGAGTTACCATGAAATGGCACTTATCCCAATTAAGCACAAGGTTTGTTTCAACACATCGTTCAAGGATTAAAGACAAGTTGTTCAAGCAAAGATCGAATGAATCACCAAAGACACTAAAGTCATCCATAAACACTTCAATGATGTTTTCAACATATTCGGAAAAGATACTTACCATACACCTTTGAAAGGTAGTTGGAGCATTGCATAAGCCAAAAGGCATCCTTCTATAAGCAAAAGTGCCGAAAGGACAAGTGAAAGTAGTTTTCTCTTGGTCCTCCGGTGCTATCACAATCTGATTGTAACCTGAATAGCCATCAAGGAAACAATAATAAGCATGTCCAGCTAAACGTTCAAGCATTTGATCAATAAAAGGTAAGGGAAAATGATCCTTCCTAGTAGTAGCATTCAACTTTCTATAATCAATACAAACCCTCCAACCGGTTTGCACACGAGTTGGGACAAGTTCGTTCTCATCATTCTCTACCACCGTTACCCCTGATTTCTTTGGTACAACTTGTACCGGGCTTACCCACTTGCTATCGGATATGGGGTAGATAACACCCACTTCCAAAAGCTTGAGTATCTCCTTTTTCACAACTTCCATCATAGGAGGGTTCAAACGACGTTGCGCTTCCCTTTTAGGCTTTGCATCGTCCTCCAAACGAATCTTATGCATACAAACGGCAGGGCTTATACCCTTGATATCAGCGATTGTCCATCCTATGGCCGTCTTGTGCTTCCTTAGCACCCTTAGAAGTTTTTTCTCCTGTAATTCACTAAGCTCGTTAGAAACAATCACAGGTAACTCTTCATTGTCACCCAAGTACAAGTACTTTAAGTGACTTGGAAGAGGTTTCAATTCCAACTTTGGAGATTTAACAATAGAAGGTAAAAGCTTTTTATCATTGCATGGTAAAGAAATAAAAGAGACATTATGAGTTTCCGGACATCCTTGTAGTGAGTTGAGATCACCAAGGGCTTCCTTAACTTCGTTACCACACTCTACTCCATCATCCATAGATGTAGTTAAAACAGTTTCCAAAGCATCATCACCATTTAATTCAAACACTTTTTGCGCCAATGCATCCATAACATCAATGGAGAAACAAGAGTGGACATCACTAGGATATCTCATCGTTTCGAAAATGTTGAAACGTATTATTTCTCCGTCAAACTCCATAGTCAATGTTCCCTTATCCACATCAATAATGGTTTTAGCCGTTTTCATGAAAGGACGCCCAAGTAGCAATGGAAGAGACGAGTCCGGTGCACCTTCATCCATCTCTAACACACAAAAGTCAGCAGGGAATACAAGTTGATTAACTTGCACAAGAACATCCTCAACAATACCCATTGGGTACACATTAGAGCGATCGGATAATTGCAACACAATTTCAGCCTTTTTCAAAGGACCTAGATTAAGTGAATTATACATGGATTCCGGCATAACATTAACGGATGCACCTAAGTCTAACATTGCTTTGTCAAAAGTTGTGTTACCAATTGTGACGGGAATGTCAAAGCTACCGGGATCCTTGCATTTCAGTGGGAGTTTGTGTTTTAAGATTACCGAAGCATTCTCCCCCACACTTAGCACTTCATTACCTTTAAGCCTTTGCTTGTTGGTACACAAGTCCTTCAACACTTTCGCATACTTGGGGACTTGATTGATAGCATCAATGAGTGGTATATTCACATGAATCTTCTTGAGAACGTCTAAAATCTCCTTTTCTAGTTCCGCCTTCTTAGAACTTGCAAATCTGCGAGGAAAAGGTATAGGAGGAACATAAGTAGGAATATGAGTTTTAGAGTTAGGAGTTGGTACCTCGGGTGTTTGGGGAATTTCATCCCTCTTTTCCTCCAAAACCGGCTCCATTGGAGCTTCTTCCTCACCCAAATCAGCAACTTTGGGTTGCTCAAGTTGTGTACCACTTCTCAATGTAATAGCATTAACACCCTCCTTTGGGTTGATAGGTTGAGAAGGGAGTCTCCCACTATTTTGAGCCTTCAACTTGTTGATGTCAATCGCCATGGAGCCCACTTGAGTCTGCAAATCCTTAATCGCACTCTTGGTTTCTTGTTGGCTCTCCTTGAACATGGTAGAAATACCTTGCATCATTGTTTGTAACTTTGCATCGATATCGGAACCTTGGTTTTGAACCGATTGTTGTGGTTGCTGAAATTGTTGATGTTGAGGTTGGAATTGTTGTTGATGTTGCGGTTGAAATTGTTTTTGTTGCGGTTGGAATCCACTTGGAAGGTTGAAAGAAGGTTGTTGAGCCGCTCCTTGTTTGTTGGCATAGCTGAAATTTGGATGATCTCTCCATCCCGGATTGTAGGTGTTGGAATAGGGATCATACCTTCTTGGTTGGTTTGGAAAAACCGCATTAGCTTGCTCCAACTCTTCACCATATGAAGGTAATATAACCGCAGCCATCTTTTGCATCATGTGCTCCATATTTTCCATCCTTTGATCACGGTGTGATGATGATGAATCACTAACTTCATGCACTTGCCTCACCATTGGTTCACCTCTTGTGTAGAATTGTTGCGAGTTTGCAGCCATGATTTCAATCAAATCGGTAGCTTGGGCCACCGTCTTGTTCACTAGTGCACCACCACCCGCAGCGTCAAGAAGATATCTATCACTTGATTGAAGACCTTCGTAGAAGTACTGGATTAACATAGCATCGCTGAATTGATGGTGAGGACAGCTTGCCACCAATCTCTTGTATCGCTCCCAACATTCATACAAAGACTCTCCCGCATGTTGCTTTATTCTGCAAATTTCTTTGCGAATTTGAGTCGCCTTTGATGCAGGAAAATACCTATCTAGAAAGAGTTTCTTCAACCCGTTCCATGTAGTGACACTTCCGGCAGGCAAACAATACAACCAATCCTTAGCGCTGTCAACCATAGAAAATGGAAAAACTTTCATCATTGCACCATCGGCATCGGTCTCCGCTGGAAGCATAGCCTTGAAAATGGTATAGAACTCCATAAGATGCTTATTTGGATCTTCATTCTCCATACCATGAAACTTTGGCAACTCTCTAAGCAACCCCGGCTTGATCTCAAATGTTGAGTTGGTTTGAATACACCATCGTTGTGCATCAAGCCTATGAGACGCCAAATCCTTGAGTGTACGATTTGCGTCTTCCATTGCTTCTTCTTCTTCAACTAGTGGTTCTTCTACAAATGGAACCTCTAGTTCTTCTTCTAGATGTAACTCTTATTCCACCTCTTGATGAAGAGCTTCGTGTTCTACTTCCAAGACTTGTTCTTCCGTTGTGTCTTGACTTGGTTGGAGTATTGTGCCTCTTCGAGTAGCAATCCCGCACCTTGGATAGCTCCAATCCTTAGAAGCCATGGATTAGTACCTGAAAAACAATTCTCGCAAACAAGTAAGAAACAAGACAAGAAACGGAAAGCAAATATGCAAGCATAAAAATGATAAAAAGAAACTAAAAACTTAGTAACAAGCCGTTTGCCTCCCCGGCAACGGCGCCAAAAATCTGGTCGGTTGTCGGGACGACTTTGAGAAATAATTTCACTTTCTTACTTCCTAAAATAAAGTAGTATGCGATAAGAAAGAGTTCGTATCCACAGAGAGGCTTTTTTGTTGTTATGCAAATTTTCAGTTTCTTAGTAACCAAAGGGGGGATGTTGTTTTATCAAAGCAATAGAAAATAAATTGAAAGCAATAAAGTATGAAAATAATCAATATGGAGAAAGTATTGGTCACGGGATAGTTTCATTCACAAACACATATTTTCATCAATGACTAGAATTGAAATTTAATCTCTCATTTACTAAAAGTCCTAAGATACCTTGATCGCAAGAGTATCCCGCTAATTCCCTGATTTCATCACAACCACATTAAAAGATGCATATGTGAATTCTTCCTAAAAAGCAACCTAAAATGTAAAAGCAAATTAGATTTAACTCCCTAGAAGCAATAAGTTATATGGAATAAGACTAATCAAGGCAATCGAAATGTGTAAAAGCACTAAATCAATTTAACCCAAGTTATGATTCATATGTGACTAGTAGGATATATCTCTACAAGCACTACCCACATTTATGCTACTTAGAATCAGGGATGAACAGCGTTTTCGTATTGAAAACCCTAATATAGCTCTAGATATGAATGCAAATCGGATTGATTCCGGACTCAACCAAAAAAAAAACAATCAAATCATATATCAATATCAACAATGAAACATAAACAATAAACTTGAGACAAAACTAATGCATTGAATCAGATTTTATTTGTGAAATCCACTTATTATCCCATAACCAATATTAAGAATTTAGTTACTCATAGTATTTTGATTCAACATAATTATTATTAAAAATAAAATGAAGAACATAAAAATAAATGGAAGCAAACCCTAGTAGAATCGCTGCTCTCCTCCAAAAATCCAGTAGAAAAATACGTGATAAGATGTCCTCCAAAGAATAGAAACTCTTTCTTTTTATAGCCTTCCCACTTTCCAAAATTAGGTCTTCAAAGTCCATCACCAAAAAGTCCACCAAGCCCATGAACCAAGTGTGAGAAACCCATGTGAGAAATGTGCCAAAAAATCTGCTTGCCGTAAAACTGGTGCACCAGCCGGAATCCTGCCAGAATCCGGCGTCGGAAAATATTTCAGGTGACCGGCAAAGTCCACCGGGTCACCTGTGAATGAGTCAGCTCCAGAAATCCAATGGGTCGACTCAGTCAAACACTGAGTCAGGGGACTGAGTTGCTACGCCATCTTACACAGGCCTGAACTGTGTTGCACAACCATTGTTTCAGCAGTACAGTCCAGCCATGATGGCTATGCACACTGCTAGTCTTGCACCATCTAAAAGCCTTCCTTGCACTTTAGCTCTGCAACCATAGCACCTGTCATTCCTTCCCTGTAATGCATTGTACTGCCACCATCTGAAGTTCACCTCAAATGGCATCAAATTCTCATCCATGTCATAATCAACAACCTTGTGAACCCAACACACTTCTAAGCTCATAACATCTCCATTTGCATCATCTGTAGCTTAACGCCAACCCTTTTGTAGCTCCCAGTTCCAACACAGATTCAAACTCAATGCAGCATCAACACCAACCCACATTGCTAAAACTACAGACCCATCTTTGAGCTTTCCTGCACCACAGCTGCTTCACATCAGTGCAACTTCATGTCAAGCTACAGCTAACTCATGCAATAAGTTCTAAACTGTAGCTCCAGATCATCTCCCTTGCTTCTTCAAACACCTGCAATGCTCCCAACATTCATTCTGTAGCTTTAATCCAACCAAACTGGCAGAACAACTCCATTTTCCTTCTCTGTAGCTCATAACCACCAATGCTTTCAGCCATATCTGCCATACAACTAATGCTTCTCTTCCAATTTCATATCACCACCAACAACAACTACATCATTGCTAGCATAATTGCACTTGTCATTCATTCTTTCCACATGCAAAATTCAAACAAAGTTACAGCCCCCAACCAATTCTGTCACAGCCAACAGCTTCTTCTCATCACCACAGAACCCTCATTAATGTAACCCAGCTCTGTGTACAACTCCATTCTCTCTTGTTTCCTTCCCTGTCTCGACTGAAATTAACCATTCACAGCTCCATTTCAATAGCAGCCACCACCAACCAGTTCAGTTTTCCAGCCCCAGAATCACCATAAGCAGCACCACCTGCTGTTCAATCAAAAAGTATTCATCTCCTCAAATTAACCGACTGCCGCACCTGACCTGCTAATTCTTTACATCATTTCCTTCTTGACCACCTGCAGATTCATTGCCTTGTATCATTCACAAGCCAACACCTGTATTTCACAAAGCAGAACCAATTCATTCTTCCACTGAGTTTGATCTGAGCCCAATCACACATTTGAATCCCAGCTTTCATCACCAGAATCAAACCAACTAGCATCCATTCCTAGCTGACCTAACACAGAACCAAATTGCATTTTTCATTCCACATTCTCATACCGCAGCCTGTAGCTTTCTTGAGCTCAACAAACCCATCTTCTCCCTGAGTTCATCAACCAGTTGCAGTTCTCCATCTGGAACTTAATTCAACAGCAGCACCATTTCAGTTGGTCAAATGCCTTCATTCCAGTTCTATCATCTCCATAACAAAGTCAAGACCCATCTCTCCAATTTCTTGTTCTTCGATTGGGGATTCAAATTGCAACCCTGATTTCAATTCCTAAGTCAAACCCTAACCTCCAACTCATCACAGACTCTTCTTGAGTTCTTAGTAGCAAACATCAAACCCATGTTTAACTTATCACAAATTCTGTAACTTCTCAATCTTCTCCATCTACCTGATTGTTGAACTTCACAGATCCCCTTTTCTTCCCTTAGTTTATTCACTACCAACTGATGAGTACCCAAATTCTTAATCTTTGAATTGATTTCAGCCTCTTCTCCACTTACTGTTTGCGTCTAATCAACCCCAGTTCCACCATGGCAGCATCAATTTCATCTACTGAATCTAGATTTCTCAGTCAGGTGCCGCCACACTTACTTCACTTTTCTCTGAAATTTAGATGGAAATGATTGAGCAATGATTTCTCTCAGTTCTAACTTTTAGGGTCTTGTGTAGGAATTGAGGTTGGATATAGCCACTCAGGTGACAAGGATAAGGGGTACTAGATCACACATTGCTTGTCGGTTTCAGGGAACCGACCGCCTAATCACTTCTTTGCTCAATTGTCAGTTTTGGCAAACCGACGGTTCATTCTTCACCTCCTCGTTGCGCACGTTAGCCCAACTAGCTCCAATTATCACTCGCCTGTGAGTTGGATTTTTGCATTTTACGCTCCAAATGAATGGTTTCTCTTTCTTTCGTTCCAAATGGCTCGATTGCACCTAATCAACTCAAATTCACACATAAGATACATAATTTACATGATAACTCGCAAAGAAAGCATAAATACTAGATATAAAATTAGGTGTTTATCACACCTATCAGCTGGCATGGCTTGTGCATGCCATTTTCATAGTTGCGTGAATGGTGCATGGCGTGGCCAAGGCTCCGTGGAAGAATTAGGGCTTGGCGTGGCCAAGGCGTCGTGGAAGAATTCGTCGTGAAATAATTAGGGATTGGCATGGCCAAGGCTCCGTGGAAGAATTAGGGCTTGGCGTGGCCAAGGTGCCGTGGAGTCGGAGCCACATTTGGCATGGAAACATTGGCCATGTTTCCACGTCAATCCCATTGCTCTGGGAAATATTTGGCTTTGGTAGCAATTTTCCCAAATTAGGGTTTCGCATGTCGAAACCCTAATTAGTGCACGTTGCACGCAGCTACGGCATGGCGCTACTTTTGTGCAAATGGCGCCATGGCTATGCCAAAGTAACTATGGCAAGGCCATAGTGTGGAAACATCCACAAGAGTAGGAATTACCGTGGGTGGCTATTTATGGAAGGTTACCGCGGTAGATTGGCATGTTGATAGGTGTGATAAACACCTAATCTTATATCTAGTATTTATGCTTTCTTTGCGAGTTTTAGTGTGAATTATGTATCTTATGCTTACTTTTGAGTGTTTTAGGTGCTTTGGAGTCTTTTGGAGAAAAAGAAGGAGAAATTAGCCATTAGGAGCTACAAAGTGCTAAAAGGAGCAAACAAGTAAAGTGTTACTGATGAAGAAGGGCCAAAGACCAATTTTAACTCATTTCAATCAATGAATTCTTATCACCATCTCGAAGAGAATTCAAACGCGAAAAGAACGCAAAAAGAATGAGGTCATTCCGAGTTCGTATGAAGAAGTTATGAGCAAAATGGTGAAACCAATTTGGATTAGGTTTTCTGTTGGGCCTTATTGGGCCTGCGCGAAAAGAGAAATGAGAGATGCGTTTTGGGCTTGCTATGGACGTGAAAATTAGGGTTTTTGGTGGATTTTGAGGAGGTTAAGTATCCTAATTGGATAAGGATATCATATCTTCTACTACTTTTGTTCTAGGGTTTAGAAACATGTTAGGGTTTCTTCTTCTTCTTGTTATGAACTCCATGAACATGAGTACTTAAATTTTATTATTGGTTATGGAATAATTGGATTTCACAAAGCATGATTCTTTGATTCAATATATTAGTTTTGTCTCATATTTATCGTTTATGATTCTCTGAAAATATAGTTATATGATTTGATTGAGTGTTTTGTCAAGATGCATATTGGTAGAACTTCTAATCACATCTATTGCTAGTTTAGGGTGTTTCATACGTAAAAGTGATATTCCTTGAATACAAGTAGCACAATATGATTATAGTTTGTAGTGATATATTCTTATGATCATATGTGAATCGTAACCTTTGTTAAATTGAATTAGTGCGCTTTCCACGTTCAATTGCTTTGATTGGCCTGATTTCATAGAACTTAATGCATCTAGGGAATTAAACTTGATTAGTGCTTTTACACGTTAGGTTGTTCTTTTAGATAGAACTCATATTCGCATCTTTTAATGTGTTTGTTGATGACAAAAGGAGATTAGAGGGATATTCTTGCGATCAAGATATCCTAGGGCTTTTGATAAAATTTGAGATTAAATATCAATTCTACTTATTGTTTTGAAAGCATGTTAGTGAATGAAGATGAATCCTTAACCAATATCTTTTCTATTTGATTTGTTTGTTTATTTCTTTATTTGCTTTTATTTTATTCTAGTATATAAAAATCAGAAAAATCCCGGTATTTTATATAGGAAACCGAAACAACGAGACAACCTAGTCCTCTCTGTGGGATCGATCCTTTCTTGCCCTTTCTATATTTATATTTTGAGTAGTGAGAAAGTGTAATTTATTTTTGATGCATACGACATCGATCAAATTTTGGCGCCGCTGCCGGGGAGGCAACGGTTGTCACTTGTTTTTGGTTTCTTATTTTTTGTATTTAGTTTTGTTTTAGTTTTTTAGTTTTTTTTTTTTTTAACCTTGGTTTGAGAACTCTTGTTTCAGGTACTTATTATGGACGGAGCATATTGGAACAATGGGTACGGTTTTAAACCTCAACAACATTATGGAAACTATCACCCTTATGGGGAGTACAATCAAAACCAATCCTTTGGTTATGATCAATACTCCACGTACCCTTTTAGTTACTCTCATACATCCCAATCTTCTTATGGTGGGTATGTAAGTGAGCAACCACAAAGAGGGGAGAATAGTTGTGCTTCTCTAAATATTTCCCCGAGTTTGGTAGATGAGATGCAACAATTTATGGTTAGCATGGAGTCAATTCGTAGACAACCAAGCGTGGAACCAATTTCATCGCCCGAATATGAAGTAAGTAATTCTTCCTTGTCAAATGAGCTTTACCAACAAATGGAATCATATTTTCAGGATTTGAATGGATCACTCCAAGAGCTTCAAAAAGATGTTTCCAATTTAATACAAGGCATTGAAGAATACAAAGAGGACATGCAAAATTCTGCGAAAGACCAATCTTTGGGAAGTGGTAGCCAATCTTATGTTGACTATGATAGTGACGATGACTATGAAAATACGTCGCTTGAACCAAATCATGGTGACATACCCGAAGAGTATACAATGGAGTCTCTTTGCAATCAAGGTGAAGTTGAAAAGGAATATGATGACACTAGTGTAGCTTACTCAAGCATTGATATTTCTAATGATCAAGAACCTATTCAAAAGGTAGAGCTTGAGGATGATGCAATGAGTGTTCTAAAGAAATTCCTTATGGACAGAATTGCATCCGCAAAAGAGTATGTGCCTTGCAATGAAGAGGAGTATGTTGAGAATGAAACCATTATGACCAATATTATGGAAGACCCAATTGAACTTGCAAATGATTGTAATGAAGATGTTGATGCCGAGATTTTGGTTAAGGAAGAAACGGACGAAGAATGGTTGCAAGGTTTGATAGAGGACCATGATATACAAGAGGTGAATAATTCACTTGAGTTTTTCAAGGATGAAGAGGATTTCGTGATAAAAGAGATTGTGCGAGGTTTGTCTAACCCTTTGCATATTGATTCTTCTCCTTTACCTCTTATTGGTTTGAATGTATGTGCTTCAAGAACATTTTTGAATGATTTTGTTTCTCGATATCCGCCATTAGAAACATTAGATTCTCATACTATGCAGGTTTGTGAACAAGAAACCGTGGAAGTACCCACCTTTTATATTCTTTATGCACTTCCAAGTGTGGACAAGAATAAGTGTGGGGGAAGCTTTTATCGGTTCATAGCTTCAATTATGTTTTCTTGTACTAATATTTGTGTGAAGCTAGTGTTTCCAAAACAGGTACTATGGATGGATCCCCAAATTTTCAGATTATTGGTGTATGGGGAATGAATCTTTCAAGCCGCTAAGTCGGGCCGTCGACTTAAAAACAAGCGCTTAGTGGGAGGCAACCCACCGGTTTTGTATCTCTTATCTTTATCCTTTTGCTTTTTATTTTATTTTTGTTTATTTTATTTTTTATTGTTTTCATATCATATTTGCATCCCCATGTTTAATTTCATTAAGTCCATAATCTATCTTAGAAGATAATTATGATGAATACCTTTTCGTCAGAAAATTTCAGACTGCGCGTAGTTCAGTCCAGAGCCCATAAATGTCAGAACGTTTATCAAAACACTGTGAAATTTTGACACTGTGTAGAAAACACGTAGGTGAACAACTTTTGTGAAATGAAGTTTTTCCAAATTCCTTACCAATTTTCACAGTTTTTGCGTTTTATCTGCTGTTACGTCAGAATTCAGAACTTTCGGTTTTACACATTGAGGACAATGTGCAGTTTAAGTGTGGGGGAGCATTTATATGTTTGTATAGTTTGTTTTAGTTTGTTTTATGCCTTTATTAAAAAAAAATCAGAAAAATAGAAAAATCAAGAAAAAATGTGCTTTTTGAACTCCGAAATCTAGAAACTTGTGCCTTTAGGATGACACCATTAGTGGATGGAACCATTTTGAATGCAGGAGTTGAGGAACCAATTAACTAAAAGGGACGAACATAGCTCAGAAATCACAAATTAACATGATAGTTGTTACCATATCTCGGAATATCACCATATCACATTCTATTTTTATTTTTCCATATTTATCTATTGTTCTCTAAGTGCTTTGGTGGGTCACTAAACATCGACGTGTTATTTCTGCTAGGATGAAATAGAGTGATTGAGTTTCTAAAAAAGAAAAAAGAAAAAAAAAAGACCAACCAATTAGACCAAACGGAATAAAAGACACTTGGATAAAGCAATATGTGTGTGTTCTCCCTTTCTCCGTCGCCTAAACAAGCGTGGAATGCAGGATCCAAGGGAACTATCGTGTAATCTGCTAACAAGAATCATGCGCTTGGATCTAGTTTGATCCAATCATGTTGTCTAAACAAAAAAGAAAAAAAGAAAAAAAAAGTGAAAAAGAAAAAAGAAAAAAGAAAAAGAAAAAGAAAAAAAAGTATTATATTGGTTGAATAAAGTCACTCCTGGTTCCCTTGTATATGCCAGTGAGTTGATGTAGAATTCAAACCAAGTAGCTCAATCCAATAGGAATAGGTTCATCTTGGCAGTGACCTTCAGACAGATATGGGAAACATCGATCACTTGTGAACATTCGCCAACATCTACATCTATATTCATCTTCTTAATCTTTTCATTGTGATTGTGGTTTGTTAGTTTCCGAGTATTGTGGCTTGTTCGACTATCTAATTAGAGATTTATTTACTAATATATGAATTGAATTTGTGCAAGGTACCTCCTCCTGTAGTCATTTTGGATTCGTTCATTGATTTGTCACAAATAGACGGAGTTGGAAATATAGGTTTTGTAGGTATATCTCTAGTAAACCTTCACGAGACTATAACTCGTCCACTAGGGACACCTAGGGGTTTAAAGGCTTGTTATTTATGCTAAAATTAACCATAGCCTCGACGTCACGGAGTTGTTGTATTTTAGTTTTGTTTGATTTGCTCGAGGACTAGCAAAGTCTAAGTGTCGGGGAATTTGATAGGTGTGATAAACACCTAATTTTATATCTAGTATTTATGCTTTCTTTGCGAGTTTTAGTGTGAATTATGTATCTTATGCTTACTTTTGAGTGTTTTAGGTGCTTTGGAGTCGTTTGGAGAAAAAGAAGGAGAAATTAGCCATTAGGAGCTACAAAGTGCTAAAAGGAGCAAACAAGTAAAGTGTTACTGATGAAGAAGGGCCAAAGACAAATTTTAACTCATTTAAATCAAGGAATTCTTATCACCATCTCGAAGAGAATTCAAACGCGAAAAGAACGCAAAAAGAATGAGGTCATTCCGAGTTCGTATGAAGAAGTTATGAGCAAAATGGTGAAACCAATTTGGATTAGGTTTTCTGTTGGGCCTTATTGGGCCTGCGCGAAAAGAGAAATGAGAGATGCGTTTTGGGCTTGCTATGGACGTGAAAATTAGGGTTTTTGGTGGATTTTGAGGAGGTTAAGTATCCTAATTAGATAAGGATATCATATCTTCTACTACTTTTGTTTTAGGGTTTAGAAACATGTTAGGGTTTCTTCTTCTTCTTGTTATGAACTCCATGAACACGAGTACTTAAATTTTATTATTGGTTATGGAATAATTGGATTTCACAAAGCATGATTCTTTGATTCAATATATTAGTTTTGTCTCATATTTATCGTTTATGATTCTCTGAAAATATAGTTATATGATTTGATTGAGTGTTTTGTCAAGATTCATATTGGTAGAACTTCTAATCACATCTATTGCTAGTTTAGGGTGTTTCATACGTAAAAGTGATATTCCTTGAATACAAGTAGCACAATATGATTATAGTTTGTAGTGATATATTCTTATGATCATATGTGAATCGTAACCTTTGTTAAATTGAATTAGTGCGCTTTCCACGTTCAATTGCTTTGATTGGCCTGATTTCATAGAACTTAATGCATCTAGGGAATTAAACTTGATTAGTGCCTTTACACGTTAGGTTGTTCTTTTAGATAGAAATCATATTCGCATCTTTTAATGTGTTTGTTGATGACAAAAGGAGATTAGCGGGATATTCTTGCGATCAAGATATCCTAGGGATTTTGATAAAAGTTGAGATTAAATATCAATTCTACTTATTGTTTTGAAAGCATGTTAGTGAATGAAGATGAATCCTTAACCAATATCTTTTCTATTTGATTTGTTTGTTTATTTCTTTATTTGCTTTTATTTTATTCTAGTATATAAAAATCAGAAAACTCCCGGTATTTTATATAGGAAACCGAAACAACGAGACAACCTAGTCCTCTCTGTGGGATCGATTCTTTCTTTCCCTTGTTATATTTATATTTTGAGAAGTGAGAAAGTGTAATTTATTTTTGACGGATACGACAGCGATCACATGTTGGCATGCCGATCGATATGTTGTCGTGGTAGAGTGCGTTTGGCTTGTTAGTTTTAGCATGGTAGCGCGACATGGTGCGTTTGGCCTTTAATGTATGGTGGAAAGTTTAAAGCAACTTGATTGGCCACAAAAGGGGGCCGGCCAAACATAAGGCACGACCAAACTTCTGGTGAGAGTGTGGCGGTTTAAGGGTGACCTGATAGGTCAATTAGAAGTGGGGCCGGAAATCATCATGGGGCCGGCCTCATTCAGAATACGCATGGCGCATTTAGGACGACCTGATTGGTCAATGGGAAATAGGTCCGGTTTAGGATGGGGAGTCGCCAGTGGCGCTAGCTGTCCTAAGGCATGGCCACTCCTCTCTTTGCTGCTGTGGCTTCCTGTTTTTCTTATTCTGAGTGAGGTTGCACCTGCCAATCCATGGAGGATTAATTGCCTAGTTTGTTTAGGCTTAATTTTGATAAGTAAGGTCTGGTATATTGCGCAAGGCGCGAAACCATAACTTCTGCAAGTTAGTCAGGACGATTGATTGAATTCTATGTGTTGACACAGATCTCTTTTAAGTTTATTTCCAGAGAGCAACATGCTTTTCTGATTGAATACCTTATGCAAAGATCTTATCTTTGTTATTTGGAGATTCGTGATACTCTGCTGTGAGTGAACACAAATCGTCATGCCATATCAACATTAAGAGTTCAGTCGGAGAACATAGCATAGAAGGCATTCAGAAGAACTTATATTAAGTGAATATACGCGAGGCGCCGAAATTTACAAAACATCTGGGATGGTTGCTACATTCGCCAGTATGGATAAATTTCATGTAAGTATGTTGAGCGGCTCAATAAATTTGCAAGTGGAGAGGTTAGCACACGTGTCTCTGTTTCCTTGCAGAGTGACGTCACATCAGATGCAAGGTTTTACGATTTTAATCCTAAGCTAAAAACCACCATCAACACATGTCTTTTTTTTTTGAAGCATGAAATTTATTAGATTAGACTGAAATTACACAGGGGTATGTCATACTCATAGAGTCTGCTATTACAATAGAACTGATAGATTGCGGAATCGTATGTTCCCAAACTGTTGTTGTGAGTCTCCCTATGGAGCAATCATCCGCTGCTCTATTTGCTAAACCGTCTGACGCTTGATTTGCTTCTCTGTAGATGTGTATAACGGTATATTACTGGATTTGGGTGAGCCTTTGTTTGTCTAACGACTACATTGTAAATTTGGTTGGTTATATTTTTAATCCCGATATCATATCATTGCAGTGTAATTACTATAAAATTAAATCAGTTGTATTAACCATATTAATAAAACTAATTATAGTAGTAATTAATCAAAGTGAAATAAAATTAGGATATAACTAATTCCCTTAGAATCCCTTAGAAAATAGATTTTGCAATTTATTCATATTATCTGATTTTGTGTCCTAGATATCAATGTGCCATAATTAGACCTATCAACTGTACTTATCAAACCAGATTTTGGTTTATATTGTATCTGTTACTGCTAAGGATTTTCAAATATCCGATAGTTTTCGATGAATATTCAAAAATAGTTTTCGTTAACAATTTCGGATATTCGGTAATATCCGACAATATTTTATTAAAAATAAAAATAAAAAATTGAAATTCTTTTTAGTCTTTTTTCCATAATTCATTAATTACAAAAAAAAATAATCAAAGAAACCCTAAGAGCATCTCCAACAAAGGGCTATAATTTTATTTTTATATGACATGTAGGATTTTAGACCCCCATTTTAACTGAAACCATATCCAATAGTAGGTCCTATAAATCAGGAGGGGTGCCATACTAAATAAGAAGGTCTTGAAGAAAGTGTTAACTACACCTTCGGATGCACCTCCACTTCATGTTTTCTCTTTTAATAATTAATTCTAAGGAATAAAAATTTCTAACTGTTGGAGATAGTTTTTTATGAAGAAGGTCCTAAATTTTCTCTCTGATAGACCCCATAAATTAAAGTACTAATTAATAAATGCACGTAGGATTTTTTGCACCTTATGTTGGAGATGCTCAGAGGAAATTTAACTAAATAAAACCAAATACCTTGATTAAATGCAAAAATTTCACTTTAAAAATTATTAAATTAAATTAGATTTACACAAAACTCAAATCTTCTCCGCCAGAATTGAAATATTCTCTACTTTTCTCACAACCAACAAAACTAGTTGCATTTTTGTTCTTCCATAATATTTTTATTTCTACGTCTTCATATACTACCAAGTTAACAACTAAATATATTATTAAAAAATAAAAATAAAATTGCATATGCATTTTTTTATGGATATTATCCTATAGGATAATGCCTTTTCCGTATTTGTTTCATTAAAGTAAGAATACCCGATAAGGTATCTGTATTCGATATTTGTTATCCGAAATTTCATATAATATCCTAAAGATTCGAACGGACTCGGAAGAATATTGAATATTCGGTTATCCATTGACATCCCTAGGCAGAAAATGTTTTTGTTAGTATTATAAAATTTCAATAAAATAAAATAAAATGATGGAATTTTGGTTAGTGTTGTATTTATAAATGGCATACTGGGAAAAAAAGATTAACATTTATCCCTTCTTTACTAATTTCTTAATTAGGATATCAATATTTTTTAACTCTATAACAGAAATTTTAAATATCTTTAAAAGACACTTTTATAAAAAGTGGGTGTAATAGTGGTTTTGTCGTTGTCATTCAACTCTGATCGGATGGAATGAGCTTTTACTTCCGCCTGATAAGTGAACTTGAACCTTTGAAGCCTCTCACTTTTGCAGAAACAAAAGCTCATGCCATCAGATTAGAGTTGAATGATGACGAAAAAACCACTGTTACATCTACTTTAAAATAATGTCTTTTAAAGATTCAATTTTTCTTTTGTTGTTTATTAGAAAGTAGTGAATACAGGCAGCTGAAGTGCATATCGGCAGCTGATATCCTCTTTAAGAAATCAGGAAACTGGAGTAATCGAAAATCTTGTTTCACAGTATGCCATTTATATCAATCATACTAATATAATTAATTATAGTTATTATTAAATTAAATTAAGATATAACTAATGCATTTAGGAATAAATTTTGAATTTCGTTTATTTATTTGATTATGGATAGATTAGATAAACACTACTAAAAAAATTGTTCCAGATTTTTTTTAATACGCTTTCGTTAATTTAGAAAATTTTAATCAAAAAATAAAACAAAATGAGAGAATTTCGGTTAGTAGGATACATATAAGTAGCTATTTGGTAGCAAGATTTTTCATTACCCCTCACTTTCCTGATTTCTTGAGGATGATATTAGTTACCGATATTCACACTTCAAAATTTTTAAGAAATCATCATATAAATAAGGCTCTTCCATCCAATCTGTCGGGCATGTATATGATCAGGTAATGAACACTATAACCATTAATGTCAACTAGCCTATGAAGTAAAACAACACTAAAATAAGTTAGTTTTTTTTATATAAAAATCCGTCTAAAATAAGTTATGTGCGATATGTTGAAAGGTTTTCATGTGAGAAATTTTTCGGTAGTTTTTTTTCTTTTAATAATTATTTTCTGTTCAGTTGCTTCTATTTGAGCTTTCTTTGAAACTTTTACATGCTTCTTTGGTTGAGCAAGATGTTTTGAGCATCGACCAGTTGAAGCTAATCCTTCGAGAATTATATCAATTGTTTGCCTTTTTTTTGTTGCAATGTTGGTTTCTCATCCTCATTGTTGTTTGTCACAACATCTTTATCCCTATATTTAAATTTGTTTGAATCACCTTGTTCAGCATCCTCTTCATTAGACTCCCTAAATATATGTACATGTACAGCTAAAATTGTATATCAATATGTAGTATACTAAGAGATAATGAGTCAATGGACTGAAATGGGGATCAGTACAAACTATAAGCAAGAAAAAAGGGTTAGTGAGTTACTCTAGTTTTCTTCAGATTCTCGGAATTTCTTTCACTCACGTCATTAGACTCCCTAAATATATGTACATGCACAACTAAAATTATATATCAGTATGTAGTATATTAAGAGATAATGAGTCATTGGACTGAAATGAGGATCATTAGACTCCCTAAATATATGTACATGTACAACTAAATTTATATATCAATATGTAGTACACTAAGAGATAATGAGTCAATGGACTAAAATGGGAATCAATACAAACTATAAGCAAGAAAAAGGGGTTAGTGAGTTACTCTAGTTTTCTTAAGATTCTCGGAATTTCTTTCACTCGCATCGTTAGACTCCATAAATATATATACATGTACAACTAAAATTATATATCATTATGTCGTAAACTAAGAGATAATGAGTCAATGGATGTAAATTGGGATCAATACAAACTATATTTGGGTACCATTAGACTCCCTAAATATATGTTCATGTACAACTAAAATTATATATAAATATGTAGTATACTAAGAGATAATGAGTCAATGGACTGAAATGGGGATCAATACAAACTATAAGCAATAAAAAGGGGTTAGTGATTTCACCTTGAATCTTCTTTTATTAGTATCAATGAGCACAAACACAAGGATATCACCATCATGCAACTAATAATCATTTTGTTTGAGCTCATTAATACTAATCAAACAAGGGTAAAGGTAAAATCACTAACCTCTTTTTTTTTGCTTATAGTTTACATTGATCCCCATCTCAGTCTATTGGCTCATACTCAGAGTCTCTTAAGATGCTATATATTGATATATAAATTTTATTTGTACAGATCGTATATTTAAGGGGTCTAATGATACTGGTGAAGTAAATTCCGAGAATATGAATAAAGATGGAGTAACATAATCCGATAAAGAGTATGCTGAACAAGGTAATTCAAATTTTTTTTGAAGATTGCATACAAATGTTGTGACAAACAACAATAAGAATGGGAATCCAACAGACCCTGCCAAAAAAAAACCAATGGATTTACGTCGCGAAGGTTTCAATTGGATCCATGCTCAAAACAACTAGCTTGCTTAACCAAAGAAACATGTAGAAGTTTCAAAGATAGCTCAAACAGAAAAAACTGACCAAATAAAATTATTAAAAGAAGGAAATCTGATCGAAAAGTTTCTCAAAAGAAATCCTTTTAACATATCACATGTTACTTATTTTAGGCGATTTTCAAAAACTTTTTAACTTCTTATAGTGTTGTTTTACTTCATTGGAGAGTCGACATTATCTGATAAATTCTTAGTAAGATTGTAAAACTATGCACGCCATTTATAATTATTTTTCATAGTAATTGGAACTATTTTGGATGGAGAATATATGGAATAACAATTGTTTTGCATTGCTGGTGATGATGACTCTTGCGATTGGGATGAATTTTTATGGCTGAAGGTCAATCTACTCACTGTACAATTAGTTTTTAGAAGATGTATTTTTTTATTGCTCTTATTAAATCTTAAATATGTATCGGTGAAGTTTGCTTCCTAAATGCGTGATTAGTTATAATGCAACACCAGTTTCGATATTATGGTAATATTACATGGCGGTAATGTTAGGAAAATCCACCTTCTCTAATACCAGAAACAAGTTTATGGAGCACAATGGCATTTTTAGCACTGAATTACCAGAATGGTATTGGTATGGGAGAAGATACTATGATGGGTCTTGCATTGTTGTCGATTGTTGTGAGCCCTACATCTCCTCCGGAATAACCACATATTCCACACAAGTTACATTAATCATAGACAAAAGACATAAGCATTTTACTTTCAATCCATGTTGTTAGGATTTTTTAGATGAAACTGGTGTTATTTAGCTTTTCTTCGACATATCTCGATGGACCAACATTGTTAAATATTATTCGAGTGTGATTCAGTATCACCTCCATTACCTCTAATTCAACCATTACGTATAAACCAACGTTGTCGTGTAAGCAGTTCAATGACAAGTTATAAAATAATATGATATGAATGACCTAGTGCACTGTATTTTGAATTTTATGAGAGAAAATTAATCTTTAAAAGTAGATTATAAAGACATAAAACATCTTTATATAGCCTTTTGAGTTTAATTTTCTAGTTTAATGCAATCACTCCATAAATATTTAATATAGAGAATAAATCATGATCGCGTAGAGTCCCTAAAGCAGTATTGGTAAGCATGTCTAATCTCTATGATTGATAGACTGATTTCTAAAGTGATTATTATTTTCGTGTGTGGTAAGGTCTTTAGAGAACTGTTTTAGTTGTATTTGGTCTGAAATCATTTTCTCTTTGGATACAACTAATTTTCTCTTGTTTTGCCATTAGAAAACATGTTAGTACTTAAAAGGAGGCTATTTGATAGTACAATATCTCTTTTCCAGATGAGATTTTTACTTTTGGAAATTGCTCAGGATCTTAGAGCTGACATGTCAATACTAAAAAGAATAAGAAGCTTTGTATGCTAACAAACTAAAAAACCTTATATAGTGCTGGCTAAAAGTTTGAATTGAAATCCACTTATATTAGATTGTTGGATTAACAACTTTTCTTAGAAATCATGTAGTCATAATCCATATTACTTCTTTGTATTTCGTTAACAAAATTATGATAACTATTGTATCTTCGAAACATATATCTTTCTTCTTTACCAGGGTCTTCCTAACGACGAAGTTGTTCAACTATAACACCCCGTGTTTTAAGCATGGAATATGCGCAAACATGTGCCATGGCCTGAGATGAAACTTAACCCAAAGCTTCTGTTGTGTTGTAAGAGGTATATTTTCCTAAGACCAATATCGCGCAAAAGTGACGCATTATGTTTGGCATATTGGCTAAGGGCCAATATCATGTTGCTAGCTATATTGGCCAAAGGTTAATCTCATATAAAATGATGCATTAGGCCAATTGGGTAGATGGCCTTGAGCATTGTAGCACTACCTTAGCGCATTATGCAGTCTATTGGCCTATAGTCAATGTTGCACAATAATTGTGAAATATGCCAGAGCGAGGTGTCTGAGAGGATATTGCGCAATATTGCAGTTGGCCTATGGGCCAGAACGAAAACTCAGCAATTATTTCCGATTTTTCAGAAGTACATGACAATGGCCATAAATAGTGAAGAAAGCACCTCAAAAATGGTATTTGGTGAATGTATAAGTGGTCCCCCAGGTTTAAGTTGTAGAAATATCCTGAAGACATATATAGGGAGGGGTAGTTGTTGAACATCATAAATGATGTTTACGCCTCATTTATAGCTATGTAGCCTTGCCAATTGATCATATTAAGCAGGGGAATTATTATGCCATGCCGCGGACTCAGTAATGCATAACCTTTGTTCATTTTGACGGAACGGCCTACATGGACTAGGCCATTATCATTATTGCTTGGTCACGACCTTGTAAACGAGTTGGCTTAAGTTGTTGTCCATTCGAGGATGAACTATGGGTTGTCTTTGATCCCTTTAAAGTAGATAAGGGTACGTAGGCATCCGCAATGAGTTGCATCATTGCCGGTCCAGCACTTTGTCTCTCATATCATCTAATTGGGAGATGAATATTGCGGCATATTGGCCTCTCATATCATCTGGCTTGGTATTCCGATGCAAGAGATTATTGTGGCCACACTTGATGAGGCTAGTTGCATGCCATTAACTTGATGATCATACTTCCTATCAAGCTACATGGAGTTGGCATATGCACCAATTGTGAATTGGGCATGGCCAAGAAAGTAAGCAACATCAATATGTAAGTTAGCGGAGCTTGCATAAGCCTAAGGAAAGTACGACATGAGCCTGATTGATGCACCCTTGGAACAAGAGAGATAAGTGCATGCTTTCAGAAATTCCTAAGCTAAGTAAATAGGTGAAGATATGCCACAATGGCCTATGTGCAACCCAAGGCATGTTCTATGCCTAAGGAAGGACTCGAAAGTCAGAGATGCATTAAATAATGCATCGTTATTATGGCTTAAAACCCTTCGCAAAACAAGGGAAAGTTTTGGAACGGTGAGGAAGCTAAGTTAGCTGCATCATGCTCCACGAGCATGCTTATAAGGGCAAATGAACGTGCATTTTCCAAGTTTTAAGGCCCGGTATGTAGCATCATCATGGCGCATCGAGAAAGTTTTGGCCTCACGCTCATGCGTGAAGGTAAAAATTTTCGATCCGCCACATCAAAACATAGACTCATACAAGCATATGTCAATGCTAATGGTTTTGAATTCAGTAAAACTATTGGTCTATCGTTCGTTTTCCTGGTAAACTAACACCAGATCCATACTTATGTCTCATATTTCTACTGTCGGGAGAGTGATTATGGAGAGAATGACTTCCATGACAAATAACCTTTTGTATGTTTTTTTTGAAAGAGTTGGTGTAGATAGGTATGTTAAAGTTGTGTTCATTAGATTTTTGGTAACATATTTTTCTTAAAAAATTTGAATATTTTGTTTTGGGTCAATTTATGCGTATGAAATGCTTTGTACTGACTCAATTTATGTGTATCAAATGCTTGGTTTATGAAAATTATTTGCGTGATTGTACTTGTCTCTCACATTTATATTTTCGCAGGTTAGCCTTTTGCATTTGTTTGTCCCATCTCGCCGCTGGATTTCCTTAAAAGTTTTCAAATTATTAAAATCTCGTGTGGTACATTTTATTTTTCTTTCACTTTAGTTTACTATACACATTTGCATATACTGACGACTGAGTGTACGGAATTCTTACGAGTTCACGTGCATTCCATCATAGCATATTCACATTATTAACAGGAAAAATGGAAGCATTATTGTGATCATCAATAGATATGTTAGAAGTGGAAGGAATGGAGGAAGTAACCTGATTGGTGGAGTCAGAACCACCATGGGGATGATAATTAATTGTACCACCATTAAGATTGGTTCCTTGGGCAGCATTCAGATCCAGATTAACAGCCTTATGAGAAGAATTTACAGACGCCATTGTTAGCTGAAAGAGTATCAGTAGACACATTGAAACTACCATAAAGATCAACTAGGGAATGGATATTGAGGGTGTCATTGGATATGTTAAGAGTAAAAATATCTCCCAATTTAGTGATAGGTGGACAAAGATAGGTATAATCTGGTTCAGAACGATCATCATTTTTAGGGATGACCATAATACTGTCCAAAGTAGAAGAACTGGATCTAGTATATGTCTACGAAGATTAACTCTAGGATTTATATTACTTTTAAGATTTGAAAGAACATCATGTTCAGTAGCAAGAGATACCACTTCATCTCTAGAAATGTTAGTCTTTTGAGTATGAGTCACATTCAAATCAGTTGATTGCTCTATCTGATTGGAGATTGGCTTTAGAATCACCGAGAGACCGTTGACCACTGGAACAAGATGTTGAGTTTGAACAAGACCCACATCAATAATTTTTAGTGTAGTTGAACTGTTGCCAAATTGATGTAGTACATATTCCTAAACAATCTGTTTCTCAAACTCTTACTTGTCTTTCAAGTCTTTGCTTTCCTAGTTTAGTTAGCTTTCCTAGTTTAATTAGTTCTCTTTTACAGTCAGGTCACGCAAGCCTATATAAGGGGTATGTCTTTTTTTTTTAAATATCATCTTATTATTATCAATTAAACACTTATTATCTTCTTGTTTTAAGATCATCTTTTACAGTCAGGTCACGAATTCGTATCTCCAGAAACTTGTTCCTTTCAACCTTATCAGTCTACATTAGTTGGTATCAGAGCCAAAGATTTTAGATTCTTATCTAAATTCTGATCCTTAAACAACTTTCGCAAAACTCAAAACCCTAAATTTTCATCAACTTTTAGTTTTCTTCTTCAGAAGGTTTCAATGGAAGAAAAATCGTTTACAAAAGATGATTTTTTGGAACTCTTGAAACCACTTTCAACCGCCATCACTGAGCTTAAAACTTCCATTACTTCTTTAGAAACTAAGCTTGAAACCAAGATTGATACAACTACAAGTTTTCTAGAGAAAAGGGATGGATTACATGAAAAGTTCATAATCAAATTATGGAAACACACTGGTTTTGATGACAAAAAGATGCCTGGATTAGTCAATGATAAAGATGAAGGAGAAAATAAAACGAAAGAAAAAGAATATGATGAAACTAAGAAAGTTAAGAAAAGTTACTTTGTTCAGAATATTTTTATCCCTGAGGAAGTTTCACAACTTCTTACGTTCAAAAAATAATTTGAGAGCTTTCTTAGCAATCCTGATAAGAAACCGGCAACTGTGAATCTCAACAGTGATGAAGACGAGGACAAGATTGAAGCTGACCAAGAAAAAAGGTTGGAAGATGAAAGAAGATTAAAATCTGGTATGGATCCTTGTGGAACTTTACCAGAATATAAATTGAAAGATAATATACCCAACTTTCATGTTGGTTTACAAATAGAAGATTTGTTGGATTGGTTTTATAAAGTAAAGTCGTTTTTCAACTTCATGGAAGTACCTGATTCTTTTAAAGCGAAACTGGTTGTATATAAACTAAAAGGTGGAGCTGCAGCTTGGTGGGAAAAACTCTGTGATGATCAAAGTAAGTACCTAAAGCCTCTTATACGTACTTAGAAAATAATAAGAAAATTATTAAGAGATAAGTTTTTACCTAGAGATTATATACAGCAAGTATTTGTCAAACTTCAAAATTGTAGACAATGAGCTAGATTGGTTGAAGAGTATGTAGCTGAATTTTACAGTTTAGTTACACGTAAACAATTGAATAAAACTGAAGAACAATTAGTTGCACATTTTATAGAGGGTTTAGATAGTATTATACAACAAGGTATGACTCAATATGTATATACAATAGTTGAATACATCCAACAAGCTATTAAGATTGAGAGGCATGTACTCAATACTTCTATCCAAGCACTAACATGAAAAAACTGTGTTCAAAGCTATAACAGAACTTCTAGACCATATAATTCTTATCCTAGTAACCAAGAAGGTTATTCTCATGCTCCTGAAAGAAATTATAGCAGACATATTCAACAAGCACAAGCAACAAACTTTTCATACAACCAAACACCACTTTCTACGAAAAACTCACCTTTGCTTGATATTCTACATGCTAAGTCACCTCGGACTTCAAACCAAAGGAATACTACTCCAAATACTAGAAGTAACAAATATCATCAACAATTTCCTCCATTACCAAAACCTCCTAATCCTTATTACAAGTTTAGAGGAGACAAGTGTAATAAATGCAATCAAACTGGTCATATTTCTAGTGACTGTCGTAAGTTTCATGCTTATATTAATGAAACTCAATATGAAACACAAGAGGAAGACATATTAGAATATGAAGAGCATAATTAGTTGCATGTGCATGAGTCTTATGATGCATATTTTCTAGGAGTTATACGTCCAATATTGATCACAGAACCAAGTCTCAGTGTATTGTTGAAGAAAAACTTTGTAGTATGATCATTGACAGTGGGAATACTGAAAATTATGTAGCTACAGGGTTAGTTGAGAAGTTAGGATTACTTGTAAATCTTCATCCAAATTCATACTCGGTGGGATGGATAAACATTTCTTCTACTCAAAAGATATCTCATCAGTGTTTGGTCAATTTTTTATTCCCTGGATATGAGGATTATGCTCTTTGTGATGTAATTAATATAAATGCAGCAAGTCTACTTTTGGGAAGACCATGGTAGTATGACATTTGTTCTGTTCATAACTGCTATAAAAATACATACTCATTCTCTGAGTTCTCATGAAGCTACTAAACCTATGGTGGAGATTCCTGACAAGGTACAAGATTTATTATCTTCTTTTAGTGAGTCATTTCCTGCTAAATTACCTAATATTTTACCTCTATTAAGGGATTTACAGCATCAAATAGACTTTATACCTGGAACTTCTCTTCCTAATCAGGCTCACTATATATTAAGTCCAAAAGAGCATGAAATATTACAAGGACAAGTTGATGACCTTTTACAAAAAGGAATGATTAGACTAAGTAAAATTCCTTGTGCTAGCATAGCTAGCCTTTTTAGTAGACAAGAAAGATAGTGGACATCATATATGTATAGAGTAACAATACCATTTAGATTTCCCATACCTCGGCTAGATGACATGATTGATATGCTTTCTGGTGCTAAAGTGTTTACTAAACTTGATCTATGAAGTAGATATCATCAAATACGTATATGTATAGGAGATTAATAGAAGACTTCATTTAAAACTCGTGAAGGTTTATATGAGTAACTTGTAATGTCGTTTGGTTTATTTAATGCTCCTAATACGTTTATGCGTCTCATGAACCAAGTTTTACAACCTTTTTTGGGAAAATTTGTCATCGTATACTTTGATGATATCTTAATCTACAGCCGCAATGAGGAAGAACATCTTGAACATTTATTTCAAGTGTTTAAATCCTTACAAGAGAATGTCCTATATGTGAATTTAAAGAAGTGCACATTCCTTACCAACAAAGTTACATTTATAGGATATGTAGTTTCAAGTACTGGTATTTCTGTGGATGATTCGAAGATTAAGGCAATTGTTGATTGGCCTACTCCTCCTTGTATTCGTGAAGTACGCAGTTTCATGGATTAGCTTCTTTCTATAGGAGATTTGTGAAGAATTTCAGTACCATTGCTGCTGGTCTTACAGATTACTTGAAATATGACAGTTTCGAATGGACGGAAGAAGCAGATAAGAACTTTAATCATCTCAAAGAAAATTTGTGTAGTGCACCTGTTATTATTATGACAAATTTTGAAAAACCATTTGAAATTCATTGTGATGCTTCTATTGTTGGTATAGGTGTTGTGTTGTCTCAAGAAATCCAGTTGCCTATTATAGTGAGAAGAATTCAGATACCAGAAAGAAATTGTCTACATATGAATGGAGTTGATAGCCCTTGTTCAAGCAATGAAATAATGACATCCTTATCTTATTCATAGTGATTTCATAGTGAATACTGATAATCAAGCTCTTAGGTTTTTCAAAACTTCAGCAAAAGTTATCTACAATCAATCAGTATACATTTTATATTATATATAAGAGTGGTAAACTCAATCAAGTTGCTGACAATTTAAGTAGACGAGCTAATCATCTCGTTACTCTTAAACATGAAAGCTTAGCTTTTGATTTCTTGAAGGATATATATAGTGTAGATAAAGATTTTCAGTCACTCTGGGAAAAGTGTGGATCTTCTACATACAATATAGATGAGTACCTCATTCAAGATGGTTTTCTTTTCAAACAGAATAGATTATGTATACCACAGTGTTCTTTACGACTTCACTTGATCTTCCAACGGATTGGAACATTTCTAATATTTTCAACGTTCAAGAAATTTTCACGTTTTATAAAGAGAATGAGGTTATTTTTACTTCTTAACTCGAGGACGAGTTTCATTCAAGAAGGGGGATTAATGTAGTACATCTTCCTAAACAATCTGTTTCTCAAACTCTTACTTGTATTTTAAGTCTTTGCTTTCCTAGTATAGTTAGCTTTCCTAGCTAGTTTAATTAGTTCTCTTCTACAGTCAGGTCATGTAAGCCTATACAAGGGCTATGTCTTTTTGTTTTCATCTTATTATTATCAATTAAACACTTATTATCTTGATTATTCAATCAGACTTATGAAACTTAATCTCCCTTCGTATCTCCAGCAACCCCCCCCCCCCCTGAAAAATATATATATATCTCAATAATCATAAAAACAACCTTAATTTTCTCCTATATTTAGTACTTATCCCACCAAATATTAGTATTTAGTCCCCCAATTTTCTATGAATTTTCCCCTCCATACTGTTTTCCGGCTCCGCCACTGATTTTTGGTGACCGACCATATGGCTTAGAGTTGATCAAGTACATATCTGATATACTCCATCTAACAATGGTGCCTCTTAACAGGTGCTGCATTTTCTGGATCTGCACAAAATCAAAGATTTTAATTAGTACCCAAATAAACTTATATGAATTAGGAATGGCAATACTGAGCAGAGTTAAGGAAAATGAACCGTCTAGTTTTAGGCTTTCAACATAGGTTTTCAAATATTAATGATGGTTCCAGAGAAGGTGTGCATGGCTTTGAATAGACACGAATTGCCAAGGGACGAGACATTTCACCGAACGCCATAAATGGCTATTAATGGTATTAATTAGAGCTTATAAAAGGAGTTTAGAAAAAGACTATCAATACAACACATTTTTAAACCAAAAACAGAAAGGATCATTATCAGAGAAAAGAGATTAGGCAATGGAAAACACACATAACAATGTTCCTGAACCAGCACCACCATCTGCTTCCTTTGATCTTGCGTAGGGAATAAATTTAACTCTAAATACTCGAGAATTAAAGAAATTAATGAATAGATTGAACTAAACATCGAGAGAACAACGCTATGGAGTTTGTTGCATGGAGAGAAAAAAGGCTTGCCATAATGGAAAAGAAGAGAGATGAGAGGTCAGAAAGACGAAAAGCATAAAAGAAGAGACGTAGCGCAACTGAAAGTGATTAGAGGAAGTCGATGACGTATATGAGTATTTTGAGGAGATAATAAGTTCTGCAAGCGAAGATTCATAGGAAGCAGGGGAGAGAGAAAAAGAAGGAAAAAAAGTTGGATAGAAAAAAAGATGTAAGACAGGTATGAGTCTGAAAAAGCAAATGATGAAGAGGATTGGGAGAGCTACGATGAGGATGATTATTAGTAATCTCTTGTGGGGCATTAGCAACCACCAACGTATTAGGCTTTGAAAAAAGCTTTAAAATGATTAACAAGTTCTTTTTTTAACAGGTTTTGCTTTCTCTTGGTTTTTTTAACGCTACTATGGTATCTTCTAATTTTCCTGCTATATATGAATTAAATCGGACGGGTGTTGATGTTTTTGGAGCCAGATTTTGTTGTTGATAATGAGTGGTATCTGGAGAATCAGGGACAGTACGGAAGCGTAAGCAAGACAAGCCCCACTTCGGGGCAACAAGGGGTAGGGGACAACCAAATATATGTCTTATAATGGGGGGTTTCGTCCAATAAATAACTGCTGAGGACCTATATATAATTTATTTAAAATACAAGGATAAAAGTTTAATCATGTTAATTATGATTTAAATACATGCTATATTTTGTTTGAATAACTCTCGTTCCCTTTCAACAAGTTTAAAGAGGCTAAACTAAAAGTATGTCTGATTTTTGTATTCGTCGATTTTTCTTACCTGTCACTGTTTAATTATTATTTTATTTTATGAAATATGAATTTTTGATTGATGTTAATTATATATAATTGGTTGACTTTAGCAAATTGAAGATTTGATTTACCTGTAATTGAATAGATTTTTTTTTTAAACTGAAACGTCGAATTGATTATTGAGAGATGATTACACAGTTTTTGTCTTCCTGTAACTGCACAATAGTGTTACTAGGAGGATCTAACAACCAAACACCACAAAGTTTATCGACTCTAGCTGATTTAGACATGATATTTGCAACTTTATTTTCCTCTTTTGTCACATAAGTGCGTTGCCAAGAGTTAAACATACGAAATAGAGACGTTTAGAAAATTATGCATACAATTTTATTTCTTGTCCAAAAACTATATAATTTACCCCATTTTTTTGTCACTTCATATGTTGTTTCAGGGGCAAAAAAATTATTATTCCCTTCGGGGAAAAAATTCCTCTGGAACGGCCCTGGGAGAATGCTGGTTTGTTTCTTGAACTTTGGTATGATGGCGTTTATAATTTGCAGTACTAGTGTGAGTTTTTATCTTTGGGTCTGATGTGGTTAGAATGGAGAACAAAGTAGGTTTTAGTGTCAAGGGTGTGATATTTATTTTTTTTGGTTTTATCAAAATGTTCAAGTAGGAGACAAGGATACTTGTAGGTGTTAATCTCGGTTGTAAAGAACTGGATTACTTCTATATTTTACATTTCTTGCTTGTTGAAGTAACTGTAATCAAGTAATGATTGTGTACAAATTTATGCAGAACTGATGAAGTACCCGTGAATGAATTTCTCAAGTTTGCTTGAAATAAAATTGAAGAATTGATTAACAGATGAAAACATTGAGATTTGCTGTCCATGTTTGTCGAGTGAAATCTCCTCTCGCAAATAATCAGAAGAGCTTTTCTCGAGTTTAAATTTCCTACAAGCTATTGACCAACTCTAAACTTTGGTATTCCTTGAGATACACAAGATTTCGTTCTTTTACCGTCTAAAACAAACATACGATGGCATAAAAAAAGCTGAAACAGTGAATAGAAAGAGCACAAATCAAGATGGTGCTTACTGCTTAGTGTAGTATAGATTAGAATAGTAAGAGCACAAGATTTCGTTCTTTTACCGTCTAAAACAAACATACAATGGCATAAAAAAAGCTGAAACAGTGAATAGAAAGAGCACAAATCAAGATGGTGCTTACTGCTTAGTGTAGTATAGATTAGAATAGGAATTCAGATCAACATCTATACTTAGGATCACTCTCCTTTCCACATATCTGCATATTCGTCAGGCTGTAATGGGTTATCTTGTTCATGAGCCTTTCTCCTTGTCTTGGCCTTGACCTTGTGTGCGTACTTCCCAGCTTTCTTCCTCTTGTCTGCTGCTCTAAGCTGAAAGCACCACGAATTTACAGAAAACAAATATATTATTTCAGGGGAATCGAAATATTATTTAACATCAAAGGATCAGCAAGATCATATTTTGTCAAAAATCTGTCAATGGAATTCAGCAAAAAAGAGAAACTCAGACATTTGATCCAGATAATCAAGAAAGTCTCATGCAACAAACAAACAAACATGTAGGAATGGATTCTATGGACAAGAGGAAAAAACCATTTGCAGTAGCCTATTACAGAAGAGTAAATGTGTGATGATCTTCTAACCTCATTTGGAGATACATAAAATGGGTTATCATATAATGTCGGGCCACCAAAGCTGCCGGCAAATATCTTGATTGGATTTAAGCAGAACCTTGGACCAACCTGTCCATAATAAAAAAGAAGAATTAGGTAAAAAAAATTTTTTTGATGTTTCTTAAGGTCTTTCAAGTCAAAGAATGATTGTCACAAACCTCCACTAGGGTCATCTTGTCCAGACCGCCACGGTCCACTTTATCTGTTTCATTGTGGGGAACAGAAATCTGCAAGGAAGACCAATTTCATACTGAAGATAATTAGGAGTTAAGTTTCTGGCTCAGAAACCCTCAAAAAACTAAGAATGAGAAGGCAGAAGATACACGAGCTATCACAGGGAGCAAAAAGTAAATTTGTAAACAACAAAACATAAAATAACTAAACTAGGACTGTGTAAACCTAAACTAGGATTTCTGTAGTTAAAATAAATAAATAGAGCAGTGGTCAGTGGATGCTCCACCAATGCTGGTCCAAAACATAGCTAAAATATTTCTTTGAGGAATACGACGGGCAGTATCAGTAAATACTTATGTAAGCCACTATGAATCACCTCACAGTAATCAGATAAAAGAAGCAGCTGCTATTGCATAAATGAAAGAGCAAATTCAGTTGTGTCATGTATTATATACTACAGATGCCCTGGATAATCTTTGTATCTTACTATGTATCCCGAAGAGAAAACAACTCAATCTGAAGCCACTAATAACATCTAATCAAACATTTCTATGTTGTATGGAGATTGCAACGTTATACTGTCTGGATTGAACCCCCAAAGATCATGAAGACGAAGAACAAGCATCTGAATTTCAACATGAAACAAATAATAATATTCTATCCAAGTGAAATAAAATTAGGCATTCATTATTTACTTCTTGACTATACTATGGTTCTCGGTGAGAACGACAAGCACCTGACTTGCAATTCCCGTGTCCGTAGACAGATGTACCCATAAGGCAGACACAAATGCAGCTACAATGAGGCAATATTTGGCAAGCAAGTATAACCCCAGTAAAGCAGTGTGACATTATGTATCTCAAGCAAGAATGCCAACTGAAACCGGCCAACGATTATAGGCAGACTAAAAGTTATTCCACGTTTAGCAAATCAGGGAACCTAATTTGGGGAATACCTATATACAAGACAGAATTACAAACTAAGAGTTTAAGACCAGATGCACGGTTGATCAAACAACTCAACTCACATTATACAAGATAAATAGTTAAGCAACAGAAGGGAAGTAGTCAATCTGGAAGGAAGATGGCAAAGTTCACAATTGGAAACAAAATATACCTGGTAGTTCCGGAACCATATGTGATCATCAAGAAGGGAGAAAACAAAAACGTGGTCATGATACGGTTTAGCTTTCCTGTGATCTTTTGGAGTCCCAAAGGTCTGTCAACACAAATAATATGTCAGTCTACTAAACGTGGTTAAAGAACAATTAATGTAGGTTCTTAGTGAGATCGGATCATTTCTCTCCGTATGTCATTGTCACTTTCTGTCACTTCTTATTACTTCTAATTTAGTTACATTCACATAGCTTAGAGCCTTTATCCCATAACAGATCAGATCATTTCTTTAATCTTTATTCATTCTCTAATCTACATCACCGCAACTTGACATTATGTATCTTAGAGATACCCAAAAGTTGTCTTCTTTATCACTGACAAAGTCCAAATTTAGGATTTTAGATAAACTTCGGGTCTACCTTCCACTGAGTAACAAAATTAGATAAGCTCATAAGCCTCTGTTGGAGAAAATCAAGACGTATATGTCTCTATATAAAATGTGTTATTCCCAACTGTCTTCCAGCTCCGGAAATTTTCTTCAACTGTACCAAAACGTTACGCACCAGATTGCATGTTCTTGTATAACTTTAGTTTAACGACTAATAAAGATTAACGACTAGTGATCAGACTAGATATGTCATATCTGAGCTTCAGATATCCAAAAAGGAGAATGGAGAACCAAAATTACGTAGTTTTCTACCTAAAACAATCAAAAGAAATATGAAAGTACCTGTATTAATAATTCCTTTAACATCCTCCAGTGAGCATCTTTCCCAAAATTGGAGGAGAAGGTTAAAAGTGGCCGTGAACCTTTCAGGTGATTTCCTGTGAGCTTCAATTCTTCCATAGTGTGCACTAAAATGAAAAAGAGAGAGAATCAATTTCACCAGCCATAACTTCAAAAAAAAAGTACTACAGATGATTCTCATATACGCAAATGAAGGGAAATATTACCAGCATCAACTAAAAACTTCACAGAAGGTCCATTAGGACTCTTGGCCGCCCAAAGGTACAGATCCTTTCCTTTTCTGCACTGAAATTGTTCAAAAGAGAAAGGAAAAGGGAGAAAAAATTGAAATAATATCAGCAACAGACAAACTAAAGTAGCATAAGAGAAACAGTTGGATTCTTTTAGCAAAAAAATGCAAGCTATATCTCACATCCTTACATCGAGGATTCAGGGGTAATAAATTAACCAGCAGGTACACCTTTACCCTCGAGAAAAGAAGGGGTTTTTTGCCTGATTTTAAAATATGGTTCATTTCTTAAGAGGGTTTATCTATAAAGAGGGTCATATCATGCATTTTCCACAGTTGTACAAGTTATGTAATCAACAATAAGCAACAAAAATAAAAGATATGGAACAACTCAGCATTCACCCCCTCTTACATGAAATAAGCAAAATCACATTTCCTGTTAATTTCCCAAACATCATAATTCTTCGAGTCTCCAACCAGCACAAGTAAATTATTTATGAGTAATAGTAAGAAACCCTAATATGACTCTTAATTATTGGAGACAGTCATGTAGAAATTCTCAAAAATTACCTCAAAAAACAAACAAGAAGAGCAGTTCTTAAGCTCAACAAGCTCATTTAGTGTTGAACCTTTGCTTTCTTTAGCTTCAATTTTGCTATCTTTCTTACAATGAGGCAGCAATGAAACCATATTCAACATCAAATGACGGAACCTATAAAAAATAACTTGTAAATAACAATATCATAGCTTCAATAAATGTATTATTACTCACAGAAGTGAAATAATCAAAGTACCTGTAACTTATACGACGAGAACAAGTAACAAGAAGTTTCTCCTTGTTCCTAAAAAATGGAGAATCGCCATTTTGTTGTTGTTTCTCTTCAACGTCTGCATCTTTATCCTTCCATCCTAGAAGTGTCCTTTTAGGTCTTTCTGGTGCAGTTTCTTCCTTCTTTACTGAAAGCTCTTTCTCGGGCTGCTTTCTCTTCTTCCCCATAAGTTCTGATGCAGATAAGTATACACTACACGCAAAAAAAAGAAGAGCAAAACGGAAAAATAAAACCTAAGGGTTTAAGTAGAGCATCGAAGAACAATGACCTAATTGCTTATGTTTGGAGTTTAGATTGTCGGAATTATCATTAGGTACCAATACTATGGGCCTTTTTAATGGAAGGTCCTCCCATTAAGGCCTTATTATCTGGGGGGTCCTTTTTCTATAAAGTTTATTATGTAAGAGCTAGCACTATGGACTATGGTGCACTATGGGGCCTTCTCCGCATATGAAATTAGTTGCCGTGATGAAATGTTTATGCAAAAGTACGCCAGCTAATAGTGTTGATGATTATACTCGTATGGGTGCTACTACAATATACATGTATTTAAAAAGATTTTGCCACACCATTTGCATGACCTTTGGAGCCAGATATTTGCGTGAACCCACTCCTGAAGATGTTCAGGGGTTGCTAGCTGAGAATGCGGAACGAGGTTTTCCAGGAATGCTTGGTAGTGTTGATTGTATGCAATGTCCATTGAAGAATTGTCCGGTAGCTTGGCAAGGAACTTACCGGGGTAAAGATAAAGAGAGTAGTTTGGTATTAGAGGCGGTGGCATCATATGATTTGTGGTTTTGGCATGCCTTTTTTGGAATGCCTGGATCAAACAACGATTTGAATGTGTTGGCACACTCACCCCTTTTTGATAACATGCTAAAGGGTGTAGCACCTCCATGCAATTATGTCATCAACGGTCACCAATACAATATGGGTTATTTCTTAGCCGATGGTATCTATCCAAAGTTGACTACAGTTGTACAAGCTTTTTCTCAGACATTGGACATTCCCAACTATGTTAGGTTCAACAAGTATCAAATGGCTAAAAGAAAGGATGTCGATCGTGCTTTTGGAGTGCTTCAGGGTAAATTCAGAATTGTCGTATCTCCCTGTAAGTATTGGCACCAATTAGACTTGAATCTAATTATGAAATGTTGTCTTATATTACACAACATCATTATCGAGCATGAGCGTCGGGATACAGATTGGGGCAGGGTTGTTCATGTTCCACTTCCGGAACCTACTGTTAATGGTCGTGTATTTATGTCATCTCTGAAAAACCTTGAACTGCACCTACAACTGAGAAATGATCTTGTCAAGAACATTGTTGCGCGTCCTGGTAGAGGAGGCTTGGTAGGGGACTTGTCTAGTCTGGAGGGTTCAGATATGGAATACGTGGCACTTCCATCGTCAGAACGAGATTATGATGATACAGACTTAGAAGAAGAAGTTGTCATAGGACAGAACGAGGATGGGGCATTTGAGTATTACGGAGATTACAATAATCACATCCCAGATGACTTTCCTCATGGAGATGCACACGGACAAGTGAGAGACGAATATCAACATGATGGAGATGACGATGAGGATTCTTGTGATGGGGAGGATTCTGAGTATGAGGATGAGGATGAGGAGGACGATTTTGAGGTTGACGATGACGATGATGCTGCTGCTGATGATGATGATGAGGCATATGATGTATTTCACTGTTCTCTTTTAAGTTTTCGAATGTTAAACGCACTTGTAATAACAAATTTTAGATAATTTTTGGGATTCACTTATGTTTGCAAATTATGAATTTTATATTTGGTGGCATATGGTTTACAATTACGATAATCTCCGAAATCATTTACACAGTATATGGATATGTATACATATCCGCGCAATCTACCAGTACAGTATATGGATTAGTATACTTATCCGGGAAATCTCATTCAACAGTTTATGGATATGTATACGGTGCATGTATAAAGGATTGACAACCTCTTTTTAGAAATGGACATATTAGTTCGACCAAATCTGTTCTCCATGTTAAAAAAAAAATTATTATCCACACCACTGTTATTTCTTAATTATTGTGGGTTATAATCCGGAGGAAGACGAAATGATAGTTAGTTTATGGGTTGAAGTTCATCTAGAGAATGAAGTAGAAGATGAACAACTCAATAACACCAACCTTTTGGAGCAGTTGCTACAAAGGTTGACTATACATAATGGGAATCCGAATCAACGCACGGTTAAGTATCTGAAAACAAGGTTAAACGTTATAACTTCATACGTGAAAGTATATATAACGACACAAAGATCGTTATATTTATGGAGGGCTGGAGTACCTTCGGAAATCGCAAGAAATGAAGTGGTTACCTATTGTAAATGATCTTTTGATTATGTTTACTGAATGGTTTAATTATTTTATAGTAAATTGATATTGTTTTATTTTGTTGTAGGAGCAACGTGCTTTGGAAAGTTACGAAAAAAAAGAAGGGGAAACCATTTAGATTTTTTAACTGCTATGTCATTTTGAGAAATAACTTCTCAGATTATGACCCTTCCCCCTTTGAAGATTCATTATCTGAATCATCAGATGAAGAGTAAAGAATTAAATTGAAGATAGGTTTTGTGGGTATATCTCTCTGTAAAACCTCACGAGACACAACTTATCCAATAGGGTCGCCTATTGGTTTAAATGCTGGTTAAACGTGCTTAATGTAATCGTTAATCTGATTAAGAAAATTACTATTATTATTTATTGTAGACGCATATTGCTAAATGTTCATGACATTCAAAAACTCACACATACTAATTATAAAATTTCACATTACATCAATTGATATTCGATTCAACTAAAACAACACTTATTTAGCTCATGCCACCGTTCCACACTCAAGGCATCTCCAGTAGCGCTTTACATATGTTTTTTTGGCGACTGAACGGTGCATTTCCATAAAGAAATAACAACCCTCGTGTTTCATACGGAATCCCCTTGGTACATTCAAACTCCACATTACCTTTTAGTTTGAAGTTGTTGCTGAGTTCTTCAACTTTTTGTTGTTTGATTGCATCTTTCATTGCATCCTCCAAACATTGTGCTTCTCCCGGACATTTAGCATACTCACATTCCAAATACCTTATCTTCTCTGGTATCGACTCTTTTACCTTCCTAGTGCCATTGCATCCTGGTTGTGGACATTTTGTTTATAGCCATGGGCATTGAAGAAAATTGTATTTATCCATGAAACAACATGGATAAACCACTTTTTCTTCCACACATACTATTTGTTTTCCATTTCTACTCGAACTGTTAGAATACATAATCTAGGTTGTTTGTATGTAACAATGTATTGAGATTGTTGGTGGTAAGAACCAAAAAAATGCTGATAGTATTTATATAACGAAATTAATTCATTAGGATATAGACCCGTTAGGAAACATAGTCGTTGGGCACGAGTTGTTAGAAAAATATCCGTTGGGAAAAAGATCCGTTGGGCACGAGTTGTTAGAAAAATATCCGTTGGGAAAAAGGTCCGCTGGGCACGAGTTGTTAGGAATAGAGCCGTTGGGAAGGAATCCTATATTAGAAAGATAACCCATTCTTCTTTTCAACATCAATCTACCTTTTTTTTTTTGCAACATCAAAGCTAAACATCTATTCAATGGAAAATCAATCAGAAACTACCAACTCAGTCGAAGACATAATTAGAAGATGCAAGCGACCCAGTACATCAATTGCTGCAATGTAAAAGGAGATATTCAAAAGAGGTCATCAAGCTACTGTGAACGCAACGACGTCTTCATCACCTACCAAATTAACACAGTTGTTGGATGAAGTGTTAAGCAAAGGAAAATCCACAAAACATACCAAATATTCATCTGGGTGTTCGACTGAATACCAACACAAACTCAAGGAACACGAAGAAAATTGCAAGGCAAAAGAACGCGGTCAACAACAATTCCAACTGAGGGAAAGGTTAAAGGATGTTGAAGAAGAGACTGAATGGACCTTCTCAAGGATGATTTTCCAGAAGATCCTAAAGATCAAAAAATATTTTGGACTAATGTTGGTTGGGGTTCTTTCGTTAAAGAGACGGGCAAGAAACCACGACATAATTATCTACCATCCTACATTTGTTCAAGGACATATCATGTTAGGAAATTATCCATCCGGTGCAATGAGTTTCTCAATAGGTACAGAGGTGATTGTTTCACTACACAAGATGCATACACAACTTGGAGAAAATAACCGTTTTTTCATTTTGAAGCGGCATTGATTGTTGAATCTGACAACAACGAAAATAACAACATGTAATGTCTTCAGACCTATCGAATGATATGTTAGAGCTATCTTTTAAAGTTATTTATGAACATTAGTTTAATGAAGTGAAAAAATGAAGTTATTAATTTGAATTTAGATTTGAAAATCGAGTGGTTACAACAAATTGAAAAATTTAATTAATTCAAACAACAATTTCAATAAATATAGACAACACATTTAAAATTAAGTTAACAACATTACCAACTACAAATTCAAGACAAAACTTTTAATTTAAACATGTACTACAAATTAAAAAAACTAAACACAATGAAAGATAAAACAATTAGAGTTGGATTACATCTTCATCTTCTGAATCTTCAACATTGATTATACCCTTCCCCTTCAAAATCTCATTTTGCTTGCGTTGATAATTTTTTTTTTCGTTGGGAGCTAAACGACTAAGGTCCATCAACATTATTGCATTGTTTTGATTAAAATGCATTTGTTGTCCATGCATTTGATTAGTCTGTTGTTGAAGCGTTTGCAAATTGATTTGATCTTCCATTTGATAACTCGGTTGTTGAGTATAACCCCAAAAAGTTTGGTATTGGCATTCTTGTTCCATTCTAATTTTTTCCTTCCTTGATCGGGTTTCCTTAAGATACTCCAAAATACTTGAACTTTGTTCATAGATCTTATCTTCTTTCATCTTAACCGAAGATGTATCACCAACATCTTCTCTATATATACCTTTCTCACGATCCTTCTTCTGTCTAGCTAATTTTTTTGGCTTTCTTTGTTCCTATAGGACGTGCATTTTCCTTGTATTTCCAACGAGTTTCTCCATTGGGAAAAACTTCATTACCATCTTCGATCGATAAAAAGTTACGATGAGATTCAAACAACTCACTGTTTTGGCTCACAGTCAATTCATAATTATATCCAGGGACCTTTTCTCTAAACAATTCATAACATGCATCATACTTGAAAGATTGTCCTCTTTGTTCCTGAAATTGACGGCGACCATCTTTTGTCTGAAAAATTATATAAAAAACATTAGGTTTATTACTATTATCACTATCTATATGGAAAAACTTACAAATTTAATAAACTTACCAAATCTTCGTGGCTTGCACCGCTTTTGGTTTGCCGATATATAGCGTTCAGAATGGACACGAATTATTTGACATCCTTTTTAATAGCTCTCATCTTGCTCTTTAAAGCATCCCAATCTCTTCCGTATGGATTGCCATTTCGTTGTACAAAAATTTCGTGAATACGTTTCCAAAACAAAGCGGTTTTTTGCCCCGAACCCACAATTTCGTCCATACTCACATAAATAAAAGTAGTGGTAAGATCAACCTCTTCTTGTGTGACAAAATTAAGTACCATTTTTAATGAAACTAAGATAAAAAATTAATAACTGGTAGAATAAATCTAAATCTAAATACCAAAAACGTATTGTAATAAGATGTAGAGAAAGAAGAAATCAATTGATGTAAGAGGAAGAGGGAGAATATAAAAAATCAATTGATTTGGTGTGGTTTGAGTAGAGAATTAGAGTGGTATTTATAGGAGATTTTGAAAAAATGTCCGTTGGGATCCGACGACATACAAAATAGAGCTGTTATTAGTGATGGATGGTTAGGATCGGGTGTGAGAGAGGTGTTAACGAAAAAGGTCAAACAAATATTATTTTCCGAGACGGGAACTGAGTACGCGTACAAAAAGCTACGCGTATCAACGGATTTACGCGTACTCAGTACCCGTAAAGTGAAAAAGCATACGGGTACTGAGTACCCGTGTGATTTCCCTTCCCTACAAGGTTGAACAGATTTGTTCACCCATGTAGGGATGGTGGTATGTATCCCTACTCGTGTAGGGATATGGGATACCATAGTGGTTGAATTTTTGGGATTTCGCGGGAAATGGAGGCATAGGGAAGGGATAACCCCTCCCATAGTGCTAGATCTAAGCATTAAGGCTGCAGCACATAGTCCTATACGACTCGTTTTTCTTATGGAACCGGTATTTGTACTTGGTGTTGACCGATACCTCATTTTGAGGACCCGTATATGTACTTGTACCGGTACCGGGTTTTTACCTGAAAAACATTACAAAATACTAAAATAACATTTCCATAAGTTTAATGTTCAACATTACAAAATAAGTTCAGTTTGTTACATACTTAAGTTCAACATTTCCATAACTTCAACATTACAAAATACTAAAAAGTAAAAACAACATTTCCATAACCATAACCATAAGTCTATCTACGACAAGAAATGAAATGCAATCATCTTGCAAACAAAAAAGGATGGCTGCACAGCCTACACTTGCAATCCTAGGCCACAAATCTGCACATTCCTTCCCAATCCTAGCACAACCTGTTACCTGTGTGTATTACAAGTTTACAACCACAAACAACAAGCAAATACATAAGTTATTTAACCATCAGCAAGAAGGTACATTGTAGTCCAGTACATAGTTCAATACATTCATTTATCATTTAAGGACATAATATCACATTAATGATAGTGTAGTGCTTCATTTAGATGTTCATAGATAATGCCATATATATGATACATTATGTCTTAGTAAAACATTAAAGGAACAAAAGTTAAAATAATGCTACCAACCTTCAATTTATCCCTTTGTTAGGATTTCTTGGACATCTATTCAAATGCTTTCATAATCCATAAGTGCCATTTATGTCACTGTGAGCAGCATATTTGCCCTTGCAGTGATGACATTGAGCATGAGTTTCACTAATCCTTGTCATTTCCAACCAAACATCAGATCTCACTTTGTCGTGCTTCTTTTTGCTATCACCAACTTCAACCGCTTCAGCTATACTTGTTGGAGTTGCAGTTTCAGCTTCATTTGTGTGAGATGCAGCTTGAGAGGAAGATCCAACTTCGGTTTGTTGAGTTGTACTTGTAGTTGGAGTTGCATTTGATGTGGTCATCTAACAGAAACATAATGTTAGATTGTTAGTTATAAGAGGGATGTGTGTTATGGCCTAGCCTTATATCTAGCCTTGTTTAGTTGTCGTGTTAAGGGGAACCCTATTGTTATCCCTTATCCTTTAGTCTGGTGCCTTTAATATTTACTCACATGCTTTACGTGAGATACTTAAGCTAGCCTTGCTTCCTTGTAAGGAATGCATTATTAGTTATCAATCGTATCCTCTCTCTGAGCTCTTCCGTCTTCTTCATTCTAGATCTTCTTATTCTAGATCTTCTTATTCTTCTTAATCTCCTTCCCTGAATGCATTTGTAGTAAATCCACTACAAGTGGTATCAGAGAAGTCAATCCTCCGGATGCAAAATGGCTACAATGAATGATTTGTCCAAAAAAATTGATGAAATGGATAAGACCATGGAGGACTTGTCCAAAACTCAACAAGATATGAAGGATACGCAGTACAGTTGAGGATTTGTTATAAAATCACCAACAAGATCAGAATCAGTGTCAACTTGAGTTTCTGAAGTTTTAGGAGCAAAGGATACCCATCAACACTAGGGCTGTCAACGGGTCCGGTTCCTCCCGGGTATCATACTACCCGGAACCGGACCCTATTATTTTTTCCGGTTCCGGGTCTGGTTCCTAAATTAGTTGGCCCAGAACCGGACCTTATTAAATAGCCGGGTACCCACCGGTTCCGGGTACCCGTTGGGTATCAAGAAAACTCACAAAAAAGTTCCAAAACTTGATATAATTCATTTTTTTGATTGAATCTAACTTATATTTATCAATTTTTTTTAATTTCTTTATTAATGTACTAAATAAAGATTAAATGTAGGTAAAAAATGAAAAGTGAAAAAAATATCAAAGCCAAACTAGCAAAATACTTGTAATTTTGCTAAAAAAAGGAATAAAATGATGCATAACCGGGTACCCGTTTGGACCCGTTTAGATTCGGGTCCAATCGGGTAATTACCCGCCGGGTCCAAAGTTGTTAATGGGTCCAACTTTAGGACCCAGAACCGGACCCATTTCTACCGGTACCGGGTAACGGGTACCCATTGACAGCCCTAATCAACACCCACAATCCATTCAACATTGAAGCACCTGATAGGATCCTAGGCCGACCACCAGTCCAACCATCATCGTCACATATGATAGGTGTCTAAAACACCTAATTTTATATCGAGTATTTATGCTTTCTGTGCGAGTTTTCATGTAAATTATGTATCTTATGTGTGAGTTTGAGTTTATTAGGTTCTTTGGAGTCATTCGGAGCAAAGGAAATAGAAAATGTCCATTCGGAGCGTTAAGGACAAAAAGGTCAATTCACAGTCGAGCGATATTTGGATCCGGCCAAAGGAATGCAACCAAGGAGGTGAAGACTGAACTGGCGGCTCCCCGCAAATGACAGTTGAGCAAGAAAGCAACTAGGAAGTCAGTTCCCTGAAACTGACTGGTCAAGTGAAATATGGGCAGCCCTTATCCAGACATCAGTCGTCCCATAAGTTTAACCACTAGCCAGGTCGAGTTCAGATTCAGAATAACAAAAACTGTCTCAGATCTTAGTCGGCTAGCCCATTATGCTGTTGTTAAGAGTTTTCTCGACGGCAAGCTCAGGTTCACGGATTCGAGTTCAAGAAGGAGGATTAACAATGGGTTCGTGGTTGTAAAGGAATGATGAGTACTCGAGATTGGTGGATTGCTTAAATTGAATCTAGGGTTTAGAGTTTGATTTATCAGAAATGAGAATATCAGGTGTTGGCCTTGATTCTGATTCGAACATGGAAGGAAGAAATGGGTTTGTCTTTGATTGCGAGATGGCAACGGATGGACTCAAATTAGTGAAGATTGAGAGTGGAATGAGTTTCTGTCGGTTCTTCATGGCTAGAAATACAGGGAAGAATGAACGAGTTAATGTGTTTTTATAAGTTTCTATCGAATTGAGAGTATGGGTTTGTCTGCTGTGGATGATGGGAATTGGATCCTGTGTGACTAGTGTCGATGAAGTTCATCTGGAGCTGTTAAGAAATAAGAAGTTGGGTTAGATGGGTTATGAAAATGTTTGAAATGCATAAAAGCAAAGTTGAGCTACTGGAAGTGTAGAATTGCCTGGTGACAGTTTCCAATGGTTCAAGTGATCAGAGAAAGTTTTCCGGTGACCGGATTCCGGCACCGATGACTGGATTCCGGCGATGTCGTCATCAATTCCGGCGGACAATTTTGGACCCAAAATTCCAGAAACATATTTTTCACACCTGGCCTCGGTGGATGAATTGGAGACGGGTTTTGAGAAGAACTAACCTATTTTGGGAAAGTATCCTTATGGGGAGAAAAGCATATAAATAGAAAACTCTTTTCTAAACCTAGAGATATCTCCATTAGGGAGACTCATACTCTTGTGCTAGGGTTTCATGATAGTTTTCTTCTTTACTTTCTATGATGAACTCCTTTAACATGAGTGCTTGATTTTATTATTGGTTATGGAATAATTGGATTTCACACAATATGGTTTTTGATATGATAAATTAGTTTTGTCTCCATACTTTATCGTTTATGATTCACTGTTTCTATTGTTACATGAATTGAATGCTTGTTTGATCGAGTCATGAATCGGTTGAGTTTGTGTTCATCTCTATTGCTAGATTAGGGTTTATTATACGTAAAAGTGATAGATTCATGATTACAAGTAGCATGAATATGGTTATAGCTTGTAGTGATGCATCCTTATAATCATATGTGAACCATAACCTTTGTTAAATAGGATTAGTGCGTTTTCCACGTTCGATTGCTTTGATTGGCCTGATTTCATAGAACTTAATGCATCTAGGGAATTAAACTTGATTAGTGCTTTTACACGTTAGGTTGTTCTTTAAGATAGAACTCATATTCGCATCTTTTAATGTGTTTGTTGATAACAAAAGGAGATTTGCGGGATATTCTTGCGATCAAGGTATCCTATGGCTTTTGATAAACGTAGAGATTAAAAATATCAATTCTAGTTATTGTGAAGAAAACATATTTGTGAATGAAGATGAATCCTTAACCAATATTCTCACTACCTTGATTCGTTTACTTTTCTTTGTTTGCTTTTATTTTACTTTTAGTATATAAAAATCAGAAAACTCCAGGTGTTATTTATAGGAAACCGAAAGCATATTGACAACCTAGACCTCTATGTGGGATCGATCATTTCTTGCCCTTGCTATATTTATATTTTGAGTTGTGAGGAAGTGTAAATTATTTTTGACACATACGACAGCGATCAAATTTTGGCGCCGTTGCCGGGGAGGCAACGGTTGTCACTTGTTTTTGGTTTCTTATTTTTGTTTTTTGTTTTGTTTTTAGTTTTTCTTATTTTCTATTTTTTAATCTTGTTTGAGAATCTTATTTCAGGTACCAATTTCTATGGATGGAGCATATTGGAACAATGGATACGGTTTTCAACAACCTCAACAATATGACAACTACCAATTGCAGGGGTATAATCAAAACCAATTCATTGGTTATGACCAATATTTCATGGAACCTTATGGTTTTCCTAAACAACCTTATGGCGGGTATGGGTGTGAACAACCATAAGGATTGGTGGATTCTTATGCTCGTGAACAACAAGTCTCTAACTTGTTAGACAAATTTTCCAACTTTGTACGACAAGAGTTTCAAAAATCTAAAGAGACTAGAGACGAGCAACTCCAAGAACTTCGTGAAGGTATTGCTAACTTGCGAAGAGGCATTGATCAATGTAAGGAAGGTATGTATAATTCTAATGTGCATATGGTTTGTGATGAATATTTGATTGATGCTAATGTTGAAAAAGGCCAATCCTTGGGCACTTTCGTTGATAATTATGTAGCTAACTCAACTATTGATCTTAATAATGATCATTCGCCTATTCAAAAGGATGAGTTAGAGTTTAGCAACACTAAATTCAGCGATGAAGAACCTTATGTTAACTATGAAAGTGACGGTGATTATGATACATTGCTTGAAACGACTCATGGAATCTTTTTGGGATCAAGATGAAGACGAAGAGGAATATGATGACACTAGTACAGCTTTCTCAAGCATTGATCTTAATAATGATCAACAGCCTATTCAAAGGGCGGAGCTTGAGGATGAAGCATTTTTGAGTGTTCTAAAAAAGTTCCTCATGGTGAAATTTGGATCCGCAATAGAGTATGTGCCTGACAACAAAGAGGAGTATGTTGAGAATGAAACCGTTATGACCAATATTGTGGAAGACCCAATTGAACTTGTGAATGATTGCAATGATGATGTTAATGTCGAGACTTTGGTTAAGGCATAAACGGACGAAGAATGGTTGCAAGGTTTGATAGAGGACCATGATATACAAGAGGTGAATAGTTCACTTGAATTTTTCAAGGATGAAGAGGATTCCGTGCTACAAGAGATTTTGCGAGGTTTGTCTAACCCTTTGCATGTTAATTCTTCTCCTTTACCTCTTATTGGTTTGAATGTATGTGCTTCGAGAATAATATTGAATGACTTTGTTTCTCGATTTCCGCCATTAGAGATATTTGATTCTCAAACTATGCAGATTTTTGCACAAGAAATCGTGGAAGTACCCGACTTCTATATTCTTTATGCACTTCCAAGTGTGGACAAGAATAAGTGTGGGGGAAGCTTTTATCGGTTAATAGCTTCATTCTTGTTTTATATTACTAATATTTGTGTGAAGCTAGTGTTTGCAAAACAGGTGCTATGGGTGGATCCCCAAATTTTCCGATTATTGGTGTATGGGGAATTCAACTTGCATGTCGGGCTGACGACTTTAAACCAAGCGCTAATGGGAGGCAACCCACTGGTTTTGTGTATCTATCTCTATCTTTTTCTTTTATTTTTAAGTATTTTATCTTTATTTTCTTATTTTGTATATTTGCATATCAAAACTCCAACTTTTAGAGATTTTTGAACAATTTAGAATAAACATTAGCCTTTCTAAGTAGATGGACTTTTTTCTTGGAGGTGAGGTGTATATTGGCTGAGTTGAGATTAGATGCCAACTAAATATCTTGTTTAGTGTTTATCCTCTATTGTTCCGAAATAGCTATGAGTTGGAGTAATGAGTTTTTGTCATGAATTTTATTTTCATATTGTGTATATATATCATGTTTTGGATTTCCCACCTTGACTTTCTTTGGACGATTCAATTTACATTGAGGACAATGTAAAGTTTAAGTGTGGGGGAGCATTTATATGTTTGTTTTAGCTTGTTTTATGCCTTTAAAAAAAATTAGAAAAATTGAAAAAAAAGAAAAAAATTTGCTTTATAAACTCCGAAATCTAGAAACTTGTGCCTTTAGGATGACACCATTAGTGGATGGAACCATTTTGAATGCAGGAGTTGAGGAACCAATTAACTAAAGGGGACGAACATAGCTCAGAAATCATAAATAACATGATAGTTGTTACCATATCTCGGAATATCACCATATCACATTCTATTTTTATTTTTCCATATTTATCTATTGTTCTCTAAGTGCTTTGGTGGGTCACTAAAAATCGAGTTGTTATTACTGCTAGGATGAAATAGAGTGATTGAGTTGCTAAAAAAAAAAAAAAAAAAAAAAAATACCGACCAATTAGACCAAAACGGAATAATAATGACACTTGGATAACAATATGTGTGAAACGTAGTCCCTGTCTTCGTCGCCTAAACAAGCGTGGAATACAGGATCCAAGGCAACTATCATGTACTTGCTGACAAGAAGCATGCGCTTGGATCCAGTTTGATCCAATCATGTTGTCTAGAAAAAAAAAAGAAAAAAAAAGTGAATAAGTGAAAAAGAAAAGAAAAAGAAAGAAAGTATTGGTTGAATAAAGTCACTTCTGGTTCCCTTGTATATGCTAGTGAGTTGATGTAGCATTCAAACCAAGTAGCTCAATCCAATAGGCATAGGTTCATCTTGGCAGTGACCTTCAGACAGATATGGGAAACATCGATCACTTGTGAACATTCGCCAACATCTACATCTATATCCATCTTATTAATCTTTTCATTGTGATTGTGGTTTGTTAGTTTCCGAGTATTGTGGCTTGTTCGACTATCTAATTAGAGCTTTATTTACTAATATGAATTGAATTTGCACAAGGTACCTCCTCCTGTAGTCATTTTGGATTCGTTCATTGATTTGTCACAAATAGACGGAGTTGGAAATATAGGTTTTGTAGGCATACCTCTTGTAAACCTTCACGAGACTATAACTCGTCCACTAGGGACACCTAGGGGTTTAAAGGCTTGTTATTTATGCTAAAATTAACCGTAGCCTCGACGAGACGGAGTTGTATGTATGATTTATAATTATTTTGTTTGATTTGCTCGAGGACTAGCAAAGTCTAAGTGTGGGGGAATCTGATAGGTGTCTAAAACACCTAATTTTATATCGAGTATTTATGATTTCTTTGCGAGTTTTCATGTAAATTATGTATCGTATGTGTGAGTTTGAGTTTATTAGGTGCTTTGGAGTCATTCGGAGCAATGGAAAGAGAAAATGTCCATTCAGAGCGTTAAGGACAAAAAGGTCAATTCACAGTCGAGCGATATTTGGATCCGGCCAAAGGAATGCAACCAAGGAGGTGAAATATGAACTGGCGGCTCCCCGCAAATGACTGTTGAGCAAGAAAGCAACTAGGAAGTCAGTTCCCTGAAACTGACTGGTCAAGTGAAATATGGGCAGCCCTTATCCAGACATCAATCGTCCCATAAGTTTAACCACTAGCCAGGTCGAGTTCAGATTCAGAATAACAAAAACTGTCTCAGATCTTAGTCGGCTAGCCCATTCTGATGTTTCTAAGAGTTTTCTCGACGGCAAGCTCAGGTTCACGGATTCGAGTTCAAGAAGGAGGATTAACAATGGGTTCGTGGTTGTAAAGGAATGATGAGTACTCAAGATTGGTGGATTGCTTAAATTGAATCTAGGGTTTAGAGTTTGATTTATCAGAAATGAGAAAATCATGTGTTGGCCTTGATTCTGATTCGAACATGGAAGGAAGAAATGGGTTTGTCTTTGATTGCGAGATGGCAACGGATGGACTCAAATTAGTGAAGATTGAGAGTGGAATGAGTTTCTGTCGGTTCTTCATGGCTATAAATACAGGGAAGAATGAACGAGTTAATATGTTTTTATGAGTTTCTATCGAATTGAGAGTATGGGTTTGTCTGCTGTGGATGATGTGAATTGGATCCTGTGTGACTAGTGTTGATGAAGTTCATCTGGAGTTGTTAAGAAATAAGAAGTTGGGTTAGATGGGTTATGCAAATGTTTGAAATGCATAAAAGCAAAGTTGAGCTACTGGAAGTGTAGAATTGCCTGGTGACAGTTTCCAATGGTTCAAGTGATCGGAGAAAGTTTTCCGGTGACCGGATTCCGACGCCGATGACTGGATTCCAGCGATGACGTCATCAGTTCCGGCGGACAATTTTGGACCCAAAATTCCAGAAACATATTTTTCACACCTGGGCTCGGTGGACGAATTGGAGACGGGTTTTGAGAAGAATTAACCTAATTTTGGGAAAGTATCCTTATGGGGAGAAAAGCATATAAATAGGGAGACTCATACTCTTGTGCTAGGGTTTCATGATAGTTTTCTTATTTACTTTCTATGATGAACTCCTTTAACATGAGTGCTTGATTTTATTATTGGTTATGGAATAATTGGATTTCACACAATATGGTTTTTGATATGATAAATTAGTTTTGTCTCCATACTTTATCGTTTATGATTCACTGTTTCTATTGTTACATGAATTGAATGCTTGTTTGATCAAGTCATGAATCGGTTGAGTTTGTGTTCATCTCTATTGCTAGATTAGGGTTTGTTATACGTAAAAGTGATAGATTCCTGATTACAAGTAGCATGAATATGGTTATAGCTTGTAGTGATGCATCCTTATAATCATATGTGAACCATAACCTTTGTTAAATCAGATTAGTGCGTTTTCCACGTTCGATTTCTTTGATTGGCCTGATTTCATAGAACTTAATGCATCTAGGGAATTAAACTTGATTAGTGCTTTTACACGTTAGGTTGTTCTTTAAGATAGAACTCGTATTCGCATCTTTTAATGTGTTTGTTGATAACAAAAGGATATTTGCGGGATATTCTTGCGATCAAGGTATCCTATGGCTTTTGATAAACGTAGAGATTAAAAATATCAATTCTAGTTATTGTGAAGAAAACATATTTGTGAATGAAGATGAATCCTTAACCAATATTCTCACTACCTTGATTCGTTTACTTTTCTTTGTTTGCTTTTATTTTACTTTTAGTATATAAAAATCAGAAAACTCCCGGTGTTATTTATAGGAAACCGAAAGCATATTGACAACCTAGACCTCTATGTGGGATCGATCCTTTCTTTCCCTTGCTATATTTATATTTTGAGTTGTGAGGAAGTGTAAATTATTTTTGACGCATACGACAACGATCAACATACAGGTGAAATTCCTACTTCCTAACCTCGATTTTTCATTGGTACTCATGAGCCTAACTTTCAACAACATAAATGAAAGGTAGATTTCCCAAGGTTTGATGGTACTAATCCTAGATCTTGGATCCATAAGTGTAAGAAATTTTGTCTCCTTCATAACTTGCCTGATGATGTTAAAGTTAATATGGCTTCCATGTATTTGGAGGGAAGGGGTGATATATGGTTCCATGACTATCAAGAAAGTAAGATAGTGTTAGTATGTGATGAGTTTGAAAGAGATGTCTGCCTCAGGTTTCAAGAGTTGGGACATGATGATGTAGTGGGTGAATTCAATAAACTCTGTCAAATGGGTAGTGTTAATTAGTATCAAGAGCTTTTTGAAGAGTTAAAATCCTTGATGTTGGCAAAAAATCGCAATCTCTCAGAAGAGTACTTAACTTCAAGCTTCATTAGTGGACTTAAAGAAGAACTAAGGCTCCATGTGTTGATGTTTACACCTAAAACTCTTTCTCATGCTATTTTCCTAGCTCGAATGCAAGAGGCTTTACTCGAAACTGCTGCCAAAAAGAGGTTCCAACCTAAACCTCCACCAGTCCAAATTCCTTCTTACAATAATAATAAAATCCACCCTTCTCCATCTACAAGCCCAAGACCCTTCAGTAAAGGAACTACTCCTACTCACTCTAGTTCTACTACCCAGCTCCCACCCATTAAAAAGCTGACTTATGCTGAAATTAAATCCAGAAAAGAGAAAAATCTTTGTAACAATTGTGATGAAGTTTTCCAGAGGAGCCATAAGTGTGCTAAACAACAGTTATTCATGTTAATTGCTGAGGATGAAGATTCAACTTCTATGGAAGACTCTTCACCAGTTGACTCACCCAATCAGCAGGATGTTGAAGAAGAAGTGGAGATTTCTGTTCATGCTTTGTCTGGTAGCTTATCCCACTCCACTATTAAAATTCAAGGGGAAGTTAAGAAAACTTCCTTAACTATTCTGATTGACAGTGGGAGTACCCACAGTTTCTTGGATCCATTAGCTGCTAAAAGGTGTGGAGCTTACATAGAACCAACATCTGCCTTATTGGTAGCTGTAGCTGATGGAAATAAATTGATTAGTGAGGCCAAATATCTTGGATTCCAGTGGAAAATGCAGGGACATGACTTTTCTTTTGATATGAGGTTGCTATCCTTGGGGGGGGCGTGACATGGTTCTTGGTGTTGATTGGATGAGAGAGGTTAGTCCCGTGAACTTTGACTTTAACAAGTTATTGGTTTCCTTTATGAGGGCTGGTGTGAAAATTGAGTTACAAGGCCATTCTGAGGCTGGCAAGATATCAATGATTTTTGATAAGGAACTACATCATTATTTCAAGGCAAATGACCATGGGCTTGTTGCTCCTCTTTACAGCATCCCAGCTGACTCCCCAGTTCCCCAACACCCTACTCCTGAACCTATTTCAAAACTACTTGAGTTTTTTTCCACTATTTTCCAAGAGCCAATTACCTTACCACCTTCAAGGTCTCATGACCACCATATTCCAATGCCGCCCTCAGCCACTCCACCCAACCAAATACCTTATAGAATTCCTTATGTTCATAAGGAGGTTGTAGAAAAATTGGTGCAAGAGATGCTCACTGTTGGAGTGATTCAACCTAGTCACAGTCCATTTTCTTCACCCATACTTTTGGTGAAAAAGAAGGATGGTAGTTGGAGGTTTTGTGTGGACTATAGGAAGCTCAGTGATTTAACCATCAAGAATAAATATCCTATTCCAATTATTGATGAGTTATTGGATGAGCTCAAGGGTGCAACTATATTTTCTAAGATTGATTTAAGGGCAGGTTACTTCCAAATTCGAGTCTTCCCTGCTGATGTACATAAAACATCTTTTAAGACTCATCAAGGGCATTTTGAGTTCCTAGTCATGCCATTTGGGCTTACTAATGCACCAGCCACCTTTCAAGCCATTATGAATGAGGTGTTCAAGCCATACTTGAGGAAATTCATTCTAGTATTTTTTGATGATATCCTCATCTATAGTCCTGACATGGACAGTCATCTAAAGCATTTACAGCTCACTATATCCATGTTACATAAACACTCCTTGTATGCTAAGATGAGCAAATGCTCCTTTGGGAAATCACACATAAAATATTTGGGTCATATCATATCTGGAGAGGGAGTTGCTGCTGACCCAGAGAAAATAACATGCATGTTTCAATGGCCAGTTCCAAGTTGCATCAAGGCTTTGAGAGGGTTCTTAGGCCTTACTGGATATTACAGGAAGTTTGTAAGAAATTATGGTCTTATTTGTAAACCATTGACTGAACTGCTCAAGAAAAACAGTTTCTCTTGGAATTCCACTGCTCAAGATGCCTTTGAAGCTCTCAAATCAGCTGTCACCAGCACCCCAGTTTTGACTCTACCGGACTTTTCCAAACCTTTTCAGTTAGAAACTGATGCTTGTGATACAGGGGTTGGAGATGTACTTATGCAAGAGCATATGCCTATTGCGTACTTCATCAAAGGAATGGGTGCAAGGTTTTTGGATCATTCAACTTATGAAAAGGAATTACTGGCCATTGTCATGGCAGTAACCAAATGGAGGACTTACCTTCTTGGCACCCACTTCACCATCTATACTGACCACCTGAGCATCAAAAAATTTTTGGAGCAGCGGATGCACATTATACTACAACAATAGTGGCTGACCAAACTGCTGGGTTTTGACTATGAGTTATGTTATAAAAAGGGAGCAAAAAACAGAGTTGCTGATGCCTTTTACAGAATGCCACATCAACCAACTACTCAATCTACCTACCATAGTCTCACACAGCTTCAACCTGTCTGGTTTGCTGAGGTTGCTAAGAGTTATGAGGGGGACAACTTAGCTCAAGATCTCATTCCTTAATTGCTGATCTCCCCAACTGGCACACTACATTATTCTTACTCCCAAGAAATTCTTAGATTCAAGAACGGAATTTATGTGGGCATGCAAGGTTCCTTGAGGCAGCAGATCTTAGATGCAGTTCATTTTTCCTCAGTTGGAGGCCATTCTGGCTAACATGCAAGCTACCAGAGAGATAAGAGTTTCTTATTTTGGGTTGCCCTTAAGAAATACTTAGTCCAGTATATCCAAGAATATAATACATGTCAGCAACATAAAAACTCTAACACTTCTCCAGGAGGGCTCCTGCAACCTTTACCTAGTTCCAGACCAAGCTTGGAAACATATCAGTATGGATTTTATCACTGGGTTGCCTAAGTCTAAAGGAAGGGAAGTTATTATTGTGCTTGTAGATAGATTTACTAAGTATAGCCACTTCATTGCCATCAATCACCCCTTTAATGCTTCTTCCATTGCTAAGGTATTCATGACAACCATCTATAAACTTCCTGGACTTCCTATTTCAATTGTATCTGACAGAGACAACATCTTCTTGAGCAACTTTTGGCAAAAGCTGTTCTCCAAGCTTGGCACTGCATTACATATGAGCACATCATATCATCCTCAGTCTGATGTCCAAACAGAAAGAGTGAACGCCTGCCTTGAAGCTTATCTCAGGTGCATGACAAGCTTTAAACCAACTAAATGGGTCAGTTGGCTACCAATGTCTGAGTGGTGGTTCAATACCACTTACCACACCATCCTTAAATGACACCATTTCAAGCACTTTATGGCTACTTCCCTCTACAGTTTGGTCTCTCATATCCACCAACTACCAATGCTGCGGTTGATAACTATTTACAACAAAGACATGCAATGAGGGTTCTTCTCAAATCTATATTAGAAGAGGCACAACATCGCATGAAGCAACAAGCTGACAAGAGCAGAACCGAAAGAGAGTTCAAAGAAGGAGATTGGGTTTATCTTCGACTTCAGCCTTATCGCCAAACTTCTGTCCAGCTATGCCGAAACCTTAAGCTGTCTGCAAAGTTCTTTGGGCCTTACAAGGTGCTAGCCAAAATAGGCAAGGTAGCTTATCGTTTTGACCTGTCAGCCACTTCCAAAATTCACCCAATTTTTCACGTTTCACAACTCAAGTTGAAGCTCGGTGAAGGATTACTGCCACAAACAACTCTCCCTTCCATTGACTTTGCTGGCTAATTGAAGGTCACTCCACTGGAGGTGCTCGGCTCCCGCATGACAAGAAAAAATAAGCAAAATGTGCATCAAGTTTTGGTCCATTGGGCACACTCTACTTCAGCTGAAGAAACATGGGAGGACTCTCAATTCATGAAGCACCAGTTCCCTAAGCTGATTCTTGAGGAAAAGAATCTCTAAAGGAGGCGGAATTTGTTATGGCCTAGCCTTATATCTAGCCTTGTTTAGTTGTCGTGTTAAGGGGCACCCTGTTGTTAGCCCTTATGCTTTAGTTCGGTGTCTTTAGTATTTACTCACATGCTTTACGTGAGATACTTAAGCTAGCCTTTCTTCCTTGTACGGAATGCATTATTGGTTACCAATTTTATACTTTCTCTGAGCTCTTCCTTCTTCTTCATTATTCTCATTATAGATCTTCTTATTCTTCTTAATCTCCTTCCCTGAATGCATTTGTAGTAAATCCACTACAATATGCTATTACATCATCAGATAAAAGTTCAGTTGAACAGGGGAATAAGGAAGTTTCAGGACATTCTTTAGATCCAATTGAAAGGGACAGTGCAATCATCAAAGTTGTATATGGGAATGAAAATAAAAGTGACTCTGAAGCTCTGTGCCATAGGACATTGGAGACCTGCTACAAACTTCTTATGGTTCTTTGGTGTTCTTTGGTGGTCAAGTTTCATAAGACTCAACACCAAAGAAACTTCTAAATAGATTTAGAGATTTCTAAAATTAAGCATCAATGCCAGTTTCTTAGCATAATCCAAACTTCACATCAAAATACCTTCTAGATTATTGTCACTAAGAAAATTAACATCTTAATTTCATCAAAATCCTAACTATTGTTTTACTTTCTCATCAGACACGACTAATCAAATTACTCATGAAAAATTAAAAACATTAGAAATTGATAAAGTTAGATAAAATTAAACAGAACCCATTAGATAGATTTCTCATTCGAGTAAGTCTAAATTAATCTGAAACCCTAAATAAATCCATGAGAGTTACAAAGATTGAAACAAATCGAACAAGAAGAAGAAGAATAAGTAAAGTACCTGATATATTGATAGAGATATGAACAAATCGAAGTATCAAACTGTTAAACAGACATAGACATGGTGAATCGGTGATAGATTGATAGAGAGACGAGACTGAGTAGGGAAGTAGGCTTCCCTTCAGAGAAAAAACGAAGAATAAAAATGACGAGTGAAAGAGTTCCTCGAAAATAATATGATTCTCTATACCTAGGATGGACATATAGGATTAAAATAACCAAGATCTCAATGGTTGATATTGACCGGTTCTTTTGGTCTGGTTCCTGCCGGTACTAACCCCAGAACCAGTGTCTGTACAGGTCTACTCCAGTTCTGGAATTTCAGTTCTGGTCACTGTACCATTTACTCCGGTTCCGGTTCGGGACAGGTCCGATGCTTTTGGTTCCAGTCCGGTCCAGGGAATACTGACCGGTTCTTGTGCATCCTTAGTAAGCATGACATTAACGGGTGGCCCAAAATCTTACAGCTTGAGATTATTCCAGAATTATTATTTTTTTAATCGGTAAATAAGTTCTCTATTACAGAATAAGTAAGTACAGGCTTTCAAAGATGTGCTTATCACAAAAGTATTTTGTTTCCAAATGTGAACTACTGAACTTTGCTATATTTTGCTGAGTAAGAAACCTTACAAGAGCAAAAATGGTGAATTCGAATGTAGGGGATATTGTTTGTCGGCATGGTGAAGTATGAGTGTGAATCGTTATCATTAACTGAAGATTCAACATAAACCCCTTGGTCCCAACGACTCGAAGACAACATATTGGTTCACTAGCGTCACTCATTTTTCACCCTACTCATTTTCCCTAAAAAATCCTCCTTCTACTTTCTAATCAAATATCCTAAACCTATATTATAACCATTAGAAAACTAATATTAATTTAACTAAATATGATTGATAACTAATTAAAAATTTATCATGGGTAAAATAGGAATTACATAAATTATGTGTACGAGGGATTCTGAAAATTACTTCATAATACAGATTCATCTTGTAAGTAGTACAAATTGTAATTTGTGGTTTCCTATAGCAATCCAAAATTATTATGGGTTCTAGCAGTAACCACAGAATATACTCCAGAAGTGGTCTTTGGAAATAATTGGATTACAAGAATAAGCCATAAATTTCCGGGTTCCTGAAGCAACTCATGGTTACCATTTTTTTTTGTTAATGGGTTTACTGTTCTCTCGTCTATTAGTGCCAAAGGGTATGTATTTCTGAAAAGGATATACCTAATACTAAATAGATAATAAAGATATCCGTCTCAAAGACAACAAAACAACAAACACAAATTTTCGAACAGTTTATAAATTTGTAGAGGTTTTAGGAAATGTGAAACACCATTTAGGGTTCGAATTGGTTCCAGAAGAGCGCGTATTATTCAATCTGGTGGTGTAGTATTTGTAAGCCTTGTATTTTATCATGTTTTTGAAGAATTTGTCGAGTTTTAAAAATATTTAGCGCTGCTACCTTGAAACGATAAATTAACATTTTTATAGTACTTATTACTTCATGTTTTATGCCAGTAACACGTTGAAGATAAGGGTAAATCTCTCTCTTATGGAGTATTCCATAAGAGAATTTGAATAGTCGAATCTCACGTTGTCTTTATATAGAAGCTTAACCTTGATTATTCATGCTTTAGCATGGTTGGCTTGGGAACCCAAGTACTACAAGATGAGTAAAAAGATACAAAATGCTCACCGACATCCTCTGCAGACGCTGAAACTTCTGTTGAATAAGGACACAAATTGTGTTGTTTGTTCCTTGAAACATTTGGTTGTTAATCTAGTATTAGAAAATGCATTATGGTAACTTATTTGATCACCACCAATTTATGATGGCATTTGTAGGGTTTATTTACCATGTATTACAAACATTTTCCAATACTTTTTGGTGGTGAGAGACTCATCCATTAGATCAATTCTTGTTAACACGTAATGTTGTAAATTGTTTGGTTGCGTACTTATTTTTGGACTTTAAGTCCATTTATCTTGATGCTAAATTTTCGGGCTTCTGATGTTTTTCCTTAAGTTGGTGTTATATGGAACATATAAATAGCACATGTGCAACATCAACATGGTATAGTTGAGTTCTTTGTAAAGTATCTTTAGCTGATTACTCGACCAACTGCGTATCAATATTGTTTCTAGAAAGAAACCTTACATTTCGAATTCACTTGTTTGGTTCATGGCGCACCTAACTATATATGATGGTTTTTTATAAGATATTTAAAACTTTGAATATGTGATGTCTTATTACATATAAGATATTGTAGTCTGGTTGTTATAGGGAGGATGTAAGCAGCAACGGAAACGACGTGAGAGGTCACATATTTGTCGAATCTGCATTTGTTTTTGGATACTTTTGTAGCTTGATTAACACCCAAAAACTATCATGAGTATGACTTATGCAACCAGAAGTTCCAGAAATGAGATGATAATATTTTTGCCATAATCAGGAAAGCTAAAATGCCACCAGAAGTTTCCATGATAATCTGTCACTAGAAGTTGGCGCGAGTAAGTTTGATAACCTTTAAGGTTCCCTCACTTTAATCAGGGGGATGCAAGTCACCAAAGAAGCTTGGTATAAACTATGTTGATAACTTAAGAATTTTTGGCTTCCTTAATCAAGGGAAAAAAATGTCACCAGAAGATGACACGTGTTATGTCGAAAAACTTAAGAGATCTCCCTTGAAGTATGAGAGATGATAAACACCAACAAGAGGTTGGAATAACCAATGTCGACAATTAAATAGGTTAAATAAGTAACTTTCTCATCCAGATCACAAAGAGTCTGGATGCCACTAGAAACTAGCATGAAACTATCTCAATTTGTTTTTCCCACACCAAGATATTCAACGCAAATGAGGTGTTGGAGATTGCTCATGATTTAAGCATACAACTGCAATCACTCTTGAAAATATTATTTGTCACTTGATTGTGGATGCAGACATGTGAAGATGTCTTGACGGGTTAAATCATACATCCCCCGGTGACCAAGTCGTTATTTAATTAGACACGCTTAAAGCGTGAGAGACTGCTTTATTTATGCATCATAAAAGAATCAAATCACTTTTATAATATGTAGTTCTCTTGAAGAGACAATAAATAGTGTTCTTGGAGACTATCGAAATATGATCCACATTTATCTAAGTTTATTCCTCCTTATTAAAGATGAGGAGATGATAATGCCCCTGAAATGGTGATGGTACCTGTCTGTGAACTTTTATTGAATGTGCATGCGTGCACTAGAAAAAGTGTGAGATCTATGTGATAGTAGGTTACTGTTTACAATAGTGGTTATTACCCATTTGCAAAGGAAGATCGACATCATGATTGGTAGGTATAATCTAATCCCCTCAAACTAAGGTAGAGATTAGAATCTCCTAGGAAAAAAACACGCAAAGTTCGGGTCCGACTCACCGTGAAATTGTGAGGCCTGAATATTACATGTTGGTGTTTAAGATAAAGTGCAGAGAGAGTAATATAATCGCTTTAAGTGAAATTTAAGGGTTTCATGTTGAACCCCGGGATCAATTCTGTAAATCTAAAATAATTCTCCTAATATTGATGCACTTTAGTGTCGAATTCTCTGAAGCTCTCAGATTGCATCTAGATATGACTAGTGATTGGTGATTGTAATGAATCACTGAGGCTTCGAGTTCCCGGCTCAGGCAACCACCTGAGATTGTAATTACGTCAGGATTTAAATTAATTATGAAATGACGAGGGTACCAAATACACCTTTTCGATATCGACTGATAAGTCTGATACCTTGTGTGATCTAATATAGACAGATACTATCAAGAAGATAGCAAACAACAAAGCATATACTTGGTATATAGTTTCAATTCGAAACCGAACACGACTATAAGGATCAACCCAAGTGTTGGATTACTTTTAATTTTAATTGTGGAAAGCAAAAGTAAAGACACAACAATATTTTTTGAATGAGGAAACCACAAATGCATAAAAACCCTGGGACCTAGTTCAGTTTTGAATACTCTCAGAAGTAAGCCGTTATACAAATAACACAACCAATTTCGTATAGTTGACACCAAGTAAACTACCCCTAGTTACCTAGTTTCCTCAGTATCCATGCACCTACAATTAATCTGGCCAACACACATGAATTCTAAGATATAGTCCACTATCTTAAGTTGCTTCAGCTGCTGTGAAGACTTCAAGAACTCAACTCCTTTTGATCATCTTCGAAACAGTAAAAGATTAATCTATTTGGTAATCACTCTTCTTATCTCAAGAAGTTAATCAGAGATATTCTGGTTGAATTCACAAATGATCTTTCGTTTATTCTAATAAACTCCTTTGTCAGGTAAGATCTACCAATATCCAGATTAACAAGTTAATTAGAGATCTAGATATACAAACTATCAAATTAGAATACTGAAGAATACCACCAAATGATAGTTTTCCGATCTAATACGACTAGCAATAACAAGTCTACCAAAGATAAACCAGATCTAGTAGGATCCCGGCCGAACAAGTTTGTGCACGAAGCAAATCACAAAAATACGAAACCAATAAGAAATATTTTTGTCTTCCATCTTCTTATGTACCTGCACAACTAAACTTGATCCTAGTTCATGATAGATCACGCATAGATTTGAGACTGTTAACAATGGATGATCACAAGTCAACGTCAGATCTAAAGCCGGATTCATTATGTGCTCATTTTCTGTGGGTATATAAATTAATGTAAGATGAATATATTCCCAAAATATTAGATTCAAATATGTTATCATCTAAGTTTTTCAATATTTTTTTTGCATAAAAGTAAAATAGTGTGAATTTAAAAATGTGAGGGGATCCTCCCTCTCTTTTAATTTAGGGATCACTAGTTTTTTTTTTTTTTTTTTTAACTTTCAAACTAATCATTATTTATGAAAATAAAAACTCACATAGCAGGCAAGCGAGCAACAAGCTGCGCCGCAAGCCCTTTTTGAATTGAAAAACCTATCCTTTTAAAAATAAACTCTCTCGAACCCGGGGTCATGACATTACTGTGCATAACCTTCTGGACTCTCTTTAGGAGTCCAACTGCTTCTGGAGCCAAAAACCCAAAAGTGTCAAAATTAAAGGGGATAAAAGCATGCTCATTATCAATACATTCTTTCTTATGCTTCGCTATCTTACCTGAGGCAACTCTTAGGAAAATAGAATCGAGAAAAATTATGGGTTGGGAGTCTTGTGACTGGCTTAATGTTAAGGATACATCTATTCTCGCTCATTCAAAGACGTAACTACGGTATTATCTTTTCAATCTATAGCTGCCAAATTATATCGACATTCTAATGTCTGTCAATCATGTATTTTTGGTATACAAAACTTGTAATATATTCTGTAATAACAGCCATATATGGCTCTATATAATGAATGAGAATACACAATATCAATTGTAGAACATTTCACCAAACTCTTGTGTTCTGTCTTGGTATCGAGTCAAAAGATCCAAATATCATGCTTCTTTTCTTTCACCATGGCTGAAACTTCAACACTTCACCAAATTCACATCAATCATCTGATTAGTGTCAAACTGAATGACAACAACTATCTCCTATGGGTAACACAGTTTAAACATCTTCTCAAAGGTTACAAACTACAAGGTTTTGTTGATGATACACTGGAAAAACAAGCAAAATCCATACCCGGTACTGGAGAAGGTGCACAACCAACCCCTAATCCTGCTTATACAAAATATGAGGAACAAGACCAAATACTCTTAGGATGGGTCCTTTCCTCTTTATCTGAAGGAGTATTAGATCGAGTTTCAGGTCTCTCAACATCACAAGAAGTATGGGAAGCTCTTCAAAGGAGATATGCACCAAAAACCAAAGCTCATCAAATGAACCTGAAAAGATAACTACACAGTCTTCGCAAAGGTAACAGCTCAACGCAAGATTATTTCTCGAAAACTAAGCAACTTTTTGATGCACTTGCAGCATCTGGAAAACCCCTCTCTAAAGAGGATATACATGAATCAATTCTAGCTGGACTAGATCAGGCTTATGACTCTATTGTCACAACTTTAAGAACTGTCGACAAGATCGACATGAATACTTTTCAAAGTCATCTGCTTTCATTTGATCTCCTTATTGAACAACAGTTAGTCGTTTTGCGATAACCGCTAGCCAATGTTGATGCATCATCAAACTTCAAGCCGTTTTATAAGCAAGACCAAAGGAGATACTCAAACAATCGTCCACAAAATCAATCCAATCGTCAGCCTAGAAACATGTATCAAGGTGAAGGTCCTTGTGAGATGTGCAAACGCAAAAATCATGATGCTTAATTCTGCTAGTTTCGTAACAAAGTGGACAATAACAAAAAACCTGCTGCATACTTGGCTCTCCATGGTGGTCCTGCTGATAACAATTGGGTGAATGATACAGGTGCAACTCATCACCTAACTGCAAATCTCAATAATCGCAACATTCAGCATGAGTATGATGGCACTAAACAAGTGCGTGTAGGAAATGGTGAGACTCTCCATATCGAAAATATTGGTAATGCCTCCTTCACTCATAATAACAGATCTTTTCATTTAACCAATATTCTCCATGTCCCTCAAATAAAGACCAACTTACTTTCAGTCTCCATATTCTGCAAAGATAATAACGTTTTCTTTGAATTCTATGCAAATTCTTTTGTTGTGAAGGAAATCCAGTCGGGGACAACCCTGTTGCAAAGAAGAGTTAAGAATGGGCTCTATGTCTTTGATGTTGTTCGAGAGATTTAACATACAACACTGGTTGCTCTACTATCCAATACAGTCCCTCTATGACATTAAAGATTGGGTCACCCAATGCTTCGCACTGTTTTTAGGATGATTAAAAATCTTTCCCTTCCCGTTTCAAATAAGAAGTTTGATTATTGTCACTCTTGTCATATGAGTAAGAGTCATAAACTTCCATTTCCTACTAGTAGTACAAATATTGATAAACCATTGAGTTTAATTGTTGCTGATTTATGGGTTTCACCGCATGTTTCAAAAGATGGTTTTAGATATTATCTACTTCTTCTAGATGTTTACTCACATTATACTTGGATTTATCCACTGGCTAGAAAATCAGATGCCCTTCCCATCTTTATTCAATTCAAAAATTTGATAGAAAATCAAACAAATCATAAACTCAAGGTCTTTCAATCAGACAATGGTGGAGAGTTTAGGAAGTTCACTTCTTTTCTTAATAATTCTGGTGTTATACATAGATTTTCATGTCCTCACACATCTGCACAAAATGACATTGCTGAAAGACGCATTAGACATATCACTGAGTCAGGATTAGGTCTATTGTTTCATGCCTCAATGCCAAAATCCTACTGGGTAGAAGCTTTCTCAACTGCATGTTATCTTATTAACAGACTGCTTGCATCTCAACATGAGGTAAATCTCCACTCCAACTCTTATACAACAAAAAACCTGACTGCTCCTTTCTAGAAGTCTTTGGATGTCTATGTTATCCATGCCTTCGCCCATATGTATCTAATAAGCTTGAACCAAGATCATTACCGTGTGTATTCATTGGTTACAATGGCGCGCCCAAAGGATATCTATGCGTACATGTACCTACATGAAGGTTGTATATCTCTCGACACGTCAAGTTCGTATAAACAAGCTTCCCATTCTATGCCAAGCAACATGTATGTATCACTAAACCCATTTCCAAGTCATCCATATCCATAAAAATATTTGCATCACCCACTTTTTCTAATCCATCTCATGAGAACGTTGTTTCTCAACCATCCTCTCCTCTGCTACATACTCCACCAATGTCACCTAATATGGATAATTTGCAGTCACCACCTCTGTCTCCAAATATGGATAATGTGTAGTCAACTTCAAATACAACAGCACCAGAATCTACCGCAGCAGCCACTTCTGCAGAACCAACTACTTTTTCAGCAACACAACCATCTACATTGCAGACATCTCCACCAGCACCACCTACACAACATCATTTGATCACTAGGGCTCAAGAAACCGATCAATAAGCTTTGTCTTACATCAACAAAATATCCACTTGCAGAGACAACACTCGTCGCTCCATCGTCTTATACAAAAGCATTTACAAATCCAATATGGATACCTCTTATGGATGATGAGATTAATGATCACATTCGTAATGGTACGTGGAGCTATGTACCACATGAACCATGGATGAATTTGATTGGCTTGAAATGGGTAACCAGATGGTACGATTGATAGACCAAAAGCTCGACTGGTGGCTAAAGGATACAATCAAATAGAAGGTTTTGATTATGATGAAACTTTCAGTCTTGTGATTAAACTATCAGGTTTGTCTTGTCAATTGCAGTGGAAAACGGTTGGCCCTTACGACAATTAGATGTTCAAAATGCTTTCTTGCATGGTGTACTGACAGAAGATGTTTATATGAAACATCCAGTTGGTTATATTCATCCTGACTATCCAACTCATGTTTGAAAGTTGAACAAGTCCATCTACGGCCTGAAGCAAGCTCCACGCACTTGGTTTTCAAGGCTCAGCATGTATCTAGTTAAGCTCGGTTTCAAAGGGTCTGTTGCAGACAATTCACTCTTTATCAAGAAGAATTCAGATGGAGTAACTTATGTCTTAATCTATGTCGATGACATTATCATCACAGGTTCCAATTCTTCTCTTATTACAAATCTAATATCTTCTCTGAATTCTGTTTTTGCAATCAAATATTTAGACGACCTCAGCTACTTCTTGGGAATAGAAGTTATTAAGCAAAAAGAATCAGTTTTGTTGAGCCAACAAAACTACATCACTGATCTGCTTAAACAAACAAAGATGGATGCTACAAAACCAGTTGCTGCTCCCTTGGCTGTGAATACTAAAATCATCAGATTGGGTACACAAACATTTGAGGATCCAACTCATTATCGAAGTGTCTGTGGAGCATTGTAGTATTTACATCTCACTCGCCCTGATATTGTTGTTGCAGTAAACAAAGTGTGCCAGTTCATGCAAGACCCTTACATCGAGCATTGGGAGCTAATCAAATGCATACTCAGGTATCTCAAGAACACAGTTCAACATGGTTTGCTTTTGCTAAAATCTTCAGATATCAGTCTTCATGCCTATTCTGACTCTGATTGGGCTGGGAGTCTCGATGATCGCAGATCCACTAGTGGATACTACATCTATTTTGGCAATAATCTTGTATCTTGGAGTGCAAGGAAATAGAAAATTGTTTCCAAGTCGAGCACTGAAGCAGAATATAGATGCATAGCCATAGCAACTTCTGAACTAATATGGCTTCAATCATTGCTAAAAGAACTTGGTGTTGAAGTAAGAACTCTGTCAATCTGGTGTGACAATTTAGGGGCTACATATCTCACAACCAATCCAGTTTTGCATGCTCGTATGAAGCACATAGAAATTGATTATCACTTTATGCGTGAAAGGGTAGCAAACAAGCAACTTATGGTACGATTCATCTCGACTAAAGATCAAATAGCTGACATCTTCACTAAGGGTTTGTCAGTACCAAGGTTTCTTTATCTCAGGAACAAGTTGAACATTCAACAACTCATGTTCAACTTGAGGGAGGATGTTAAGGATACAACTATTCTCGCTCATTCAAAGCCGTAACTACAGCAGTATATTTTCAATCTATAGCTGCCAAATTATGTCGACATTCTAATGTCTGTCAATCATGTATTTTTGGTATACAAAACTTGTAATATCTTCTCTGTAATAATAGCCGTATATGGCTCTATACAATGAATGAGAATCCACAATATCAATTGTGGAACATTTCACCAAACTCTTATGTTCTATCTCTTAGAACGATCTTATCCATAGACAAAGAGGGCTTACATGCCCGAGTTGTTAATAATGTAAGTTCCATATTTGTTTAGCCTAAAAGCAAGATTTTCGCTTTATTGCGCAAGGCAGGACATGAGAAGCAACGCTAGCTGTGGTGAAGAAACACTTGCTCAATATAATTGCCCATCTTTATTTTTTTAATAATCGCCAATTGTGATACTGCCAAACTGGATGCCAACCCTGTACTCTAGGAAGCTGTCTAACATCCCACTTTCCACCATCAACCTTAATTTTCACCCCAAATTTATAGCTCAAAGCCTCAAAGTCAAATCTTACAGTTTTCCTTTTATACACTCCATCTTATGTTATAGTAATTAACATCATGCACTAACACTCTATTGGCTACTATCCTCCACTGAAGAGAGAGCAGTGTAACCAAAAGAAGTTAGATCACGAAATGATGAACTCTAACTAATCACTTGGTATTTTACTAATTATTAACCATGGGTCATTTCAAAAATGTTGTTCGAAATTTAGTCGTGCCGTCTATATTTATCATTGGATTGATATGTGTATTGCTTTGGACGCCGGATATATCAACAAGAATATCTTCATTTCAGTATTATCAGCAATGTGATTTGGTCTCAAACGAGGTAATTAATCAGCAAGTGCATACCTTAAGATTTTTGTTTAATATATACAGATGCACTTTTGTGCAGTATCAATATTATTTCTGATCACGTGTTGTTATTCGTTGATGGTAGACTGCAGCTACTAGTCTGTTTGCATTGTTACCTCAAGATGAGCTTGAAACAGCACTAAGTGAAGCATCAGCAGGGAATAACAAAACAGTAATTATAGCCATCATAAACAAGGCTTATGTCGAAGGCGAGATGGCGATGTTAAGTGTATTTCTCCAGAGTTTCTGGCTTGGAGAAGACACTCGATATTTGATCAATCATCTCCTACTTGTTAGTGTTGATCAAGTTTCTTACGAGCGATGCAAATTCTTAAGACTTCACTGTTATAGACTTGTTACCGAGGGTGTTGATTTTGGCCGGGAAAAGTTGTACAACTCCCAAGAGTTTAAAAACATGATGTGGAGAAGAACTGAGTTCCTCGCTGATGTGCTTAGACGCGGCTATAGCTTCATCTTCACGGTAAGATATTCTTATACAAAAGTTCTATATGATCACCAATATATATATGGACACCATATATTAGCACCATGGCGTGTCTTTGATGTAACTCCTATAGTACAGTAATTACATTCGTATCCAATTTCTTGATCTCTAATATTATTACCATTGGGTGTAGGATGCAGATGTAATGTGGCTTAGAGACCCGCTTATGATGTTGAGGAGCCAAGACTTAAACCAAACTGATGACATCCAAATGAGCTGTGATATTTTTAATGGAGATCCATGGTCGGGATTTAATAGTAAACAACTAAACACTGGTTTTTACTATGTTCGATCAACTAACAATACTGTCTCTTTATTCAATACCTGGTATAGAATGAAAGAAGACCCACATTTCAATGCAAAAAAAGATCAAGATGCCCTAAAGGTTTTGTTCAACTGGGGAGTTTTAAGAAATCTAAAAATAAGGTGGTTAGATACATTATATTTTAGTGGGTTCTGTCAAGATAGTAAAGATATCAAAGTAGTTTCTACTGTGCATGCGAATTGTTGTCGCAGTATTGATGCTAAGGTCATCGATCTAATATCTGTCCTCAAGGAGTGGAAGAAGTTTAGGGATGGAGTACCGCCTATTAATGCCGTCAACGAAACAATATGGTCACCTCATTTAGAATGCGGCAATTCATGGAAGCGTAAAATTAAAGTTTAAAAGATTACAATCTGGTGGAACATCCAAGGGAAAAGAAATAATAACAGATTTCCTAATAAGAGTAGCCAGGAGGCATCAATCAGATCATAGTCGCAGTAAAATGTATCAAGTTGTTTTGACGGGTACGTGTTTTCTATTCTCATTTGTAACTGGGATGTTGGTCTTAACAGTCTCAAATTGCTTGTTTCGGTTATTTGTTCTCTTGATGTAACTCCGGTCAGCTCCTTTATAAATTCATCTGCTTTTTTCTGTCAAAGAAACTATTATGCACATATAAGTTTTGCTTTTGTTCTCTTAATCTGCTATGTATAACCACCTCTCCCTTCGAATGCTCTCCCTTCTCTCCTTTCTCCTATCCCCAAACTGTCACCTGAGCTCTCCCTGCTCCGACCTATTCTAGCCGTTTTTTTCTTGTCTCTTCCCCCAACGGTCCTCTCAACAGTCGTTTTGGACCGGAGCTCAATCATCGGAAATTTTCAAATGTCATTTGTTCACACCTGCTGAGCTAATGGATACTACAACTCATTTCAGAACATGCTCTTGCAACTGCATTAGCTACTACAATCACAATATCACTTAAGAGAACAACAAAATCACGCAATTCACTGACATCACCCAAATCACATTTTCTGCAACATCCACATTACATGGACAACTCACTATATACAAAGATTTGGAAGCTGGTACATCCCCTTCCATGATGAATCATAAACAATTGAATTTTGAGAGAGTCAATCACCTTCACTACTCAGATCAACCTGGGAATTTCATCAATACCATTGTTATAACAACACCTGAGAATCTCCTGCCTGAAATTCCTTTCCTTTCCCAACAACTTTTTCTACAAATGATTCTGAGAAGCCTTCTGGTTCAGTATTCAAACCTCTGGCCAACTCTACAATTAGAGGATATTTTTGACCTCACAAGCTATGAAATCAATTTGCTTCATACCCTCTCAGACATCTTCTTGATTCTATGGCAATTTGAGATAAGGTTTGTTCAGGTATGTTCTCTCTACTTATTCTACTCTAAATCTCTTAAGTTATTTGACTCTCAATTGGACATCAATAAATCTAATGCTATAATTTCTCTATACTTCCCTATCCCCCCCTCTTCTCATAACCAACCAAGCACTCATATTTGTTCCAATTCATGCTTTTGCAAATTCAGGAAAAGTTATGCTAATTGATACTCATTCATTCTAGGAACAAAATGCAGTACACTACTCTTAACATTCACTTAGATATGTTCATCTTACCCATATTGTTTTCCATTCATCAGAAGCATCATTCTAATAGTTTACATAACCATAATCATAATCAAAAATATTCTCCATACCCAGCATAAACAATATAATCAAGATACCAAAAAACCAAAAGTGTAATGTTATTGTGCCATTGGACTAACCCTCAATTCTCTCGAGTTAGTTTTGTTCTGGTTACCATTTCAGTTAGCGCACCAGCATCTCCAGATGGATGAGCAGCCTCTCCAGATGGCACATCTCCTTGACTTGGATTGGCTGGCTCTGGTTCAGGGACTGGATTTGGAACACCTTGAGGATGATTGTCTTCAACAATCACTGCATTAACCTCACCATGGCCTGCATTAGCTATTGCATCCACATTAGATGCAATTCTAGCAAGAACTGGAGTCAACATCTCCAATTGGGGGAAATGCACATCATGAGGAGGTATGGGAAGAGTTGCAATCTCTCGAATGGAGGCTCTGACAGATACATGCATAGTAATGGCGTAGAATCCTTGGAGAACACCACCACATACAACAAACCTATCACCTACAACAACCACCCCCTCATTAACCACAAAGAGACCATGTCGTGGATGAGTAGCAAATACGGCCCAACCATATCTTACACCCCATTCCCTATCACAGAGTGGGTGAGCTTCATGTATGCCTTGGCCTTCGCCACCATCATTGGGTCCTGCTGCACCACCAGCCGCATCACCTCCATCCACTTCATCTCTGCCACCTGCACTTCCACTTCCGCTCCCAACCTCACTCACTCTATCTCGAATTACATATCTTCCAGAAGCATCACCAGTATCACCCCCAGGAAGCCCCTGGAAATATGGTTTATAGTGTTTTCCATCCATAATCAAAGTATTTGGTTAGATTTTATGCAACAAAGAACCATCCAAAACGAAACAAATTTAAATCTGTTAAACTCTTTGCATGTCAGAGATTCTTACCGGTTTAGACAAGGGATGATTATTTTTGGGTTTCTTCATTATTGGTCCATGGACTGGAGGAATCTGATCATATCCTTTTTCTATCTTCACCATTTGGTTATGGCCCACATTAATCCAATGCCAATTGAAGTTATAGGTATAATCCACTGCCTCTCTTCCATTTGGAAATGCAATACCATATAGCAAGCTAGAAATTGGGATATGGGGATCATACCAATCCAGAGTTCTCTCCATCAATATCTCTGTAATCTCTTCTACTATCTCACCATCACTATACAAAATACGAGGCATTGTTCCAAATTAGTCTTGATGCTAAATTATGTTCCTCTCTGTGGTTTTGAGACAAAGAAACTGTTTGAGATGCTGAAAGGTTTTCGCAATGTTTCTAAAATAGAGAAACTAAATGAGAAACTGGAAGGTTTTTTAATCTTTAAATTTGGGTTAGGAAGAACAACAGACTTCTCATCACAACCATTGATCACTCAAACCCCCCTCATAACCACTATGAGAAGCGACACTAAACTCTCTGGCCAGACGCTATTATGCCCTGTCAAGTCGATTGACCACTTGATTAGGCATTGCATCCCTATTTTAGTTATATTGGTGCATGTGTGTGGGGGGGGGATGCAAACACTTGGCATTATCAAATTTTTTCATCTACCGGGTTTGAATTCGGTTTTAATCCATAACTGAAAATGCGGGGGTCTAACAACCTCACTCAATATTTCGATTAGCAATTTGTATGGACAACTCCGAGTTGTTTTCTAGAGAATCAACAAGACTCAATCAATAGAAAATATCTCAAGGAGTTATTATCTCAATCTCTCGATTTGATTTACTTAAGAAAATATAATTCGCGAGCCTAATCAAAGAGAGATTACTTGGATGGTACCAAAGACCAATATCCAAGTGTCAATCGATTTAAATCAACAACCAATATTAAGGTCATATTATAATCAATTGAACAATGCACAACCTGTATTATTTCAATTATATGAAAAAATATAATGCGGAATAGAAATAACACAGACACCAGAATTTTGTTAACGAGGAAACCGCAAATGCAGAAAAACCCCGGGACCTAGTCCAGATTAAACATACATTGTATTAAGACCTAAAGTGCGTCATTGAAGGGGGTAGCATGGCTCAACGAAAAGGTTACACCGCTAATGGAACCTGAGTCTTGGAGATTTGGGGTCAATAAATCCCATCCAGGAGAGGCACCTTGGATTCTCAACTTAAGCATATGACTTGAGTTGGGCGACTAAGGTAATAAGGACTCTCCTAAGGAGTGCAAAATATGACCAAGGCGCCAAGGTACACAGTTGAGAGTGCCCGGGGCGTCTGGAGCGTACCTTGCCATTCTTGACAAGTCTTGGCTATGATGCACTCGGCCTGGAGAAAACCCCACTTAGGGTGCAGTCTCGTAACCACGAGCCATATAGGAAAAAGGGATAAAAGTCTACGAAAACAACTGGTTGTGTCAAGACTGGATGGGAGGAGCTAGCCTTGTATGGCAGAAGTATGTCTCCTTGAAGGGGAAACCATGGGGAAGATAAGGGCGGCACCCTCTATTAGGGAGATGATAAGTGTCATAAGACGCAAATGTAATAAGGCTTTTTACTCACGGGAGTATCAAGACTTGTCATATTTGTGCAAAAATTATAAAGAGGCAATAATCCAAGAGAAAAAGATAAGACGAGATCAATGGGTCAGTACATGAATGTGTAAGGACGTCCTGCGATTTTGTCGCAAGACGCCAATGTCATGGGGTTTTAGTTTCGCAAGAACTTTAGGCCTGTCATATTGTCGCAACAAAAATTTTAATAAAAAAAAAGAGAGTTAAGGCAAGATCAATGGGTTCTTACATGAAAATGTAAGAACGTCCTGCGATTTTGTCGCAATGACAAGAGGTGGCAAAATAAGACCTTTAATTAGGAAGGAAAAATAAGACCACATGACAAAACAAAGAATTTATAAAAATTAACTATTCTTTATGTAGGAAAAATTTGTTCATCGCAAGAAAGATAATGAGAGGCAAGTATGGGAATTAATAAACCAAATGTCGTTATCTTTCTCGCAAGCATAAAAAATACTAAAAGATCAAATGAATCTCAAAGTTGACTGAAATACATCATTCGCAAGAAAAGAAGAAAAAGAAGTAATCCAAGAAATTAAAACTAAAGCTCAGACTTTAGTGTTAGCTTCGCCAAAAGGAGATAATGGACATTCTTTGCCAGCTTTATCATTTTTACCAGTATTCTCCTTATTCTAGTATTCTCTGTCTTCCTCTTCATTTGGGTTATCACCAACAATTGACTCATTTATTCTAGATTCTTCTTCATCTGGGACATCACCAGCAGTTGTTTCTTTAAGAGGGATTTCTTTGTCATTTACAAAATCTTCTTGAGAAAAATCTTCTTCACCACTTTCATAGTCAAAATCCATGTCAGCAGGACGAGGAATTTTATCATCATCTATTTCTAAAGGTTCGACTGATACAGGAGAATGAGACTTGGACATCAAGATGTCATTCACCAGAACTTCAACTTTGAGATGCACTTGACGAAGAAATGCCTTCTGATGGTTTCTATCTTGAATATCCTTGAAGTAGGAAAGATAATCAAACCTTTATTCTGCTCGGTCGCTAGAACGAGCAAAGGAAGAAGCAAGTAATGCATTCTCTTTGTGAATTTTGGCATATTTAGACTCCAAGACAGAAATGGAGGAATGAAGATTTTTCTCAGACTCTACGAAAAAATAGAATACAAAAAGTTCATTAAGATGAAGAATTCGCAAATAAATATTACACAAAGACTTGACAAAGAAAAGATAATTAAGGCAGTCAAATTTTTATGACTACCTTCCTTTTGAGAAATAAGATATTGAGTCAAGGCCAAGCAATTATTCTCTAAGTGGTCCATTGCATCGTCAAATTTATCTCCAACTAAACCTTGTAGGAGAAAATGAAGGTTTTTCTCTTTAAAAATAAGAAAAGCATTTTCCTTCGCAAGCGAAGAATAAGATTCTTATAGTTTGGAGTATTGTTCTTTAAGTTGACTTGCCTTTACACTTAAAGATATTCTACCCTTTATGAGTGTATTTTTATCAGCAATAGATGACTCTGTTACTTCCTTAAGTTCGCTCTTCAATGAGCGAAGAGATTGCTCTTGGTCATCACATACTTTTTGAAGCATGCTAAATTGTTGCGAAGAGATCGCCACCTTGTTTGAAAGAACTCGCTTCTCTTGAGATAAAATTTTATTCTCATCTGATAAAGTTTCCATCTTCAAGTTAGCCTTAGCCAAAGAATAAGAGAGGCAACATACTTCATTGCTTAATAAATTTTGCTTCTGAACTAATTGGGAATTCTCTTTGGTAAGATTATCTATTTGATCAACAGAATATGTATGAAGGTTATCTAGTTGGTTATATTGATCCATCCAAATATCTCTATCCACACGAGACTCTTCCGCGATGGATTCAAATTGATATCTCTCAGTTATTCATTTCTGGTTTAAGACTTAAAGGGCGAACAAAGGATTTTAAGAAATTGAATACAAAAAGGACAAAAGTACTAAAAAAAGGATAAACTAAGGGAGAAGATAAGAAAAATTATACCTTTTAGTTCGTTATTTTTCTTGCGAAGATTATCATGATCCAATGAGACATTCTGGAGTTTTTGGTTTTCTAGGCGAAGGGCATTACATTCTAAGGTCATCACTTGGAGATTCTTATTTAAGACTTTGACTTCTTTCTCCAGGGCTATTTGCGAAACATTTCAATCAGAACCAAAATATTTACTCAAAATGTTGCAGACGCCAGACTTGATAGGATCAGTAGGAGAATTCTTAACATCATCCAGAACATCAGATAACACTTTAAGAGCAATATCTATTCCTTCCACAATTTCTTTACAAAAAGGAAGAGATTCAGATGAAGAAGTGGTGATGATTGAAGATGGAGGAATTGAATCATTCTTCGTGATAGATGTATCATTTGAAGGTGAGGTTTGAGGAGGATCAGTAATTGAGATTAAGGAGGAGTTGACTTGAGAAGCATTAACAACAAGGGAAAAGGTGGTTTCATTCGCAGAAGGGTTAATAAGAAGGGTTTCATTCACTAGAAGACCAGTCGAAGGGGTGAAATATGAGGAAATATTTTCGCGAATAGGAAGTAAGGATTCAGTTTGCGAAGATATCGCAGGATATTTTGAAGGGATAAGTGAAGAAAATGGAACAGAAGTTTCAATGATCTTAAGATGGCGAGATTTCTTGGGAGGCTTGTTGGCATCTCCATCACCCTGCGAATCACAATCCAGATAAAAACAGAGGCAACAATATTTTTATTAAAAGAATAAGTGTTTATTACTACCTTGCGATTCGCAGACTTTCTTTTGTTTGCAGCGACTTTGGGCTGCGAATCTTTGGGACCATTAGGGTTTTGGACTGAAAATTTGGTATTAGAGGTGATTCTGCTGAAACAGAAACAGTATGAGAATTACATAGAGTCAAATAAAGTAAGATAAGATAACATCAATAAACAAGATCGGTTTCAGCAAAATCAGAAGAATATCTACCTTGATGACTCCATGAAAGCAGTAGCAGATGAACCTTCAAAAGAAGAAAATTGCAGACGATGAGGCCTTACAGAGAGCGTAGAGATGAGGAAGATGGAGAAATAAAAGAAGAAAATTATCCCTCTACTAGATCTCTCCTTAAATAGACAAAAAAATGATGACTGGATGACAATGAACGTGCCGGTGAGTAGAGGAGTATTTGACACGTGTAGGCGGTCATACTTAATTAACGGAACCTTGTCAGGAGAAGAATATAGGAAAATGAACACCTGCGGCATTATGAAGTACAAATTCTCATGACATTCTCCCCTTCGCAGAGAAGACATGAGAAGAGGCAAGATGTAGGATCAGAATATCGCAACAACAACACACTTGCGAAATCTTCATCAACAACATTGCGAAGACGTCGCAGAGTGATTTTAGAAATGACATAACAAATGACGACAACATAAACATGAGAAAAGTGTGATGATCTAGCGAAATTTAAGATGTTTGCGAAATTAACATTTGTAAGCTTGCGAAATACCGCAAATCAGATCCGAAAATAAAAGTCAATTTAGCTGTCATCCACTATGTAATACCCAATATAAAGAGATGAATAGGTGTAAGAAAGGGAGAGATAATTTTTGGAGTGCTGAGAAAGTCTTGAGGAGAGAGAAAGTCCAAAACAATGTTGTATTTCTGATTTCACTTCCTTCTTGTAAAATTTCTAGATTCAATTAATAAAAACTGTCGTTATTGATCTTAAGAAATGTGTTGATTGTTATGAATTCTTGTGAGGGATGTATTGTAGGATTTCCTGCAACTACAACAAAATAAACCAACTTCCTATAGTTGAGACCAAGCAACTAACCATATAATTCACCTAGTTCCGTCTGTATTCCCACGCCTCCAACCTGTAAACAAGTCACATACTTGGACCAATTCCTTTGGTTCGTATTCCAAATAGTAAAGGAATAACAAATCTGCTTGGTATCAACTCTCTTCAACCAAGTGATATGAGTTGAGCAAAGGTTCCCTTGTTTATATTAACATAAACTCCTTTGCCAGGTTTCAAGATCTATCTTATGTTCAATCACCCAAAGGGAAATCGGTAAGATAAAGCCAACAACACTCTTAATCCAAAGAATTGTGTTGATGCCGATCTTCTCAACTATTCTATCAAAATACCCAAAGGATAAATCAATTATCACTACACCATTTTAAGGTATTAGCAACATACCATAGTTGTTGCTAAACGGGGTCGCAACAGGCTTTTGCCGTTCCTAAACACGGTGTCGCAATTTTTAGCAACGGCATAAGCTATGTTGCTAATCTCAGTCAGCAACGGAAATTCGCAACGACGGTTGTCGTTGCTAATTTTTTTATTAGCAACAACAGGTTGTTGTTGCTAATTTGTTGTTAAGTACAGGAATACCCTTACCCGAAACTAGATACTGTTGGTTCTGGTTCTAATTTATTGGTTCTGGTTCTAATTTAGCAACAGAGTGTCATTGTTGCTAATATTTTGCAACAAAAAAAAGAAAGAGGTCAAGTCTTCGTTGACCTAGTCAAAATCCATTTCCCCTCACATTTTCCCACCTGCAATTACCCAGTTCTTCACATTCACAATGCACCCGGATATACAAACTACAATGTCATCCAATGGACATATAAAACTCTATTGTTGAGAATCACCGATAAATTATATCATAAAAAAGGATTCTTCAATTGATGTGAACTTTAAGTATGAGTAGGAGATACTAGTATTCAAGTATGACAAAAAACAAACTTACTGAGATGATGAGGACCACAAAATGTTATAATTGATATACAACTTTCTATGTTAAGTTTCATAAGTGGATTGGTGACCTAATTTATGTAAACTGAAAGAGGCATTACAAAATAGGGGAAGAACTCCTCCAAAAGAATGACGAGATTGCGCTTAACCAATTTCTTATGAAAATCACAAGTAGATTCATCTGATGCTCTAAGATCACCAGCAGACAACTGCTTTGCACCAAAATCCTAAATACCTACATAGGCACCGAAATTTGAAGGTTCAGTAACGAGGTCTTAAAGACAAACAACACTACTTTCATGAACAAGGTACCCTTTGAGTAGATATCTTGATGAAACACCCACCTTGTTGGGAATATAACAAGGTACAAATGTAAAAATCAGATACAAGTCATACCTAGAATGCTCTTATTGTTAGAACGCATATCATGAATAAGAAGTTCGCATCATGTAGATCACAATGCACACATCCATCCATGTATGTAAATCATTTCAGCAAAGGTTTTGCTAACCTGTACAAGTTAGAATACACAATTAAATAGCAGAATTATCACAATGCTAAGAATAATTACTCGTCGGCCAAAAAAGCAGTGACCAATACTTCAATTCTCGACCCTTGACCAAAAATGGTTGTTAGGATGTCAACAGTCCCCACATCCAAGATGCGTACAATTTACGAAGTCTCGTGATGACAATATAAAAACAGCGACAATGGGAAACCTACTCTTCATATATCAAGCTATCCCATTCAGGTCATACTACCTTTGTGTTGGTCTAGAAGTGAAGTTTAAGCTTCAATAATTGGATATATTTGATTAAATTTTTCTTTTTTTTTAAGATCTTCATAAACTATCCTAGTATGCATCATTAAATGAGGATTTCATAAATTACCTGGTTGAAAAGAATTTAGCAGAAGGAATCTCATCTCACTTAGCACAATAAAGTAGCCTTGCAGCAATTTTTCCAATGTGGACTACATTATAAAAATATCTTAACCTGCATAGAAAACGTAGAAGGTTCTGTAACTTAAGGTTTTGATATACCCATTAGGAACATCCAGAATAGTAAAACAAGAAACGACGAGGAGACATGGTAAAATAAATTTGTGCATACAAATGGAGATAAGATTCTCATAAAGTGAAGAAATAGAAGAGTAAGCTTTTTGTGTTCACCTTGTAAGACGTCCAATGCCATTGTTGCTTGCGCATGATTGATAAAATCAACAAAACACAGGAAAAATGGATTTCCTCCAGACTGTAACAAACCAAACTAGCCTGAGACCACGAATGGGATGATAAAAAACTTAACTATGTGTAATGATGATGGATTAACTTACATGACGAGACTCCTTTCTCACAAGTCATACTTCTTTAAAACCTACAAAAGGAAGAAAGATATCTGCAAACCCAAGTGAAAGTCCAGTAACTGAAGAAGATAAAAAAAGAGCATCCAGTGGAGAAAAAGTTCTCAATAAACAAAAAAAGACATTAAGATAAAGTCTGCTGATAAGAAGGATACGAGAGACTTCCCTTCGTGTACAATTTCCAGGCAACCCTTCGACAAATAAAGTGTTTGATACATCTGGAGGAAGGGAATCTCTTGTTTCGAGCCTAGAAGAAGTCCCATATCCCTGCTCTTAGGAGGAAGCATGCCAAGCATATGTAGATCATCTATCTGATATTCAAAACATAGAGATTCAACAATCTAAAGAAAAAGAAAAAAGAAAGAAAAAAAAAAGAAGATAAATGCCTCGACATTATGACATTGGAATCTCCTATGCAACCATCTCACTCAAGAAAATCCACATATGTTTAGAGAAAAAATACACCAACAAATGTTTGAATATCGTTCAATACTAATGTAACAACCATCTGTAATTGAACAGACCCCAACAAACTTTTGGTATGTAAATTAAATACTATATCATTCCTAAATACACAGAACTATCTGTAACTTAACAGTTCTTATATACCAAAATGAAAAGACAAACTCAACCTTCCATTCGTGAACTAGGGTGTACGCCAGAATACAACCGCTCTCTTGAATTTTCTCTCTCCTCAAGACTTTCTCAACACTCAAAAATACATCATCATCATCCTTTCTGAATCTACTGGATCTCTTTATATAGGGTAGTTACATAGTGGATGACAGCTAAGTTGTCCTTTAATTTCGGATCTGGCACGTGGTGCTCTCGCGGTAGTTGTAATGTTAACTCTCGCAGGAGTTGCAACCATCGTAGAACAATCACGCTCTTCCCGTGTTTCCTGTTTTCGTCATTCGTTACGTCATTCTTCGGATTATTCTTTGAGCTATTCTGTGACGCTCGCAGAGTGTTGTTTTAGAATCTTGCAGAAATGTTGTAGCGATATTCTGATCCTACAATAATCTTTTATTATGTTCCAAAATGATGTAGAATTTGGTAGTATATCTCAAGTAAATTACTACGGGATTGATAAATTTCCTAGAATTTGGAAACTAAAAACTAGGTCATTTAAATCTTTAAGAAGGAATTAATATGGGTAGTATTGGAAAGATTTTACTCTCTCTGATATTTCTTAATCTCCGTGAAAATCTCTACAACGCCAAGTAAATCGGAACAGAGGGAGTATTAGAGTTAGTTTGGTCCAGTTGACCCAGTCAACTGTCTGTTTGGTCCTTTTTAAAAATAGATATTATTGTTTGGTCATAAATATTATTGTTTGGTCCTAAGGCGAACAATACCCACATGGAATGACGTCATCAATGATGTCATAATCTTTTAATAGTGGCTGAAATGCCATTTTTTTCTCCTTTTCTTTTTCTTAATAAAAATAAATAAATAAAAACTTAAAACTGAAATATCTTTTGAACCACATGTCCAAAAATGATAAATTTTATATATTCGGAAAGACTTCGATGAGAGATTTCCAACGAGTACCATTGTTGATATATTTCAGAGCTTTTAATTTTTACGTTATCCTTAGGTTAAAAAATAACTGTAAAATGAACTACATACAAGTTCATTCTACAAAATGAACCGGTTAATGAATTACTATTACGAGTTCATTCCACCATATGAAATACCATTAGGAGTTCATTCTATAATATAAACACATATCACGAGTTCATTATACAATATTGACTATTATTTACGAGTTCATTTTATAATATGAACTACCATAATGAACACCTATTATGAATTCATTGTACAATATGAACTACGTACCATACTTGATTATCATTACGAGTTCATTTTACAATATGAATTATCAATCCTACAATATGAACAACCATTATGAATTCATTCGATAATAAGAACATCTATCACGAGTTCATTCTACAATGTGAACTATAATAATGAACTACTATTGTGACTTCATTCTTAATAATGAAGAACTTTTATGAGTTCATTCTACAAAAACAAATTGTTAGCATATACGAGTTCATTCTACGAAATGAATTGCTAAACGTAGAATGAACTACCATGTTCTAAAATAGTGTTCATTCTTGGATATGAACTACTATTATACCGAAAAATTAAAATTTCGAAACATAGTATAATGGGTACTCATTGTGTAAATCTCGACGAGACCTTTCCGAATATATAGAATTTATCAATTTTCGACTTATATTTTGAGAGATATTTCATTTTTAAGTTTTTTTATTTATTAATGTTAAGAAGATATAGAAAATAAAAAGAGAAAGAACAAAAAAAACACGTGAAGAAGAGAGAAAATAAGAAAGAGAAATGGTATTTTAGATACTTTAATATTTTTGAATAAATAAAGACCAAATAAAACTCCACTTTTGTTGGTGGACCAAATTAACTTGAGACCACATAAAATTGGACCAAATGATTATTTTCCCTTTGGTTAAAGCGCGTGGTACATATTGGTCTGTAGTGAACAAACAATTAAAATTATCCATTTTCCAACTCGTTTTTCAAGTTTGTTGAATTTATAATTGGATCAAAATGAACAAATCCATGGTTTGTTAATTCCACTGGAATCCCTTGCTATGCATTCTCACTTAGTCCCATAAATAGTCTTATCACAAGAAAAAGAAAAAAAAAGGTAAAAGGAGACCTATAATTAGTATAGTTTTGTCCCCTTAGAGCAACTGCAGTCATAGGAGTATAACTAAATACTAAAGACTAAAACAAAGTAAGATAATTTGGTTTAGTCCGTCCAGCGACGCTACGGTGGAGGAGTAAATTTGGTGGAGCGGAGTTACACAGGTTCGTCTGATACCGGGCGTAGGTATAAATTACGCTTGGATGGGACGTAACTGTAAGTTACGCCTGGTGTCGGGCGTAGGTATAAATTACGCTTGGTGTGTGGCGTAATATAAAAAACCGCCCCATGGAGAGACGCAACTTAAAATTACGCCTGATGGGGCGTGATCCCAAATTACGCCCAATGGAGCGTAATCCCAACATTCCGCCTGAATACACAATTTCGTTGTATGTGGAAGTATACCAAACTTTCTAGATGAGACATAGTATCAGCCGTCCAAAATAAGCACGAGGTTAGTCTTGGTCAGCAAAATACAAAGAGATCATCAATATCATCAACTCAACAACCGTTCAAATGTCCACTTCATACAACTAGAGAAATAAGAGACATATTCATACTTCATACGAGTCGTCTTCTCAAAATTAACTTTTGCAGAACCAATGAATGCTTGAATTTTCGATTCAGCCATTGTAATATAGAATTAAGGGTTTTGGTTGGTGAATAAAAAGGGTATGGAGATATCGTCACCATCATCGATATCGTCGTCTGTAGAAATGAGTAATGGTGGTGGTGGAGGAGGAGGAGAGCATGTTACGCCCCATGAGTAACAGGCGTAGTATGTAGTTACACCCCATTCAACATCAGGCGTAATCTGTGATTACGCCAGGAGTCGGGCGGTATTTATAAGTGCGCCTTAAGGGGCGTAACGTTTAATTACACCTGAATGGGGCGTAACCTGATGAAACCGCCTGTCATCAGGCGCAACTAGAAATCCCGCCCCGTCGGGCGTAACCTGCACTCCCGCCCCAACCAGGCGCAAATATTACATCCGCCTCAACGTGAGGCGTAACCTGCAGTTCCGTCCCAATCAGGCGTAGTCGTGAATTACGCCCGACCATAACCAAACCAAAGACCAAATATACTCTGGTTTTTGGTTTTAGTCTGGTATTTGGTCTCCGCCCCGTAGCGCCTGGTATTTCGACTAAATTTTTAGTTTTGGTCCAAGACTGTGGTTGCTCTTACAGCAGTCGTCCATCATATATATATTCAACTTTGTTAGCAAAAACTAGAGCTGTCAACGGGGCAAGCTAGGGTCAACCCGGACCTAGCTTGTCAACCCGTTGACAAGCTAGGGTCAACCCTAGCCCTAGTCCTATTCATCTACAAGCCCAAAATCCCAATCCTAGCTTGCCCGCGGGTTGGCTTGGCGGGTCACGGGTTGGCTTGTTAGTTATCATAACAACCAAAAAAAATGTTGAAAGTTAAAAAAAAAAAAAATGTTTAAAATTACGATGTTAGGGAGGATTGAACCTAGCTCAGCTAGGTGTTCACTTAGCATAACAACCACTAGACTACAAATGAACACGTCTCTATTAGCTAAAATCTTTAAAATAGATAATCTTAATGAAGATGACGGGTTGGCTTGTGGCTTGCGGGTTGACCCTAGCTTGGCTTGTTTTCTACTAGGGCTAGATATGCTAACCCTAGCCCGGCTTGTTTAGCCAACGGAACAAGCCGAGCCGGGTTGAAACAAGCCAAGCTAGGTCCAACCCGCAAGCCGGGTTGAAAATTGACAGCTCTAGCAAAAACAATACTTTTCTCTTTATTGGTAAGGCCAAGCACTATGGTGCAGGGCATCCCTTCCCCGTCCCTCAAATAAATGGAATGAATATCACAAGGAAGACAACCTCATTATGGTGTTCTTTTCCCCCTTCCCTGCACGATACGGAAACTCAACAGCCGTATGAATAGTGTTTTTCCGGCTAGTGAGTTTCCGTATATATTTTTTTTCCAATTTTTTTTCCAATAGGAATATATTTTTCTAAGTAAAAAATGATATTTTAGAGTAAAAAAGATATATAATAGTTAAAAAGGAGATATAATATGTAAAAATAAAAGAGTTTTAGTAAAAAACAAAAATTGTGAGAAAGGAAAGTTTTAAGGTAAAACTTTAAAAACCAGAAACATAAACTGGTAGCCGTGTAAAATGCTACGGCAACTCAATAGCCGTATCAACTTCCATACGGCTACTGAGTTTCTGTAAAGCGTAAATTTATACGGCTACTGAGTTTCTGTAAAACGTAAATTTATACGGCTACTGAGTTTCTGTGTGATTTTCCTTCCCTACAAGGTGGATAGGGAGGGAATATCCTATTCATATAGGGATATAGAAGATCATAAGACCTAGCCCTATCCCTCATATGTATGGAAGGGATAACAGAAGGAAGGCAGTCTCACTATGGTTGTCCTCATCCCTTCCCTTCCCTTTCCCTACATAACACGCGTATTGAGTACCCGTATGAATAGTGTCAACGGGTACTCAGTACCCGTATTTTTTTTTCAATAAAAATATATTTGTTTCGGTAAAAAAATATATATTAGAGTAAAAAACGATTTATAATAGGTAAAAATAAGATTTAATAGGTAAAAATAGAGTTTTAGTAAAAAAAAAAAAAAAGATTGAAAAAGGAAAGTTTTAGGGTAAAATTATAAAAACCAAATACGGGTACTCAGTACGCGTGCAAAAAACTACGCGTACTGAGTACGCATAAAGTGCAAAAAAATACGGGTACTGAGTACCCGTGTGATTTCCCTTCCCTACAAGGCTGAACAGATCTGTTCACTCATGTAGGGATGGTGGTGTGTATCCCTACTCGTGTAGGGATATGGGAGACCATAGTGGTTGCATTTTTGAGTTTTTGAGGGAAATGGAGGGATAGGGAAGGGATAACCCCTCCCATAGTGCTAGCTCTAATGGATGGATTTTTAGGTTTTTCTCTACATATAAGAGATATGGTAGGGAAAAGAGGCACCATATTGCTTGGCCTAAGGCAAAACTTGAGAAGTGATGAAAGGGGCATGTCAACGCTAGATGAAAGGGTGCATGTCAACGCTAGCTGTGGTGAAGCAACACTTAGCTCACTATGATGCAGTTGAATATTTGTATTCCTTCTCCCCGCGCAATGCAATTGACTAAATGCCACCCCTACCATCATCACTGCATTTAATTAAGAATATATTCCATCTTAATATAGGTTCATTCATACACATTGGACGAAGAGAGTACCATATTTTCGCAGCTACTGTTGTAGACACCGTCAGCCTACTTGTTAATTAACAAAGAATTTGGTGATTCAAGTGGACTAGTATTTAACATAGTTAATCATGTGCGTGAATGTGATATCCATTTTTGCGTCCTTCCTACAAAAAGTAAACTAATGTACGTCACGATAATTATCGCGAAATTTTTTAGTAACGAAGACTAGACAAACGGCCAAAACAATGGTGACGTTATTTTCCTTGAATTCACCATTTTTATTAAAGAAACTTATTATAGGTAATTATTTCATCGATTTTCTGCAAGTAATTATTTCAATTGGGTAAGAATCGAAAACCCACCCTTTTTTATTGCTTTTGATCGCATAAATACGGTTGGGAAATATTGGTGTTCCAAACCGTAAAACAATTATACAATTGGAAAAATATGAACTCCTAACCGTATTTTAACCTGGAATTTTTAAGGTTGGGAGTTCCAACCGTACATGGTAGTTACGGTTAGGAAAATATAAACTCCCAACCTATTTTAACGTGGGTTTTTTTAGAACTCACAATTGGGGGATATGAGAATTAATTTGGGGATATGAATTACTTCCCCCAACCCATGATTTCCGCTAAGGGGTGACCATTTGGTATGAAAGTACTAAAATATACTTCCTTCAAAATAAAAATTAAAAAACTTAAAATCAAAACACAAAAAACAAAATCATATCCCCCATTTCCATCTTCACCTCTTATTAATCTCTTTCAAATTCTAAACTCTCCCCACACCCAAATATACCCCATTCCCTTTCAAATTCTAAACTCTCCCCACTCCCTATCAAATTCTCGCCGGCTCCTCACTTGGAAACGATTTTTTTTTCTTCTTAATTCGGAAGTAATGAAGATCATGCTGAAAGTGATGAAGACCATGCCGGAATTGATGAACACCATCACCGTAGAAGATCAAGTGCCGGCATGCTCGAGAACTTCCTATCAATGCCGGTAGTCAAGTGAAAAAAACCAGGAAAAAAAAACCAGAAAAAATTTATAACGGAAGTGATGAAGACCATGCCGGAATTGATGAAGGCCATGCCGGTAGTCAAGTGCCGACATGCTCGAGAACTTCCTATCAATGACGGTAGTCAAGTGAAAAAAACCAGGAAAAAAAAAACCAAAAAAAATTCATAACGGAAGTGATGAATACCATGCCGGAATTGATGAAGACCATGACGGTAGTCAAGTGCCGGCATGCTCGAGAAATCCCTATCAATGCCGGTAGTCAAGTGAAAAATAATAATTCTGGATACTTTTCATCCTGTGCCGGCATAGAAATTTGGGTTGAATACCATGCCGGAAGTAGTATCGGCATGCTCGAAAATTAACAGACTATGCCGGCAGTTGACTGATTAAAAAAAAAGGTTTTGAAGATCAAAACCAGAAAACATTTATGAAAGTTTCCAACAAATGTCGGCATGGTTTTTTCAGTTGAATACTATGCCGGCACCGAGCTATTTCATCTGCAACAATGGTGAATTCAAAGAAGAAGAAAAATCGAACTTTCAACCTCTAAGCAGCAATTCCCTCTTCACAATCATCCTCCACTTTCACCAAAAAACGTTCTCTCTCAAATTTTTTTCCATCTTTTTACTCTCATCTCATTCACCCAAATACAAATACACACACTAATCATTAACAAATACTTAAGATTTTTACTAACTATTATTAACCACTAAACCTGATTAGTGAGGGGTAGATTAGGAATTAAAAAATATTTGGAAAGGGGTAACCACGAATTGATATTGAGACACCGTTTTTGTCCTGTAGCTATATCCCTCAATTAATTCCCATATCCCCCAATTGCGCGTTCTTTTTTTACGGATGAGAGTCCCAATCATATATGGTAGTTACTATTGGGAAAATTGAAGACTTCCAACAGTATGTTAAATTTTAAAAAAAGAAGTTAGATTTTGATTTTGATTTTCAAACCCTAACTATAGTCTAAATTTTAATGGAAGATATTGCCATTAACAAAATTAATAGGCTAATGGGTTTTGTTGATTACTATTTTATGACTCTCTATTTTGTCATATTGTGAGCCCAAAAAAACCAAAGTTTAGAGCCCGTATAATAGGTTTCTTATTAAAAGCTTAACCACGAAATCATGTAAATGATCACATGTTCACAATTTCACATACCCGGTTTTCATTGCCGACTTTTAAAATTAAAACCGACTACCCAAATAATCAGAACCGAAGTCAGACAGAACCTGTTGATAAGATTCTCAATGCTGGGTATGGTATTGGTGGTTATATGGATCAATAACCTGCCTGATAAAATCAAATAGTCCATAGTAACTGGCCAACACAGGCAACAGTCAGGATCACAGTGACATACATTTTTGTACTAGTAGTTTTTTTTTTTCTAGAGCTAGGTAACCAAATATTAAACCAAATCTGCACCTGATTAGTCAATTTAAAGACCAATATCACAAATTCTTTTTGTTTTGATATTTGTTGAGGATCAAGTGGAATGGGGTCGACCTGATTAAACATGTTTCATTGGTTTAAAACAATAAGCATATACTGGAGTACTAAACTTTTCAAAGCAAGATTTTCCTCTAATTATATATGATTATCAACTCTATGTAATCGTTCTTTCTTTAATCACACTTTAAACCAGATTTAACATGATAATTGGTGATTGATTTAATAAATTATCCTACATAAATAAAACCCAAATGAAACTCTGTCCAAACACACAGTAACATTAAAATATTAAATTTTATTGCTTTGTTATTACAGTAATCTTTTAATTAATATATTCGACGCCAAATCTCAATTTTGATTTAAACATATGAAATCAATGATTCATGACATTTACAGATTAAATAAAATCGTGTCTATCTAATAGAGAACCTCCGTGTCTATCTAATAGAGAACCTCCTTCTGGTGTAAAAACTATTACAAGTAAAAATTATCATTTTGGTATTACTTTGGTTCACCATCAATCAAGTAATGCATGGACGACAAGCATTAAGGCCATCATCAGTTCTAGTCCTCCACCAAAATTTCACATCACCTTCCAGGTACATGCTAACGAGAGTAACCTTTTGCTCTTCCGGGATTCTGGTGGCCTTGAAGTATTGGTCCATGTCTCATATGAAATTCAACAATGCCTACGCATCTCTTACGCCAGAAAACACCTTAGGTTCTGGGACTTTAATCTTCGTAAAGTCACTACCACTACCACCCGCAGTAGCTTGATCCGAACTATTCGTACTCATCATTTTTCTTAAGACGCCTAACTCATCAGTTAGCTCTTTCAAGCAATCTGTGAACATGCCAAATCAGCATGCTTCTTAGTTTCTACTTGGTTTGACTCAAACATATCAGCAACGTACTCATCAAGAGCCTGAATGCTAGCCATAACAGTTGCATTAAAATTGGCATGGTTAGGATGACGCACCTCATCACCAATCATGTCTTCCAAGTTCGCTACCCTATCAGTTAAGTCATCCATCGTACTCTTCTTACCAACCATTATCTCTAGCAATTTCAGCAATTAAACTCGAGCAAAACAGAGAAAATCTTCCAAAAACAAATCCAAAACAGAGCAACCTGGCTCTGATACCCGAACTGTCACACTTACAAATGCTCCAAGCAATTTTTCGCGAGAGTGTAACCCGGAAATACAGTGGTTCAGTGATTTCTTATCACCCACTCGTATTTCAGCCTTATAAGTTTGCACCTATATAAGCAGCCAACTTCACTGAGTTATGCAACATAATACTTAACTTAGAGTTTCTCTACCAGCAATATAGCCCATACTACAAAGAGGTTCCTTCCATGTTTATGCTTCACAGAATGGGGGAGTAGTTTCAAATCAACAGAATACCAAGACCATCATATTGATGTGAATCAATAATATTGTAGAAAGTGGTAGTAAGGTTGTTGTTCACTCGGACTCGTTGAAATTTATTTTAGGATTTAATAAACTAAAATAAGATAAAAATATATACAAATATTTTCACGGGATGAAGAGACACTAGGACGTTGCAACATTTTACATTTGTGTTGGATTTACCTTAATTTGCTCTAATTTGATAATGATCATCTTTTAACTTGTGCTGCGATTGCTTTTATCCATGCTAGTATTATGCTTTTATCCTTCTGCTATTTTCTCCTATCTGAATTATTTTTCTATACTAGTAACTTGTGCTTTGATTGCTTGCTAAGTGTGAAATTGTTATGGCCTAATTGCAGGGGTGTGGTGGGAAGCCAATGGAAGCTTTGTTCCTTTATTGAAAAGGGTTGATGTTCGTTTATTAAGTCATCCATGCAGTGCTTCTCTATGTGAGCATAACTGGAGCGCTTTTGATGCCGCTCAGACAAAAAAGAGAAACAGATTGTCTCCGGGAATGTCAGATGATCTTGTGTATATACGGGTAAACTCATTAATGCTTAAAAATTCTGTCAACTTTGAGTTACAAGATAGAAAACCAATCAGTCTGGAAAACCTTGAGGAATTGAACCCTGAAGTTGCTGATGAAAATCGTGATGAAGCTATAGATGAAGGTTTTGTAGAGGCCGTCGATATTCTACATGACACGAATACATCTTGGCTGGATAGACGAAGTGGCAGGATTTCACTACTTTTCATATTCTTGTGGTTCAGTCATTAACTCTATACAATATATCTCAAACAAAAGAAGTTGTGACTCTAATTCTTTGCCAAAAATAGATTTCATAAAACATTATCTGTAAGTCGTAAACATGACGCATCAAAAGTAATTAAAACCAAGCATGTGACATCAAACAAAATAACAAATAATTAATAGAAATCATAAAGCAATTAAATCTATGCAAAAAGTCATATAAAGAATTATTTTATTTACCACAATCATGAAAAGTTGCTTTCTCCGTTGTCCCAGTGATGGGTTCTAGCTTCGCATTGTGAAAACACACTCAAAAAGATAATTCATATCTCGAATGGTGTTTACAAAGATGAAATAAGGAGAAAAACAATACAACCGGTTTGTAACACTTATTTTCGTTACAACCTTAACTGTTACAGAGAACGATATCAGTGAAGTGTCGTTGGCACTGTAGCACAACGACTGTCTTCTACAGTCTAAGTTCTTCGTGTTCTTCTTCACAACAACAGAAAATTATTCTCCCCAACTTACGTGTACGACTCTGTTAATGCTTTATTCTCACCCCTAACTCTCCATCCCATTCTATGATACCCAAACACCCTTTATATACCCGACAGGATCAAGGATATCCCCTCATTACTTCGACAAATTTTTCCAAAGCTCGGCAGTAAAAGAAAATATTATCTCGGGATATTTTCTTTCATTTTGCTTCATCCATGCATCTGCAGCTGTCAATTCGTGTTTTATTCACTCCAAACACAACACAGATTCAATAAAAACTTCACCTAACACAAGCCAACCACTGAGAAACACGGGAAGGATAAAACCAAACCCGTGAAACTCTCACGCCTCTGTTTTCTTCAACTCGACCAAACTAGCCCAATTTAATTCGAACAAAAGCCCATACCATGCATGTTAATATCAGTCAAGTCTTCCCGTGCAGTTACAGCTATTGAATCTCCTTCTATCCGGCCCAAAACGCAAGCCCTAATCTGTTCTGTTGAGAGCTATTTTTCCCGCCAAAACTGAAAATTGAAAGGTTGAAGATGGAGTGCCCCGATCCAAAAGTCAGGTGCCTTTAACAGCTGGGGTGTCCTGGGATGCCCCTTATCCAAGTTGAGGGTGCCTTTAATACTTTTCTCCCGGGGTTCCAAATAGCACTTTTCGACCAACTTTTTCCGCATAAGTGTAATTCTCCAAAAACACCTACACAAACATAAAAACACCAAAATAAGTACAAAAATCAAGCACTAACAATAGAGACATTGAGGACAATTCAGACACAAAAATGTGTCTATCACATAAAAGCCAACAAACTCTCTTTTATTAGCTTAAGGGGAAGATACAAAACTCGTCCAACCAATGGACTTACAAGCTTATTCTTTAAGCCTAACACAAAATTACTCTCTACTATAAAGTGGTTCCTCAACACTTGAAGACTTGCATTTGTAAAGGTTCTTTGGCTATTTATAATGTCAAGAACCAGGCCAATCCGTATGCAATACAGTTGCATGCCCTATGAACATCCATTTGTCCATAGGCAGCTCCCTAACCGCCACAATCATTTTTTAACTGCTAACTTTAGTGCTGGCTTGCACAATGGCGCCACACTTATCCCAAACGGTTAGGCTATGCCAATCTCGGTTATAAAGCTACTTTATAACCGTCTCTAACTTTCTCTTTCACTTTGGCATGCGTGTGATGCACACACACTCGCAACTGACAGCTTGAACTCAAATGCGACAATCTTTGTGTTGCACTAACTTTGGCCCGTGCCAATGTTCGACAATGATTGTGCTTTACTCACTCTTGTCTTACGCTAAGTGTCCGACAATGGTTGCGATTAATTCAACTTGCACTTCTTCCAAGTATACGACAATGGTTGCGCTTTGTTCATCCTAATCATGCACTTAGCTTATTTGGATGCCAACACCCAAGTATCACGCCACGTGAGTCCTTAATTGTTTAGTTCAACTTCATACTTCATATGCATCATTTGCATTCTTTTTTCCGAGCAATAATCACCAATGACGCATTTGGCAACGCCACTGTTGCATATGCATTGTCCAAGCCTTGGCCAATGCTTGAAACTATGCCAAAGTCATCTCATGACTTTGTATTTTATCCTTTACTATTTTCTTAAGATGGGCTAACTCTGAATAACAATATGAAAAAATATCGAGTCGTATTGCATGTGCTAAGTACCCTTTCTTGTCTTATCCAAGATGGCGCTACATCGTCCGACTGTGCAACTCCATCTGTCAGGCTACAACTTCAGTATTGCGCAATGATTGTACGCCACTGTTGAGGCATGTCATACCTAGTATGTATAGGCCGTTCCATCAAAATGCACAAAGGTTTACGCATTACTGAGGCCGCGGCATGTCATAGTGATGCCTAAGTTTTAAATGCCATATTTGCAGGGTTACACAGCTATAAATAAGGCTTACACATCATTTATACTCTTTTGGCTAAGCTATAAAGCTTGCTTAGAACATAGCCCGCATATGCACCTTCAACCAACTACCCCTCCCTATATATGTTTACTTGACATTTCTACAACTTTGGAAAGGGGAGAAGGGACATTCACCAAGTCCCATTTTTGAGGTGCTTGCTTCACTATTCATGGTCGTTACCATGTATTTATGAATAACCGGCAATGGTTGCTGGGTTTATATCAGCGTTCCATAATGATTGCGCAACATTCCTTCTATCGGCTCACTCTGGCATATTGCACAATGATTACGCAACACTCGATCTAGCTATTACACAATGATTGCGCAACATTTACTATGGCGTAATATTCACTTGGCATTCCCACTCTGGCATGATGTACAATAGTTGTGTGATTTTTCCTCTAGGTCAATAACCTTCATAATGTGCAAAGGATGCGCTGCAAGGCTCTAGGCCATCTGCCCAACTTTCATAATGCATCATTTGATGCGAGATTTGGCCCTTTGGACAAATGCCAAACATAATATGCTATTTTTACGCGATATTGTCCTTAAGCCAATCTACCTCTTACCAAGCAACATAAGCTTTGTATGAAAATTCATCTTAGGCCATGGCGTACCTTTTAGCTTGCTCAATGCTAAAAACATGGGGCGTTACAATATTTTTATTGAAGTCGTTAATTAGGTTCTTATTATTGTCTAAGTTTATATCTTGTAAAAAAAGTGGCAATAATAATAATTAATGAAAATATATAGACCTTAGGTTAGACTTCCATTTTATTTTAAGCGATACTTATTACATTTAGACTTGCATGTAAAGTAACTTGATTTCATAAAAGACAACAATAACATCAAACTATATCAAATCCATGGACATGAACTTTATAGAGTTCATAACATTCAAAATGTTTAAATCCTATTTTGTTTTCTTCAGTAAACTGGGCTTGAGCCATGGTTTACTGAAAAACAGATAAACAACTAAGTTAATATGATTTTAATTAAACTATGATGTAGTTTCTCAATGAGGACAAAGGTATTAAAATACTCACCAGTTCTTCATTGGACAATCCGGAATTATCACGGTAAACCATCCACAAACCTTTTGTGTAACGTCTGACATCCTCAGTGATGAATGAAAATTTGAGTTTAAGGTTCTTGTTGTTTCTTAAATGTTCATTTTTCAACGCTACAAACCTTTGACACACCCTTTTCCTGAAATAGTAACTGGTTATATTTCTCGTTACAATATGTAGCCAACATCGAATAAGAGTAACATCTTCTTCCATAATAAAGAGAGGAGACATCCCTCTGGATGCAGTACATATGTGATTGAGATGAAAATATTTTAAACTTTTAAGAATATTGAAACAAGCTTCGAAAAGAAAAGGTTTGCCTTGAGTTTCCTGCCATTCAGCTAGAGCTATTTGGATCATTTTTGCTTCAGTTACACGATTGAATAGGTTCACCGTTTCTGCGATAAACAATCTAAAAACATTCTCCCAGAAACACAACATCGACTTGGATTCATTGCCATTTATATTATCTCTTGTTTGAAAAATATATGCTCTACAAATAGCTAAATCCTCTTCTTGAGTAAATTTAGAACCACAAACTCTATGAAACACTCTGAGAGGCATTTTTGTAGATGAATTTTTAGTGAGTTTTAAAGGTGTAGAATGTGTGGATTTGAGGTTAAAATGAGGAATATTTATAAGGGGACATTGAGCCGTTGGATGATGAAAGTTTTCAGTCGTTCAGATGTAGCTATTTGCGATTCTTCTAAGCCCGCAGGCGTATTTAGCTGGGCCGCCAGCTGGTTGAGTAGAGCCGCACGGATTATGTTGACCCGTTGTCGGATTTTCTTTGTCCACACTGTTTTAGTTGAAGCACGCGACACATATTGGTTTGCAGTGAATATACCAACAAAATTGTCTATTTCCCAACTCATTTTTCAAATTCGTTGAGTTCATAATGGAATCAAAATGAACAAATCCATTGTTTGTTCATTCCAAGAGAATTGTCGTTAGAGCAATTCCTATGGGATGAACAAACTCAGAGTTTGTTCATTTTTCTCCCACTATGGGATGAACAAACCAAGAAAATGGATGTTCAAATGAACAATGAGACATTCCAATAGGCGGGCGACAGCAAAGGTGACGCCCGCGTTTTCAACCAAAACGCGCGTTTTCACCCAAAATGCCAGCGTTATTTTGCAAAACTCCAACATCTGTGTTAATGTCACCAACGACTCTGTTTGAATGGCTAAAAAAAATTGTGATCCAACGACTACATTTTGTTTAATTCTATAAATACTCCTTATTTCAACTCTAAATTCACACATTCTTATCTTCATTCTCAATTCTTGATTGAACATGTCTCGACCCCGATCAGTTTGGAAAATTCCGTTTACTAAAGAAGAAGATGAATCTATTTGCAGAAACTATGTTTTTTTATTTACTCAGCTTGCTTCGGAAAACTATCCATGGGTGAATTTCTGGGCGGTTTTTCACGATAGGTTCTGCAGTGACACTCATAATCCTAGTCGTCGTTCTATATCAGACATAGAGCATCGTATTGTTACAATTAAGAAAGAAGTAAAAGAGTTTATATCTTTAACTATACACATAAATAGATATCGACTGAGAGGTGAAACTAGTGATGAGATGGTGACAAGATCGTTGTCTGATTGGCGAAGATGGAAAAATGTGGCTTTCTCTTTCGACAAATGTTTTGAAATCCTTAAGGTGTTGAACAGTTTCAACCCCTTCCTTGGTGTTGTTGTTTCCACCTAGTACTTCTTCTCATTAGTTAAGCTACCTAGTACTTCTTCTCATTAGTGAAGCTAATGTAATGTGTAGTCTATCGTAATTGAGTTCAACCAATGTAAAATAGTTACTTTTAAACATATGTAATTTTATTTAATTAATCATACTTTTAAAACGAAAACTACAAATTTAGCAGAATTAAAAATTACAAAAACGAAAACTACAAATGTAAAACGCTATTTCTAACGTCGTTTATCTCTATCTCGCTCATCTCTATCTCTAGCTACCCTATTGTTATTTTCAGCAGCCAAAAATTCAGAGAGTCCTGGGGATAGACCTCCAGATAGACCTGCCGACAAGATAGTTTGTAAATTTCCAAATGGTGATAGACCTGATAGACCTGGATGACCTGGTTGAAAAAAATAAGGCAATTTGTAAACACTCTGTGTACTCGGTCCAACACTCTGTGTACTCGGTCCTCCAAGCATATAAGAGATTTGTGGTTGTGGCGGTCCTGGTGTGTAGCATTCACTTTGGTCGTATGGCACATTTAGGTTGTATGCCATATTTTGGTTGTAGGGATAGAATGAAGATGAAATGCGCCTAGATTCAATCTGATATGCCTGAGGTTGAGATATAGGCATAATTTGTGGTGAAGAATGAGGGATGTGTTGTGTCTCTCGCACATTGTTTCTTCACTTTCGTGCAATGCTGATCTGTTGTTTTCTGGGCTTTCATGCCATGATGATGTGTTGGAATCGGAAGAATGTGACTGCCGCACATAATCATTTGCAGTTGGCACATAATCATTTGCAATTGGTGGTGGAGTTGGAGTCATTCTATACATTGTGTTTGTATGCCATTTCTGCACTTGTTCCAAGTGCGTCGCCTGTAATTGTCTTGTAAGCCAGTGTAGATCGTTGAGTTGTTTTCGCATTTCATCCTCACTTGCAATGACATTGGCTCTTCTGGAGGTGGTTGGCTAGGAATGATATTTGGATTATGAGACATATTTGATAACCCTGGAAAATCAACCCTATAGACATGCATACTCTATGTCCCAATCACAGGCTCCGCAATTGAGTTTTACCAGTTTTGGTACTCCACATCACTAAAAACCTCCCTTGTATTTAGTTCATAACTATCCCAATTGGTTTTCATCTGTGGTGGCGGGTTAATTTCCCTTACAAGTATACCTCGTAGTTGGTACTGCAGTCTTTCTCCCAGATACCAAACCCCTCTTCTTGATTCTGGACTGTAAAAAACAACTCTACGAGAAGAATAATCAAGAATACGTACTCCAAGCGCTTCATTATACTGAGGATAACGAACATAAGGGTGAAAAACTACGTTGTTGTGGTTCCGAGTCATCTGTTGTACTCTCTGCAAAAAACTGCAACCATAGACGTCCGACCCAGTGTTCTTCTGCATATTTCTCCTCGTATACATGTCAAATATTGGAAATCTATATGTCACATCTCTTAGGATTGGTTTACCAAGACGGAAGTAGATATACCACCAATACTACAAATTACTCCATAATTTTAGTAAATAATCCACATTTGTTCATAATTTTATAAATAATAATTTTGATATTTACCTCTATGATGCTCCAAAAACCAATGATGTTTTTATCGCCCGTGGACGCTTTATCCAGCGCAAAGTACAGTTCTCCTAAAATTGCTGACCCCAATCATAATTTGGTGCTTTGTTGAGATCTTCTAATGCTTCAAACCAACCGACATGAACAACATAAGTTGAGTTTGGAAAGAAGACCTGACCCAGTACCCATAAGATAAACAATCTTTCGAGTTCATCATAGTACATCTCCTGGGTTTTTGGGTTTCATTAGGAAACTCTTCAAGGTCGAACATCTAATTCCATTTCCTTTCAGAATTTTATCAATAGAGATATTTGATTCCATAAACGAGGAACAACGCAACTCCCATTTACTATTTAAGATCCATTCTCTTTGGTCTAATGGTGGAGGGTTTCCACTTCCACTTGGGATCCCACAAATGAAATACAAATCAAGGGGAGTAATTCCTATGACAAGTATAATATCAACTATGATTAATTCTTTAGATTATTTAATTATTTAAAATTTTTAAGTTAAGATAACTTAAAGAAACTTACCAATTTCGAAATCCAGAAAATGAAATGTGTGCGTCGTCTTCCACCACCTTTATACCACTGTTTTTGGAATTTTTTTGTTATGTAATCTAGGCTCTATTCTATAAAGCGTACGCCAAGGATATCTGTCAATCCTTGCTCGGACAGCTTGCGGTAAACATTGATAAACAATATTTAGTTCTGAAAATCCACCTCTCCTGGTATGATATTCCTCAGATCGTTCATTATTCCCCGACACATGACCTGGAACTAATAATGGAGCAGCAACTGTGATTGGATTATTAAACTCTTCTTCTCAATTTTGAGAAAAATATACATTTGTGTGAGGTAACGGTAACGATTCACCTTTTTGATCCCTTTTATTATTTATACTGCTAATCCCTCTTCTCACTAAATGCATATCGTAATCGAAATATTTGAATTTAGAAGCGTTTTAGAAGAAGGAAACGGAAGTGGTGTGAAATGGTGTGACTGAAAATAAAATGAGTAAAAGGAATTTATAGGTAAAGGTGGCCGACCGTTGGAGATGTGGGCGTTAGGGATCCGACCGTTGGAGACTTCGTTCCTAACGCCAGCGACAACATCCCCAAATTTGGCGTCAGCGTCCATGTCGCCCAAGTCCGTGATATTTTCGCGCGTATGTTCACTAAGCGCCCAATGCTTTCCCATAGTGGAAAACCAAGTTTGACCATCCACCTGGCTGAACAGATTTTTGTTTTTGACCATTGCCATAGGAATTGCTCTTACTATGCATTGTTACTTAGCCCCAAAAGGAAAAAAAAAAAGTAAGAGTCCTATAAATAATATAATCCGGTCCCCTTAGAGCAACTGCAATGGTGCGAGGTTAACCAAAGACCAAAAATCAAAAAAAAAATCAAATAAGCTGGGTTTGGTCCGTGGTGCAACGCTACGGTAGAGGAGAATATTTGGTCGAGCGCACATATAATGTTCGTTTGGTGTGGGGATGTATAATTCACGTCCCACTAAGAGATGGGCTTTATACTTACGCCTGATGTGGGTAGGGGTGAGCATGGGCCGGTATAGACCAGTTTTCACCTCATCCGCATCCAATCCAATTCTCTATGGATTTCAAATTTGGCATCCGCATTCAATCCACATCCAACGGATTTGCATCCAATGGATGCACGGATGAACAGATTGGGTGCGGATAATCCAATGGACTTGTGCTAGTTAAAATTTATAATGAAAAACTAAAGCCAATATAGATGACTTCTTATAGAACCTACACATTTTATATATGTATATAAATATATAAGTGTCGCGGACAACACTCCAAGCAAACACTATAAAAATTCCAAAACTATCCATATATTTTCTAAAAATTATTTAAATATCTTTAATCTAACGGTTATGGATGTCCAACGGATTTTCAAGGTTGCATTCGGGTCCAATCCATAATTCGTTGGATTTCGAAAATCTCATCCGCATCCAACCCATTAGCGAACGGTCCGGACATCCATCCGCACAAGTACGATTGGTCCCGGTTAAATCCGCGGATGACGGATAAAATGCTCACCCCTAGATGGGGGAAGGTTATGTCACAAATAGAAGAAGTAATCTTATCGTTGAATAAAAGAAAAATGTGGACCACATTTCTTGTTTAATTTCTTTGAAGAAGGTCCACATTACTTCTTTGGTATAATACCTGAGTGAACATTATAAGTTCGCCTGTCAATAGACGAGTGTATAATTCACACCCCATCAGATGAATTTTATAAATGCGCCTCATTCAAACGTAAATTTAAATTTATGCCTCACTCAACGTACGGAAATTATATACCCGCCTCACATCAAACGTAAGTTATATGTGTGTCTGCTACGGAATGTACGTTAAATTTCTGCCAGACCAAATATGGTTTTGGTCTGGATTTAATCTTTACTCCGTCCCACTGGGTTTGGTTTATGGACCAAATTTTTCGTTATGGTCGTCCACTGTGGACGCTTTTACAGCAGCATATAAATTCCAACTTTGTTAGCCTAAAAGTAAGACTTTTCTCTTTATTGGTAAGGCAAGACTTGAGAAGTGATGAAAGGGTGCATGTCAACGCTAGCTGTGGTGAAGCAACACTTGCTCAATATGATGCAATTATATTCCTTTTCCCCGCGCAATGCAATTGACTAAATACCACCCCCACCATCATCACTGCATTTAATTAAGAATATAGTCCATCTTATAGGGGTTAGTCAAATAAGATTTTGAATGAATTCTGGGGAGTTCGCAAATCTATTGTTAGTCCATAGAGACTTTTGGAGAGTCTTTTAATATCTCTTGTTATTGGTTAGAGACTTTTTTTAAGTTATTTAAATTCTCTGAAACTCCATGTTATTGGATTAGGATTTCATAAGAGTTACTTTAACGCCCCTGTTATTCGAAGGATAATTGAAAGTCATTGATTTGTTGTTTTCAGAGATTTGGAGAGACTTTTTCTTAAAAATTGGCATGGTAGAAATCTCTCCTCTAGATGTGATATTTCTAGAGACTTGGAAATTTGGAGATTTTTTTGTTTTGGGAGTGAAATATTATTTTATCTCCTTGTGCCTTATTACACTTAAGGGCCACTTGGAAAGGGGTAATCAAGACAAAATATAGAATAATGTGATTTTTTAAATTAGAGAATATATATTTAAAATTGGGTATGTGAGTCTTTGTGATTTTAAAATATATATTTTAGAAGTTATGATTTTTTTTCTCCACATAGAAAATAAAATGTGGGACGACCGGAATAAAGTGAATGAAAATTTAGGCATAGGACAACAATGCGATTTATTTTGACAATGGACACATATTTTATTAGGTGGTCATGGTACTTTTATTATTACTGTATAAAATTAATCATGGGATATTATACAATTTTGTCTCTACAAATCACATAAACTTTCTACAAGTCTCATTTTTTTGTCCCTGCAAATCTCATTTTTTGTCTCCATAAGTCACAAAGACTCTCTAAAATTCTCTCAGAAAATCACTAAAAATCTCTAGAAGTCACTCAAATTAAAAATCTATGAAAGTCCATAAAAATCTTGTTTGACTATCCCCTTGTTAATATAGGTTCATACAGCTTGGACGAACGAAGAGAGTACCATATTTTCTTAGCTACTGCTGTAGACACCATTAACCTACTTGTTAATTGACAAAGTATTTGGTGATTCAAGTGGACTAGTATTTAACATAGCTAATCATGTGCGTGAATGTGATATCCATTTTTGCGTCCTTACTACGGATAGAAAATTAATGTACGTCACGTTAATTATCGTGAAAACATTTAGTAATGAAAACTAGATAAGCTGCCAAAACAATGGTGACGCTTTTTTCTTTGAATTTCACCCTTTTATCAAAAACTTAACCTCGAAATCATGTACGTAATCACGTGTTCACTAGGCCTGCACACGGTTCGGTTCGGTTCGGTTCGGTTAGTAGTGGAACCGATCAACTAACCATTTATAATTTGGTTAGCAAATTTAAAACCGAAACCGAACCCAATGATATTTGGTTCGGTTCGGTTATTTTTTAATTCGGTTCGGTTATTCTTCGGTTCGGTTCGGTTATTGTTCAAACCATAAATTAATCTAAGGTTAAAAAAAAAACCTAGAAATTGATAAAAAAAATCAATCAAAGAGAAAATAACTTACTAGATCATAGAGGTGGTGGTGCTCTTAAGTCTTGAATCTTGATGGAGGTGGAGGAGTCGGAGAGGAAGAGAAGAAGAAATGAAATGGCCGCATACGAGTTCGGTTTTTGTACTCTAGGATTACCCGATTTTAGACGGCTAGGATTAATCCTAATAATAATCGGTTATCGGTTCGGTTTCGGTTCGGTTAGTAGTGGAACCGATCAACTAACCGTTTATAGTTCGGTTAGCAAATTTAAAACCGAAACCGAACCAATGGTATTCGGTTCGGTGCGGTTACGGTTTGGTTAGTGCGGTTATCGGTTCGGTTGCGGTTATCGGTTCGGTTTTGTGCAGCCATACTGTTCACAATTTCACATACCCGGTTTGCATTGCCAACTTTAAAATTAAAAACCGACTTCCCAAATAATCAGAACCGAAATTAGAACCTGCGCTGAGAAGATTCTCGATGCTGGGTGTGGTTATATGGATCAATATGTTACACCTGCGTGATAAAATCAAATAGCCCATGACTCCCATGGTAACTGGCCAACAGAGGCAACAGTCAAGATCACAGTGACATACATTTTTGTACAAGTAGTTTTTTTTTTTTTTGAGCTAGGTAACCAAATCTGCACCTAATTAGTCAATTTTAAAACCAATATCACAATTATTATTTTTTTGATATTTGTTAAGGATCAAGTGGAATGGGGTCGACCTGATTAAACAGGTTTCATTGGTTTAATTTTGAACAATAAATCTATTCAAGGGAATAAACAAATTAAGGCATATACTGGAGTACTAAACTTTTTAAAAGCTAGATTTTCCTCTAATTAAATATGATTATAAACTCGTAATCTTTCTTTAATCACACTTTAAACCAAATTTAACATGACAATTGGTGATTAATTTAATAAATATTCATCTACATAAAACCCAAATGAAACTCTGTCCAAAACACACAGCAACATTAGAATATTAAAAAAAATGAGAAAAGTTAAAATTGATTCAAAATACCTAGGAGGCACAAGAGAAACATACAGTAAAACTCTTCGCCATCCAAAAGACCAACACAACAGTGTTAAAAAATATCTAAGTGGGTGCAAAGTTGCTTTGTTATTACAGTAATTTTATAATTAACAAATTATGCGGCAAATTTCACTCTTAATTTAAAGATAAATCAGTGGTCCGTAACATTTATAGAGTAAATCAAGCCGAGTCTATTGAATGAGTGAACCTCTTTTATGGTGTAAAAACTAATCTGGAAGAACTCAAACTCAAACACTTTATATAGATGAAACAAGAAAATAGATTCTCTGACATTTTAATAAGATGCCTTGAAATTAAATGTGAGAATCAGGACTTGCATGATTATTATTATTACACTTATCATCATTAATTGTAGTGATTGGATCAAGAGCACTACTGACTGCAATTTCTTCAGGACCATCATCAATATCATCATCATCAGAACTAGAAGAATTTCCATTGATCTGATCAAGAACAAGTACTAAACCCATAGCAAAAGCAGCATCAAAACCAGGTTTAACACACAGAGTAAAAACGTCTTTCCCAAGTAGCGCATTCTTTGCAGCGTCTACTTTTCTTTTTACCTCTGCAACTACTTCTTTACTCATAACTGATGATGTGTTGTAAAAAGTACAACACCTCTGTGAAAACGAACCATCAACTTGATATTCTTCTGCTTCGACGTGGTTTGGATTGTTCTCGTGATCATGATGATTGTATACTTCTACCGTTACACTTGATTTTCCTATGATTGATGATCTTTTTACACTGAAGATTGGTTTTTGTCCTTCACTTCTTTCTCCTATGTATCCTTCCCATCTATGATGTAAACTTGGCCTCTGCAAAATCAAATCAATAATATTTTTCGTTAAATTGAAAACAGATTGAAACCCATGATGTAATTTAGCGATCAATCGAACCCCTTTGGTTAAAATCTGTAGAATATAATCTAAGCTTATGAATTACTGACCTTTCTGCGAACAGTTAAGAGACACTTTCCAGAAGCATCCATTAAAACAAGTTCATCTTGTTCATGACCACTATGACCATAAGAGTCAACTCTGAAAACAACTTCTCCATTACAATCATAAACAGAAAAACCATCACCGGGAGAAAACAAAGAAGTTTTCCGAACAGTAAGTTGAGTTTCTTCTTGGAAAACAGAGTTTTCATTAACAATATGAGGATCTTCTTTGATCATCGTTCCCTTTTCTTCAGAGTTCATGAGATTTTGAAGCTTCATTTCCTTTACTTGACTCTAGAATGGTAAAGAGAATAGGTATGGTTTTGTTAAAGAGAAAGAGACGAGAGAACGAGAGTGGTTTGCTTTTAAGGTGTGGGGTTTGGCTCTCTACTAATACTTGAGATTCGGGTCGGTCCTAATTTTTTTTACATGTGCAACGGCCCTTGCCTCACTCACTGTGTCTCTTCTTTCTCGTACCTCATCTCATACGTTAAAACTTTTATACAATAGTCTTTTGATATTTTTGTTAAATGATTCCTTGCTTCCATTACCAACTTACTGTTTCATAAAAAATAATATTTTGCACGAAAGTATCTCTATTCCTAAAACAGATGTAATATTAGGCTTATATCAAAATTATCAAATTCTTTTAAGAGCTACCTAATTTTCACCTTTGAAATCTGAATCCTCGGTAATAGTCGTAAAATTTTGTAACCCTCTATAACAGTTTTACCAGTTTACTAATGTGCAGAAATAATTTTGTTATGAAAATAGGGCGCACGATAAAATGACATTCTAAGAAAAATCAGCGTTGATACACACACCGTGATTTTATCACGGTGATATCACTCACACACACAGCCCTGGGGACCCCACCAGGGAGAAAAGGGGGCTGAGTTTTTGTGTTTGGTGGGCCCCACCATTTTTTGTGAGAGGGTGTGATATCACGGTGAATCTAGACTTTTAAGAAAAATATAATTTGTTAGTAATTTTCATGAAAAAAAATGTCGATACAATCTTATTTTTGATAGTAAGTCGATATTGATATGTCAAAAGATCCTATCTAACAGTGCTCTATATAAAAATAAAATTGGTCGAAAGCTATTAACTTTTTGATCGGTATAAAACGTCAGGTGACAAATATATATGCGAAGTTCCATACTAGGATGACAAAAAAAATCAAGTTGCATGATGTGTACTTGAAATCATGATTAATGGTTCTCCTACATCTCCTTTCAAGCTAACGAGGGCATTCGTTGATCAAAAGACTGAAATAAAATGGAAAGATACAAATCTACCCAAAGAAGAAGGAGGTTTAGGTTTTAGAGATCTCACATCCTGTGAGCCCTTTTAGCAAAAATGGAGACTTTGTGAAGCAAACTCTACACTTTGGGCCAAAATCCATCGAAGCCAAGTACTCACGATGGTGAGGTATTCAATCTAAAGAAGAAATCCAACTCTACATGGTCTTGGCAGCATCTCGTGAGCTTCCTTTCATCAAGCACCACACTTTGAGTCTGATAATGGTAACACCATCAAGATCGGAAACACTGAGATGGATACCACGGGAGAACCACCTTGGGATTAATCCTCCTTGATCCCATACCCATGTCGGCATTTGTGATCACAATTCCTCCTCTTGGAATACAAAGACTCTCTATTTGAACCAGTCTTTGTCGGAAAATTCCCATCCACAAAAATAATGACGACAAGTTGGTTGAGAAGAGTGGTGTTCTGTCAAATCATCTTACGGGAAAATGTACCAAGATAACACCTTAACTGCCTCTCTTGGTACATTTATGGAAACTCAAGCTGCCCAAGAATCGTCATTTTTTATGGAAATGCATCAAGGTTTGCCAACAAGAGACAATTTGGTCCACTTTCTGGTTCCATACTAGAAAAACAAAATGATGACAAAAAAAAAAAAAAAAAAAAAAAAAAAAAATGGGTCGAAAGCTATTAACTTTTTGATGTATAAAACGTCAGGTGACAAATATATATAGTTCCATACTAGGATGCATGAAATGTCCACTTTCTGGTTGGGCATATCCGGCGTTGTCATTAGCTTGAGAGCTACACTAAAATCTCTGTTCCAAAGTTCAAAGAGAAGGACGACAACAGTAATAACTTTTTCAAAACAAAAGACCATAGCAAAAACAGTATAATTTGATAGGAACTTTAGCAGCAAACAGTAATAATAGGAATTAGAAGCTTTCTAAAAGAAACTAAAGGCAACGCAACACATCCATCCACGTTGACACACTGATATCATTTTTTGGTTGACAAGAACAGTGTCGATACTTTTCTAATTCGGAGAGGCAATTCATGTATAACTTGATTTCGAAACTCATCTACAATTTTAAAATTTTGAATTACCGGATGATGGGAGAAAGGGTGCAGATCCTCTGTAGTCTGTACCAAGCCACCCATGTACCCTCTGTGCCAAGCCAATATGTGAACGTCACCTGTCTTGTTTAGTTAACAGTAACTAACGACATAAAGCTTTTTCATTTGACCGTGTAACTAAATAAGGAAATATTCAAAACTCAAGAGAAAATATTCCATTTTTATCTTGCAATTTTTAACAGCAGATGATATTCGCGTGTCTGGCTAATCGTTATTGTTAAGTTAATTCGTTTTCCTTGCTGCTTGTAATTTCTAACTCGCTTGTTTGTTTGTTTAGTTTCATCTCTGGATACGAAGTTTGGTAAATGAATATTGTATGGTACTGAACTTTAAGGAAGGAAAAAGGTATAGTATTACGAAGAAAGAAATAAAGAAGAAGAAAAATAAAATAAATATATATCCCTGCTATGGTATTTGGTACCCTTTTTAAATACGGGCATCTAACAATGGTTCCGATATGTATCTCCAAGAATCTAAAGGTATCTCCGGTTGTCCCCAGCATCTATGCTGCATAACTAGAGACTAATTTCGTCTTACAAAGAAAAAAAAACCAGGTAATGTGGTTCGTTGAATTTGGTTCACGCGTAAATGTTGTACTCAAATAATTGATTTCCAACACTGATTCTCCTTAGGAGGCCCATCGGTGGTTAGTCTGTCACTAACCCTCTTGTATTATGTGGGCATGTGATTTGCGATTTGTTAAGCTCTTCTAGGAGTAGAGGCGAAAGTAGGGCCAACAGTGTTTCTTTCGTTTGTTTGTTTGGTCGGGGTGTCACGAGTGTGTACGCTAAACAAAGGAAAACATCTTAATTTCTTACAAGCGGCCAATTCAGATTTATAGAGATTGCTAAAGACAGTAAAGACTTCTTGACTTTAGAGAACTTGATTCTTTAGAAATATGAAAACCTTGGAAAACTTTCTTTTAAATTATTAATGATGATTTTGTTATAGACAGGGAAAAACTGGGAATCATGGGAGGATAAAAATCTACACGAATATGGCTTGTTGTGTTGTTGTTATATCAAAAATACTTGAATAGCGAGAGCAAATTTTCTCGCATGTAATAGTTTAAGCCAGATTAAATAATCCTTTTTTTTTTTCCTTGAGAAAGAAAGGTCATACTAAGATGAAAACACATTACCCTCATCCGTCATTTTCTCTCTCTCCTCTCTCTCACTCCTTCTTCTTCTCCAATAAAATCATCAAAAACAACTCTTCTCTGCTCAGATCTAGTCCATTTTTTGACTAGATCTGAGCAGATTTCTTCATTTTTCCTTGCTTTCTAGGTTAGTTGGTAGATTAGTTTGGTTTTTATTATGTTTTCTACTTATCTACACCATTTTGGTGGTTTTATCTACTCTTTCGAGGTTTATCTTCGCTTTCATGGCGATTCTTGGTTATTGGGTTGGGTTTTTAGATCGATAGTGATGCTCTCCAAGCTCTCCAACGACGAAATCTTCATCTTGATTATCTTCGACGACGGAATCTTCATCGAAATCTTCATCATCAACTTATCCGTGACAAAATCTCCATAGATGGTCTTTTTGGCACTTAAGCTTCATCACTAGCTATAAGAGATTTGAGCAAATCACTCCTATTTTGGGAGCATTTCTTTCTATAGAAGAAAAACAAACTAAATGGTTGGAATTTAATTCCGAGAAAAACCATCCTTCTTTTGATTTAATCGGATCTTATTCATACTTGTATTTGACTTACTCCGGTAATCCTTCTCTTTCTCTTGTCGGATTTCTCGGTATTGTACTCTTACGGTATGTTCTTGTTACTTTGTATTCTCTTATCTTCGATCTTAAACTCATTGTAACCTTGAAATCCCATTAATGAAAAGGTTCCTTGTTTATCAAAAAAAAAAAATAAAAAAAATAAAAAAAATAATGAAAACACATGTACAAAAGAGATCAAGGCTAAAATGGGCTATAGCCCTGGTGGAAAATGTGGAAAAGTACTTTTATGGATGAGTAATTTTATCATGTTTTTTGGTTTATACCATTTGTAAGTTGACATGGTCAAACCTTAGCTGTAAAATTATAAAAATTTACTATAATTTAGTCGTAATCTTTGCTTTTGCTGTATTTTTTCTCTTCATATCCTGTAGAAAATTTTCATTTATTTTTTTAAACTCCTCCATCCAATATTTTCTACATATAATCTGCACGCTTAGAAAAGTTTATAACCCTCTAAAATGTTTTCCGCGACCTTCGGCCGCTTAGTAATGACCAAACTTTATGCACTAGCCCTATCCAATAGATGATCCAGGGTCCGTCCCTGAAACAACATGCAAGTGTGATTATATGAAATGTATCTGCATAATTTCTTGATCGACAAGATTAAATCATCCCAATTTTTATTTGTACCTCCGTAAACCCAATTATTTATTTCTCATATGACGACATGAGGCATCAACGTACAATTTTTTATGCCTACTGTTTAAAGATGAAGTACTTATCATCTTTAAAATTGAAAAGATATCTCCCGTCCACTTAAAATGGCCTCTACTTTGCACGTATTCAATTGTAACAGGGACGGATTCAGAAACCCTAGTATCATATAATGGGTAGGAAAAAACAATTTAGAGTGAGCAAATAGGTAGAAATAGGATTTAGAACACAAAATATTTAAATCAATTAGGCTCGAGAGCCAGCCCAAGCAACCGACAACCCTTATCATGGGTTGGCTCCACCCCTCCAAAAGTAGATCAGAGACGAACCTATGAGAGGTCTGATCCGGGCTTTAACACGGGTAGCTCTCTGGTCCAAACCAAAACCAAAACCAAAGCCTTTTTACAGTAGCAAGTACCGGGTAGGCAAGAGATTATCTCATAAATGTATAACATAGGTTTTACACCATCCTGTCACAGCCTTACACAACTCGCACTACGGCATGCACATACTTGACGCTACCTGCGCCGTGTTTGTTTTTATTTTTGGGACCAGATGAAGAAACACCTTTTTAGTGGGATTACGAATTCTCGACCATTAACGCGGATAAACTCACACCCTACCCATGTTGCAGAAGCTACGGGGGATTCCCCCTTCACAATCTTGCCAACTGCAGCACTACAGGGGGATTCCCTCTTCACAATCTGCAGGGTTGCATTTACGTGTTCGCTTATTGAGGGACAAAGGAAATTAACAAGAGAAAGAGGGGGGTTTAGTCTACGTACCGAAATCCTATCTCTTCCACGTGGATCATCGCACTCCATGTATGTATGTCCAACGCCTTCTCCTGTGATAAGTTTCGCTTGGTCATGTCCCGCTTTACGGACTCGTCCCATGTCAGCTTCGGCCGGCCTCTGCGTTTCATTCTTCCTCCAGCGCGCCTCATGCGACCTACTCGAACTGGTGCATCACGCGGTCATCGCTGGAAATGCCCAAACCATCGCAGCCGGTGCTGGGTGAGCATCTCCTCGATTGGTGCTACTATAATTTTCTTACGTACGTACTCATTTCTGATCTGATCATGCCTCGTATGCCCGCATTACCACCTCAGCATCCGTATCTCGGTACTATGCAACTTTGAAATGCCTCGACTATTCGTCGCCGAGCATTCCGCACCATACAACATCGCAGGCCTAATCGTCGATTTGTAAAATTACCTTTAAGCTTTAGCGGTACTTTGTGATCACAAAAGACGTCAGATGCAAGACGTCATTTCGCCTAACCATTTTGAGCTCGATGTCTAATATCCTCCTAGATTCCTCCATCACTTTGGATCATCGATCCCAGATAGCGAAAGGAATCTTTCCGAGGTACAAGTTGTCCATCTAGCAGAATGTTCCCCTCATCTGTCCCGGAGTCGCTGAAATCGCACCTCAAATACTCAGTCTTGTCTTGGTCTTACTAAGTTTGAAGCCATTCGATTCTAGAATCTGGCGCCACAGCTCTAGCTTTTCCTCTACCTCTTTTTTTGACTCACCGATAAGCGCCACATCATCAGTGAAGAGCATACACTAGGGGATCTTACCATGGATGTCCCTCATAACTTGATATATCACAAAAGCAAATATATATGGGCTCAATGCTGATGCATGGGGTAGACATCTGGTCCATCATTGCAAAAATAAATAATTAAATCTAAATTTTCTTTATTCAGCTACTACCTTTAACCCTGGTCAAATAATGGTGACACTTGGGTATGCCTGAAGAAGATAACACATATCCACAATGGACATACATATGCCCAGGGGTGAATCCATGGGTTGACTAACCCTAGCTTTATCCCCCATTAAAACCATGAAAACCGCCTAAACACCCCTGGAGTAATTTTTTTATAAAAAAGTCCATTTAAGTCCACATGTTTTTATAAATTTATGTAGTTATTCGTAAATTCTCATATGATTACAAAAAAAATGATAAGGGATTCCACCTTTTGTATTACTTCTTTTGTCTAAAAATGGTAGGCTTCTTTGGCTATTTCATGTTTCATCCAAAAAATGAGGATATCTTAAGCTGTATTCCAACAGTCATTACTTCTTCAGGTAACTTGGCTCTAATGAGAATTCCTGATGATGCTGAAATTCTTAAAACTTTGAAAGATATGAAGCCTTGGAAAGCCCAGGACCATATGAATTTCCTCCTGGTTTTTTTCAACATCATTGGGATGTTGTAGGAATTGATGTTGTGGAGATGGTGAAACAATTTTTTCATACATGCTATATTCTTAAAAGTCTGAATGTTACAAATATTTTACTAATTCCTAAGACAAAGAACAAGCAGTTTCCTTCAGATTTGAGGCCAAATACATTTTGTAATACTTCTTATAAAATCATCTCAAAGATCCTGTCAACAAGGTTGAAAAAATTTATGGGAAAAATTATTTCTCCACTTCAGTGTGCATATGTTCAAGGCCGACAGATCACAAATAATATTCATTTAGCTCAGGAAATTGTTCATACCATGAAAAATAAGAAGGATGACTCTAAGCACTTGGCACTAAATCTTGACATGTCAAAAGCATTTGATAGGCTTGAATGGTCTTTCCTATAAGATGTTATGCTGAAAATGGGATTTTGTACATATTGGTGTAATCTCACTATAAAATGTGTTAACACCACTCAAATCTCCATACTTCTAAATGGAGATCCATGCAAAGCTTACTTTCCATCAAGGGGTGTGAGGCAAGGTGATCCTCTGTCACCATACATTTTCATAATTGTAATGGAGGCTTTTTCTCGTCAACTTCTCAAGGCTGAACAAAACAATCATATAGAAGGTATTAAAATTACTCCAGGTGCCCCTCCTATATCCCATTTATTCTTCGTCGATGATTACTTGTTATTTATTAATGCTGATTTACATAGTGTAAATAATCTTCTTACAATCATTGATGATTTTGGAGCTGCCTCTGGCCAGATGGTAAATTTTAGTAAGTCATGTGTTTACTATTGTGTTAATATGCCTCATAGATTCTGCAGATTACTTACTCGAAGATTAAAGGTACCCGTGATGAATTTAAATAAAAGATACTTGGGAATACCTCTCATTATTTGAAGGAACAAGGTTCGATGCTTCACTGGACTAGTGAATAGGGTCAAGAACCGATTATTCAATTGGAATGGTGAGTCTATGTCACAATGCAGTAATCACTCATGATAAAGATTGTCACTAATACCATTACACCCTACTCAATGAGCTGTTTACAGATACCAGTATGGAAACTATTAAGAAGATTGAAACTCTACATCGTAACTTTTGGTGGGGCTTCAATGAACACAAAGGAATGTGCATTACATCATAGAAGAAATTAGGGATACACAAAAATCTTGGGGGACAAGGATTCAGAGATTTAAAAATTCTAAACCAAACTTGTAAGGGTTGTTTGGAGAATGTGCATAAATCCAGAGGAGCAATGGGTTAAAGCGATGCAAGCTAAATATTATCCTGGTACGAGTTTACTTCATGCAACAATCAAGACAAATTGTTCTTGGGCTTGGAGAGGTCTTAAGAAACAGATTCCTTTTATAAAACTACATAGCAGGTATAGATTAGGAAGAGGAAACAAGATAAAAATTTGGATTGATGTGTGGATTTATGGACTTGACTACCCTCCAAATCTAAGATAGGGTGTTGAAGATAGTGAACAATACATATAGGTTCCTGAATTATTCATTCAGGATAGCATATAATGAAATTTGGATTTGCTTTATCACCTGTTTGATCCGACTATAACTAATTTGATAATCAACATGAGTATTCCTACTGTAGTAGAAGACAAACTGATCTGGACTCTTATAAGAAATGGAAACTTTACCCTAAAGTTTGCATACAACAAACTACATGTGAATAGTTTGGGTAATTTGCAGGTTTCGCAAAAAATTAATGGTAATTCCAATTATTAGCTGGAAGCAGTTTTGGAACACTAAGACATGGCTTAGAGTCAAGCATTTTTTGTGGAAAGTTTTATATAATATTTTTCCTAAAAATGTTAGACTCTCAAGAAATAGCAGTTATATAAACTGCTTATGTCCCCTCTGTAATCAGTTTGATGAAAACCTGATGCATATTTTGTTCTTATTTCCTTTCTCAAGAGTGTTTTGGATGTAAATACCAGGTGGTGAAGGAGTTTTAGTTGCTATTCAGATTGATATTACTCTGTGTTTTGAGAGCTGGATGATAAAAGAAGCTTAGCCTTCTCCTCCTGGATTTAATTTGAATAGTATACTGATTGTTGCGGGGACTATATGGAACGAGAGATGCGAAGTAAATTTTCAAAATAAGAAGGTAGATCCCTTGGTTACTGCTAGAAAAGCTCTAAGCTTTGCTAGTTATATTGATAATCTTAATGTCAGACACCTAGTGAGCCATGATAGCATGTCCCAGACTAGGACTGATATACCTAAATGGAAACCATCCTGTTTATCCATACCTTACGATTAATTGTGATGCCTCTTTTGATAGCAACACATGACTAACATGAATTGCTCTTATTTTTCGTGACTCAGCAGGAAAATGGCGTGTAGGCAAATCAAAATGCTATGCAGAAGTGAAAGATTCTGAACAAGTAGAGTGTCTTGTGTTCTTTGAGGCAGTTAGCTAGAGTAATGATTTAGGGAATACACATATCGTCTTTGAAACTGATCTCAAAAGTATTGAAGGATACATCAACAAATCATCACCAGTTGTTGCTTGGGGGAATGAATATATCCTAATTGATGTCATTGATAAGTTAAATAATATCCCACAATGGGAATGTAATTTAGTTCCTAGGACTTGTAATAAATCTGCTGATAAACTAGCTAAATACAACATGAAATATGGAGTAACTAGAATTTGGTTTGAACAACCACCTAGTGTCATTGAGAGTCAGTTATTGTCAGACTTTGAAATTATACCAGATTAATAAAACTAATTCTCTGGCATCCAAAAAAAAAAAAGATAGGTATGTTTTTTAAAGGTAAATGATACTCCCTCCGTTCCATTTTAGATGACGTTTTTGTAGTTTTCACGCGGATTAAGAAATAAAGAGAGATGTGAAGATCTTCCATTTATACCCTTGAGAAAAGTCTTCAAACATTAAATGCTATTAGTGCATTTAAAACTAAACTTATAGTTCCAAGACAAAATGTAAGGGTGTTATTGGTAGTTTTGTGGAAAAATATCAAAACTTTCAAGTATTTTGGAACAAAAAAATAACCCTAAAACATCATCTAAAATGGAACGGAGGAAGTAGAACAAAAAAAAATGGAAAAAGTAATTATCTATATGATTATGAATTGCATGTTATAATTTCTATTCAAAATCTAGACAAATACCCCCTTCGTTTTAGAAAATAAATACGTTCACTTTTTCAATTTGGCTTATTTTTCCTGGGGTTTTTAGGGGGGACTCCAAAAGAATTTGGGGCGACACAAAAAGAAAAAATAGGTTGAAAATACTTATATGTTCCTTCATAATCGGTAGTTAGTTTTTTTTAATCTACCGATTGCAAAATCTTATTTTTGGGGGTACTCAATATTCGGTAGTTATATGAACTATTTAGACTACCGAGTATGGTTGGATATTTGCAAAGAGAGCCAAGATAATCGGAAGTCGAGATAACTTCATTTACTACCGATTATAGGCTCAACCAAAATTCAAAAAAAAAAAACAGGATTTTTGTGAAATCTCATTTTGGGGCAACTCTATATTTGGTAGTTATATGAACTATCTTGACTACCGATTATGGTAGGATTTCGAAAAAGAGGTCTACTGTATAATCGGAAGTCAGGATAACTTCATTTATTACCGATTATAGGCTCAACCAAAATTCAGGAAAAAAAAAGGATTTTGACAAAATCTCATTTTGGGGCTACTCTATATTCGATAGTTATATGAACTATCTTGACTACCGATTATGGTAGTATTTTAGCAAAGAAGTCTACTATATAATCGGAAGTCAGGATCACTTCATTTACTATTGATTATAGGCTCAACCAAAATTCAAAAAAAAATTTTTTTTTGCGAAATCTCATTTTGAGGCAACTCTATATTCGGTAGTTATATGAACTATCCTGACTACCGATTATGGTAGGATTTCGGCAAAGAGGTCTACTGTATAATCAGAAGTCATGATAACTTCAATCACACCGATTATAGGCTCAACCAAAATTCATAAAAAAAAAGGATTTTGGAAAAATCTCATTTTGGGGCTACTCTATATTCGGGAGTTAAATAACTTAAATTCACTACCAATTATGGTAGCATTTTATTTTGGGCTACTTTGTATTCGGAAATTATATAAACTGAATTGAATCCCGATTGTGGATTAACTTCCCGATTGTAAAGTTATATACCAATTATAAAGGGTACTTTGGCAATTAAAAAAAAGAGATTGTAAAGTTATCTACCGATTGTGGATTAACCTCCCGATTGTGACTTTTTTTTGTCTTTTTGTGTCGCATCTAATTCTTTTGGGGTCGCCCCTAAAAATGCTAGGTTATTTTTATGATAAATTGAAAAGTGATAATAATATCTCTTTTTCAACGTGGAAGGGACTCAAGGGAGCATACCTTTGTTAAAGAGGGATAATAATAATATCTTTGTTTTCGCCTAATTTAACAAAAATGGAAATAATAATATTAAACTGCACATTTTGGACTTGTAATGAAAAATCAATCTCTGAAACTTCATACATTACGGTGTTACGGACTCAACATTTTTTCAACTTTGTTCAAGCGAGATCCGGAAAAATAAAAACATGATATTCTCTTTCAAGCACCTATGAAGATTGATATCAACAACAATAATAATATTGCTAGGATTCCCTCAAATGAAGAAATTTGGAGTGTGCTTAAGATGATAAAGAACCTGAAGTCTCTAGGGGCCGATGTAATGCCTTCTCTCTTCTACAAAAAAAAGATGGGATCATATTGATTCTGATATCTCCCAAGTCATAAGGATTGATTCACTTCGGCTTCTCTACCTCCAGGTTTAAATCATACCAATCTAATGCTTATCTTTAAAGTAAAAAAAAAAAACCTTTGGCCATCTGATTATAGGCCCATAGTTCTAACTAATATCATTTATAAAGTAATTATACAAATCTTAGCTTAAAGGTTAGAATTCCATCTTAATAGTCTTGTAGATTCTACTCAATCTGCACTTATCCCAGGTATATTGATTATTGATAAATATTATTGCTTCCAAGGAGATACTTCATTAGATTTCCACCTCTACTTCTATTATTGGCTCTTTTGCTCTAAAGATTGATATCAGTAAAGCTTAAGACAAGGTAAGTTGGAGATTTCTTAGCCACTGCCTCAGATCATTTGGTATTGTTGGCAAGTCTCATGAATTGATTATGAAGTGTGTCTCAACTGCCTCCTTCTCTATTCTAGTAAATGGACATGTTGAAGGATTCTTTAACAGTGAGAGAGGATTGAGACAAGTTTGTCCCTTGTCTCCTTACTTATTTATCTTATGGTCTCAGGGTCTTTCTTGGCTGATGAGAACAATGGAGCAGAATGCTTTATATAATGGGTATAAAATATGTAAGAATGCACCTGTTGTAACTCACATGATGTTCGCTGATGACCTTCTTATTTTCGGGACCTTAGAAGACACGATAGTTGGTACTTTGCAACAAATTCTAACTACTTATGCTGCCTGGTCTTGTCAAGCTTCCAATATGCAGAAGTCAGCTATTCATTTCAGTAAGGAAGTAAGATCTGCAAGAAGATTGGAGATAGCAACCAAGTTGGGGGTTCGACAAATGAGTACTACTGATAAGTATCTCAGGAATTTCTTACTTAAATCAGCTTATCAAAATGCTTCTTATGAATTTTAAATGATAAATTTGATGCAAAAATGGCAGGATGGAGAAGAAACCATTTTTCACATGCTGGCATAAAAAAATTGATTAAGCATGTGTTGGGTACCATACCTCCGTACTTCATGGCCACCTCTCTCATCCCAAAGAAAACTCTTCGATCTCTTACTAGAACTATGTGTAATTTATGGTGGGGTCATGCCCGTGAGACTAGAAAACTACACCTTATTAATTGGAATCAGTTTGAGAAGCCCAAGGAAATGGGGGGTTTAGATATCAGATCTCTCCAACATCTGAATAGAGCCATCATTGCAAAGCTCATATGGAAGATTCTAAATAATGTTGATTGTCTCTGGGTGCAGATAATGCGAGCGAAGTATCTGAATAATAAAAACTTCCGGGAAGTGAAGAAACCGTATAAGTATTCTTCCACCTGGACAACAATGTTAAATTGTCGAGCTGACATGAAAGAGGGATGTTGTTTGGCTATTGGGAATGAAAAAAAATATTGCTGTTATAAATGACCCATGGGTTCCAAAGGAAGAATTAATTAGGGATATGGAAACTAATTGGGGGATATAGCTACAGGACAAAAACGGTGTCCCAATAGCAATTTTGGGTGACCCCCTATGTAATTTTTTTTTAATTCCTAATCTAGCCCTCACTAATCATGTTTAGTAGTTAATAATAATTAGTATATGGTTAAGTATTTGGGGGATAGTTTAGTGTGTGTTTTGATTTTAATTTGTGTGAGTGAGGAGTAGAAGGAGAGGAAAAAAAAATAAGTGGAATTTTTTTTTTGAAAATGGAAGATGATTGTGATGAGAGAATCGTTAAGAGGTTGAAAATTTGATTTGTTTCCTTTGAATTCACCATTGTTGCAATTTAAAAGCTTTCTATGCTAGATGGTATTCAACCAAAAAACCATGCGGCATTTGTCGGAAATTTTCAAAAATTGTTTGCCACGATTTTTTTCTAGTTTTGATCTTCATAATGTTGATTTTTTTTCGGTTTGAACAAATTTTGGCATGGTAATCTAGTTTTTCGAAAGCATCTCAGACTGCTTAAAAGATAGTATTTTTCTTACATTTCTATGCCGGAACAAGATGAAAAGTACCTAGAATGTTGATTTTTTCTTCACTTGACTACCGCATTGACAAGAAATTATCGAAAGCATGCCAGATCATGTTCCTAAGATAGTATTTTGCTTAAATTTCTATGCCAAATAGGATGAAAAGTATCCGTAATGTTCATTTTTTTTTTCACTTGAATACCAAGATTGATAGGAAATTTCGAGAATGCCGAGTATCATGTTCCAAGATATGGTCTTCATCACTTAAGATGGTCTTCATTTCGCTTTTGAATTTTTCAGGGTTTTAGTCACTCCACTTAAAGATGGTCAGTTGATATGAAGACCATGCCGATTGTTTTCCAAGATAGAAAATAAAGCAACATGCTATGCCGGAAAGCAATAACCATGATGGTCTTCATATCAACTCGACCATGCCTATGTTGAAGTGATTAAAAACAGAAAAAATTCAAAAGGAAGTGATGAAAACATGTTTTCGGAATTGATGAAGACCATATGCCGGAACATGTTCCAAAGCTGCAATCCAGAACTCTAGTGATGAATGTTAATAATAACAGTAACTTGTGAAGAGTAAGTAATTTTATTTTGAAGAATCCTAGCCAGCGGGATGAAGCTAAAATCCATCAACATTTCTCTACTAATGAAGTCAGTAAAATCATGGACATCTCATCTCCCGAGCGAGCAGACGGAACAAGTGGCTGATAGATTATCGTGGATTCATTACTCTAATGGTACTTTCTCCACCAAATCTTTCTTGAAGACTTTAAATGATAGATTACCATCCTCTTCCACTAGTAATATTGATACCATGTTGTGGAAAAACTTCAGGAAGGTTAAAGTTCTTCCACCAAAGATTCATTTATTCTTGTGTAGATTACTTAATAGGGGTCTGACTTTAGGTAGTAGATTGATAAAGATCATTAAAGAGGCAAATTCTGATTGTTATAGCTTTACTTTTCACTTCCCAATTAAGTTCAAGAACAGGTGAAAATCCAAGCATAACAGTGAGAAACTGCATATATTGAGTGTTGGATGAATGAAGGGGGAGTTTTAATAGGCTAAAAATATCCTGGCGTTTTTAGGGGCAACTCCAAAAGAATTAGGGGCGACACAAAAAGACAAAATAGGTTGAAAATATTTATATGTCCCTTCATAATCGGTAGTTTAGTATTTTTTTGATCTACCGATTGCAAAATCTCATTTTTGGGGCAACTCTATATTCGGTAGTTATATGAACTATTTTGACTACCGATTATAGGTTCAATCAAATTAGAAAGATAGAGGATTTTTGCAAAATCTCATTTTTGGGCAACTCTATATTCGATAGTTATATGAACTATCTTGACTACCGATTATGCTAGGATTTCGGTAAATAGGTCTAGAGTATAATCGGAAGTCAGGATAACTTCATTTACTACCGATTATAGGCTCAACCAAAATTCAAAAAATGGAGAATTTTTGCAAAATCTCATTTTGGGGCTACTCTATATTCGGGAGTTAAATAACTTAAATTCCCTACCGATTATGGTATCATTTTTGCCAAAGGTCTACTTTAATCGGGAGTCAAGATAACTTTATTTACTACCGATTATAGGATAATCAAAATTCAAAAGATAAATGATTTTATTTTGGGGATACTTTATATTCAGAAGTTATATAAACTAAATTGACTCTCGATTGTGGATTAAATTCCCGATTGTAAAGCTATCTACCGATTGTAAAGGGCGGTTTGGCCTTTAAAAAAACGGGAGATAAGGGATGGCTACATTTTACGTTTGAGTGACCTTTTTTTTGTCTTTTTGTGTCGCCCATAATTCTTTTGGAGTCTCCCCTAAAAATGCTAGGAAAAATATGTGTGTATCTTTTTTGAATTATCTGGAAAACTAGAAATAATATTTTATTCAATATGGGAAAGACTAGTATTCAACATATGCTTCAGAATGCACTCTATTGGTACAACATGGAGATAACTTTGCAGGAAGAGATTATTATCCCACTGAGCAGGATATGTTGGAAGCTCAATATCCCATTTGGTCTCCACCACCAGGTGCTAAAGATGGTTTTAGTTCCTATAGGATTTGCTTGTGTAGCAATTTCTCGTGACAGTAAAGCTGGTTTTAAAGGTTGACAGACCCATGAGTTGGATTTCAGTTCCCCAATTAAAGCTGGAGCTCATGGAAGGTGACTCTCTATGTGTGATAAACACTTTAAGATAACAACACTCTTTTTACCCTGGCGTATTCATAATTACACCTCCAGAATCAGGGATAATCTTAATTTCTTAATCTCCATTAAGTTAAGTTTTATCAAAAAGAATGCTAATATTGTGGCGCATTCCTTAGCAACATTTGTTGTTACTAACCACCTGTCTACTAAGTGGTTATCTTCCCCTCCTTGTATTACTCATCTTTTAGATGAGTCTTCTTTAGCGTGGTTTAATTGGGGGCCCTAAAAACTAATTAGGGGCCTCACACTAGTGGACAAAAAAGCTCATCCAAAACCTAATTTCAATAACCCCTTATCCAAATATTTTAGGTAATAGATAATCTACCCTTATTTAATTAGTGTTTAACTTTCTTTTCTTTTTTTGATTTTTGATTTTTTTCCCCAGATTTGCATAAAAATTCGTCATGGCATTGAAGTGTCGTTATTGTAGAGTCGTTACTGTTACTAAACCATAAACTTGTTATCTAACGACACTAAAGAGTCATTATTGTTTCAATGACGATTCTAAAGAGTCATTATTTTATCAATGACGACTCTTACTGGAGGGTAGTTATTGTTACAGTAACGACTCTACATAAACGTCATTGAAACAATAACGAGTACTTAGTGTCGTTACTTTTGATGAAGGGTCGTTAATTTAGAGTCGTTATTTTCTCAGAAGAGTCGTTATTTTAGAAAAATAATAAAAAATTAAAATCTTAAAAAATAAGAAAAAATATATTAATAGGATGACACGTGTCACAATCCTAAGGGTCGGGGTAATCTAGTTTTATCATTGAATCTAGACACCCCTTGTCTACCTCCCATGGATGGGGATAAAAATCAAGAACCCCTAATCGTTTGTTTTTTTGTTTTTTTTGAAGGAAGCAGCAAGAAAACCATCAAAGGAAAAAATTACAAAGCTAAAGAACCTCGTTTAATTGCTCTAGTGTTTCTAGGTTATACTTTGCCATGCGAACTACTAAGCCTGAGTTTTCGGATGAGGCACATGTGATCTTTGACAACTACCTCAAGCAGTTCCTTAGGTTGGTGGTCATTGGTGATGGGCCAGGTTTTGATCTTTTACAACAAAGGTTGGCCACGCTCCCCTTAAGGATGGAGGTCTGGGTGTTTACACTATGGAAGACACGACGCAATACTATTATTTGGCTTCTTGCTTTCAGACTAGTTCTCACCAAGGGAACATTTTGAGACAAGCAGAGGTGACCGGTCCTAACCCCAGTTTTGAGAATGCCCTAGTCCTATACAAAAAGGTATGTGGTATTAATGACTCTTCTTTGTGCATTGATGATATTGCCCCCACTCTATGAGCTCCTTGGCAATTAAATACTTTGATACGGTGAAGAAGAATATACCCACCCAATTTGTTATGACTGCGCGTGATTTAGCTCTTTGGCAAAGTAATAAAGTCAAACATGCTCAAGATTACTTGCTAGCGATTCCTATTGATGGGCTCAATCAAACAATCGGTGCTAGATAGTTCCGTGTTGTTTTACAGTATAGACTTGGTATTCCCCTTTTTGAGGATGGAGATTTGTGCTCTAGCTGTGGCAAAGGAATGGATATTTTTGGGGATCATGCCTTGCATTGCAATAAAGGGGTAGGGATCAAATACATGCATGACCTTGTCCGTGATACTTATGCGGACATTTGTTATCGGGTAGGTGTTTCAGCCAGGAAGGAAGTGGATTTGGGGCTCATCGCAGATAATGGAGTGGCCTTACGACCTGCAGATATCCTTGTGTATGGGTGGGACAATGGCCATGACATGTGTTTGGACGTCACGGGTGACTGGGAGCGTAATTTTGTTCTTGGACGGACAATTGATAATGCGGTTTTAAAGAAAAGGGAAAAATACCTTGAGAAATGTACAAGCCAGAGACTGGGGTTTGGTGTTCTTGCTTTTACTACCTTGGGTGGGTTAGGGGAGTGATAATCGTAGAGTTCCTGAAACGTCTACAGTAATTATATGTCCAACATGATGAGCATGTTACTGTTGGAGATTTCATTTTTCATAGGATAGGTGTTGTTATCCAAAAAGGGATTGGAGCCCAGCTTGTTGACAGGCTTCCATCCAATGTTCGTAAACTCATTTCGGTTGATGATGATGAATAATTATATTTAAAAAAAAATAAAAAAAGGTTTAGTAGGGGTGTGATACTTCTTTATCATTGAGTGTAGTTTTTTTTTTATAAATTGGATAGGCTATAAAATAAAATAAAATAATAGTTTAATGTTCATTGATGGATTAATGTACATGACGAAAACAACATTTTCCGGAAAACTATGTTTTGATTCCGTTTGGTATCCATCATTACCCACGAAGACATTAATTGTTTCGTGATGAAACTTTTCCTTTTTAGGAACATTCGGAATTCTACCACGTAGTTTTTTTTTTTTTTTTTTTTGGGGTTCTGTGGTTCGATCAATTAGTCTTATCTATGCTTCAAAAAAGAAAACACAAAATTGGTTAAAAAGACTAAAATTAAAATTTTATAGGTGAAAAGGACAGTTAGATTTAGATATTGTTTAAATGGACAAAAATTTAAAAATAGGCAGAATGTAACCAGTTTCATCCTGCCCATTTTCCAATACTTTTTCCTATTTTTATTTTACACATGATGCATCCAATTTCATCCTTGCTATTTTTTAAGTTTAAGCCAGGATGAATCCAGTTTCATCCTTGCTATTTTTTTTTTGTCCATTTCACCCATAAATTTTTTTACTCGTCCATTTGAACAATGTTTTAAATTTTTTTAGACAAATAACCCATTTTCCGGAAAAAAAAAAAGTCTTATCTTTTCAAATCAGTGCTTGAGTTATATTTTTTGAAATTTTTACAAAATTCATCTTCACAAAACTTCAGTGGGCCGAAAGACAAACTTGGCGTATTACCAACATTATTTTCCGCATACCGTACCCCATGGAGGTTAAGACCTTAAAAACCGGGGGTGGACAAACATTAACAGTAGCCAGCCATACTACCATTGACTAAAAGTCGTTTATTTGAAATTTCGAATAGTAAATGTTGTACAACTATTAGTATTCGAAATCTCTTTTGTGGTGGAAAATGATTTGATACTCCAACTTGATTCATGACATCCGATGGAGTATACCTTAGTTTAGGGGCACATGTGAGGAGCCTCCTGTGAAACACTTCTTCAATATGCAGCTGGAATCCATCTTGATTTTATGATAAATATTGAAATGATCATGACAAGTCCATAAACAAGTCGGTAATGCGTATTGGAGACTGTAGAAGGAAAATGATATGCACCTTGCCTTGTAGACTTGTAGTGCTTAGGTAGAAAAAACCGCTTATAATTAAAATGACTAGTCCGTAATGCACCGTCGAGGAGGAATTTGTAGATTAAATATGCCAAGGGTTGAGTTTGATAATCACTGCCGGACAAAGTACAACCCTTTTGTTTGCATTACTGATTTTCTTGCTTGTTTTCTATCAATGTTTAATGTTCTTTGCAGTTGCTTTCTTCTTTTGTTTGCATTACTGTTTTACCAAATTACTTGTTATTTTTCCAAGTCTACGATGGGTTCTTTTTCAGTTGCTTTCTCTGAATGTGCGCCGGTGGTGTCTATTAGCTCAGAAAAATGAAGAAATGTGAATTTGAGATGCACAACATTCTGATCTGTTTCCAGAAATATACCAAAGAATAATATAAAGTCAAGAAGAAGAAAATAAATGATGATGTTAGCTTCCGAAAAGGAAATTAACGTCACAATCCTAGTGATAGTAGGGGGACAATATATCTCTTGTGCATGTCCACGAGTTTGAAATAATGGAGCAAGATAGATTGCACAAGTAGGTTTGGACTGCATTAATAACCGCTCCTTCCTATATGCATGTGGTCTACCTAAAATGTACCGGAGGTAGTTGTTAGAAACTATTTTTAGTGTCAATTTATAACGGCAAGAATAACTGCACGCATGTACATATTGAGCATGTACCTGTCTAAGACCACTGAACACATGAGGCTTTATTGTGAATTATATCGGCGTCCAGTTCCAGTACCTGGTGATTGAGGGAATGAAAATGACAAGGTAATTATCTTTAACAAGGTTAGGTCGACACTTGACAGGCACTTGTTTATTTCACCTAAATAAAAAACAAAACTAGTCATAAAACAACAAGGTGACCAAATTTGTGGTACAAAAAATCCAGCCATATTATTTTTAATAAATGAAAACTGTTAAATTAAAAAGTGGCATAAAAACTCCAGATCAAATAATAATGAGTAAATTTAGTTTTTATTACTTAAAAAAAAGCCAAACATACCCTTTCACCTTTCTTCTTCTTTTTCTTCCCTCATTTCTTTTCATTTTCCTCGTATGAGGAGACTCGTCGTCTCTCTCAATCTTTGTTAAACCATCGCCTTCTCCCGCACCACCACCAAAACCACAACCATTTATTGGTCCTTCACCAACAACGTCTAATTCTCTTCTTTCCCCAACATCACCTACTCTTCTTCTTCATTTTAGTATTTTCGTAGAATCTAGGGTTTCAAATCGCTTTAAATAGAAGATGAAAATAAAAGATACTAGATGATGAACTGGTGACCATTAGTAAAAAAACATCAATTCAAAAAATTATGGATCGTGGTGTCTGTGAGTAGCTATTACTGCATCAATTCTTCAATTTGATAAACCCACTCCCCTTCGTTCAAAATACTCTCGTCCACCATTTTTCTCTAAAAACCCAATTTTATTAGGGTTTACTCATCAACTTTCACTACGATGATTCTTGAAACGTTGAAGAATATGCTTGAATCCCAATCTCCTAAGGTTAGTCTATTAGACATATTTGTGATTTTTTTTTCTTTTGTGAAAATTGATTCATGATTTGTTCGATATGGGTTTGAATCATTTTTGGATACTTAAGTTTGTTACTGAATTCCGTTATTTTAAACTAAGAAGTTGAATTTGATTTTGATGAAATGAAATTTTATAATTACTATTCTAGGGTTTTGAATTACATTTCTGTTGATATGTAAGATAACAAACTAACCTTAGATGATTAGCATGGATGCATCTAAGGATGTTGATGGATCCATCTTTGCCTGTCATTTCCCTACTAATAAGTCTTTTTGATGTAATTTTTTGTTGGTGGTACTACTGTAGAGGATTGGGTTTGATTTTCCTAAAGAAAAAATCATTTGTTGTAGCATAATGGTTACCTTTTACTTCCTAATTTTGTTGTTGAAATCTCGTCCTTTACTGCGTCGTGATTTTTTTATCGTCGTCGTTGAAATCATTGTATCATGGTATAAAGTTGTTTCTAGCAGGCCTTCTTTGAATGTTGTATATTTTTTCCTTTGCGTGCAGATATCCCTGTATTTTTTCCAACGCTAATTCATATTTACACCACAGTATGACCATGCAAATATTTACGGACTTGATACTTGCCTGCTTATGTTGTTGTGTGGGAGTGTGTTGGTAATTGTTGGTTGGTTGAACAACTAAAAAATGCGAGTCAAGTTTGTTAGTGATTTTTGGTTTTGGCATATGGGATGCGTTGCTCTATCTTTGCGTCAATTCTGAGCTCTATATTTGCATCAATTCTGAGCTGCATCTGTACAAGGGATGCAATGTATACTGCTGCAGCTTCAACCTTAGTAGCCATGCTTCTTGCACATGGTTCAGGAAAATGTTACTATTTTGCTTTCTCTTTAGAACTGTTTAATTAATCTTCATTTCTGACATTTTCATGTTGCTAATTGCCACTTGTTGTAATCGATCTCAAAAAAAAATCTATCATTCAGATTTTCAAGATAAAATTAATTGTTTGAAGCTGCTGATGGAACTATTGTTTGATTATGTTATAAGGAAGTGATGGAGTCGTGATCTGTGTCGATCTAGTTGTAGTGGACAAATCAAGGAAGTCTGAATCATCTACCTCATTTTAGGAATTTGATGTAAGGTAATCTTATCCTTAATTAAATTTTTTTATCAATGTTGTAGGTAGTGTGGTCTATGTTTTTAATCTCTTCGGACTAGTATCATCCCTTTAGTTCATTCAAGTTTATGTTTCCCTGCTTGTTTTTTTTATCATTGATTTCTTGTTGCAACACCATTATGGTCGTTAGATAAGATAGTAAGCTTAGTGTCTTAGGTGTCCTACATTAACTGGTACTTTAGTTTTATTTGAGCCATTCTGGATGAGTTGAAATGACCGACTTATGTAATATGATTACGGATTTTTTATGACACAGGTTTGCACTTTGTGGTTGTGGATAGTGCCTAAGATATTTCAGACATGCGGAGATAGTCTTATTTAATATTGGATATATGTTGATGTTGCAGGACATTAATGAGGAATGGATATCCGACAGAACACGTTTCTATTATGATGGAATGAAAAGTCAGAGGTTGAATGATCCCATGATTCTTGGTCCTGATGGATGCTTCAAGTCTGTGAGTTGGCGTGATGCTCTTGCCGTGGTTGCAGAATTTTCTCACTACCTATGCTGAGGTTACTGCAATAAGAGAGGTTAGACCTGAAAGCCAATTATACTTTTATTATCATGTTAGAAATATATTAATACAGAGTATATCTGAATTTTCATATGTTATTTGATTGTATGGATAAATAAAAGCATTTAAGTCTTGTTAGATATTCTGTCGTGCCGAGGTAATGTAGCACATGTTTCATTTGTTTAACTTAAACCAATTTTGGTTTCATCTGTTTTTTCCTTCGTTTTGCTGAAACCAATTTTGGTTTCATCTAATTTTGTTGAAACCAATTTTGGTTTCATCTAATTTTCTGGCGGTGGAACCATTTTGAACATAAGCGCCACTTTACACTATTCAAAAATTTGGTATCAAATTCATGTGTCTGCAACTAAGGTTGGAAGCAATGTAGTATTTCATTTTAGTAAACTTCAATCGCATCCAATGTTTGTGCCTAACTTCAACTCATTATTAAAAGCTCCCTTTTCACCTTCACATAACTGATTCAGGTGATGAAATTTCATTTTTTTTCTCTGAATAGGCATCCATTGATGCCATGACAAGGTCATTGTCCTTGAAGTGGGGCACTGATTATGATATAAGAGTCAATGGGATTGCACCAGGACCCATTAGTGACACTTCTAGCTTGAGTAAGCTTGATCCTCATGAAATGAAAAGCATCCAATCTGGAGCCCTTATGCATCAGTTTATATCAGGAGAGAAGTGGGATATTGCTATGGATGTTCTTTACTTAGCTTCAGATGCAGGTAATCATGAAATTTCAATGACGTCTTTCTATCAATGTACATGTATAATACCTCTTCAAACCAATACCTATTGCAGTTGAGCAAACATTTGAACGAATCCAATTATGGTTTCATCTAATTTTGGTCGATCTCGAAAAGAAGAAAACTTTTAGTTCTTGAGGCTAAAAATGTATTTGTTCCTAACAAGATTCTTTCGATTGTGTAGGCACAACATGGTTGCTCAAGGTTTAGTACGTAAAGATATTTTGGTTAAATCTAGATGCCAAGGACGCGGATAAAGACGATATAGTCTTTTGGAGGTGTATACCCAAAGCACTATAATTAGCGAAAAGGGATATTGGCAGGTGAGTGAATGAAATCATTTAATATAAATTACTCATTTCTCGAAAACTACATAGACAAACGTTTTGAGGCTTAGATCAAGGTCGTCATGGATTTCAAAAGACAAATAACAAAGTAATGAACTCATTAGAATTTTCCTGAACATTGTGGGAACGAATTATGGAAATTCATGTGGTATCTCTTAGGCTAGCAGTAGACAGTTGTGGCGTTAACAAAGGATGTAAAACCTCATTGGTAATATCTTCTTCAATACCCTTAAGATACTAGACCAGATGGGAATGTTGATTTTGTGTTTGATATTCAATGAGCTTGCAAAATGTTGATTCTAAAGATTAAATTTTAGTTGGAACTCAAATGACGAAACCAATTTCGATTTCATCTAGTTTTTGGTGAAACCAATGTTGGTTTCATCATTTTTTTATGTTTGGTTTCATCATTTTTTCTGTTTGGTTTCATCATTTTTTTCTGTTTGGTTGAATATTGATCAATGAAATTCATTTTTTGTGGCAGTGGCGGCTGGTTGGTGGTGGTGGTCGGCGATAATGGTGGTGTTGCTCGGCGACGGTGGTTGGTGGTGGTCCTATGGTGGTTGGCGGCGATGATAGGCGGCGGCGGTGGTGGTCAGCGGCGTTGGTGATCGGAAGTGGTCGACAGTGGTGGTGTTGGCTGGTGGTGGTGGCTGGTAGTGGTGGTGTAATGGCGGTGGTTGGTCGGTTGTCAGCCGGTCAAATATAATTTCACTTTCTTACTTTACTAAAATAAATGTAGTATGCGATAAGAGAGAGTTCGTATCCACAGATAGGCTTTTGTTGTTATAAAAAAATTCAGTTTCTTGGTAACCAAGGGGGGGTTTTGATTTATCAAAGCAATAAAAATGAATTGAAAGCAAAATAATAATAAAAATAATCAATAAGGAGAAAGTATTGGTCACGGGATAGTTTTATTCACAAACTCGAATTATCAACAATGACTAGAATTGGAAATTTAATCTCTCATTTACTAAAAGTCCTAGGATACCTTGATCGCAAGAGTATCCCGCTAATTCCTTGATTTCATCACAACCACATTAAAAGATGCATATGTGAATTCTTCCTAGAAAGCAACCTAAAGTGTAAAAGCACAATTAGATTTAACTCCCTAAAAGCAATAAGTTCTATGGAATAAGACTAATCAAGGCAATCAAAATGTGTAAAAGCACTAAATCGATTTAACCCAAGTTATGATTCATATGTGACTAGTAGGATATATCACTACAAGCACTACCCACATTTATGCTACTTAAAATCAGGGATAAACAACGTTTTCGTATTGAAACCCTAATATAGCTCTAGATATGAATGCAAATCGGATTGATTCCGGACTCAACCAAATAAACAATCAAATCATAAACAATAAAGTATTGAGACAAAACTACATCATTGAATCAAATCTTATTTGTGAAATCCACTTATTATCCCATAACCAATAAAAATAATTTAGCTACTCATAGTTTTTGGATTCAACATAATTATTATCAAAAATAAAATGAAGAACATGAAAAATAAACGAAAGCAAACCCTAGTAGAATCACTCTCCTCCAAACTCCAGTAGAATAATACGTGATATATGATATGTCCCCAAAAGAATAGAAACTCTTTCTTTTTATAGCTTTTCCAACTTTCCATATTAGGTCTTCAAAGCCAGAGTCCATATGCTCCAATAGTATGATGTCCACCAAGCCCATGTACCAAGTGTGAGAAACCCATGTGAAGATATGTCCCAAAAATATGCTCGCTGGAAAACTGTGTTTTTGGATGGAATATGGATGGAATGTCGCTGCCGGCTACCTGAAAAGTCAAACAGTCAACGGGAATTCAACTGAGTCGCTGTTGGGTCAAACAATTCAGAAGATGAGTCAACTCGGCTGGTTGGTCTCAAGGCCAAAGCTGTTGCACCTTGCATAAGCCATACTTCAGTCCCAGCCATGATGGTTGTGCCACTGCATCACATCCTGAACTGCGGCATCACTTCACGTGCCCATCAAACCACAAGCACATTCTCCGCTCCATTCTTAACTGTCGCCACCTAGTCCATGACAGGAACATACTCGAAACATTTGTCATCCACCTACAACTCCCATCACCTTCACTGTGCTTCAATAGCAATCACCTCAGTCGAAAGGTTCCAACTGCACCATCTGAGCTACAACATTACTGAGTTTCATTCACTCTCTGTAGTTGTAGCAGCAGCTCCAAAAACATCAACATTATCAGCTCAACCCTGCAGCTCATAACTAAAAACCCATACTGCAGTTGCAACTGCAGTCCCAACTGCATACTGCATAACTGAAACAACGTATGAACTGCACTTCTCATTTATGTCATTTTCTCAGCCTCAAACACACAGCAAACAACACCTGTCCCTGCTGAATCCATATTTTCACCAGCACTCTCTCTTCATCTTAAATTCTTTTCCTTTGTCTCTGCATTTTAGATCATTGCAGTATCACCAATAGCTCATCTTCTCCTGAATCTTTCACAGCTACCAGAACCACCTTAACAGTCATCACAAAAGCCATTGCTACCTTCTCTCTCACAGCTGCAACAGTTATCTGTAGCTTCACTTCACACATACCACATCCCATCTTTCTACTTGCAATTGCACTAGTATCATCTCCGTTTCATTCGACTTCCATCACCAGCAAGCTGCTTGTCATTTCAGCGCAAGCTTCCACCACACTACAGCTAACTCAGCTGCAAACCTACAACAGCAGCTTGCACTTCCTCTGCAATCACCTGCAATATGCCAGATATTGTATTCATTTCAATTCAGTTACCACCTGTAATACTTGCTCGCAACCAACTAACTCGTCCGCAACCCTAAAAGTTACATTCATTTCCATCTTCCATTTTGAGCTCCTCCACATCTCACACAATCCACTTCATCTCCTTGTTGAAATTAACATCACCCTCAAGCACTGTCTCAAGCCCAGTAGCTGCAACTCCTACATCTGCCTCAACTGACCCAACCATTCACAGCATACATAACAAGTTGGCTTCAATGTATGAATCATACCCACTGCACATCATCAACATTAATCACCTCCAGGCCACCATGCTGCAGCTGCAACTCTTTTAGTTTCAAAATAAACACCAAAACAGGCTCACAACTACAGCCATCTGAACTGCAACATTAGCTACAATTATTCAACTCCATCTGTAATCTTGAACTGTCTCCTCCATTATTGAGTTCAACAACAAACCCACAATCAACAGAAACACCAGGCCATCCCTCACACTACATTATCTCCACATCAATCACAGACCCATTCTGAATCTTCAAAATTCACTCCATCACAGCTCCCCTGCATCAGTACCAGCTGTAGTTTAAGTCACCATCAATCCAACCTATACTCACTCTGTCACCTTTAACTTCATCATATTCTCCTACACCACTAGTCCATTCATTCACCAAGACCTGCAACCCTTGTCTCAATAGCATAAATCCATCAAACCTCAGAAGAAAATTCAGAACCCTAGCTTCAATTTCCATTCTCAAAATCATGAATCTCTTCGAATTCAATCTGCAGATGTAATACCCAATTTCTTTTAAATACCCAAAGTTCTTCATTAGATTCATCCACATAAACAGACTAGACTTTCTCATATCTCCTTTCTCATAGAAACCCCAAACTGCAATCCTAGTTTCTCTCTGAATTCCCAGATTCTTCTTTACCAACAACTCAAAACTAGAATTAACTCAAAACCCCATATGGAATCTATGACTTCCGCTGTATTTTCTCATTTGAATCTGGTTCACAATCAAACCCATAGCAGAGAATTCACAGCAACAACTTCTTAGAAAACCCTAGCTTCGATGAATCACTGAATCTCCTCCCTGAAGCTGTAATTGTTTCTCCCTAATTTTCTCAATTTCAAATAACAGCTGCAGCCATTTTCCATTCTCTTAGTTGGGAAACAATGATTGAGTTGCTCTGAATTTTAGGGTGTTGTAGGAGAATAGTGGATACAACCACCCCGGTGAGCCAGATAAGGGGTACACACCCAAGGCACTCCATAAGTAAATATTATCCACCAAAAACAAGTCCGTTGCTTCTCTTGATTAAGCTTCTCATTCTCACTCCTCAGCCCGCTCCAAATACATCTCCCATATGAATTGGCCTCTTTGCCTTTACGCTCCAAATGGGAAATTTTCCTTATTTTGCCCCCAAGTGCTCCATTACACCTAATAATCTCAAATTCACACATAAGATACATATTTCACAAAATAAATAGCAAAGAAAGCATAAATACTAGATATAAAACTAGGTGTTTTACAACACCTATCAGTGGTGGCGGCGCGGTGGTGCTCGGCGGTGGTGGTGGTGCAGTTGCGGCGGTGGTGGTATGGTGGCAGTGTTGGTGCGGTGGCGGTGGCGATGTTGGTGCAGTGACGACGGCGGTGGTGGTGTAGTGGCGACGGCGGTGGTGCCGTGGCGGTGGAATTTTTGGCGGTGCTGATGTGGTGTGTTGCTGTTGGTGGTGAGAATATAATAAAAATTAAAGGTGGGGTTGATTTTTATTTTTGTTGGGTGATTTAAACTAAAAGGGTAATATAGACAGTTTATGTTAAATGAGTTTTTTGTGAACAATTTGTTTTGTTAGGGTTTTTGTACATGGATAGTGACACCTTTGGGGTTATAACTCACGACCCAATTTTTTATTTATTAATATAACTTTTTTTTTAATTATTGGGTAAATAGTACTGTTACAAGAAACCAATTGGAAGTCCGGCAACAAGCTGAGTTCCAACATCGTACTATATTAGTGAACAAGTTGTCGTGCTAGCCTACCAGCAAACCTCATGAGGAACCATCCAAGAGAGCCAAAGCGAATAGGGTCTGATTATATCGCAAGGGGAACAAGCTAACTCCATCTTCCATGTCAAATTCGACAGTATTGCGCCATCGGGAAGTCGAACCTGAGACCTTATGGAGCGCATCAAACCTTTGAGGAACATGAATGACCAGTTGAGCTAGAGTAACTACTAACAATTAGATTTTCCCATATGCTATTGTCGTTACCATGCATTATCTATCTTACAAAAACAAATGGTTTTTGTAAAATCCGATGGTTGTGGACGAGTTCTTTAGTGCGATCCACGACCATCATTTGCTCTCAAAATTGAGAAAGTTGAGAGACAAATCGCGTCTAAGAATCAACCCATGTTTAACGCCCCATCTAACCGTCCAGATTCACGCATCCATTATTATAGTTTCGTCCGTTATTAATCCTATTAATATCAGCACCAATTTAGGGCATCAATCTGGGCAAATAGTTGAGTTGTTTCCATTAATATTCTCCACACCCTATTATCCACTTCAGTTATGGATACCAAAACAAAAACGGTTTTCTTTAAAGACCCATCCAGTAACAATTTCAAACGTTACATGCAACATCACCCCTTTCAAATGTTCCACTACATAAACCCTAGACGAGGTCATCATTTTACCCAGTTTCAGTCGCATACTACACTACTAGCTAATGGCCGGTTATTTTTTATTCGATTCTTTCAGTAATAGTTTGATTTGCTTTGGGTTTTAACAAAGATTATATTGTTTTTTTGTAGGTTTCGATTTTTGTATTCAGAAAATCAGCAAAGTTCCAAACATCTTAGGTAATTTAGTTATCTTATGTAATTCAATTGTCTTATGTTACCAAAATGGCCAATTTGTAGATCAAAATTTCATGTTTTATAATTCTGACATCCTGAATATTTGTGGGACGTCGACTACAATAGTGGGACGATGATCATTAGAAAAGACTCATATAGAGCGCTGTGCAGCCCATACTATTTCATTGTTTTCAAATGGGTTCCCAGATTGTCAACAACCCTTCCAAGCTAAGTATTTTGTATTTGGTGGTGTTGTTGTTGCTGTTGTTGGTGCTACTGCTGAACATTGGTGGTCAATGTATATGGAAAATTCATATGGTTTAATCACGGAGGTTCTCAATATTAGCAGGGTAAAAACTAGGCCTATAAGTGTATTTAATCCTAAAATAACAGTTTCATGTTCTTTGAAATCCTACATTAGATTCCTTCAGAAATTAATCAAACACACTATTGCAATAGTTTGTTGCAGGTAATATTATTCCAGTTTTTTAAGGAGAAGGAGATTTTAGATTATATGCAATCATCACTTTGGTGAGTAAAATTTTTAATGGGAATTTACATGACAAGCAAGTTGTGGCTCACTCAGTTTGTCTGAAACGTGGTGCAGGTAAACCATATATCTACAAGTATTGATCTTTTGACTCATACTAAATATTGGCATTAATATCATGTCTCAAAAGTTGAGGAATGTGTATATGTGATGAAACATGTAACCAAACTCAGCCATGTATCTATTTCCACAGGCTATGTCCCATATCAGTAAAAGTAAAACTAGAAATCATCATCCCATGTATGCAACTATGTTTTATACGATTAAACCCATTTACCAATTTTCATACTTTTATTTTTATGGTAAATAGCAATACAGTGTGATCTCAATATATTTGTTATTTTACTACTTTTTTGTTTTTTGTCTTAGTTTCATGGTTTCTTCTAATTGGAATTTATACCTTTCTCAAGACTACCCGGCCACTTCTATCGTAATTGGAATATGTACCTTTCTTATTTGTTGATATTCTTAAATTTGTATTTGATTTTCGATTGGATTCCCTTGAAACTCAAAGTACAGTGGTTTGGGATGATGGAGATGGCTGACATCTATACTAAATTGATACTCGAAATTAAGCATTGAAGGACTAAGTTACACATGGTATTTCAAGCATATTTCTTCACACTGCACTTTTGATTGTGTCTCAAATTCCTTCTAATTGTAGTTCGAAAATGGTCCATTGAGGACCGTCATATACTTTAGCTTTAAAATAGTTGTCAAATTTAACCACATCCGTAGGTGCTGCATACATGACAACATTTTTTCATTGCCTAGGATATTTACTTTAAGTACCACATTCATTGTAAAAGTGACTGCTTAGACACGTCTGCGTTAATGGATGGCATAACTGTAGGGTGTCCAACTGATCGAGTGGAAAAGTTGTATATGTGGGAAAGTTGTACAGAGGTGTTCAAAGTCCAACGATAATATAATATGATTTTCCTACTTTGAAGTCCATAAGTTCACTTTGCACCGCCACTTTTTAAACATTTATAAAGATGAATTGTTTCGTCCGACTTCGAGTTCAGGAACCCTTACTTGTTAAGTTTTTATAAGTGGAATGGGTTTCCTGGTAGAATAAATGGAGTACTTTGGATTTTTCCGCATGATGTGAAAGAAACCAGTGAGTTCCGTAAGCTCCCGCATTGTATCATCTACCAGCAGGGAAAATTGAAAACTAAAAATGCAACAAACCACTACCAAATATGCTCAAACATCGTAAAACTATAATGTCGTCTTATTTAATCTCTTATGGTCGTAAAACTTGATTGTATGACATCCTTGCTATGAGTGGTGGTGAGACTGGTAATGTTGATATCTTTACCATATGAAATCACTTTCTTTGCTCAAAAGAGGCAACATTAATTGTATCGCCATCAATCATAGCAGAAATGTTGTATAAGATGAGGTATTATGGGAAAACAACAACCAGTGGGATGTGCAGGCTCCCCATCGTATCATCATCCAACATCGGAAATTGAAAAGCAATATGTTGCTACCAGGTATACTCTAACATTTTTATGATCTTTGCAAAAATATAATGCAGGGTTATTGTATATTTGTACGTCCCTGTGGTCACTAAATTTGATTGCTGAAAATGAGGCGTCACCGAAACCATGATATAAATTTTTGACTATGTTGGCAGGAGTTCACCCTTGCAGCCACCGGTCTTTAATATTTAGTAGTTAGTTTCAAATGGCAGTGTTAGAAAAATGTGGAGATGATAGTAAAATGCAAGACGGCATTCAATGTTAAGCCTTGCTTTTCAATGATTGTTGCCATTGAACGTTTAATATTTGTGCTGACTCTGCAATATCAATAAACTGCAAAACCTATCAGACTAATATTTGTGCTGACTCTGCAATATCAATGCAAGACAGCAAAGAAGCTGAAGCAGAGGTGAGTGTTACACAACCTAACATGGATCATATAGGTGATTTGGATTATGCCGTTGATAACATTAATAGTATCAGGTGTTCTAACCAACGTATTGGTAAACATAATTAGACATTGTCTTCAGAAAATTAAACATGATACGTTGCAAAAAAATAATTATTTCGAAGTTGTCCCTGTTGGAATGGATGGAGTTGGCAAGAGATCTCTTGACCAGTCTCCGTACAACCACTAGAAAATCCAATCTAATTTTGGCACTGGGGTTTGTGTGTTTGTACCCTAAACTGTAACTTACCTTGAAATCACTATTACGAGTAAAAACTTATTTGTACGAGGTTTTATGAATGTATGTAACTAAGACTTTAATGTTAGTTTTCCCTAAGATCGACTTACTTTCCACTTTTACAAATCATGATTGCATCAGGAGTTTCTGTTTCATTTTTGACGTGAAAATTCAACCATGAAGCAGCTAATAGGTCTTTTAGGGCTTGGGAGTTAAAATTTCATGTGAAGCAGACGAAATCCAGGTTAGTCAGAGTCCAAGTTTGAGGATTTGGTGACTACTCTATTTGCTTTGCGCAGTATGATACCATGGACTATCACCTTTATAAATAGATAGGCTATGCAGTCTTCTTACCATGAAGGCATGAAGTACAATTGCATTTTCCATCATGTTACCAAGAGACATTGACAGTTATAAGTGGTAGTACTGAGGTTGTGTGCGTGTTTTTTTTTTGGCTTGGATGATTTCCCAGGCACTGCAAATTGGAAGTATATTTTGGTTCCTCGCTTATGCTATTACAGTCTATAATTTTTAGGGAGAAACTTTCAGATGGAAGAGTGTTGTTTGTACAAGAAAGAGTGTTGTTTATACAAACCTTCATATCAAATCACCGTTAACCCTTAAAGCAGACATTTCTTTCCATCCACATGGTGAAGGTTTTGGAGCAAAGTGATTGTAGTTGGTCTTAAAAAGTTAAAGATTTTATACGTGTCCCAAAGTTTAAACGGTATTGACGACTTATATGTTTATTCTTAATTGTAATTTTGTTATTAATGCATAAATTTGAATGTGTGAACTTTGTAATTTATGTGTTCGTATGAGTATGAGTATTATCCAATTGTATCCAGAGTCAAGTGAACTGAAAATAAGTTAAATATCTTGAATACCAACCAAACAAAACTTTGAATAGTCACCACAATTTGGAGTAACAATCCAAAGCCCGGGCCGTTACGGCACGGGTCATATACTAGTACTCTTACCAAAAAAAATGCATTCCATGTGTAACTTTGTCATCTATCGGTATGAATTTTAATCGATACTTTACAATTTATTTGTAAGGACTTGCAACACATAATGGAAGCATCGACATCTAATTACAATTTATTTTTCATTCATATATCTTCTCGGTAGATAAGCAACATAGGAACCAAACGGGTCTTTCTAGAGGAAATCATGAGATGTGACTAGAGAGGAACTTGATATTACTGATCCCAGGGCAAAACTGAGATCCAACTAGCATACAAGAACCAAACACCACTCATGCGCCAATACATAGTCAGTCAAGCAACAACTATCTCGGATAGAACTAGCAACTAAAACCAATTATGGCAAGGAAAACATGAACACTAAAAATCATTCCAAGTAAACATGGTATGCATGTAAAATTGATTTAGTCTTCGGTTCTAGTGCATCAACTGCATATTCCATGACCTAAACTCAATTTAGGCACTAAACTTAGGACCCTTTTACAAAATATATAACTCAAATTAAATCAATAGTTGACAAAGATCCATACATGAAATGCATTAATTTGTTTGGGGAAAAAAAAGGGCAAATTCATTAAAAGAAAACAGTCATCAAAGAGATAAAATATATGAACATAAAAAACATAACTAAAGACGGATGTTATTAAACATAACTAAAGATGGATGTTATTAATGACGGCATCTGAACTACAAATCAAAGTGCTTAAAGAGTAAACCCCAAACAATTTGGAGCGTAAAGGCCGATTAAAAAAAGTAAACTTAACAAAAATAATGAGTTGGCTATATTTCTTCTTTTGTCCTTATATAATCTAGCATCACGCTCATTCCAAATAGTCCACCTGATAGCAAACATTAAGAGCCCCAAATCTTCTTTAAGCAAACTATTAATCTTCTTAGAAAATCATTATCATGATGATAAGTCAATCAGGCCTAGTTAAGTCAGTTAGGTTGGGTTTGGGATTACCCAAACCTAGTTAGTCATCGAGTTTGTGATAAACTCTAATTGTTTACTTATTTCTAAAATTTAGGAACTTAAGATCCAAGTTAGGAAAAACTTGTTCCTTATGCTTGGGTTTTTAAGAGAAATTTTTGGAAACCCTGAACTTGTAGAGTAATGTAATGTGACCCTTATATAAGGATATCTAGGATATGAGCTTAGTTATGAACTTCCCTATGGAATTATCAATAGAGATATATGGAATTCATCTCATCCCTTGGGGTGGATGTGAGATACCATTAATGGTGAAAAAAGTACATCATTAAGGTATTTATGGAGTACTTATCGACAAAAATTTCCGAATTAAGAATGTTATTGATTTAATTGACAAAGTGTAGAAAAGATATTGGTGGAGTAAGGACAATAGCACAAACGCAAATCTAATTGCTTGTAGTTCAGCGTGCAAGCCTAAAAGACTAGGTGAAATGGGTTTCAAAAATACAACTAAATTCAATGATGCTCTGCTTAAAAAGTTAGCATGGTTTATGGTAACTGATCATAACTCTTTATGTGCTATAATTTTAAGGGAAAAAAATTTACATAACAAGGACCCTTTGTATAATAATATTAATTCGAAAGGGAGATGGATTTGGAGAAGCATTTACAAAGGTTTGAAAATAGTGAAGAAATATCATGTTTGAAATGTAGGTGATGGCTTAAGCATAAAAATCTAGAGACATAAATATCTATCACTCTTACCTTATATGCTTATCCATCCAAGTCACTAGTTGTTTATGATATCTTAGATTCACCACTAGTTGCAACAATGGTAACAACAAAGGATAAATAAGTTATATGAAATATCATGTTTACAGTCGCTTTTAGAAAAGAAGGATTAATTCGGGTATACCGGAAATAATTGGGGGATATTTTACTATTCATGACGGCATGGAAAAATCATGCCGATTTTGATTGCCTGCATTGAAAAACTATGCCGGTGAACAGTAATGTATACCCCCAATTAATTCCAGTATACACCAATTAATCGTTCCAAGAAAACATATCATTTTTTCCATTTTAGCTTATTTTTAAACTAACATAAAAAAGTGATAATATCTATTTTTTTCAAAAATGAAAACATTATTATTTTATTACATGATATTTCTTCATATAGTGATGGCGAATAATCATACAACTATAAGAAGTTAGAAGAGTTAGAGTTGTTGGAGATAAATAGTTCCACATAGACTACTTTGTAAGTATTGACTCCTTGTTGGTTATGAATGACAAATTGTAGTGGGAAATTAGTGAAGGGACTTAATCCAATGGTTATAGATTATGTCTCTTCATCACAAGATACCAGACCTAATCTAACGGTCTGACTTGAAGTCTAACAAACATGTTCTTTAAGAATAGGCATCTTTCCAAAACCAAGAGATACATACCCAAAACGAAGAGACACAAGCGTAGATATAAAAATCAAAGTATGTCTCTGTTTTCTACCACAAAAATTTTCACCATTAGGATTCTAGAATTCAGAGAGTTTGTTCTTCATCTTGTGTTCGCCTGCTTTCGAAGTATTCAAGTGTTGTGCTACTCCGAAAGGTAATCATTGTATCCTGGGAAACCTTCATCATTAACTGTTCAACATATTATACAGGGTGAATATCATTTTAAGGAAAGAGGGATCCTCACCTCGGTTTATTAAGTTTGCATTTTGTTTCCTTATCTTACTTCTGTTCTTATTGTCATTCTTTTACATATATAATAGGTTGAAGGAATTGTGTGACAATTAGCATGAATTGAATTGCATGAATATTGAATGATTTTGATCTTAATTCCTTAATCCCTCTTATAGTATTGTTTTACAGGTTAAGTTAAATATTGGGTTTGTTTAAAATTGACTTCACTGTGTACTATTAAGGGATATGATTATGCATATAATATGTTTGTTTTATTATCTCTGTAAACTACTTGCATACTTGCTAGGAATGCATACTGCATATGTAGATAGAGATTAATTGATAATCTTTCCATGTACAGTCATTGTAAATGATCTGTAGGTTAACTAACTTAGACATTTTTGATCCTACTAGTTCTACTATTAGTGTATACAATAATTGTTAATATCCAACACTCCTCGATATAAGCATAAGGGAAACCCCACTCATTTCCAATTGATTTGAGTTGGAAGCCCAAGTATTAATATGGTATCAAAGCAAGGCCCTGTATGAGAAGTAAGACCCGGTAAGACATGGCAACCATACATCGGTCCACGATGTAGAGGACTCAAAAGAGCCCTACATATGGAGGGGGGATGTTGGAGATTAAATAGTCCCACATAGACTATTTCTTAAGCATGACTCCTCAATATAAGCATGAGGACGACTCCACTCATAGCCAATTGATTTTGAAATGGAAGCCCAAATGCCAATTGATTTTGAGTTGGAAGCCCAAATTTTAATATGGTATCAGATAGGGGTGTGCAACGGACGGACGGTTGCGGATTAGGGGTCACCCGCAACCAAACTGTCAAAGTTGCGGATTTAGAAAATTGAGCCGTGACCGGCCCAATCACCCGCGAATTTGACCTCTGCGTATCAGAAGATTGTACTGGCCAGATGGGGATTAACCACGGATTTGGTTCAAGCCCGACTGGTCACACTGAAATCATCTTGTCTACATTTCGTAGAATACCTCGCTGATGCGTGTAACGATTAGTATCCTAGGCAAGAGTATTGCGTCTTGGTAAGGCCGCAACCTATTCACAAATATATGTGCATTGATGACCATATTTTCAGTAATATTCTGTACAAATATATGGTTTCTCTACTTTCCCAAGTAATCGGGTTTCTTCTTGTCAAACACCGATCTTTATTCTCTCATCGATTTTTTTGTTTTTCCTTTCGCCATTGCTTTTCTCTTATAAGTTATCATTGTTATAAAAAAAAGGTGGTCTTTGTGTCATGATTGCAAAAGCTATCAGATGGACGTCATTCAATAGGGATCGGAATTCGAAGGTCGGGAAGCCTCGGATTGGGATTTTGCTTGGACAGCTGGGAAGCAGACGGTTTTAAAAAATCGTTACGATTTGTTCTATACATGGGAGTTTGTCTAACCTTAACCTTGAGATACCCGTCTTTCTTTCTCTATAACGATTTATGAGATATGCCGTCAAATCATGACTATCAACAACCTTACATTATAGGCTCCGACTACAATCAGGCAAACCAGTTATAGTAGCATCTGATAGGGGTTGATTTATGCTTTTTATGGATGCAAACACTATAATGGTTTGGGCAGAGTTATGGTTATCTGGGTTTATCAATTTCTAGGGTTTTTACTCCAACTTCTCATCCACTAATGGTTCTTATAAGAATCTATTCAAATTAAATTAAATTTACTTATAAGATTGAAATTTATTTCCAATTAATATTGATTCTCTCTGCTTTTCATATTTCATATTGATTTCAAGAGTATTTTCTCCCTTATTAGTTTTCTGTTGTTATTGATAAATCAAATTGATTGCATGCACAGTCAGTATCATGTGAACAATTTTTTGTTGCATATAAAATTGATTTCTTTTTTGTGTAATGTTCTTAAATGGTTCATTTTTGTAGAGTTTCTGAACTTCGATGACAATGAAGTGGAAGAAGAAGACGAGGAAGATAATGATATGCCTAATACTGAAGAAAAAAAAACCCTGAATTCAAGAAAATTCTGGATGGTCTTCAAGGACAAGGTAAATTATTCTATTCTGTTATAAAATTTGATCTTTTGGTAAATATTCCTCCTGAGAATGACTGCATTAGACTTAGAGTATCTTTGGATGCAAACCGAAAGTTATCCAGAACACTATGAGTGAATAGATAGGGTAAAACATTTTATATGCTGTGGTAGGACATCCTAATTAGGCTTTCTACCTTCCTTTAGATATTAAATATTGTAGCCCCATGCTCAATGTGAATCAAGATTCAAGAAGACACGCATATGATGAGTGAGGACTTGGTAGGTCATCTACACATCTTTTGGGCTTTGTTGCCCTAAAAGTTCCCTGCTAAATCATTGTGTGGGATCTCTATAATGATGCTGAAATTTGGATTAGTAGAGTACTTAAAGAGTGATCCAGTTTGGAAAATAATTTGTTAAATACATGTTTGTAACTTTGGGATATTTTCTTACATATTTTTTGCTAAGTACCTCCAGACCATATTTGACAAAGAACTTGCTAATGGAGAAGTAAGAAAAGTTATTCCCCTGGACAACCTCTTATCTGGTAAAACTCGGAAGGAAGCATCGAGAATGTTTTTTGAGACCTTGGTACGTATTTTGAACTACTTATTGATGGCAAGATACATATGCCACTAAATATTGTGTTTTGATGGAACTTTCCCTTTCTTTCTTATATGGGTTCTGAAGACAAGGGATTACATCCATGTAGAAGAAGAGCAACAGTTTTCCAATATCAACACTAAGCCTAAAGTTAAACTAATGAAATCAGATTTCGGATACATCCTTCACTAGGCGGTGGACAGTATACTAACTTATAGTAATCCTTGATCAATGGCTGCAGCCATGTATGTAATAATAGCTGTCGGGGGTCCTTAGTTGTAAACAGTTGAGGTGATCCTGTCCGATAGAACGTTATGTTTATTGTGGAAGTGTGTTAAAGAAGCGTCTAAATCATTAGCTCTGATTCACCAGCGCCATTATACCATCAACACCACCTTAACCAGCTAAATCATCATCATTACACAGACATACTGCAGGTAAATATGTTTTTCCATGACGAATTTCTATTTTCTCAATTATGACAAATTGAACTGTCACATCTCTCCCAATTTCTATTTTGATTTGCTTCCGTCATTTTAATGAAGACTAGCAGAGGATTTACTTAGCTGATGTTAGTTAAAAAATGTTTGTAAAAATGTATCTTCTTTAGTTTGGGAGGAAGACGATGTTTAATTTTTAATTTGTTTCTAGGTTCTTGGTTTATGAAACTAGGATTTAATAAGTTGCATTAGTTAATCATAAAATTAAATTAAAAAGAACTACAATTGCAACAAAATTGAAAAATCTGCAGCAATGCAGGATAATAACGTATCCAACCTAAGTCTCACCCGACAACACCGTCTACATTGCTGATATAATCTACATTGTCATACTAATGATATTATTGTTTGATTTCTAGCGATTTAAACTAATTTAAAAAATATTTAATTGCAGTATTTGTTCAAGACTAGAGAGCAATAGGGAGGTTTGGTATTGACCAGGATGAGGTTTGTTATTCGCCAGAATATATCTTCTTTAGTTTGGGAAAAATTGGTATATCAAAATTTATTTGATGGAAAATTTCAGTGCTGCAAAGTTGCCTTTGCATAGGAGAAATTAAAATTAAATATTTAGCTCGATCCGTATAGTAAAACATCTCATAAAGCAAAAGTATTCTCATGCTCCCTATATACTTTTACATAATTAGTTCTCATTATCTACATCGATGTTCACTTATAAATTGACCGGATCTAAGACGTAGATGCTATATCGCGTAACTGAAGAACCAAGACACGCGTAGATAACCAGTAATTACATTACTATTATTAACCACTGTCTAGAGAGTTATAATCGCTTACTATGCTAAGATAAAGAAAGGGAAAGTTGTTTCTGGGAAGTTTAATCTGTATTCTTCTCAAATGGATCTTTGATTTGAAATGTAAATACTAACCCAACTTCTGTTGGAATGACTGTGATGTCATAATTAAATCATTATATGGTTACTCAATTGTTCCTAGCTCAAATTTGTTACCAGGGGCAAAGTCGAATCAGCAACACGATAGAAACCCTATAATCTTATCCTTGAGAGTTTTCTTTTTTTTCTTCTCTTTTTTTGATCTGATCAAGTCCATAACCCTGTTTGTTTCGATTTTGCAGCCATCAACCCTACAATCAAAAGAGTATATTCATCATAAAAAAATTCAAATCTTCTTACATGATTGTTCTTTTTTTTGTTCAACTCTTAATAATTAGTTGGCTTATGTGATTTCAGGTGATAAATTCCGTTGTGAGTTGGGATTCAGTTACAGCCGAATATTGCTACAATGACCAACAAGCCTTTGCCTGCACTTTATGGAGATCATACAAAATGGACAGGGGAGTTCCATAGGAAAAAAAATACTTCATTACGTTGTTGAGGTATGTCGCTTTAGTGATTCTTCAAGTCATGCGTAGGAAGTACGCACGGAGTATGCACGGAATCATATCGAAACCACTATAAAAACCCCATGTTTGTTCTCTTTTACAGAATCAGGGTGCTTAAAATATTTTAGATGTTAAGTCTCAATTTAAATTGTTATTTGTTTCGATCATAACCATGAACCTAGAAGCTAACTTACTTCTTCATATTAGTTTCTTTATAAACATTATGGCCTTTTAATAGGCTCTCATTCTCTTAAAATAGACGAGGTTGTTTTTTCTAATTTCTTTTTTGGCAGTGTGCTCTCAGATTATTTCTGGTATGCGAATGAAATATGCTTTGGCAAACACATGCGTATAAATAAGTTGAATCCTATTTTTGTTGAGACCCTTAAGTTTGTAACAAAAACCATTACTGAAATATTGTAGGAAAATAAATCATGGAATTTCTAAATTTGACCAAATATTTAAGAAGTCAAATTATCTAAATATATAGGTGTTTGTTATCTATGGTTTTTTGATAAGTTGTTGTTGGTGAACTAATGGTTTTGTTTCAAATGAATTGAGTCTTTGGGGATATCTTCATGTCAATTTCTATCTAAAGTTAACCGAGTACTACAAATATCTTATTTCAGTTTTCTATGTTTGGCTGCAGTTATTTATCAATATCTTGGAAGCATCTCACCCCTCTTTGACAACACTTCGAAAAATTGCTCAAGCTAATCATATGGAAGTTTTTTGCCCATGATTATGTCGCGTTATGGCGGTAAAAGCAGTGGAAAAGAGAGCTTACTTGATTCTGATGAAGAACAATTTCTCAATTGGACTTGCGAAGGTCAAAAGATTGTTGGATCATTTCTTATTAGTTTACACTTAATTCTCTATTTACGCCAATCCCTATTTATTACGTATATGCATTGTTATTGAGTCTCTTCTTCTTTTCTTTTTTTTTTGGAAGGAAGTGTAAGCAATAGCAGGAAACCAGCCGAGTTCTTCGTTTCTCTTGAAACCAGAATAAAATGCTTCTTGCCTTCTTGAGAATCTGAAGTAAAGTGATGGAACCGAAGCTTGCTGCAAGTTAAACTTCTTCATCTGTGTAACTATCAGTATGTACATACTTAGTGTATACTACATGTTCATTTTATGTTTCATGGACGATTTCTAAAGAGTAGTTCTGACATTGTTTGCAATATTATTAGTTGTCATTACAAGCCAAGTAGGTAATAATGTGATTACTTTTACTAAGAACATAAGTTTTTATCGTTTACCTGGAGATGTTGATTTATTAAAGTACTCGATTAGGAAGCTGGGAAACTATTTGTCGCCACAGTTCTAAGTAAAAAATAAGCTGGAACGATGGCTTCCCTTGACCTGAAAATATGATATGCGGGTATAAACTTGCAGTTTCTTCTATGAGAGCTGGGAGCAATAAAAAGATACCTAACTTATATTGTTTTCGTTATTTTGTTGATGTAGCATATACCATTTTTCATGCAATGGTTGAAGTGTTTGCCATTCAAGTATTGTGTGGTTCCGAATAGAATATTAAGGAGATGAATTATACGTTTGTCCAAGCCATTAGGCCCGTTACAGATGCTGAACTTTACAGAGTTCACCAACTTTCGATATAGTAAACTTCGAAGGTGGACTATAAAAAGTTTGGATCCTACTTGCCATGGCTCTAGCTTATTGGTTGTGTGCTTATGTAGGCCTTCCTAGGAGACTTAAAGTTTATCTTTAATATAGAATAGACTCATTAATCCTCAATTTAGATATTTAATCTTAAGGATTAAGAGCAAGGAAAATAGTTTCCGTATGATTCATCACTTTTTTGGATGTGTTTAGTTAAGTGTAATAACAGTATCCCAATGTGGATTAGAACGATTTTCGAATGCAGTTGGTATTCTATACAATGATATATATCTACGCCACCATTGAATTTACATTTTTATAGTTAAACTTCTAAATCTAACTTAAGTTTAACATAATCATGTCGGGCCACAAAAAGATTGAGCTCCGGCCTACGGCCCTTGAAACAAGTATTGTCTTTCTTGAAAAGAAGATGAGACAAAAATAAACCTAATATAATTAGATTTTCTGATCTCACTTAATTCCAAATTAAAAACCGCTACCCTTAATACCAAATACTATAGTGGTGGGTTGGGATGTAGAATTTTAAAGATGAGATTTATGCGTCCAGGGGATTTGGTAGAATTACATTTCTCTCGATACGTTTGGTTTCCCAAATCCCTGGAATTACGTTCATATGGAGTCCGACCCCTCCCCCTAAGATTTGGTTGAAAATTTATCAAAGGATTTATGGACCCACTTTTTTTTAACTCCAAATCTCATAGATATACAATTTTAAGATTCTTAGGGCAATGTCAAAAAGTACATGGACTTTAAAACAAGAGAAGTTTGTGAATCCTAAGAATCTTAACTAAGTTACCAAATATACGAGGGATTTACATGAATCATAAAATTTATAATCCTGTGGGATTACAAATTCCTGGAAATTGAGAATTCTACAAACACCCACCATTATTTGATCAGGCTAACAAGACATCAGGATCTTCCTTATACGCTAAACCACTATATCTCAACCTAATCACAGCCAATTTTAATGCGGAGACTACATTTAACTGTAGTTTTTCTAATCCACGGCTTGGGTCGTATGACCCGGATAATTTGGCCCGATCAACAAAATACCTGGGCTGCAAGCCCCGACTAATCTACAGGATTGACTCATAGCCGTATGCCCGCATAATTAATTTACGGCCCCGGCCAGCTATTATAATCCGACTAAGTAAGATTCTCCTCCTTTGGTTATGAAAGAGCGCACCTTTCTATCATCCACCTTATAGATGTTCGAATGTCATCAATGTAAAGTTTATACTCATCTTAATTGAATGTCACAATGTCACATTATATATGTTCATTATGTACTAAGATGAACAAGACGTGCCTTTATGTTTTGCGGTAATCCAAAACTATTTCAAATGTAGTACTATTTACGATGGCGATTCTTCTTTTTAATCCTTTTTATATTTATTTGTTTTATCTTCTGCTACTTGAAATGTTTTGAGTACTCTACGTGTTGTTAAAATATCTGAAAGAAGGAAAAATATATCCATGAATCTCAAGGAAAAACCCCAGTATTTTTTTTTCGTTTATTTTTTTTATTAATTGTGTGGTGGATCGAGTAACTAATTTCTTACAGATGTCATTATCTAATTTCTAGAATTTGATAATAGTACCTTCAATGGGATCAAACCATATTTTAAGGAAGAGATTCCATGAAAGTCGGACACTTTAGTTTGATGCTTCAGTGGAGTGAAATCAGCCCTCTAGGTTCGGTGGAGGGCGAAATGGCAAGCGCACTGCGCGTGCGTCTAGACTAGATATTTAGCTTATTGTTCTTTTAACTGATTTATATAAAACATAGAGGTGGTCTTCTCATTATATTTAACTCCTTCAATCTTTTTATCATAGACATTTAGTATGAAAAGATGAACTTGGCTAGACTATCTGTATTACTTTTTAACAAAAAGATCATCTCTTCCAGAATCAATTATGCATATGAAAATAATCTATACACGTTTATTAATATTCCTACATCTAAATTTAAGATGAAATAAAATTTCTTTTTCGGACCAAGATATTTTCTTATCTAATATTCGGGACTGTGAAAGGTCATAATTTGATATTTTACCATCAAGTTTATATACGTCTTATTTATTTCTCACTATTTTAATGAGCGATAATTCAAAAAACGATTCCTTGGTTGTTCTGTAATTTCTTGAGTATTTGGATATTGTTGTATATTTTTTTAGTATTGGAGAAAAGGAGACCAATCCTAAGGGTTTCAAATTCAGTAAGAAATAATAGAGAAACTCACTTAAAGTAAGATATGGTTTTGAAAAGCTTGATGAGGTCAGACTTTTTTAGATTGTAACCTCACTTAGTCTTGAACCCATTTTGGTAATTGCTTTCCCTTACCCTATTTTGTTCTTCATGGTGTTTAGATTGTTTTTCATGGTGTTTAGATTGTTTTTCATGGTGTTTAGAATGTTCTTAGCTTGGAACACGAATAGCTTACGAGGTTACAACATTATGGGGGCAATTAAGCTTAACGAAAAAAAATATTAACGTTTATATTTTAAATGTCTAAACCTAATGTAGACCCATTATCCGTTATTAATAAATAACTACAGATAAACTATCAAACAATGAAATCGAGACATAAATTAGAGTTATTGAGTTCACTGATTTAATAGTGTAAAATTCGTTACCCCTGTCGTTGATGTAGTACTAAAATTATCCAATTTCTGTCTCGAACTCAATAAATTATGGATTTTATCCTTGATTGATTTCTGGCTAGGTTTTTTTCATTTATATTTGAGTTCTGAATACACAAAGAAAAAGGGTTTTTGTTATTTATCAATAGCAGATAATGGGATATGATTCTGTAAAAATTTAATTTGGGAAGCATATGAGCATGTGAGATTTTTGGCCGTATATTGCAAGGACACATGTTACTAGATATATTCTGCAATGCACGCATATTTGTACGGCAGACAACGGTTTATTAGTAAGTCCATAGAGAATGTTTATATTGTTGTATTGGGTATTATAATGGAATTCATCAGTGCGTTGGAATCTGTAATGCGATCTGTTTAGGGATTTATATGATGGCAAGGGCAAGGTTTGTATTTTAATTTTTTTAAATCATTAATCTTACATTTTTTTCTTACATCTTCTGTGCATTCATGTATTTCAAAGTTTTACATCTTAATGTCCTAAAGCTCATTTTTAAGCAGCATGATCCAAATAAGCTGCCAGGTTCATTGCATACGTACCTTATTATTTTCCGTTTTCAGTTCCTACAATATTCACCAATTGTTATCTTGATCATATTTTAGTGTCTTTGGCCATTGAATTTATGTTTTTCCATGTAATGAAGGTAATTAGATTGCTAAGTATTTGCGTTTGTGTATCTATCATGTGTTTGAACTCAAACGACAATGTTATTAAGTTACCAGCTTTTGTCGACTCAAGACTTCAATAATATTTATGTTATTTGTTTGAGAACATTTATTTGGTGAGATCCTCGATGATCATTCTTTCAATAAATCCAGTATTACAAATTTCTTGATTGAAATAGGTGTCTTTGGTTCACTTAAAAGTGAGGATATTCTTGGTGATTTCTGAATTCTTATAGCATTCCCACTAAAAAAAAGAAATAATATATATGTTTAGTTTGCTTTTGCGAGCACAAAGTCAAAATAAGGTAGATATATGTGGATAGTGACAAACTTCGCCCCGGACGATCTTTCCGGTGGATCTCGATAGCCACATGCAAACATCCTATGGAGATGGTTATTACAAAGAATGAAAAAAACTATACAAAGATCAGCTTTGCTTTACCTATGAAATTTATGATGACATGCATTATCGAGGAGGTAGACAAGAGAATTCATAAAAATGGATTGAAACCAGTAGGATTCTTTTTATATTTTTGTTAGAGTGCCTCTGTTGGATTTCTAGAATATCTTAGTTGGGTCTTTCTTTCAGTTTACCATGAGAATTCACCTGACGCCATATATATTTTATGGATAAATGGATCACATTCAGTTTAGTAGCTCAATTAGATGTGTGCTTGATTTCCAGCGTAAATTGTTCTCAAACATTTACACTGAGGAGATATTCAGTAATTTTTGGAGTAAATGGGAAGGCAAGTGTGTCGGATGAATGCATCAGTTCAATCCAGAGAGATAGCACAAAGAAAAACTTACAACCCTGGAGCAAGCGATTTTACAATGAGTTTTTCAAGAATTAGTCTGGCATATGATTTGGGAATGGAAGAGGAGAAAGACCTCGAACTCTAATGTTAGAGGCAACATCTGAGATATCATTTTGTTTGCAATACGGAGGGCTATATGGATCGACATGAATGAAAGGAATTTTAATTGGGAGTACAAAAATTTGGATGAAATAATTAAAGGGGTTAAATTTTTTATCTACAACTGGTATATTGTCACAATGCATTATTTTTTTTACCTTTTTTTTGTTTTTGTTTTCTTTTCAATTATGTTTCCGTAGGCTCTAATATAATTGAGCTAAAATTGTACCATTTTCATCTGTTCTCTACCTTCTTGGCGTAAAACTGATGTTTTCAATTTTACTTTGTCCTTTTCTCTCTTTGTATTCTCATGATTAGCCATGGATATGCTCTATAATTATTATTATTATTATTATATAATCTATATACACAAATACATCTGCAAAAATATAGAACAAGTGGCCAAACCAATTCCGAAGGAACGCATATACTATGGCGAGGATACTATGGAACACAAAGCAGCTGGAGTAGTTACCAGTATCCATATTAAAGAGTGTGGCATAAAGTACCTCGAGACTTTTGAATTTAAAATACTTGAAGTCAGGATGCGAATGACTGTGCTACTACTTCGAAACACGAACATTGACAATGGTCTTCTCAAAGGTGTTACACTTCGGATTACTCAGATGAATGAAAATATGATTGAGGTAATGGTACTATTTAAGTAATATGTCGTATCAATAATATGAAATATTAGCACCCGTATATCTTCCGTATAATGACTGTGAATCTCATTTAGGCAGGGATTAAAGATGATCTCCTGCCACATCAATATGCTTCTAATTTCCCTAATCTAATAGCCCGTGTTGTTGAGTTAAAGAGATACCATTTAATGCGCTTCCCCACCAAGCGGATGACCTAGAAATAACTAAGATACAAAAGCTAAGAAAATCTCATTAAGTCCCGAAACTTTTACAGTAGACTTTATTTTCTCGGGGATCTTTCTGTCTTGGATACAAATTGGATAAGAGAGATCTTAAGGGCAAGGGTATGAAGTGATTTTCATTAACATAATGCTTCAACTTCATTGAGAATGCGATAATTAGTAATACTATCATTGGATAATAAGTTATTCATATCAACATTTCAGGGTGTCAGAACCTTACATTGCGTAAAGTTCACATAAAGGCTCCGAAAAATATCCTAAACACATAGGAATCCACATTGGAAGGTTACCCGGTGCAAATACTACGAGTTGATGATATAAAAGACCGACGAAGAAGCGTCGATATGTAGGTACTAACGTAATGTTTGGTTTGGGTCATGGATTAGCGGTAGCCTTGGAAAGTATTGGAATAAATAAGCTTAATAGTATTTTATTAATGATAAGCATCGAGTAATCTGGTGGTTCTCAAGTATTTTGAAGTTGGGAGACTCATGTAATAAGCATAAAACCTTAAAAGAATGGCTTTAGGAGTATTACCAGAAACTATTGTTCTATGCACAAGATTAAAAAAAACCCATAAAAAAATAGTGTTTTAGTTAGGGATTGTACCAATAGAGGAACAAAGATCATATTTATAATCAAAATATTTCTCATATCACCTATTACTTCATTCACTGATCCTTTAGGATGATACTATAATGAGTAATTTTCGTACAATGACCTATTTTTCAACATCGTGGTTAAGGTATCAGGACGTGAGGTGTAAGCACCACGCAAAGGAACCCTTAACTATTAATTATGAGATATTTTTCCATTATAATTTGGATAATTTCATTTAGTATTATGCAGAATTTGTCCAAGGTTAGAATCAAAGTACAAGTTTTAATAAAATTCGTCGAACACCTGTAAATATAGACGTTATCGTTATTTGCAGTAGAGGTGATTCATGCGAGAATGTAACGATTACTATATTAATCTTAAGTAAAAGGAAATATGAGATTGTATTTCACACCATGATGATTTAGTTTACTAACCTTGGAGATCAACATTAATACTCCCAACGCAATTAGCTTCTTTGCAGCTCACAGAAGATTCTCATTCAATTGCAGGATGTGCTCTGGAACTCCAAGCTCTCCTCTAGGGCTTCTTCGATTACGAACTTCTGCAATATTTGACTAAACAATAAGCAGAATTGATTAAAGAGGTAAACTGAATTGTTCAAAAAGTTAATACAAATAATACATATGGTTGTTTTTTTTTATCAAATGTATAGGTTATTTTTTTATCAAATGTATCAAACAATCTACACATTTTCCTAAAATTAGACAATTTCCAAAATCATTTAGAATTTCGTATATACTCAAGCATATGAATCACAAGCAGACATCAAAAATAGGCTATATAAACCAACATAATAACAAGGTTTACTAATACATAAACTAACAGAGTTTCATAACAAGATATGGTTTTAAGGAAAATAAAAGATATGGTTTTGGAGAGCAATATATAAAGAGAAAAATATCTCTGCACAACAAGATAGTTCAAACTTCGGATCAAAATAGTTCAATAGATGAAGAACATATCGTTATCAAACCAATGTTTGGTATGAGACAACAACAACAACAAAAAACCTACACACGACGCCCTTATTTCCTTAATAGAAAACTAATGAATCCCGATGACAAGTATAAGTTGGAACAAAATATATATGGAGAATGGTATGGGTACGAGACCACGTTTTCGCAGTATTATCCGATTGAATTTTATGAATCTAAAAAAGATTGGATTGAAGTTCATTACAACAAGGTCATAAATATCATATATGTAAAGTGAAAAGTGAAAAGAGAAGACAAAAACACGAATTGACAAAGTTTAGAAAATATAAAAAATTAGACAAAGACTAGAATTGCATCATGTTTAGCCAATTTTTAGAATTGGATGACACTGACAAAATCAACAATGCAGCAAAAAAATTATACAACTCATCTATTGTCGCGTGATATTAAAAATACTTGAAGCTTATTTACTGCGAAAAACTTTCGGAGAAGATTCAAAATCTAATGAGGGGTCGGGTGCAAAAGAATTAAAGAGACATCTTTCCAGCGTTTAAAAAATAGAAAAATCATGTTTTTCTGATATTGTTTGAAGAAGAAGATAATAAAATAAATAGACAGAGAAGTGATTTAATTTATCGAAAAAAAAAGTAACATAACAGATATATAAAAATTATGATCATACGAGTCTTTTCCCAAATCATGGATCTGAAGAGAAAATAGAAGAATTTAGGAAATGTTATTACAAAGAAGAATGAAAAGTAAAAAAAAAAGACAAGAACGTAGGATATGTTAACGTTCAAAGAACATCTACATTAAAAAACTGTGTAAACATTAGAATTTAGGATCGAGAAAGAATAAAAATATGCAAAGAAGGTCTTATAGGGTATAAAACTGAAGAAAGAATACGAGAGTTGGAGCGCAACTCAAATACATAGATTTGGTTTCGAGTTAAATGATTAGCAAAAGTCAAATATAATTAAAAGGTAATGTCAGTCTACGTTTTACGTTAAACTTTATGGTTATTTTCATGTCGATTTTTAATCAGCATATATCACTTCTTTCATATTTTGGTTGAAAATGATATAAGTACCAATGCAAACTACAGTAGGTATGAATATGTACCTATATAGGGCTCTTAATTCTTTTTTTTCTTGGGATTGTTGATTTACTCTTTTATAAGGGTTAAATTTTCTCATTTGCAGTTTTGTTAATGAGTTTTGCGAATTTTTATATTGAATCGTATTACTCAATGAGTTTTTTTGTTGGTTGTTCATTGTCATATCATTCTGTTAATATCAAGCCTCTTAGCACCTTTCTGTTTGTTGAAGGAATATGATTTATTGTCCAAACTCAGTTCAAAGCGAAGTGTTATCGTATACACTATTAAGTACACAGTAATTTGTTACCTTACTTTAAAAAATGACCTAATTCTTTCTGTTTGAATTACTATACCAACCTTTTTTTCCCCTTAGAAGCATGTATACAAATCTTTGGGTGATAAGCAACATTATTACATTTTTTTTTCATATCGGTATGTATGTCATGAAATACTTTTTATTCCTTTAAAAAGAATAAAAAGAAATATGCTTACTGTAATGGTCTTATAGTATTTTAACGAGATGTATTTTAGGTGTTTAATGAGAAAATAGTTTTTTTATAGGCATGTACATTTCATGAAATACACCACATCATTAGTGGTCTTATATAGTATGCGTTTTAATGGTCTTATAGTTGGTGTTACAAAGAACTAAAGTATGTACACTTAATTCTAAAAGTAGAGGTTGCGATATATAAGTTATATATTGTATAATTGACTACGTTGTAGTAATAGTAAAAGTAAAAGTAAAAGGAGAGATTGAGTCGGGCCGTAAGGCCCCGGTGATACCTAGCGTATGAACAAAAATATCCAATTATCTAAAGAAGAGTCAGATCAGTATGCGAACCTGTTTCAGTGCAACTGCTAATTAATCCAGTAATTGTGTGGACCTCCTTGAAGACCAGGAGATACATCTTGTTTATCTTTTCCTTCATAGTCATGCATGACCTTCAAGACATAATTAAATATTAGATGTGGAATCTCCATTCAAAATAAAAGAACACATAAATACCTGAAAGGATTAATTAGATTGATGACAAATAGAATGAAACAAGGTTAATTTTTCATTTATAGTATTTGGGTCTGCCTCATTCTTCATGGTTAGTGATTCTTTTGCTTCTCCACAAGCACTATTTAACAACAACGTCAATGATGAATCAAGCTCTCTTTTTCTTTTCCTAAACTTTCGATCCTCTCACGTGTTGCATCTAGCGATGGAGAATTGAGTTTATCGTCAGAAATGCTTGAGCAGCACATATTGCAAAGAGGCACCTAGCTCCTAGCCTGGATATTGCTTAACCTTCACTACCCTACGATGCGGATAAATCCGCGGATTTGCAAAACCAACCACAACCAAACCGCTAAACCTTGCGGATTTGAGAATTCACCCGTGACCGGCCTATAAAATCTTGCGGATTGGTTTTTACCCGCAATTTTGCGGACGGTTGCGGATGGAATTCGAGGTTCCGGATTGTATGCACATCCCTAGTATCAGAGTTGGGTTTTGTATGAGACATAAGGCCTAGTAAGACCCAAGAAGGCTGGGAAACCATACATCGGTCCACGATGTAGAGAACCACATAGACTACTTCCTAAGCATGACTCCTCAATATAAGCATGAGGGCAACCCCACTCGTTGTCAATTGGTTTTGAGTTAGAGTCCCAAGTGCTAATAAGAATAACTATTAGGAGAGACAAAATACAAAATTTTCAACATTATTTTTCTTCCCAACATACCCTGTGGAGGTTGGACAAACATAACCAGTACCAAGCCATAGACTAGATTCCTATGAGTCGTTTATTTGGCATTTCCAACAGTAAATGTTGTATGATTATTAATATTCGAAATGTCTTCAAAAAAAAAATACATTGCTGCTAATGGGGAGTACAAGTTTACTGGGAGAGTATCAAATCCCATATAAAACGAGTCACTGTTTTGTTTGTCATATATGAGGTTTGGTACCTTTCCTCCAAATAAACTGGTATCCCTATTAACAATGTTGATAAAATATACATACAAATGATGAAATATTGTTTTGTTTGTCTTATATGCAATTTGATAACCTCTTCAACAAATTGGTACCCGTTAGCAATGTTGATAACATACAAATATATTTGAAGAAAAATAATTGTGGTGGAAGTGATTTGATACACCATCTTGACTTTGGTGCTTCAAAAAAAAAAAACTTGATTTTGGATGGAGTATACTTTTGGGGTACATCCGACGAGCCTCCTATGAAGCACTTCAACATACAGCTCGAATCAATCTTGATTTTCTATCAAAGGAAAAAACTTCAGAAGAATGTTATGTTAAATTTTGAAACGATCATGACAAGTGATGGTAATTTGGAGAGTTTAAGATTTTCTTAATAAAGTTTAATCTTTTTTTTAAGAATCCAGTCAGTACTAACAATTTAATTTGTTTTCTTTTGTAACTGTTGAGATTATTAGTCCCACATTGTCTGGGCAATCTAAGATCCCGCGGTTTATAACTCCATGGGCCTCTCCACTCATTGTCAATTGGTTTTGAGTTGGATGCCCGTATTCTAACATGGTATCAGAGCAGGCTATTTGCGACGAGTCATTTGACCGCGCCTTTACTCCGCGTCATCCGATTTAAATTGTCCACGTGTTAGACCCAACGAGGCTACACGTGAGGGGGGCGTGTTGAGATTATTAGTCACACATTGTCTGGGCAATTTAAGATCCTGCGGTTTATAATTCCATGGGCCTCTCCACTCATTGACAATTGGTTTTGAGTTGGATGCCCGTATTCTAACAGTAACATTCTTAAGCTGAGTAGATGAACATGGATTGGACGAGAGAATTTGTAGACTAAATGTTCCTGTGGCTGAGTTTGATAATCTCCGCCGGACAAAGTAAAGCCCTTTTGTTTGAATTACTGTTTTTCTTGCTTGTTTCCTATCAGTGTTTAATGTTCTTTGCAGTTGCTTTCTCCATTTGTTTGCATTACTCATTTTTCTCAATCACTTGTTTTTTCCGTTAGTCTTTAATGTTTTTTCCCAGTTGCTTTCTCTGAATGCGCACCAATGGTGTGACTGGTGTCCATTAACTTGGGGAAAATCAGATGTGAAGACGTGAATTTAGGATGCACAACATTCTGATTTATTTCCAAATACGCCCAAGAATCCAGAATATAGAGTCAAGGAGAAGAAATAAATGACGATGTCTGCTTCTGAAAAGGAGATTAAACGTCAAAGTCCAAGTAGGGGGGCCAATATTTCTCTTGTGCATGTCCAGGAGTTTGGAATACTCCAAGAAATATAGACTAGAGAGATGGCTAGGTATTGAAGTAGGTTGGACGGCATTAAAGGAACACCCTCCATCCTAATTCCTATATGAATTTTGTGGTCTATCTACAATGTACCGGAGCCAGTTGCTAGAAACTTGCTTTGCGTCAGTAATAACCGTAAAAGTGACTGCACACTATTGCCCGTACTAATTTGCGCATACTGATAAGCGAAGTGTTGGCGGAGTGATTTTCTTTTGGGGGAATTAAAGAAAAGTGTCCCTCTGCTAATATGTTAATTACAAAAGTGTCATTCTTTGAAACCGAATTATAGAAGTGTTCCTCTTTAAGAGTTTTCCGTCCAAACGGAGTTAACTCACCGTTAACTCCAGAGAAAATATAAAATAAGCATATGGAATTACCAATTAATCCATATGACACTTTCGTAATTCCATAAATAACCTCGAGTTAATCTGATACCGATCCATCTCGAGAATGATCCAATGCCTATTAGAGTACACACATATGATCCATCTCGAGAATGATCAAACGACTCTTAGTCGAGACACGTTTGATCGCACGTGCCTAGGGTTTGGATATATTCAGAAATCGAAACCCTAAAATCACTTTTCTTTTCATTTGCCGCCTCTCTTTTCTCTCAGTTCTTTCTTCTCTCTCTTATTCTCTTCAAGGTTTGTTGATGAAGAGCTTGAAGAACTGATCGAAGCAAAGCGAAACCCGTTTAATCAGTGAGAGATCCTCAGTCGCCGCCTCTATTTTCTCTTAGTTTTTGCTTCCCTCTCTTCTTTTGTTCAAGGTCTGTTGATGAAGAACTTGAAGAAGTGATTGAAGTAAGAAATTATACAAGATGAGTGGTGATGATAGTGATTCGAGCAAAATGAGGTAAGAAGTTCTTCAACTTTTTTTTATTCTCAGAAATGATTATGTAGTTTTAAGGTTTTTATGTTGGGATGTCGATCTATTTCTGGTGATTTTGGGTTCAGGTTTTTTTTTTATTCGAACAATCATGTCTCTGTAGTGTTAGGGTTTGATCGATTTACCCTTCTTTGATTACTGATTTTCATTTTTCAAACCCTAATTTTGAGATTTGGGGATTTTTCAGATACCCTAATTTTGAAATTTGGGGATTTTTTAATTTCTCTATTTATGGTTGTTGTTGAATGGTAAATCTTCAGAATGGTGATTGTGTATATATTATGAGTACGTTGATTGAACTGTTTGTATGGTTTTATTTTTGTTGTATGTGCAGAAGATTTTTTAGGTACCCTAAAAGGAGCTTTAGAGTTGAATTATTCACCACACATAAATGGACTATTTACCATGATTTGGATGTGAACTATGTTGGTCTTGACATGTTGACTGATATGATTATGTGGGAGATGAATATTAGTGAGGCCAAGAAGCTTAATTTGTTATGGTTTACTCCTGATAACATACCAGAACTGATTACCAATGATGAGGAGTTCTTTACAATGTGGAACATGGCTGAATATCAAGATGATGGTTATGTGCATCTTTACTTCAGTATTAGTGACAAGATTTTGAGGTCTGGTGATGAATGCCCATCATCTTCAGGGGTTACTAATGAAGTTATGTATTTAATACCTACTAAGAAGGTGACAAGTGACTCTGAGATGGTGTTTTCTACACCTAAGAAGAAGGTGACACATGAAGATGACTTTTTGTTTTCTACACCTAAGAACAAGGTTATTAGAAATTAAAAAATAGTTTCTCCTACTACTAGGAGAAGTCCAAGGTTGGTTTGTAAGTCCATTGATGCTCAAATAAATACTGCAATTAGGAGGTTACTTTTGAATGATGAGGATATGTGCCATCCAGATGATAATGTGGATGTAGAGTATGAGAAAATTCAACTAGATAATGTGGAAGAGTATATTTGACATCCAGTTGATGATGATAGAAGTCCACCATGCTCTGATGATGAGGAAAATGATATTTACATAGCTGATGTCAGAGATTTTGTGAACATCTACTTTGATGATGACCTTTGGAAGAACTTTAGAAAGGAATGTAATGTTGCGGTACTTTTACTTCTTGTTATTTATATTAAGTTATGTAATGTGTTATGATGACTAACAATACTTTTGGCATACTTTGTAGGTTCACTGGGAGATGATGTAGATGAAGGGGAGAAAGGAAAAAGTGTTGCAGTGGCTTTAGTGCCTAGTGGTGATGAAAATAGCCTTGGCAACTCATATTATCACTCTGACTCTGAAGATGAGAAGCCTGACTCTGCAGATGACAAGAATAAAGCAAAGGCCCTTCAAAAAAATTACCAAGAATGGGACCAGGAATGGGGTCCACATATTGTAGATATGGATGAATACTTCTTTCCTGTTGATGATGGTCACGTAGTGTATGAACCTGATTTAATGGAGGTGGGTATGCAGTTTGAAGACAAGATACAATTTAAGAAGCATCTCAGGAGTTATGCAGTGATAAAGAAGTTTCAGTGTATTTTGAAGCCTTGTGACAATAGAAGGATAAAAGTGAAATGTATGTATCATAAATCTGAAGGTTGTAAGTTTCAAATCTTTGCCTCTAATACAAAGGGGGGAGAAGACTTTCATTGTTAGAAGTATAAATCTGGAGCATACTTGTGTTGGAGTTCCACTTAGCAGAAATAAGTCAGTCAATGCAGAGTTTGTTGCTCAGTATCTGTTTGAGAAGCTGAAGACTGGTGGATTCCTTCAGCAGCCATGGGATATTGCAGATGAATTCTACACTTCTCATAACACTACTCTACCATATCATGTTGCTTGGAAAGCTAGGACTATGTGCTTGGAAAAAAATGCATGGTAGTTATGAAGAGTCTTATAAACTGGTACTATCCTTTGTAGATATGGTGGCAAGAACTAATCCTGGTTCTGCAGAAAATTACAGTTTTGGAAGGTAACTTGTTAATTATAACCTTTGTTGTTATTTTTTTCAGTCTTCTTTGTTAAAGATAATCACTAACACTATTTGTATAATGTTTATGTAATGTTTCAGGGAAGATAATTGCTTTGAGTCAATGATGATTGCATTTCATGCTCCAATTCATGGATGGAAAAATGGGTGCAGAAAAGTGGTTGGTTTAGATGCATGTCACCTTACCTGCAAGTTGGGAGGTAGTCTTATGGCTGCAACTAGTTTAGATGCACAAAACCAGGATGTACCATTAGCCATACAAGTGGTCATAAATGAGTGTTTTGAGAATTGATACATGTTTTTGAATCAGTTAAAGCCCCCGATTGAATCAGAGGAAAGAATTACTTTCATTTATGATATGCAAAAAGATTTGATTGAGGCTGTTAGTGCTTTATTTCCAAGAAGACCACACATATATTGTTTTAGGTATGTTCACTATTTTTACCATATTTACAGTTATTTTAACCATTATGTGATCTTTGTGTTTTACCTTCTAATACATGTTTTTCCGACTTTGCAGACACATGTTCAAGAATGTGAAGACTCACTACAATGGGTCAAAAATACATAACCTTATCTGGAATGCTGCCAAAGCCTATAAGTTCAGACACTTGAAGGTAATAACACATTACATAGTATAGTGTTTTATTGTTATAAATTGACAAAGCCTATAAGTTCAGTCATGGAATGTTGTGTTTGTATGTCCTGTATTGTTAATAACCTTAATGTTTCTTTTTGTCCAGTTCCATATGGAGGCTTTGGTGCTGGAAAATGTTGTTGCTTCTCAATATATGATGAATGAGGATCTTACCCGGTGGTTTAGAGCATTTTTTGACCCCTCTTCATGTTGTGAACATATGAACAATAATTTCTCTGAGTCTTTCAATAATATGATTAGGAAACTTAGAGACAAGCCTATTTGTACTTTGGGATTAATGTATGGACATATGATAATGGGCTTGTGGTATAGGAGAAAGCAGTTGTCTTTGAACTGGCAGAATGGACAATTAGTACCCGAAGCTTTGAAGTTGATTGAGAAGATGAAAGAATGCACTGGTCAATTTAAGATTAGTGGTGATGTATATGGTCATAGTTATCAAGTTACGTCAATTCACAACTTTGTGTTCCAAATTGATATGATTAACAAGACTTGTAGTTGTGTCCAATGACAACTAAGGGGCTTTCCCTGTCAGCATGTTGTCTGTGTTTTGAAGACTTTAAGACCTAATTTGGCAGAGTAAGTTTGTTTACTCATTTCTCATTAATGTATGCATTAATGTATGTATATTGAATGTACTGAACTACTTTCATTTCTCATTTACTCATCTTTTAGTTATTTGTCTGTTTTGTAGTTATTGTAGTCCATACTACACAGTGAATGCATACAAATCCACTTATGCCACTCAAATGGAATTACTAAGAGGAAGACAAGATTTGGAAGAGGTGACATCATAATTTACTTTACTGTTTTTTTTCTTCCTTTGTCATTTTATTAGTTGTTAGGAATCTTATCTTGTTCCCTTTATTTATTACTTCTTTACAAGTTCATTTTGGGTTACTTTATGTCTTGAGTTTCTCTATAAATATCTAGATCTAACTTCTTATTTTCTTCTAACTTCTTCTTTTGTTTGTAGCCTCAAGAACCTTTTGTCAAACCACCTATAGATATGAGGAAACCAGGAAGACCTGCTAAGAAAATAAAGTTGGGGCATGATGAGCATGTGAGTGATAAGAGACAGAGGACATGTAAGAGATGCAACCAGATAGGCCACAACAGAAGAACTTGTGCTGGTGGTGAGGTTGGTTCTAATACTAAAGGAAGGAGGCCAAGATCCATGGTAGATGGAGGAACCCAAGTAACTACTTACCCAGAAAAGGAGGATACCATCAATATAATGATAGTACGGTATCATTGGTTCCATAATTGGAACAGCGATACATCATTACATCTTCATTCCTGTTATGAATATTTAGATAAGTTAAGATCGGCCAAAGGCTGTGATTTACCCATCTACGTTTGATCATATATTTATTACAAAAAACAGCCAGTTTTGCAGCCCAAATTACATTTTTTCTCCTCACTAAAGTAAAGTCATGGACTATGAAATTTATATCAAATTTTTATTTAGTGCCAAAGTCTTCACTGATCTTGTATCTCTGTTGACGAGTTTTTGCATACATTCCTATCAGCAACATCAAGGTTGGTTCTAAATCACTCGTGAAAGAAATTTTTTGTCCGCTCTACTGTGTTGCTCATTCGAAAGCCGCATCCGCTCCAACTTTTTCTAACTCCTCTCTGGTTGAACAGTCAGCATAGAGTCCTCTAGCATCTCTAATTATCCTTATCTAATCACATAAAGTCAATCCAGTTCCCACTTTATTGTGGATTCCATCATATTGAAACTAGTGTTTAATGTAAGAGTTTTTTTTTCTTTTTTTATTTATAGTACAGATTGATGGGTCCAACTTGTAAGAGTAGTGGTACTCTGTAGTATCTCATCATTTTTTGGACTGTGATACAGATCATCCATTATACTACAACCTGGTTTGTTTATAGTGTTGTAACTATCAATGAACTTGATTATGTTATTTGTTGTTACTACACTGTTCTGTCTTTCATGTTTGAAAACTCCCTTGCACCTCACTTTCTATATGAACCAAACTACAGTACCACATAAGACTTGTCAATCAATATCATACTCTCCTCTTTGAGGGTTAGCAAAATAGTCAATTAGCCAATCATGGAAAGAAACAGTACTATTTCTAATGAAATCCATATCAAAATTAAAGTGTATCCATACCTGAGAGACGTAGTTTCATTTCAAAAACAAATGAGTAAGGGTTTCCTTACTCTCATTACAGATTTTACATGTAGTTTCTATACCCGGGATAATAGCTGCTACTCTCATACTATTTGGATGTATGGAATGGGTTTCCTTCCAGATGAAATTTTTAATAGTAGGAGTAGTGTCCATACATAAAATCATATTCCACTGGCGGAGAGATTGAATGGGTGATGGGTCCCTTCTTTTATAATTTTTTAATAGCGTTCGACTTTTCTTAAAGGGTGACAAATCCTTGATAGTGATTTACTAGCCACTGAATGTATGGATTCGAGAATCAAGACTAGTGTCGTTCTAGGACCAAAACACACGAGAGACAAAATCAATATATTATCGATAGGTAAGCATCATAGGAACCAAACTGGTCTTTCTCGAAGGAAAGCTAGGAATGAGACTGAACAGGTACAAAGCAAGGAATGAGACTGAAGAGGTACTTGGGATTATTGTTCGACGCGGAGTGGAGAGCCAACCATACACAAGACAAAACACCGCTCTAATGCGTAATTCATCAAGCAACAACCATCTCAAGTAGAACTGGCAATTCAAGCCAATTAATGCATGGAAAGGAAGAACACCCAAAACAAACTCGCTCAAAGTGAATATATCAGTGTAACATTTATTTTACGGCCTACCCGAACTCTAATTAGACACCATCAAAGCAAGCTGTTTCCCAAGATAATGTGGAAAGCGAGTTGGGAATAACTTGGGAGAACCATAAGAGCCGGGGTAAAAGAGTAACCTTCTAAAAACTTGTAGTATAAAGATTAATTAAAAAAGGTATTTATTTAACAGATTTAATGAGCTGAGATTTATTTTTCTTTTATTATCCCTATATAATCAAACATTACGACTTCTTTTAAATAGTCCAACAGATAGCAGATGATAACAACCTCCAAATATTCATTAAGAAAACTCTTTGTATTCTTAGAAGTCCATTTCCTAAGTATAAAATGTGAGTCAACATATATATATATATACAGGATGCCAAATTCTATGTTCATTCTGTTTGGTACGAAAAATAAACTATCATACTTTATATCAAAAGACTGAAATGTCCAGCTTCCAATATGAGCATGTCTAACGTTGTCATTTGTTCAAGAGCTCCACTGGAATGTCTTTTATGGACGTTCAGAGAGAAGAATGACAGTAGTAGTGCGGTACTAACTCAAACTGAAACTCCTTCTGCTCTTGGTATATCTTTGTTGTCTCTAGGTACATCGTCTATTGATATACCTTTGGTGTCGGTGGTACCTTCGTCCACCGCGTACCTTCTCCTGTAGAATTCTACCATTTCAGCTGACCCACGTTCCTTCAGGAACTACCCAACCTTAGTGTTGGTTGTACTTTCGTTCATCGCCAGCTTCTGCCAATCGGGTTCTGCCACGCTTCCTCTCTTCACGTTCCTTGATTCATGCGTGTAGATAAGAGATTTGTGCATTTAATGCTGATTAGAAGCGTCATCTACCTCTGTCCCCTCGCCAGCTGCCTCCTAGTAGGATAGCTCATACTATTCTTATCTCCACCGTCGAGGTCTTCTTTCTTGGGGCAAGATAAACTAGATCTGCGGAGGTATCCTTTGCTCCTTAGACTTATTTTTCCAGCGAAGATTACACAGTTAGATTTATGTACGACCACTAAGATCGTGACACATGCTCCCCAGAATATTGGTATTCACAGTTTGCCACTTTTCTTTCATATTCTACTATTCGGTAGAAGTGGAAGAAAATTTCCGTTACGCCACCATTTCTGCACGTACCGATTGAGTGGTCCCTACATGTCCTTTCATGCAATAACTTCCCCTTGAATTTCGGGACATCCAAATTTTCGGATACTCCAGCCGCCTATAAGAGGGGAATAAAGAGAAGGAATTTTCCTTAACTCTCATTCTTCTCTTTAGAACTTTCGCTCTCTATCTCTTTCTCTGAGATTCTTATTCCATCGATGACTACTTCCTTTGGTTCTTCTAGCGCTTTGGCTTCATGATTGACCATACAAGTTAGTGATACTCGTCTTGGCTTCGATTTTCCCCATGTTTCGCTCTGTATCTTCTTTTTCAACTAGGGAGTTTATTGTTGTTGTTGTTGTATGTATTTGCATGTGATATTTTTCCTTCTTTTTTGCTTGTTCGTATCATATGGGAACTTGGGTTTTGTCCCCTTTTAATCCTTGATGTCGATTTTACCATGATCAATATTTGCCGGAGATTTTGCTTTCCTTGATGTGTGATGCTTTCTTTTCCGTTATGGCGCAATCAAACCGTTCCCTTTGGTTGGTTTAATGAAACCCATGCCCCAAGTGTCTCGGTTTTTACCCCCGTGTTGTCTTTGAACGAACTGTAATTTTTCTTCCTCCATTGTTGATGGAGAAATTCTTCATGTTGGTGTCAGGAATTATGAGACTCCCGAAGAAGCCTACGCGTAAGGGTCCGAGGATAACTTTGTCGAATGACCCCCCTCAGCAAATGGATCATCCTGATGCTACCCCTTCTCCTCTACCTGAGGATTCTGAGATGTCTGCTAGAACTGAGGTTGCTACGGTACCTGAGGAGGTTGCGGATCCTGACATTGAAGAGGTTTTTGTTGGAGACCTTCCACCTCCTCCTCATCACTATGATCTTTCGAGGCTTCAACTTCGTGATAAATATGGCTACGCTCATTTGTCTATCACCGAGATCCCTAAGACCTTTCACCTTCACAAGTTCGAGGTTTCCTTCGTTGATGGCCCTGGCGTTCTTACTGAGTCTCTTATTCGGGGCTTTCCTTATGATGAGAATAACCTTCTCATTAGTGTTGGCCAATTGGCCGCATGTATACTCCTTCATTTGTTTAGTAGAAAGGATCCCTTGTACTATGATGTTTTGTCTTCAAGGGATGATCCAGCAAACAAGACTCAAGTTAGAGGAGTTATGCAATATACTGGTAATTGATGGAACGCCCTTCGTGAGATATGGTACCGTAGTAATGTCAAGCCAACTATGGTGTATTATGACCCCTTTGTTGAAGGAAGGTCTAAGAGTGATGATTATACTCCTGCCAAATTCAATGCTACGTACGCTGATGCGATTCAGAAGACTAATCTTCTTCCTTGGAGCGTCATTCCTCGTCGCATCCATGTTACTTCTAGGCAGATACGGGGGGGTAATAGCCTTCATTTGTTGGGGGAGATTGATAAAACTGGTTTAACTACCATTCCTTATTTTGCTAGGCTGCCTCTGATGAAGAATGACCGCATCCGCCTTGACCATGATGATCGCTGGGATCGTATTCCTCTTCTTATAGTTGGTCCTTGGGCCTATGGTTTTACCACCGTGGATCCTTATATTCCTCGTTCTGCTCGTTCTTTTCCCGAGAAGTATGATGAGTATCGAACTTGGATCTTTAATCCTGCTGCTTCACATGAGGTACCTTTGCCTGCAATATTATCATACCTTTGATATATTTGTTTGCTTTGACATCTTTATCTGCTAATGATTTTGTTTTCCAGTCTGTCCCTGCTTCTTCTGCTATGGATACTTCGGGCTCTGCTGGTAGCTCCGTAGCCATAAGGACTAGGAAGAGAAAATCTTTGGTTAAAACGCCTGATGAGGTAAGGATCATTATCATACCTTTGAGTTTGTAAATTCCTTAGTGCCTTGCCCCTGATACTTAGATGACGGATGTGTTTCTTTGTAGTCTTCCCAGAGGAAGGGTAAGTTGAAGATTGTTATTAATCTTGATGCTTTGGAGGAGGACCCTAAGGCTGCCGGTGAGGTACCGCGTGACGAGGACATGGATGATATTGAGGATACTGGCCTCAACACTCCTTTGGATGATATTGAGGAGGACTTTTCCAAGGGTACCCCCAGCCACGTCTGAGCTGTCTCTGCTGAGGGTGAGAACCTTCTTGTTGATTCTGGTGCCCAGTTGGTCGAGCTTGTTAGTATGCAAGCCCCTTCTCCAACGTTTTCTTTGAAGATGCCTTCGTTTTCTGCTCCTAGCGTAGCTTTTCCTGCTATCTCTGCCGTTGCTGGAGATGTTGTTGTGGCTTCTAAGAGTCTTCCTTCGTCTCCTGCCACTTGTCTTCAATTAAGTGGTTCATTTTCCAAGGTCTTTATCCCTTTGACAAAGGATGGTGGTTCATATTCGCAGCCGAAGAAGAAAGTTGTGATTTCACTGGCTAGCTTTTCCTTCAACGTTGCTCCTGCTTCACTAGGGAGTGCTCAGTCTATTTCCACTGCCCATGCTAGCAAAGCTGTTGGACCTCCCCCTTCATTACTAGATTGGACTGTACTTGGTAATCTTCCTTCTGCTGGTGACATGGGTCTAGGAAATTCTCAAGGTACGTCTTCTATTCCTAGATCATCCACCATGCCTTCTCTTAGTCGTGGTGAGGGTTCGGTAGTCGTGCCTCGTGTTAGTGCTGCATTAGGCCATGGTAAGCTGATAGAGAGCTTGAGCTTAGGTAGCTCTGATAATGCTATTCTTGAAGCAGTCCTGTGAGATTCAAAAGGTCTCTTCTCTGTTGGAGTTGATCATCATCATCTTGATAGTTCAATTGAAGTAGCTTCGCAGTTGGATGTGCTGACTTCGCAGTACCGCGTAGCTAAGGACTTGTTCTTTGACCCCGATTGTCAACGTTCTAGTCAAAGCCTTGGTAAGATCCACATGGGTAGCATCCAAGAGATGGAATATTTCATGGATACCTACGCCACTTTCCTTCCTCGTCTTTCAGCATTCTCAGTAAGTGATTCTTACCTGAGTGTTTTTCTCCTTAATTTGATCTTCGTCCGCTCTTATGCTCCTTTGTTTGCAGCTTTGTAAGCATATCGATATTATCTATACCTTATTCAAGGTCTATAGGGCTAAGTGCACCCATTTCAGTGCCTTGTTGGAACGTGCTTGCCAAGAATATGCACTCTCCTTTGCACATCATCATTCGTCAAGTGATGCAGCTTTTGTTGCTAAGATAGCTTCGTTGGAGGATGATTTGAGGAAGATGCATAGGTCTCTGGAATCTTGCTTGTTGGCTCTAGGGAGAGATAATAATGTTGCCAAGGTTGCTGCGGATGGTCGTAAAGCTGTTGATGCTGCCTTAGCCGCTGAGTCATCCAAATCCATAGGTTCGTTTCTTCCTTTCCTTAGCTTTTTCTTTAATTTTGCTGGTTGCGTAGTCCTGAGACAACCTTCGTATGCCAGCCGGTGGCTCTAGTGAACTTATATATCTCAAAGATCAAGTTTCCAAGTTAACTTCCGATGTTTGGTACTACCAAAATAAGTCTGATAGGATGATGAACGTAATTGTCCATAATGAGGCTCAGCTTTCCCTTGAGTCTGCTCATAATGCGGACTTAGTGAAGAAGATGTCTTTACTTCGTAAGGAGTATGACGAATCTCGTATAAATATCTTCACTTCCGTATATCCGTTGAAAACTCAAACTCAAATGGTCTCTTCATCGGCTCGACGTTAATAATTCCTGAAAAGGAGATGGTACGTAAATATACCTCAAGCTATTACTTTTCCTTCCTATAAGTCCTTTATCCGAAAGTGATTGTCTATGGACTGAGTCGAGACAATACAACTAATCGGTTCACACTTCGTGTGATCATCTATGGATACGAGATCAAAAAAACACAACAATGAAGTATGTTTACTTGATACAAAGGTTCGGACTTAACCAAACACAATAGGATTCACGTATCAATTAAAAAGGAATTGATGTTTGTACAATTTACTTTAATTATAATAAAAAAAATTATAATGTGGAAATATAAAGTAAATAACACAACAAGATTTTGTTAATGAGGAAACCGCAAATGCAGAAAAACTCCGGGAACTTGTCCAGAATTGAATACTCTCAGGATTAAGCCTCTATACAAAATAAACCAACTTCGTATAGTTGAGACCAAGCAACTAAACTTATAGTTCACCTAGTTCCATCTATATTCCCACGCCTCCAACCTGTAAACAAGTCACGTACTTGGACCAATTCATTTGGTTCGTATTCCAAACAATAAAGGAACAACAAATCTGTTTGGTGTCAACTCTCTTCAACCAAGTGATATGAGTTGCGCAAAGGTTACCTTGTTTATCTTAACATAAACTCCTTTGCTAGGTTCTAAGATCTATCTTATGTTCAATCACCCAAAGGGAAATCGGTAAGATTAAGCCAATCAACACTCTTAATCCAAAGAACTGTGTTGATGCCGATCTTCTCAACTATTCTATCAAAATACCCAAAGGATAAATCAATTATAGTTGGATCCACTTTTACCAAAACAAGTATTGTGCACACCAAATATTATAAAACCAAGTCATAAATCTTCTATCTCTTCTTTGTATTCAAATATTCTTAGATCTTCAATAAACACCTGCACACAACTACTTGAATCTCTTGTGATCAATCACACACAGAACAGAGCCTGTTAACAATGGATTATCACAAGATCGTCTTTAGATCTAACAACAGTCTAAAGATCCTTGTCGAAACCTTGAAATAGTTTGAGTGAATCTTAGATAAGAAGAGAAGATTCTCAAGCATAAAAAAACTAGGTGCAATCAAAGTTCAACCACCGTTAGTCAATCAAATCAATATGAAAATAAAGATAAACCGCAATATCTAGTTTCCCACCAACGGGTCGCGCTAGAGCTTCTCAATCCCAAAGAAGACTTTAAATTGAGCGGCCGTAAGAGATTTCACCTAATAAGATTACTCTCATATCCGATAGGCGGCTTCACCAATAACAAATACAAAAGAGGAAGTCTATTGTTACGAAGGATTAGTTTGATAGAAATGCAAACTCAAAGTATTTATAGACAAGGAAGTCTGGACACCAAGGAATTTCCAAAACCGAAAATATTCTCAAGATATTTTTCATCACTACACCAAATTAGGTTTTCATAATTCCTGTGAATGCACTGTCCAAAAATATGAACTAAATCTCCTTGGAAAATCTTTAATTAGCAAATGCACATTACTAATTCTTATTTTCCATATATAATTAAAAACCCTTAATTAAAAAGATTCTTAACTTATTTAAATTCGATCTTGGGATTTACTTCCTTCTTAGCCTTTAAGGAATATCTTTGAACAAAAAGAATAAGCATTAATGTACCGTGTTCAAAGTGTGTCGACATCTTACTCTTGCAAGTCCTTTTTCATACTTACTCACTTCCAAACAAGTTTATAATTGGTTCATCTGGCTTTCAAGAACTATGTGATTGATCAAGTAACACTCAATCACAAACCATGGGTTTAACGGTTCTACCAAAACAAGTTTCGGTTCTACCTCCATATGAGTACTGTGCATATTTACACTATCTTACCAAAATTTGGCTAACTAGGCACTAGGATCGGTTCCCCACATATATTTGGTATCTAACTTGTATGCACTGCACATGCCCATAGGATCGGTTCCACTTGCCCAAAAACGTGTTGCACATGTTCATAGGATCGGTTCCCCTTTCTTATATAAACCTTGATGCACCTCATACAAGGATCGGTTCCCCTTGTGATGTACTGCACCTCTTACAAGGATCGGTTCCCCTTTACCAATATTTGTCAGACATTCACAAACCCGATAATACCCCAGGTGATTACTTAAGATCGGTTTCACTAATAAAAGTCATACCAATACATAAATCAGGCCTCATGTGAATAGTTTTACCAAGAACACAAACAAGTCATGAGCGGTTATACTAATCACACATATTGGTCGTTCATAAGATTTGCAATGAAGAATAGCCCCAATAACGCCTGGGGATTTCCTTTTCGGTTCACAACACATATCATGAACTTAATTCCTTAGAACACATGTAAACATTGTTCCCTAGGATGAAATCCTCACCCCATACCCATAAATAATCACAATAACATTCATACGATTATGTCGATGTCTTATACAAAGTTTAATGGTTAATCAAGAAACTTCATATTGTATTCCTTAATACTATATCTATCTAGAGTGTTCATGCTTCGCAGTTTTATATTTTCAATATGCATGACTTGAAAGATACGTTAGGGAATGAAACAGTTCAAGTAAAATATCACTAACCTCAAGTGAAAACATAATGTTGTGGTTGTAGCTCCGTTCTTCTTCACTTCTTCAAGTCTTCGCAATACTTGTAATGTCTCACCCTGATAATTTCAAGCTAACCAATACGAAGTTGACTCTAGTACATTTAAATCAAGCGACTCTTAAATGAGTTTTGGTTCACTAAAATATGACAACCAAACTTGACATACCAATGCTTGGTAGGTTCAACCGAGCAATGCTCTAACAGATATTTGCGCTGACAATTAGATATTTCCGCTGAAAATCAGATTATCGCCTAGGGTTACCTATCAATCAGATATTTCCGCTGACAACTCAAACTTTGAAAACTCAAACTCAAATGGTCTCTTCATCATCTCGACGTTAATAATTCCTTCCTACAAGGTGATTTACATGAGGAAATTTATATGCACCTACCTCCATGTTTTGCTAAGGAAAATCCAAATAAGGTATGTCATTTACGCAAATCTATTTATGAGATAAAACAAGCATATATACAATGGTTTGCTAAGTTTTCAAATACTTTACTTCATGAAGGATTTCAACATTCTTATGCGGATTATTCTCTGTTTACCTTCCGTCAAAATTCCACCATCGTTTACCTTCTAGTATATGTGGATGACATAATCATCATCGGAAACAATGATCAGGCAATTTCTCAGTTAAAATTATTATAAGCTCGTCATTTTTCCATCAAGGATCTCGGGTGATTGCAATATTTTCTACGCACTGAAGTGTCTCATTCTCCACGTGGTCTGTTTCTTGGCCAACGAAAATTTATTGCAGACATTCTCAACAATGCTGGTTTACTTGGGGGAAGAGTTTGTAACTTTCCAATGGAACAAAATCTAAAACTCCTTCCTACAGACGGTACTCCTCTCCCGGAACCATCTGTTTATCGTCGTTTGATTGGACGATTACTATATTTAACAGTAACACGGCCGGATATCACCTACTCTGTCAATTATTTAAGTCAATTTATGAAAAATCCACATACGGCTCACATGGATGCTGCTACCCGAGTTCTACGTTATCTAAAGGGTACCATTAATCATGGTCTCATTTTGTCTTCTTCTAGTTCACTTCATATTAGTGGCTTCACCAAATATGATTGGGCTGGTTGCCCAATAACACGTCGATCTACTACTAGATATTTTACCATGCTTGGTTCTAGTCCACTCTCCTGGAAAAGTAAGAAATAACATACTGTTTCAAAATCGTCCGCTGAGGCTGAATATCGAGCACTTTCCTCCTTAGCCTCAAAACTTCAATGGCTCAAGTTTCTAATCCGTGATCATGGGATACCTCATTCTCAACCCATGACTATCTACTGTGATAATCAAGTTGCATTGCACATCTCCAATAATCCTGTTTTTCACGAGCGCACGAAACATATAGAAATTGACTGTCATTTTGTTCGTGAAAAAATTAAGTCTAATTTGCTTATTCGGTCTTTCATTCCTTCCCATCAACAACTTGTTGATATTTTTACTAAACCACTGGGATCTGACACTTATCAAAGAATTGTTAGCAAGTTAGGCGTGGTCTCTATCTCCTCCTGAAAAAGCGGGGGTCTAACAACCACACCCAATATTTTGGTTAGCAATCTATATGGACAACTCCAAGTTACTTTCTAGAGAATCAACTAAACTCAATCAATAGAAAATATCTCAAGGAATTATTATATCAATCTCTCAATTTGATCTTTAGTCAAGCAAATACAATCTACGAGTCTTTATCAAAGAGAGATAACTTGGATGGAGCCAAAGACCAATATCCAAGTGTCAATCAATTTAAATCAACAACCAAAAAGGTCGGATATTCTAATTGATTGAACAACGCACAACCTATATTATTTCAGTTATATAACAAATATAATGCATAAAAGAAATAACACAGACACCAGAATTTTGTTAACGAGGAAACCGCAAATGCAGAAAAACCCCGGGACCTAGTCCAGATTAAACATACACTTTATTAAGTCGCTACAAACACTAGACTACTCCAAGCTAACTTCTGTCTGGACTATAGTTGAACCCCAATCAATCTCACACTGATCCAAGGTACAATTATGCTCCTACGTATCTGATCCCAGTAGGATACTACATACTTGATTCCCTTAGATGATCTCACCCACAACCAAGAGTTGTTAAGACCCAAAGTCGAATACTTTAATAAACAAATCTGTATCACACAGAAAAGTCTACAGTAATAGATAAATTCGTCTCCCACGAATAAACCTACAAGTTTTCTTCCGTCTTTTGACAAATCAAGGTGAACATGAACCAATTAATAAAACTAGACTTATATTTCCGAAGAACAACTCAGTTTTATCAATTACCTCACAAAGTCTTAATCGACGCAGCGAAAAAAGATATTGTGGAATCACAAACGATGAAACGAAGTGTTTGTGACTACTTTTATATCTTGCCTATCGGAGATAGAAATATCAAGCCAATTATTACAATTATACTCGTACTATAGAAACAGCAAGATCAGATCACACAACTACGATAAAAGTAGTATCGGTCTAGCTTCACAATCCCAATGAAGTCTTTAAGTCGTTAACCTGGTTTTAGAAGAAGAAAGCCAAAGGTTAAAAGAGAATCGACTCTATCTTAGCACAACTAGTATCACAAAGAATGTGTGGGGATTAGGTTTCCCAGTTTCTAGAGTTCTCCCTTATATAGTCTTCAAATTAGGGTTTGCAATCAATGTTAGCTTAGTAACAAAGCATTCAATATTCACCGTTAGATGAAAACCTGGTTAGATTCAAGCTAATATTTATCAACCGTTAGATCGAAAACTTAGCTTGTCATACACACATGTACTAGACAATTTTAGGTTCGTGTACCGTACCCAAACTTGTACATTAGTTGGTTCAACACTAGTTAACCAATTGGTTAGCCAAATGATAACTTTCAAATCAACCATATTCTTTTTCACCATAACTAGTCCAAATGACTCAAGTGAACTAGTTAGAGAGTTGTTCAATTGCTTAGATCTTTATGTACTACACAAGACACAATCGAAGAAAAAATGATGTGATTCACTCGAATCGATTCATGAACTATAAAGCCACGGTTTGTAATAGAATTTCTTAGTTTATTATAATAAGTTCACAAACATCGTTTTTAGACATAACCTACTCAAGTTCGCGGACTAGGTTCGCGGACTTAAGTTCCCGGACAGAGTTCACAAACTCCAGCAGAAATTCTCGGGTTCAAGAACTACGTCAGTTCGCGGAATGGGTTTGCGGACTGAGCTTGTATGCTAAGTTCATGGACTGAGCTCACGCACTACTCCGGTTTCACTTGATCAACAAAGTTCACAAATTTCGGTTCAAGTAATAAGGACTTATACATATATGTGTTACCACAACAATGCTTATATCCTCCAATGGTTATATTGTCTAAACTCTCATTTCAATCATTGAAACATTCTCAGAGGACGTTATATAGTTGTTATTCAAAAACTATTTCTCGTCAGAGCGATTTCTAAAATGATTGAAACATAACATGATTTTTGTCACTAGGTAAAGATGAACTTGGCTAAAGCGAAAGCTTTACCAACACATATTTCGAGAAATAGATAAGCGAGAAATACTCAGCTAGAAATATCATATGTGTATAATCTTAGTCTATATAGTAATACGACTTTTATCTCAAGATAGGAGATATAGTAGATAGCCTTTAGAGTGATAGATAAGTTCAAGTCTCCACATACTGTGACTACTCTTTTTCTCGTAGTTTATGTGATGTGTGCAGTTCAGAGGATCATATACTAAGTAGTATTAATACCTCTGTAAAACTGATTATGCTAAGTAATAAAAGATATGTAAGGTCATAATAATAACGAAGAACACAAGTATAATGTAAAAGCTTCTAAGTTATCATGAGACACAAGAGGTTTACGTGGTTCGACATTTGTCTACGTCCACGGGTTAATGAGTGATTATTTTGTATTAAGTTGTGGTGGTTACAAAGATCTTAAATGCTTCCCAAGGTAATAGGGAGAACTCAAGTTGAAGTAAATACTTAAGTTCTAAACATTAAAAAGGTATAAGCTTAAGACTAGATCTTCTCCTTCTAGGTATTGAAATGCCTTTAGTTTGTTGGTGAGGCTTGGTATTTATAGCTCCTTCTAATCTTGGTATATTTTTGATGTCTCTGGGTCCATCGTCTGCTGATATACCTTTGGTGTCGGTGGTACCTCAGTCCACCGCGTACCTTCACAAGTAGAATTCTGCCATCTCAGCTGACCCACGTTCCTTCGGGAACTACCCAGCCTTAGTGTTGGTTGTACCTTCGTTCATCGCCAACTTCTGCCAATCGGGTTCTGCCACGCTTCCTCTCTCCACGTGCCTTGATTCATGCGTGTAGATAAGAGATTTGTGCATTTAATGCTGATTAGATGCATCATTTACCTCTGTCCCCTCGCCAGCTGCCTCCTAGTAGGCTAGGCTCATACTCTTCTTATCTCTACCGTCGAGGTCTTCTTTCTTGGGGAGAGATAAAGTAGATCTGCGGAGGTATCCTATGCTCCTTAGACTTCTTTGTCCAGTGAAGATTACACAGTTAGATTTATGTACGACCACTAAGATCGTGACACGTGCTCCACAGAATATTGGTATTCACAGTTTTCCCCTTTTCTTTCATATTCTACTATTCGGTAGAAGTGGAAGAAAATTTCCGTTACGCCACCATTTCTGCACGTACTGATTGGGTGGTCCCTACATGTCCTTTCATGCAATAACTTCCCCATGAATTTCGGGACCTCCAACTTTTTGGATTCTCCAGCCGCCTATAAGAGGGGAATAAAGAGAAGGAATTTTTCTTAACTCCCATTATTCTCTTTAGAACTATCGCTCTTTATCTCTTTCTCTGAGATTCTTCTTCCATCGCTGACTACTTCCTTTGGTTCTTCGAGCGCTTTGGATTCATGATTGACCATACAAGTAAGTGATACTCGTCTTAGCTTCGATTTTCCCCATGTTTTTCTCTGCATGTTCTTTTTCAACTAGGGAGTTTACTGTTGTTGTTGTATGTATTTGCATATGAGATTTTCCTTCTTTTTTGCTTGTTCGTATCATATGGGAACTTGGGTTTTGTCCCCTTTTAATCCTTGATGTCGATTTTACCATGATCAATATTTGCCGGAGATTTTGCTTTCCGTGAGGTGTGATGCTTGCTTTTACGTTATGGCGCAATCAAACTGTTCCTTTTGGTTGGTTTAATGAAACCCATGCCCCAAGTGTCTCGGTTTTTGCCCCCGTGTTGTCTTTGTACGGACTGTAAGTTTTCTTCCGCCATTGTTGATGGAGAAATTCTTCCTGTTGGTGTCAGGAATTATGAGGCTCCCAAAGAAGCCTACGTGCAAGGGTCCGAGGATAACTTCATCGAATGATCCCCCTTCGCGAATGGATCATCCTGATGCTACGCCTTCTCCTCCACACCTAAGGATTCTGAGATTGAGGAGGTTGCGGATCCTGAGGTTGAGGAGGTTTTTATTGGAGACCTTCCACCTCCTCCTCCTCACTATGATCTTTCGAGGCTTTAACTTCTTGACAAATATATCTACGGTCATTTGTCTATCGATGAAATCACTAAGTCCTTTCGCCTTCAAAAGTTCGAGGTTTCCTTCGTTGATGGCCCTGAAGTTCTTACTGAGTCTCTTATTCGGGGCTTTCCTTTTGATAAGAATAACCTTCTCATTAGTGTTGTCCAATTGGCCGTAGGTATGCTCCTTCCTTTGTTTAGGATAAAGGATCCCTTCTACTATGATGTTTTGTCTTCAAGGGATGATCCAGCAAATAAGCCTCAAGTTAGAGGAGTTATGCAATATACTGGTAATTTATGACGCGCCCTTCGTGAGAGATGGTACCCTAGTAAGGGAAAGACAACTATGGTGTCTTATGACCCCTTTGCTGAAGGAAGGTCTAAGCGTGATGATTACACTCCTGCCAAATTCAATGTTACGTACGCTGATGCGATTCAGAAGACTAATCTTCCTCCTTAGAGCGTTTTTCCTCGTCGTATCAATGTTACTGCTAGGAAGATTAGGGAGGGTAATAGCCTTCGTTTGTTGGAGGAGATTGATAAGACTGGTTTAACTACCATTCCTTATTCTGATAGGTTGTCTCTTCCGAAGAATGACCGCATCCGCCTTGACCATGATGATCGTTGGGATCGTACTCCTGTTCGTATAGTTGGTCCTTGGGCCTACTGTTTTACCACCGCGGATACTTCTATTCCTCATTATGCTCGTTCTTTGCCCGAGAAGTATGATGAGTATCGGCTTTGGATCTTTAATCATGCTTCTTTACATGAGGTACCTTTACCTGCAATATTATCATACCTTTGATATCTTTGTTTGCTTTGACATCTTTGTCTGCTGATGATTTTGTTTTTCAGTATGTCCATACTTCTTTTTCTAGGGCTCTGCTGGTAGCTCTGTCTCCATAAGGACTAGGACGAGAAAATCTTTGGTTGAAACGCCCGCGGAGGTAAGGATCATTATCATACCTTTGAGTTTGTAATTTCCTTAGTGCCTTGCCCCTGATACTTAGCTGACATATGTGTTTCTTTGTAGTCTTCCCAGAGGAATTGTAAGTTGAAGATTGTAATTGATCTTGATGCTTTAGAGGAGGACCCTAAGGCTTCCAGTGAGGTACCGCGTGACGAGGACATAGATGATATTGAGGATACTGGTCTCATACCTCCTTTGGATGATATTGAGGAGGACTTTGCCAAGGGTACCCCCAGCCTCGTCCGAGCTATCTCTGCAGAGGATGAGAACCTCCTTGTTGATTCTGGTGCCCAGTTGGTCGAGCATGTTAGTGTGCAATCCCCTACTCTAACGTTGTCTTTGAAGATGCCTTTGTTTTCTGTTCCTAGCATAGCTTTGCCTGATATCTCTGCCGCTGCTGGAAATGTTGTTGTGGATTCTAAGAGTCTTCCTTCGTCTCCTTCTACTTCTCTTCAATCAAGTGGTTCATTTGCCAAGGTCGTTATCCCTTCGGCGAAGGCTGGTGGTTCAGATTCGCAGACGAAGAAGGAGGTTGTGATTTCACTGGCTATCTTCTCCTTCAACGTTGCTCCTGCTTCACTAGGGAGCGCTCAATCTGTTTCTACTGCCCCTGCTAGCAAAGTTGTTGGACCTCCCCCTTCGTTACCAGAGTAAATTGTTCTTGGTAATCTTCCTTCTCCTGGTGACATGGGTCTAGGAAATTCTCAAGGTCCGTCTTCTGTTCCTAACTCATCCACCATGTCGTATCTTCGTCGTGGTGAGGGTTCGACAGTCTTGCCTCGTGTTGGTGATGAATTAAACCATGGTAAGCTGCTAGAGATCTTGAGCTTAGGTATTTCTGATAATGTTATTCTTGAAGCAGTCCTACGAGATTCCAAAGGTCCCTTCTCTATTGGAGTTGATCATCATCATCTTGATAGTTCAATTAAAGTAGCTTCGCAGTTGGATGTGCTGACTGTGCAGTACCGCGCAGCTAAAGACTTGTTCTTTGACACCGATTGTCTACAATCTAGTCAAAGACTTTGTGAGATCCACAGGGGTAGCATCCAAGAGATGGAAGCTTTCATGGATACCTATGCCACTTTCCTTCCTCGTCTTTCAACATTCTCAGTAAGTGATTCTTACCTGAGTGTTTTTCTCCTTAATTTGATCTTAGTCCGCTTTTGTGCTTCTTTGTTTGCATCTTTGTAAGCATATCGATGTTAGATATACCTTATTTAAGGTTTATAGGGCTAAGTACACCCATTTGAGTGCCTTGTTGGAACATGCTCGCCAAGAGTATGCACTCGCCTTTGCACAGCATCCTTCGTCAAGTGATGCATATTCTGTTGCTAAGATAACTTCGTTGGAGGATGATTTGAGGAAGACACATAGGTCTCTGAAAACTTTATTGTTGGCTCTTGGGAGATCTAATAATGCTTCCAAGGTTGCTGAGGATGGTCGTAAAGCTTTTGATGCTTCCTTAGCCGCTGAGTCCTCCAAAGTCATAGGTTAGTTTCTTCTTCTTTTTCTTAGCTTTTTATTTAATTTTGCAGCTTGCGTAGTCCTGAGACAACCTTCGTCTGCCAGACGGTGGCTCTAGTGAACTTAGATATCTCAAAGATCAAGTTTCCAAGTTAACTTCCGATGTTTGGTACTACCAAAATAAGTCTGATAGGCTGATGAACGTAACTGTCCATAATGAGTCTCAGCTTTCCCTTGAGTCTGCTCATAATGCGGACTTAGTGAAGCAGATGTCTTTGCTTTGTAAGGAGTATCATGAAGCCCTTAGTTGGAAGGAGAGTCTCATCTCCAAGCAAAAGGAAAATATCCTTAGTCGAGAAACGCCTCTCAGCCCAAGATATTATTCGAAAGAAATATCACGCCGATTTTGAAGATGGTTGTGCTTCCTTTGCAAAGGTTACTGAGGAGCGTAATGTATTGGCTTCTGAGGTTCGTTCTCTTAAGAACAAACTTTTCGATGCTGGCTCCGAGACTTCTTCTATGTCTTATGTGTCCTTGGTAAAAAGGTTTGAAGAGTTAGAAAGTGTGTACCAAGCTTTGTCCTCCGAGAATGCTTCGCTCCGAATAGATGTTGATGATCTTCGGACGTAAAAGGTATGGAAGATCTTGAGGAAGCCGAGGTGGACCTTTCTGAAGCTCAACATAGTCTAGAAGAGTCCCTTAGACATGCCAGAGATAGCTTAGGATATTTATTTTTTCGTAGCACCCTTCGTGTCTTTACCCGTCTTTCCTTGTTGCTGATACCCTTTGTATCCGCAGGTCTCCAGGAGAAGTTGGTAGGTACGAATGCTAAGATTAGTCGCCTCGAGGGTCAGATATCTTCGTTGGAGATATCTCACCAGTTTGATGCTGCTGCTAAGTTTAAAGCTGAGGCGCTTCAGCAAGCTAATGATCATCTTAGTGCTTAGATCATGGAGCTTCATCGAAAATCAGCTTCGGACTTGGAGTCTCAAGCTTCTCGGATGAAGGCGCAGTTTGAACGTTCCACCATTGACTATATCAACAATGCTTTTGCTTAGGCTGAGCTTCAGGTGGAGGGAGTTGTTTTTCCCCATCTTCCTTATCCTTGATCATGCTATTTATGCTTTGCTTTCAATTTGAACTCCTTTGTTGTATTTTTCCCCCAGTTGAGGGGCCTTTGTCGTCTTCTTTCTTTAAAACACCATTTGTTACGTTCTGAACCTTTGTTATCTGCAAATTTCAAGACATATTAGTCGTATTTTGGTAACACCTTCGTGGTACCTTTTATATGATATGTAAGTAGACGTATTGTGTCTAATTATTCGCACATTCATGTCATCACATGGTGTTAAGGTATGTTTAACCTTGGTGGAACACTCAACGTCCTACCAGGATATACTTTGGCCAGAAGGTACCGTGGTGGCGAGGGTACCTACGTGGGCAATAATTTTCATGTAACCCTACGCGTTCAGCGATGGCTGCTTTACTTTCGATAAGGTATCTCTCTTTATTGGATATATTCCTTACTATATGCCTTTTAGAGGGATTCATTCGCCCTTAGGATCCGAGATTGACATATGTGAAGTTATGCCATGCCCTGCTTCATCGTCAATTCTGACGGAGGGTGTAATTTCTAACCCAATTTGTATGTAATTGACATATACTTTTTCTTAGCAAAAAGTTTTTATCCATTGATTAGTTAGGTTTTGTAATACCTTTGATCAGGTATAGAACATGGTGGGCCATTGCCCCTTCCCTTCTTCTCCTGAGTGATAACCATTTACTTACGGGTAGTACTTCTTTAGGTACATTGCATTCCAAAGGTTTTGCAATACTTCTCCTTTGAGGTTCCTCAGGTAGTATGAACCCTTCCGGGCAATATCGTGTATGATATAGGGTTCGTCCCATGTTGAAGCTAGTTTTACCCACTCCTTGTTCTTTTGATATGGAGGTATTTGACGTAGTACGTATTCTTCAACCGCAAAGTTTCTAGAAATTACCCATTTGTTGCATTCACGATCCAGCCTTCTTTGGTAGTTCACCATCCTTTGGAAGGCCACTTCCCGCCTTTCTTCAAGATTATCCATATTTTCTAGCATAAGATCCGTTGTTAGGTTCTTTTCCCATGCCTCTGTTTTTGTTGTTGGCAGCATTATCTACGTTGGGATGACTGCTTCGGCTTCGTAGGTTAGTACGAACGGAGTTTCTCCCGTGGTTGCTCTTCTTGTGGTACGGTAGGCCCATATGACGTTGTGCAGCTGCTCGCATCATCTTTTCTTATATGCCCCTAGCTTCTTTTTCAAGTTCATTGCTATTGTCTTGTTTGTGGCCTCCACATGTCCATTTCTCTTAGGTATATAGGAGTAGACTTGTTTTTCTGAATGTTGAAAGCGTTAAACATCATGTCTATGTTCTTTCCTTCCAGCTGATTTCCATTGTCAGAGACTATGGCGGCCGGTATCCCGAACCTATAAATGATTTGCTCTAACAAGAATATGAAGACATCCGTGTCCCTAATCCTTGCCAAAGCCCTTGCTTCCGCCCATTTGGTGAAATAGTTCATAGCTACTATGAGGTACCTTCTTTCGATGTCCCCTCTATCAAGGGTCCAACAATGTCAACTCCCTACTTGGAAAATGGACATGGGATGATGACTGAGTTCTGCTCCATTTATGGTGCTTTAATCTTCCTGGAAAAGCGTTGGCATCTTTCGCAACGCCTTGCTACGTTCTTTGCAACTTCATCCATGCTTAGCCAATAATATCCTTGCATTTTGGCTTTGATTGCTAGAGATCTTCTTCCGCTGTGATTGCCAGCTTTTCCGCTGTGTATATCGTGTAGAAGTTTTCTACCTTCGTTTTGTGAGAAGCACCACATTAGAGGTCCGAGAAATGACCTTCTATACAGTATTCCATCCCATAGGTTGTATATTGCAGCTTTTGACTCGATTTTTCGAGCTTCTTTGACATCTGCTGGCAGAGTACCTTTGTCAAGGTACCGGTGGATTGGGATTCTTCAATCATCTTCTGTTTTGCCTTCTTCGCTCCCGTCTGGCATGAATTGATCTTCGTAAGACTTGTCATCTTTGTTGTCTGGTTCTTCCGCAACCTCCTTCTCATTTTATGCTTCTTTCATGGCCCTGGTATGAACGACCATGGCTTCCTCTGCTGAGGTTAGTCCTTCTATCAAAGGTTCATAAATTCTCCAATTTGGACAGAGGTGGTGTTTCTGTCCCTCAGCATTGATGATATAAATGCTAAGGCATATGCGTGTCTGTTGTCTTTCCAACAGACATGTCTGAACGTGACCTTGTTGATATTTGATGCATGCTCCTGTGCTAGTTTTAGGTACGAAGATAATATTGGATCTATTGTTTGGTATTTGAGCTCTATTTGTCTAATGACCAATTGTGAGTCACTAGTCAAACGAATGTCTGATAGGCCCATCTCTTGAGCTAGGTGTAGGTCGTGTATGACTGCCTCATGCACCTTGATGTTGTTAGTGTATTGCTTGAATTCTTACCTGAATACATAGATTAGTCTGTCTCCGGTGGGGGTTGTTATCACAATCCCTATGTATGCTCCTTCTCCGTTGGAGGAGCCATCTACGAATATTTCCCACCTTCGTGAGCTTTGGGGTTCCAAGAGGTCTCCTGGGTCTTGCTTTTCTTCATCCATTCCTGGGATGTCGTTTATCTCTGCTTCGTCATTCATAAGTAGGTCCGTTAAGAAGTCTGCTAAGATCTGTGACTTCTCCGCTTTATTGGTTTCGAAGATTATGTGAAACTGCTTGATCATGGCATTCCATTTTGACACACTTCCAATTTTCTCCGTGCTGTCGAGAATTTGACTTATCTGAGCCTTTGTAAATATTAGGATGGTGTGTGCATCAAAATATATTCTTAGATTTTGTGTTTCCACTACTAAGGCATATATGAGTTGCTCCACTTTGGTGTAATTAAGCTTCGCTGAATGAGTGTCTTGTTGATGTAGTACATGGGATGTTCTCCCTGCCCTTGGTCTCATATCAATATTGCGCTCACAGCGTAGCTTGTTGCTGCTAGATATAAGGTGAGTATGTCACCTGGCTCCGGCTTATGTAGAATAGGTACGGACGCCAAGTATTCTTTGATCTTGTGAAAGGATTGTTCGCACTCCGCGGTCCATATGAACCTGTTTCCTTTCCTTAGCGTATCATAAAATGCTTTGCATTTATCTGATGATCTTGCTATGAATCTTCACATGGAAGCTAGAATTTCATTCATCTTTTGTAATCCTTTCAGAGTTTGCGGAGATGGCATCTCCATTATAGCTCTGACCCTTTCAGGATATACTTCAATTCCTCGCTAAGTTACTAGATATCCCAGGAATTTTCCTGAGGTAGCTTCGAACGTGCATTTCTACGGGTTCACCTTCATGTGAAAGCTCCTCATGACTTCGAATATCTCCCTTAGGTGTGAGAGGTGGTCTTTTGCTTCTTTGCTTTTGACGAGCATGTTATCTACGTAGACCTCCAGTATTTTTCTTATCCAAGGTTTGAAGATTTTGTCTAATAATCGCTGGTATGTTTCCCCCGCATTCTTTAGTCCAAAAGGCATCCTTGTATAGCAATACATGCCTCGTGGGGTAAAGAACGCAGTATGCTCCTGGTCTTCTTCTGCAAAAGCTATCTGGTTATAGCTTGAGTATCCATCCATGAAGGATAGTCTTTGATGGCCTTCGGTTGCATTGACCAGTTGGTCAATGTTTGGCAGCGGGTAGCTATCTTTGGGGTTTGCTTTGTTGATATTTCTAAAGTCGATGCAAATGCGCACGCCTCCGTTCTTTTTAGGAACAATTACCATGTTGGTTATCCATGTGGGATATTTGACCTCCCGTATGAATCCTGCTGTAAGTAGCTTTTGCAGCTCCTTTTCTACCCCTTCGTGGTAGATGTCCGCCACTTTTCGTATGTGTTGTTTGAACGAGGGTATCGCCGGTCTGATCCGAAGGTAGTGTGAGACCAAATTCGGGTCAATTCCTGGCATGTCCTCCATTGACCATGCAAAGACGTAGGCATACTCTTTTAGCAATTTATGTAGTTGCACCTCCTCCTCCTCTTCAAGTAAAGTTCTGATGTTAAGCATCTTTGGATCTGCGTTCGTCCCGATGTTGATCCTCTTCGTTGGTTCAACCAGTGAGCAGATTTGTTGTTGAGGTCGTTGAGGAGTGCTTTTCTGTAATTGTCATTTGGCGGAGGTATCCACGATTGGAGTGGAGGACATACCTACTTCTGGTGTTGAGACGGCTTTGGGTACGGGGGTGGCTCCGTCGTGTACTTTGTTGCTTGATTTGCGTCTCTTTCTATCTTGCTGCTGAGCCGCATCTTACTCTTTGTTTAGTCTCATTTCTGCCAGGTTGCATAGCCTCGCGTCTTGCAGGTTGCCTTTTATTTCCATTTCACCCATTGGTGTGGGAAAGCGTAGGTATTGGTGATGTGTCGAAGTTGTTCCTCGTAACCTATGGACCCATAGTATGCCCATGATAACATTGTAGGGCGAAGGTGCTTCTACCACACAGAAGCGTGTGTTTGTTACTAAGGGTCTTGTGTGTACCTGCAAGACAATTTCTCCTTTTGGTCTAGAGACCACTCCGTTAAAACCATATATTGTGCAAGTGGAAGAATCCATCTGCTCTGTTGTCAGACTCATGCGTAGGTAGGGTTCGTAAAATAACACATTTAACGAACTTCCCTCATCCACGAGTACCTTCGTAACATTCCATCCATGTATTGGAAGAGTGATGACCAATGGATCATTATGCATTTCAACCTCTTGGTTGACGTCCCTTGTTGATAATGTTAATGGCGTGGTCATCCATTCTTCCCAAGTGCTAGTAAGTGGTCCACTTATCTTGAACACCTCATGGGATTCAATCTTCTTTCTATTTCGAGCTAACTCGAGTATGTTTTCGAGCATTTCTTCTTGACTTCCACTGGAGAAGGTAATCATGTTGATGTATTTTCCGTCCTGAGTTAGTTCCACCCTTTTGTTTGGGGTCTCCTTAGTCTCCGCAGGTTGTAGTTGTACGTATTCCATGAACTTTCCTTCGTCGATGAATCTTTGGATCACACTTCGTAAGTGATAGCAAGTATCAGTGGTATGTCCGTAGTACTGGTGGTACGCACAATACTCCTTAGCCTCCTTCATTTTGTCTGGTTTATTTCCCCTCGTATTAGGGTAAGGAAAGCCTTGCTTTGCTCCCTCCTTGCTTAGGATGTGAGAGAAGGTTGTATTGAGCTATGTGTAGATTTTGTCAGTGAATTCTTCTCTTCCTTTGCCTCTTTTTCCATCTCCGTATTTTGATCGTTTGTCTTGATAGCTAGTTCTGCCCCCGGCTTCATTTTGTCTCTTAGGTATCTCCGGAATTGGCTCCATAGAATTGGTTCGCTGCGGAGCTGCTGTTGCCTTTGCTTGTGCCCTGGGGTTATCCTATGGATCTCCTTGAGTCTGATGTAACGATCTTGAACGACCCTGAGCTCTCCTTTAGAATCGAGGGCTCTATTGTGGAGTTCCATGAAGATGGCTAAGGTTCTATCAAGTCCGTACTTATAGAAGTTGATGCTAATTTCTGGATTGACTTTCCCAATTGCTTGGCATGTCTTTTTCCACATGTCATTGTACTGCATCAATGTTTCCCGGGGTCCGATAGATAAAGCAAATAGCCTATCTAACCCTACCTTTGTTGCTTTGTTGTACATGTACGTCTCCAAAAAGACCATAGACAATTGCTCGAAGGAGTCAATTGAGTTTCCTGATAGATTATCATAGCATGCTAGTGCTGATCCCGTTAAGTTGGTTGGAAAGTACCTATATAGTACTACCTCATCTCTTTCCCAATGGGCAAGGACACGAGTGTAATACCGTAGGTGGGCTGCGGGATCTGAGGTACCATTGTATGCATGGAACGTAGGTACCGGGAATTTCGGAGGGATGGGGTCCCTTAAAATACGAAAAGACAGCGGTGATGTGGTTGCCTCTTGTAACGCTTCTTCCAGTCATGCGCCTACGTGACCATTTTTTATCCCTCCGCATCTTCTCCATTTGTTCCATAACTAAGTTCACATTATGAGCATCTTTGGAAAATGCCTTGTCGTAGTAGGATTGAGAGGGTTTGTATGTTGAGTCCACTTCATCCGGATCGTGGTACGCTTTTCCGGCTCCTTTATGTTGATTTGTCTTTGGTTGGTTGAGATCCAACCTTCTTCTTCCTAAGATAGCTCCGTTGCTATGCCGCTTTTGCGGAGGGCGAGCTTGGGAACCTTCGATCTATGTGTCTAGCATACCTTTGAGGTTTTGGTTCTGCTGAGCCATCTCCTGCAATGCATCTTCATTTTCCTTGTTTCGAAGTATCAAAGATGCTACTTGTGCCACCATTTGGTCTTCATTGTGAGCTCCACCTCCTTGAGGAGTGCTGTCCGCCGGAACTTCATAGTTTTGTACATTTTCATCTACTATTGGTGCATCCGAATCTATTCTAATTGGTGTTAGGTTTCCTAACCCTCGTCCCGTATGAGCTAAGGTTCTGGGTAACCCTGCGTCAGCCGCAGGTGGCCTTATAGTGGTAGGATTCTCCGGTAATGGCATGTCATAGATTGGTTGAGCTCCCGATGTCTGCCCCATCCTCTCAGCGGGAGTAGGTGTTTTGGTAGCATCTATTCTTCTTGCTATCTCACTTTGTCCGTCCTCTGCTTCGTTCCTCTGATTTGATTAAAACGGCTTTTGGGATCTTCCTCTCGTGAGAGCCGGTCGTGAGCTTGTTGGTACATTATTTGGTTTCTGCATGCCTTCGGCTTCTGATATCCTGTTGTCACAAAAAACTAAAAAAAATCTGCTACTTGGGTACCTTTGTCCAAAAAGTAGCAATTAATGCTCTGAAAAAGAAGACGGCTAAGCAGATTTTTTAGAAAAATGACTGAAATAATGTCTTTGATAGACAGGTATTAAATGCTTATGATACCCTTGGAGAAAACAACCTTAAAACATTGAAAACCAAAAATAGGGGTGTTAGATCTTGCCAAAAACAAGGTTATTAAATGCTTTAAGAGATATTTTTCCTTAAAATCTCCCTGAGATTCCTCTGTCAGTCAAAGGTTCTCAGATCTAGAACATGCTTTGTTAAAAATAAAAATAAAACTGTTTTGGTATAAAACAAAGATTTTGGCGTTTTGTGGGTACGCTTATTGTGAGAAACTTTTTAGATCTGTAACAAGGTGTGTTTTTAGAGGCTATGAACTCAAAAACATACTCAAATAACGAATGAACAAATCACTAGAGAGTGAGATTCTACGTCAGAACACAGATCCCTTCGTTTCCGAAGATGCAGAAATTAAAAGTAAAACTGTGTCTAAACTCAACGTCGTGAGAAATAACACGGTGGGCGCCAAACTGTGACTACTCTTTTTCCCGTAGTCTATGTGATGTGTACAGTTCAGAGGATCAGATGCTAAGTAGTATTGATACCTCTGTTGAACTGATTATGCTAAGTAATAAAATATATATAAGATCACAATAATAACGAAGTAAATAAGTATACTGTAAAAGCTTCTAAGTTATCATGAGACATAAGAGGTTTACGTGGTTCGACATTTGTCTACGTCCATGGGTTAATGAGTGATTGTTTTGTATTAAGTTTTGGTGGTTACAAAGATCTTAAATGCTTCCCAAAAGTAATAGAGAGAACTCAAGTTGAAGTAAATACTTAAGTTCTAAACATTAAAAAGGTATAAGCTTAAGACTAGATCTTCTCCTTCTAGGTATTGAAATGCCTTTAGTTTGTTGGTGAGGCTTGGTATTTATAGCTCCTTGTACTCTTGGTATATCTTTGCTGTCTCTGGGTCCATCGTCTGCTGATATACCTTTGGTGTCGGTGGTACCTTCGTCCACCGCGTACCTTCTCTAGTAGAATTCTACCATCTCAGCTGAACCACGTTCCTTCGGAAACTACCCAACCTTAGTGTTGGTTGTACCTTTGTTCACCGCCAGCTTCTACCAATCGGGTTCTGCAACGCTTCCTATCTCCACGTGCCTTGATTCATGCATGTAGATAAGAGATTTATGTATTTAATGTTGATTATATGCGTCATCTACCTCTGTCCCCTCGCCAGCTGCCTCCTAGTAGGCTAGGCTCGTACTCTTCTTATCTCCACCGTCGAGGTCTTCTTTCTTGGGGAGAGATAAAGTAGATCTGCGGAGGTATCCTTTGCTCCTTAGACTTCTTTGTCCAGCAAAGATTACACAGTTAGATTTATGTGTAGCCACTAAGATCGTGACACGTGCTCCACAGAATATTGGTATTCACACATACCTTTTATTCGATGAAGATCCAATGGTTCCTTGAGTAGTCCTTCATCTTGTATGATGATCACCATGGAGTTCTTGAGCTAACTACACTTTCTATCCTAGTCCGAAACCTTAGCTATAGTAGACTAGAAATCAGGACTTTATAGTTTTGATCACTAACATTGACAAACATGCTTGAGATAGCAACGCATGCGAGTTCGACCGAGCAATGCTCTAACAATCTCCCCCTTTGTCAATTTTAGTGGCAAAACTATTAATACATATGGAATACAAAAAATATATAAATAAGCTTTGTACCTCTTATTCCACATGTCTAATCTTCAACATTACTCGAAATCTTCGTCACTTCCAAGTAGACCAATGATCCCAAAGGTTGTAAGTTTAGCATCATCATTGTTGAAAATCCATAGCAATAACAACGAGAAAACAAGAGTTCTCAATCATTGTTATACAGTGTCAGAGTATCATTACACATCGTCAAAGTCCAATTGCATCACAACTTTAACAACAATACTATGGTGATACGTCACTCCCCCTTAGTCAATACTCCATATCACATGGAAACCACTCCCACTTACATAATGATCCGAAAACCATATGTATTTGTAGTGTGAACTACATATTAATTCTCCCCCTTTTTGTCAATAAAATTGGCAAAGGTACAAGAACGGGATCCTAATAAAATTTCCGTAAGAGACATTTCATGACCAAAGGTAAATGTATATCATCTTGTTTAGATGCAATCATAAAGCCGAAGCTAAATGCATTCATCAAGGAGTTCATAAAGATACAAGATAACCCCTACAAATTCCACAGCTGCACTCCCCACAAAGATTTGGCAATTAAGCACAAGTTCAAAAGAACTCTCCCCCATAAAATGTCATTCCCAAGGGAACAACAAGAGCGACCTTAATTTCAAAAGAAAAGAAGGATTTCTTTGGACTCAACAAATATCATACAAGTATGAATTTGGAATCCAAAAAGAAATATTCAATCAAATTAACGTATAGAGAACCAAGATTAATTTGACTAAATATGCTCAACACAAGTAAACTTATGGAGACTTAATAACTTGATTAGATTAATCACAAGAGAACCCATAATTCATCTAACTAGAATACATAATTAAACTAATCACAAAAGTAATCAATTTAATCGTTTATACTCACATAAGAAAATCTATGGAGCGATGACTAAGTTAATCATAAAAACAACCAACCCAGTCGAAAATGCTCAAACATAAGAAAAACTTACAGAGTCATAACTAAATAATCACACAAGATGATTAATTTAGTTTAATATACTCGACGTAAAGTACCTTACGGAACACAACTAAACTAATCACAAAAATAATCAACTTGGTTGTCTAGTGCTCGATATAAGACACAATATGGAGTCTCACAGTAATACACAAAATATGGATCAGGGAAGATCAATTACTGTGAAATACACAAGGATTCATTATATGTTTCCATCACCATTTACACAATGACACACAATAGAAATAATCCTTGAATCACAAAAGATTTTAACCTATCTTACATCAATAATTGACAATATAGGCTTAACTTTTGTGTTTGTCAAAAGTCTATTCATTATTTTATCAATACTTGCATATCAATTCACGAATGACTTTACTTTTGACAAAGTATGGGATAATCAAGTTCACGGGCGTAAACACACATATCCCATAACAATATTGCAATATGTAAAACCATAAAGATTAATACTGCAAAAATCATCTTCCAAACAAGTTTAGAATTTAAACTAATAAATCTTAAAACAAGAAGATGAAAACTTTGGACATAGCTATGTGTAATCAAAATAATGGCTATTCCAAACACTAGTTATTCTTCTAAACAAAATAAGAAAAAAATAGAAGATTTACTAGGCAAACTCAAACTCTTTTAGCAACTAACGTTTGAACACAAATCAGTTCATCAGTTGCTTCTCTAAGTTTGTTCTTCACAAACTCAAGATTCCTTGTTGCAATTCCGAGTTGTTCACGGACCACCTCAAAATCTCGAAGAAGATTTCCTACCAGTTGTGATGAAATCTGAACTGGTAGTTGGTTTTCATGATCAATTGCATGATGACAAGTTATGAAAACAGGAACTTCATGGAATTCGATAGTCTTGCCCTCCTCAACCACATCTTTGTTGCTTCTCTTCATTGTGACAAGCATCCAGTAGAAACTTCTTGACCTTAGAGAATAAGGTGTCACTTAATGACATATATAAAGAGGTTTCATAAAAACCCTAGGAACATTGCGTCCGTGTGGGTCAGGTGAACGTGCACTTGTGGTCATATGTGACCAAAAATAGAGATAAAGAATAAGTGGAGGGATGGTTCAACAAGGAATTTTTCCCAGCAAAAACGGGTTGAACAAACCTAAAAAGGACTCAAAAGAATTTTTTGAGATTATCAAAAGGATAGTATACAACCTTGACCGCTTTCTCAAGATACCTTCTTGAGAACACAGAGCATCCTTCTTATTCTAAAAGAAGGATGCTACAAACAGCAGTCATGGTGTATTAAGATGAGCATCTTGCCCATCAATATTGATTTCTCCATTTTCTACTTTGAGGGAATTTAGAGACAAATTACTCAATAAAGTTGAGGAAGTTTTATTAGGAGAGGAACTAGGAGTACTTGAGTTAACCGCTTTCCATGTTTTGGAGAAACTTGTTTGAGTATGTTCATACTTGTCTTAAGTTCTGAGACTCGATTATTTATGTGGAGAAAACTCGGGACAGAATTCTTGAATTCACAACCTTCTACAAAAGGATCCATGGAACTTGACCCCTTTTTCTTACTCATATGCCTTCTTCTCCTTTCAGGGTTGTCAGTTACTAATTTTTTGTTCTTCCTTATACCCTAGTATACATTTTTTGTTCCAAAGTCATGAATAAGAAATGACTTGTCAAGGTAGTTTTCTTAATTATTGAATGTGCCTTTTACTCCAACAATATGATAAACATGTTTAGTCACTTCCTTAGACACCCATACAAGAATGTTGTGTATTTTTTTATTTCTCAAACGAAAACGACATTTTCGCTCAGGATGTCCTTTATTTTCACAGTAATAGCAGTTAAAGGGATTATTCTTAACTGTTCTCATGTGAGTAAATTTGGGAGGAGTAAAATCCTCGTCCTTATAAACATTGCAGGCTTCGAACATTTTTTCACATGAAGAATTATTAGTAGCTTTAACAAAATTGATTTTACTAGTTTTTGGAGAGTCTATTCCTTTATAGCCCAGACCACATGTATCACGATGTTCTTTACATGCTCCAATCATAGAAGTCAATTTTGTAGAGCTAGAATTGAATCTTCTCCGACTCTCTTCTAGTGATTTTACTTTATCAAGAGCAGATGTAAGTTCAGACTTTAGTGACTTTTCTTTAGTAAGAAGTCCGAGTTCTTTGTCATTAAAACATTTCTTTTGAGAGTCATATCTTGCTTCAGTATCTGCAAGTCTTTCTTTCAACACACAGAGATTTCGGAGAAGATTGTCACATTCAGGCCGTTTTGTGTGAACATCTTCTTCACGATCCTTAATGATAGACTTTGGGAGATTATACCCACCATCATATCCTTTAAAGTGTTTTCCTAATTTATTTTTTTCTTGAAAAAGAGGAGCCATGTACTTACTTTGGCAAGTTGTTTACCTTTTCCCTTCAACGCATGGTCGAACATCTTGATATATTAGGAGACTTCCTCATCAATACTCGGTCCTTCTTCTGAATCACTATCATCTGAAAGGTCATCTAGTTTCTCATCAAGAGATTTTTCCTAGTCAAATGCAGATTCAGTCAAGGGATAGACGATAGAGTTTTTCTCAGAAGCTTCAAGACTTTGAGCCTCACCCGAGTGACTTTGAACTGGTGTTGCGTTGTCAGAGATACTACTCTTGTCCATAGAGTCAGATCACTATAAACACAGACTTGTAAGGTCTTGAACGTGTTTTCCTTCTCTGATTCCAATTGAAAAAGCGGAGGTCTAACAACCACACCCAATATTTCGATTAACAATCTGTATGGACAACTCCGAGTTACTTTCTAGAGAATCAACTAGACTCAATCAATAGAAAATATCTCAAGGAGTTATTATCTCAATCTCTCAATTTGATCTTTACTCAAGCAAATACAATCTGCGAGTCTTTATCAAAGAGAGATAACTTGGATGGTGCCAAAGAACAATATCCAAGTGTCAATCAATTTAAATCAACAACCAAAAAGGTTGGATATTCTAATTGATTGAGCAACGCACAACCTGTATTATTTCAATTATATAACAAATATAATGAGGAAAAGAAATAACATAGACACCAGAATTTTGTTAACAAGGAAACCGCAAATAAAGAAAAACTCCGGGACCTAGTCCAGATTAAACATACACTTTATTAAGCCGCTACAGACACTAGCCTACTCCAAGCTAACTTCGGTCTGGACTGTAGTTGAACCCCAATCAATCTCACACTGATCCAAGGTACATTTACGATCATACGTCTCTGATCCAAGTAGGATACTACGTACTTGATTCCCTTAGATGATCTCACCCACAACCAAGAGTTGCTACGACCCAAAGTCGAAGACTTTAATAAACAAATATGTATCACACAGAAAAGTCTACAATAATAGATAAATTCGTCTCCCACGAATAAACCTGCAAGTTTTGTTCCATGTTTTGATAAATCAAGGTGAACAGGAACCAATTGATAAAACCAGACTTATATTTCCGAAGAACAACTCAGTTTTATCAATCACCTCACAATAGTCTTAATCGACGCAGCGAAAAAAGATATTGTGGAATCACAAACGATGAGACGAAGTGTTTGTGACTACCTTTATATCTTGCATATCGGAGATAGAAATCTCAATCCAATTATTACAATTGTACTCGTACGATAGAAACAACAAGATCAGATCACACAACTACGATAAAAGTAGTATCGGGCTGGCTTCACAATCCCAATGAAGTCTTTAAGTCGTTAACCTGGTTTTAGAAGAATAAAACCAAAGGTTAAAGGAGAATCGACTCTAGCTTAGCACAACTAGTATCACACATAATGTGTTGGGATTAGGCTTCCCAGTTGCTAGAGTTCTCCCTTATATAGTCTTCAAATCAGGGTTTGCAATCAATGTTAGCTTACTAACAAAGCATTCAATATTCACCGTTAGATGAAAATGATTAGATTCAAGCTAATATTTATCAACCGTTAGATCGAAAACATAGATTGTTACACACACATGTAATACATGTTTCCAGGCTTATGTAACTGTACCCAAACTTGTACATTAGTTGGTTCAACAATAGTTAACCAAATGGTTATCCATATGATAACTTTCATACCAACCATATTCTTCTTCACCATAACTAGTTCAAATGACTCAAATGAACTAGTTAGAGAGTTGTTCAATTGCAAGGAAATCTCATGTACTACACAAGACACAATCGAATAAAAAATGATGTGATTCACTCGAATCGTTTTATAAACTATAAAGCCACGGTTTGCAATAGCATTCCTTAGTTTATTAAGATAAGTTCACAAACATCTTTTTTAGACATAACCTACTCAAGTTCGCGGACTGGGTTCGCGGACGGAGTTCATGAACTCCCGTAGAAATTCTCGGGTTTGAGAACTACGCCAGTTCGCGGAATGAAGTTCACGTACTACTCCGGTTTCACTTGATCAACAAAGTTCTCAAACTTCGGTTCAATCAATAAGGACTTATACATATATGTGTTTCCACAATAATGCTTATATCCTCCAATGGTTATATTGTCTAAACTCTTTTTTCAATCATTAAAACATTCACAGAGGGCATTATATAGTTGTTATTTACAAACTATTTTTCGTCAGAGAGATTTCCAAAATAATTGAAACATAACATGACTTTCGTCACTAGGTAAATATGAACTTGGCTAAAGCGAAAGCTTTACCAACACATATTTCGAGAAATAGATAAGCGAGATATACTCAGCTCGAAATACCACATGTGTATAATCTTAGTCTATATAGTAATACGACTTTTGTCTCAATATAGGAGATAGGGTAGATAGACTTTTGAGTGATAGATAAGTTCAATTCTCTACATAACTTTTAGTCGATGAATATCCACTGTTTCCTTGAGTAGTCCTTTGTCTTGTATGATGATAGCCATGGAGTTCTTTAGCTCAACTACACTCTCTATCCTAGTCCGAGACCTTAGCTATAGTAGACTAGAAATCAAGACTTTATAGTTTTGATCACTAACATTGAAAAACATGCTTGAGATAGCAATGCATGCGAGTTCGACCGAGCAATGATTTAACACCTCCCCCGCTCCAACTTGAGGGGGGTATTGAAAATGACATATGTGTAATTTTCATTTCAGCCTATAAAGAGTTTTCATTGTACATAAAGACTAAAAGATTATCAAAGATATTGAGTTATTGAGAATCACTTCCTTATATCTTCACTTCAAGACTACACGATGTCATGAGAAAGGATAAAGATTTACAATATCTAAAGATATATCTCATGGAATAGAAAGAAGACACCTAAGAAGATACTAAACCGATTAGTTATGTAAACTAGGATTATATGTATACATTGTGAATATTTTTGTTTCTATCTTTATGTAAATTCTTCATTGTATTCATGTATTAGTACAATATAAATAGACTTGAAGTTTTCCTCTTTCATTATCACGGAAGAAACCAATATTCGTGTCTTTTAGTTTAATCTTTAGTTATCAATTATCAAATTTAAGAATCCACGATAGTGGCACTTTTCTCGTGATTTTTGCTATGTATAACGGTTTTTTATCCTCCTCCTCATTCTTCATTCTTCTCCCAAACTAAAACCGATGTTAATGATTAAATCCTTATTTTATTTAGGAATTCCGCTTAGAATTAAGGATTTGTAAATACAAACATAATGTAATCTACAATAAAATATAATTCGTGTTTTGATGATTATTCAATTTTTATAGGTTTGAAGGCATTTTTTTCCGGTTGTCATAATCGTTTCAAGTATACTTTCGAGGGCGATTAACACCAGTGCGATGTAGATTTACATCCTTATCAAGATCCATGACTATTGAGTGTGATTGCAATATCGATGTATCGTGCAAATTACTCCTTTTTGAATCATTTAATATTCTTGAAAAAGAAAACATTGTTCTCAATGAAGAACATAAATTCAAGTGGTGAATCAACACTGAAACTATTCCTCTAACATCATCGACTCCCTTAATGGATTACACATACCTAATACTTTTGTTGTATTTTTCGTACATTGTAATTAAAGTGTATTGTAAACTTCTAAAATCACTTATAGAAGATTTATGTGCATGGGTATTATGAAGTGTAACTCCACAATCAGAAGCCATATTCGTTTCAAAGTAAACTTTGGTAGTGGTACCAGTTTTTGGAAATACAGATGGCTATTTGAAGAATTCTTATGTTGTAAATATCCTAATATTTTTGCAGTTTCTAGAGCTAAAGAAACGACTGTTGCACATAATTTTGATTTAGATGAAGCTTAGTGGAATTTATTTATACCCAAAAGATTGTCTCAAGCTATCGGACTTGAATATTCTGATTTACAAAAAAGTTTAAAATTGATTGTTTTGAATAATGAAGCTGCAGATGAATTTGAGTGGTCTATTGGTCGCAAAGGTCAATAATCAGTTAAATAAATTTATGATGCACTAGCTAACGATACTTCTAATCAAGGTAAATTGCACATCTTTAAGCATATATGGGGTCATAAATTTCCACCAAAAATCTATTTCTTTCTTTGGACTTTGATTCACAACAGTTTACCAACAAGAGATATGTCAAGGAGAATGCATTGAAGTTCCACAAAACTGTCTTTTATGTAACCTACATGAATTTGTCAAACATCTTTTTCTCTGTCGTGATTTTACTGGGAAAGTTTGGTCTCATTTAAGGAAAAGCTAAAGTGGAATTTCATTATGCTCGATTATTTATTTTTTATGTTGATTTCCTAAAGCACCATTATGCATTCTATTCAACAACATCAAATTTGGCGTATGATAGTTATTGCTATAATCTGGTGCATTTGGGAGGAAAGAAATGTGAGGGCTTTTCAGAACAAGAACATCAATGACATAGCTATTGAGAATAGGATTAAGTATACTTTGTTTACGTGGTGTCTAGTTTTTAAAAATTTAGGATCTCCTAGTTTCAAAGAGGTAATGTCTAACTGGCCAATTTCCTTTGACTTTATAAATAGTTTGTTACTTTTCTAGTCATTTTTATCTCTTTTTCTTCTCTGTAACTTCTTGAGGGTCATACAAGCCTTTTGTACCATCTCCTTTCTAATTAATATATTCATCTTTACGGATTGAAAAAAAAACATCCTACAAAATATATGAAAATCGGTTTCTTCCTTAAAAACAAAAGAACACGTATAGCATGTCATTAGCAGGCTTGAGGATTAGTTATCTTTTACTCCCTCCGTCCATTATTAGTTGACCTAATTACTTTTAGATTTTAAACAATGAGATATGTAGGTGTAAATTATCTACAGATCCAGGTGGAAACATCCTAGACCCATTGCACCCAAATACAAAGAAACGCGAAGTATAGAGCAAAGATTAAAGAGCGCGAGATTTAAGGAAGCCATGTGGATCGGGCGTAATAATGTCGGACAAGACTTGACCCAGACTTCTGATAAAGCTGAAAAGATAAGGCGGGACGGGACAAACGAGGAGCTACAGTCAAACAAGCAAGAAAGTGTGGAACACATCGGCTGATCATAAGGGCGACTATCGAGACAGCCGACATCGCGTCAATAGAGGACCATAAGAGATTGGCTCGAACGAAATACAGGCGAGGAGACAAGATGCATCGACCGCACAAGGCGACGTGAGTCGGCCCGATGACAGAACAACTAATTAGATGTAACAGGGTCAACATTCTAACTTCGTTGTATAAACTTTCTCCTATAAATAGCGGGACTTGTATTCTAGAGAGGCAGGTTGTAATTTTTGGGAGAGAAAGGAGAGAGAAACCCGAGTTAGCATTAGAAAGAAGTGAATGAGAAGTAAGTTCATCTTGTAAGGAAATCCCACTAAGAGAAACACCTTTGTAATACCGTGAAGTAATAAGATTCATCATTTCACCCCCGTGGACGTAGGTAATCATACCGAACCACGTATATCTTGTGTTCATGGTTGAGTGTTTACTTTCGTTTGAGAAGAGTCGTACATTTCTATCCTTTGGATGTAGCATCTACATTCTGGCGCCGACTAAGGGGACACGACTAAGATCTCTGGATACCTTGCCATTAAAGTCCTCAGAGACGATCAACAGCTCCTCAATACACGTTAATGTGTTGGAGTAGAAGCTACGATGAACTATGTTGGCCGAAGTAATGGTTGTTTTGAGTCATTTACTGAGCATTTAAAGTCATAGTAGTAGCAGCGTCTTCTTAGCGTCTTCAACAGTTTGATCGACATAGAAACTTCACGAGCTCACCAGCGACTAACATTTCGGGTTAGAAGCTACGTGAAGAATTTGTTGAAGGGACGACTGTTTGTTCTTGATAATTGTGTGTTTGTTAGAGTTAAGCGAGTTGTTTTTAGCTGCGGTAAGAAGTTGGGTGCTCGGAGTTACCAAAAGTTAGCGTTTTAGATGTTTCATCGTGTAATGAACTGTCGACCTTGTATAATTTTTAGCCGACGGTGTAGCGTAAGTCGTCGGAAAGGTCATAATTAAATATCGAGAAAGTGGAGTTGGAACAAGTTCAAATTAATTCTAGGGGTTACTTGCCGTACTTTCTAAGAATCACGTGCATAAGATCAATGATTTGGAGCATGTAGAACAAAGGACAAACCAACTTAAATGCATAGGTCGAGTACAGAGAGCGACGTCGACGGAGTGATAGTGACGGGAAGTGAGTACAGCCACAGATTCAGATAAGACCAAAATAGGGTAGATAAACGGAAACCACCCGATAACCAAAGTTGACCCCGCATAGTGACAGAGTCGTAGAGTCGAACGTTTCGCCTTTTTTGTCAGTGCATTTTGTTAGAAAAATCAAAGTCGAAGTAAGGGGTTATTTTTCGTATTTGTCGACGTATGGACGGGCGATACTCGGCTTATCACGCGACGTAACTAATGGCTAGCACTTCAGGGACGATAAGGATGTTGAGGAATCGCACGGTCACTAGCAACAGCATGCAGGCAGGGATAACGGGGCCGAGGCAAGGGAACAGTCGACAACCACCACCCGAGGAATCTCATGCATATGCGCGAGGGATGCCTGTTGTAGACGAGGAAGTAGATTTGGGGAGGGATGATAACACCTTACCTCTGCACCAGATTATACTAACTCAGAGAAGAGTCGATCAAGTCGATGGACTCACAGCTTCAGACACCGATGACGATGAGGAAGCACTTGCAGCGCGAGCTCAGAGGCAATCGACGAGGCGACAAATTGAACACCAGGAAGCTTTGGGAAGGGAACAAGAGCGTCTTAGGCATATTCAGTTGGGGCGAGCAATAGCAAGTGACATCGTCCCGACAACCGTTCAAGCTGTCAATCATATAACCAATCCAATACCGCCCCCACCACCCACATCAGCACCATTACAACCTCGGCCACACCAACCCAATGGACATTCCAGTCATGAGAGTACGAACCCGACGTTGTTGGACATTTTGGAGAGTCAGAGGAGACAAGAAGCGGAACTGAGGGAACTCCAACAGCGGAATTTAGCCTTGGAGTATGAGAACTACCAGCTGAGGAACCAACGGACCAGATCAAGAGGGTCGTCAAGCCGAGGAACATCGGATTATCGTGGCCGATCCGATCACTTGACACCCATGATGGGGCAGAGTAACATTAATCAGCCCAATCGGTCAGGTCAGCCGCCATTACCTCCGGTTCCCCCAACGCAGAGATATGGACCACCCGAGGACTCGTCCACCGATGAAGAAAGGCGAGGAAGGGACGGGCGACAAGATCAGACAACTAAAGCCAAGCTTAAGGAGTTGGAAGCAAAAATCAAGGAACTTTCGGGTGGAAGCGAAGAGGATAAGCTGGCCGAGATTATGAGCGAAGCCGAGAAAACGCCTTTCTCTCAAGAATTGGAACAAATGTCGTTCCCACCTAAGTGTACTTTACCTTCATTCCCCTCTAGATTTTATGGAACTGGCGATGCAACCGAACACCTTAAGATGTATACCATGTCACTGATCCAATGGAGAAGTAACCCGGTAGTTATGTGTAAATTCTTTCCAGCTAGTTTGGAGGGCGAGGCGCGAGATTGGTTTTATTCGCTCGCACCTGGTTTGATCAACGAGTATGATGCGCTAGTCGAGGCCTTCCTTGAGACCTATATGCATAACAGTCGACCTCGGCCAAGAATGAACAAGTTGTTTACCCTCGCCCGAAGATTCAGAGAGCCATTGAGAACCTTGACCGGCAGATGGAGGAAACTGTGTACTGAAATTGGGAAGGTACTGGTGGAACAAGCCATCTTTGGGTTTGAAAACGCGTTGGGGATATCGGACCCCATTTGGATTGCCATGTTTTCTGAAAAACCTAAAACCTTAAAGGAGATGAGAAGAATGCAAGAACACTACATCGCCTTGGAAGAAATTCAGGCCGAATCAAGAGATAGAGGGGTACAAGAAGCGATCTTTGAAGTTGGATCGAAACTAAAACGGTCACGGACGACCATATCAGGCGATCAGAAAAAAGATCGGACCCTCCCCCGAGGAACAGTGAGAAGAGGGAATGGATGGCCAAAGGGAAGAAGCCAAAGCAGGAAGCCCGATCGTATACCCCACTAAACGCTTCTTTGGAAGAGGTGTTCAAGGAAGTTGAGAAGAGGAGCGACATCAACTACCCAGCATCGAGGGGGGTACAGTTCCAAGAGACCCGGGATCATCCCGAATACTCTCACTACCATCAGTATAGGGTCCATTCCACCAATAACTGTCGAGAGGTGAAAGATATTGTTCAACACCTCATCCGCGATGGATATTTGAGGCAATATGTCTGCCACCCCCTTCGGCCGGAAGCAACACCTGATGCGCCAGTTCATCAAGTCCGCATCGGTAGGGAAAACCAATTCGTAAACACCATTTCACATTCGGCTATGCAAAACTACACTCTCGGCCCAGTAATCACCACTAGGATCCATAAAAGGGATCGTGACGGTAAAGATATATTCAGCGTAGACAAGTCTCTTCCCATGGAACCCTGGATGACGGTGCCCATATCTTTCTCGGCTAAGGATGTCCCAGAAAACAGACAGGCACACAGTGATCCACTGGTCATCACACTGTTGATTGAAAAGTGGGGAGTAAGAAGGATTCTTGTGGATAGCGGAAGTTCAGTCGAGGTGCTGTTCTACGACACGTTCAGAAGAATGAAACTCTCAGACGATATGCTCGTCCCATCCACATACCGTATCTACGGCTTCAACGGTACAGTAACCATCCCGAAGGGCGAAGTAACTTTAAGAGTTTCATATGGTGGTGGCTACCTCGACACACTAACCACTTTCTGTGTAGTCGACGTCGCTTCACCTTATGAGGCCATTATCGGGCGCCCATGGATTGCGGGGATAAAGGGCGTAGCATCGGCCTACCATCAAAGATTAAGGTTCCCGTCTTGCAAGGGAATAGCGGAAGTTATGGGCGACTCCCAGGCGGCACGACAATGCATGAAAGTTGATATAGAAATAAATGAGCGACGGAGAGCTCGGCAAAGGCAAGAAAAGAACAAAGAAAAGGAAGTGAAGGCAAAGAAAAGAATTGGAGGAGGCAATTTCTCAAGCGGTCCTGGCACACGAAACGCGAGAACAAGACCCTTTATAGCAATTAAAGAAAGCATCCCCAGTCAGGGAGACCAAATCAAACTTCTCGACAGTCGAGCCGACTAAAGAAGTAAACTTGGGAACGATAGAGGAACCTAAAGTAGTGAGGATCGGGGCATTACTATCGGAAGAAGAAACCAGTAAACTCACGACGCTATTAAAAGAAAACCTGGAGGCATTCTCTTGGGAAGTGCATGATTTGGAGGGTATTGACCCAAAGGTCTGCTGCCATCACTTAAAAATTGATCCGAAGTTCAAACCGGTTAGACAAAAAATGAGGCGTATCGCACCAGAATTGCAAGCGGCGGTCGAGGTTGAGCTGAAGAATTTACAAGAATCCGGAATAATAAGGAAGTCCCACTACCCACAGTGGATATCTAACATGGTTGTGGTACCAAAAAATAAAGGGGGAGTCCGAATATGTATTGATTTCAGCGACTTGAACAAGGCCGCCCGAAAGACAGCTTCCCCTTCCCAAGATAGATCAATTAGTAGAATCAATAGTGGGATACGAGGCGATGACTTTAATGGACGGATACATGGGATACAACCAAATACTACTGGCGCCCGAGGACCAGGAACACACCTCCTTCTTCACGCCAAGAGGATTGTATTGTTACACCAAGATGCCATTTGGACTTAGGAATGATGGGGCTACGTACCAGAGATTGGTAGGCGATATGTTCAAAGACAAGATTCACGATACCATAGAAGTTTACGTGGAAGACATGTTAGTTAAGATTCGGAAATCAAAAACCACGTCCGAGACCTTCGAGAGATCTTTCAAACAATGAGGAAACACAAGATGAAGATTAATCCTGCCAAGTGTGACTTCTGGGTCACATCGAGGAAATTCTTAGGCTACATCATCACTCCCAGGGGAATAGAAGCGGATCCCGAAAAGGTACGAGCCGTCCTTGACATGCCATCTCCCGCGACGGTGAAAGACGTGCAGAAACTAAACGGTTGCATAGCCGCATTGGGACGATTTGTGTCACGATCATTGGACAAATGCAAGGCTTTTTACGACATCTTGAAGAAAGGAGAAAAATTCCGATGGACGGACGCAAGCGAAGAAGCTTTTCAAAGTATCAAGCTACATCTAGCTAGCCTCCCGGTCCTTCAAAGGCCTGAGCCGTCAGAAATTCTCACTTTATACTTAGGCGCGACACCCTATGCCATAAGTGCGGTATTGGTTAAAACAGAGATGGGCGTGGAAAAGCCGGTATACTTCGCCAGCAAAACTTTAAGTCCGGCCGAGAAGAACTACACTAGAATGGAGCAGATGGTGCTCGCGCTAGCTTTTGCTGCCTCTAAACTACGAACATATTTTCAAGCTCATCGAATACGGGTGCTCACCAAATCGCCTATCGAAGCGGTCTTGGATAATGCTGGGCGATCGGGGAGAATCTCCAAGTGGGGAGCCATAATCAAACAATATGATGTGATATACGAGACAAGAACCGCGATCAAAGGACAAGTAGTGTCCGATTTCTTGTCAGAATTCCCCCTCAGTGATGAGGACGAGGTAGAAGATATACCGGGAATGACAGAAGAACAAGAGGGGCCAGCGGACCTGCTAGCCGCTAGTAGCCCAACACGATGGGAAGTATTTGTTGATGGGGCATCTAACAAAGACGGATCGGGTCTCGAGTTGGTGTTCACCACGCCAAAGGGGAGGAAGATTGTGCATTCGTTCAGGTTAGAATTCAAGGCAACGAACAACGTCACCGAATATGAGGCGGTGATCCATGCCTTACGGATAATTGTGGAAATGGGGCTGCATGAGGTTCGACTGACTAGTGACTCTCAACTAGTGATCCGAAAAATTACGGGCCAATACGCTACACACGATCCGGTGCTACAAAAATATTGGGAGATCGCCCAATTTTACATCAATCAAATCCCAGATATTAAATTCCGCCGCATCTGCCGAAAGGATAACAGACACTCGGATGCTCTATCATACATCGCCTCACAGTTAGTAGACCCGAGCATTAAAGGGATACGCGTTATGAGGCTACTTAACCCATCTATCCCTGAAACACCATAAGCACGGATCGAGGTGGCCGTTAACACAGCCGAGAGATACAAAGAAGGCGACTGGAGAAAGCCGATACATCAATACTTAGAGACGGGCGAGCTACCTAAGAGTCGGCCCGAGATGAACAAGATCAAAAGTAAATCGGGCGCCTACGAGTTAAGGGGGGGATCTTATATCGTAATTCCTACCTATGGCCACTCCTACGATGCTTAAGCAGGGAAGAAGGCCATATAATCCTACATGAGCTACACTATGGGGCGGCTGGAAATCACAGCTCGGGAAGAAGCTTGTCGTCTAAGGCAAAAACAATGGGATACTTTTGGATGTATATGAACGAGGACGCAAAGCAAATGGCAAGATCTTGTGAAGAATGTTAGTGTTTCGGGAAGAAAATCCATGCTCCCGGCGTACCGTTAAACTCGATCATAAGTCCGTGGCCTTTTTCTAAATGGGGAGTGGACATTGTCGGGCCGTTACATGTAGGAACGTGGCAAAGGAAGTATTTGATCGTGGCTACGGATTATTTTACCAAGTGGGTCGAGGCGGCACCACTGAGGCATATTCGAGACAAAGATGTTTTTAAGTTCATTTGGGAACATATCATTTGTCGCTTCGGGGTCCCGGCTGCCATCGTCTCTGATAATGAAAAAAAACTACAAGGCGAAAATATTGATCTTCTATTTAACACTTACAACATCAGGAAGAGCAAAGCTACCCCGATTTATCCCCAGTGCAATGGGCAGGCCGAGATCACTAATAAGACCATCGCCGATAACATGAATAAGAAACTGGACGGAGAATATGGCAACTGGTGCGAGGAATTATATAACGTCCTATGGGCATACAGAACCACACGGAGAGAAGCTACGGGGTTCTCCCCTTTTATTCTTACCTACGGAACCGAGGCGATTCTACCAACAGAAGCAATGATACCTACCACAAGAACTCAAGCGTGGAGGTAAACGTGTCGTCCGATCTGATCTTGGCTAAACTCGACGACTTGGAAGAAACAAGAGAAATGGCGCTACAAAAAATGGAAAATTATCAAAGGAGGTTACAACGGAGTACAACAAGCGCGTTCGACCAAGAGAGTTTAATCCCGGCAAAGAGGTATTGAAATTTCTAGCCGAATGGGAGCGCGACAAAAAAGGCGGAAAACTAGCACCAAAATGGGGCGGGCCATATATAATCGAATCTAAGGCGGGCGAGGGATCGGATCGACTCATGCGACTCGACGGAACAAGAGAGCTCAAACCATGGAACATCCGATTCTGAAACTCTATCATCCTTGACGGGAAATGCGAGAAAAACAGTAAGCAAACGTGTCTTCTATCTCTCGTGAAACCGTGAGGGGTATGGGATAGGGCACAAGCGACTAATGGTCATTCGTACTCGGGTCAATGCCAGTGTGGAAGTGCCGAGGTGAATTACACTCGAATGGTCATTCATACTCGGGGCAAAGCCAGTGTGGAAGTGCCGAGGTGACTTACACTCGAATGGGCATTCGTACTCGGGGCAATGCCAGTGTGGAAGTTCCGAGGTGCCTTACAGTCGCCTGGATATTCGAACTCGGGGAAGTGGCAGTGTGCAAGTGCCGAGGTAGTCTAAGGGTTCTGGTGGTTGGAAACCAGTTCCAAAGTTTGTTTAGATGCGAGGTCTACTCAGCTAGGTGGCCTACTTACATCTGAAAGGTCACCACCATCGCAAGTGGGCGTGTCCACTTGCCCGATATCGGTTGATCGATAACCACTCGGGACCATCGGGCCTAGAAATAGGATGACTGATACCCTTCCACTGAATCCAAAGAGATAGTGATGAGATACCCCGATCAGGACATGGCATAGGGCCCGATGACCCTCCTTGTTGGGTGTGTTCGACAGAAATGGTTAGAGTTCTAACATATAAAAGCAACAATTGCAGGGCATAACACCAGGAACAAAAGTGAAACAAATAACGTCGTGCGTTAATCAACAAACGGTCGGGGCAACATGCGGAACAAGAAACAAATCGATCGTGTCGTGCAACAACCAACACCTAGAGGAGCACCATACAAAACGAAAACCACATCGATCGCATGGTACATCAATCAACAATCGCTTTAATAACATAAGAAACAAAAGCTAAATCGATAACACCAAGCGTCGATAACAAAGTACGGAAAGCATCGGCGGACATACGAAATGAAAAGTTTAGCGGAAATGAAACAAACAACATCGGTGACGCAACACCCCCATTAAAACGAACAAGCGAGGTAGCGTAAATTAAAAGGGGAGAAGTGTTTAGAGCGATTTACAACCCGATGGAAGGGGCAACATAGTGACGCAAAGACCACAAAAAGGAAGCTTAAACCTTGGGAGGAGCCACGCGGCCTTCCTGCGCGACTCGAGCCGCTTCTTCTCCACCCATCCATAATGCCACCTGAACTTTCTGATCTAACTCCTCCGCATGGGCGACCCGTTCATCCTCGAGTTGTTGGGTAATCCGGGAAGCGTTTTCCTCAGGCCTCGCCTAACTTGAAGCCCAAATCGACCTCGGCCTGTTTCAATCGGCGAACCTCCAGATCAAGCTCCTGCGAACGTTTTTGCGCGGCTACAAAACCACAAATATAAGATGTTATTCATCGGATAAAACTTAACATTTTTGCAAGAATAAAGCGCGATCTGGATCTAAAAAACGGCCTCAACACATCGGCTAAGATACCCGACGTATGCGGGTAACACCGATCAAGCGACTCTACCGACTTGGACAACTCATCCTCGGTCCTCGACAACTTCATGGTTAATTCGTTATAATGTTGCTCGTTGAACTCGTTACTAGGCAATACTTTTATGCTCGCCTAATCGTTCATTAACCGACACGCTGACGCTTGGAGAACCACAAGCTGCGATCTACTCCACTCTAAATCACCCATAACTTTATCAAATTCACACACTCGGCCCAGTAAATCGATGTTAGCTCGCTCCACCACATCCTTATCTCTCAATATTCGTCGGCGGTCCTCGTGAAGATCTCGATTTTGTAATTTAAGAGCATTTACCCTTTGCTCCAAACTCGTGGCTAAAGCGTTTTTTTCGCGGCAAGAAGATCGCTGAGAAGATCCCAAATGAGCCCGTAAATTGTCCATCTCGGAAGGATCATAATCAAACCGGCGATGTCGTTTCTAACTCGTCCTCAAGACTTGCAATCTCCTCGTTTGACGGTCTATTTTGTCGTCTTTGTTTGTCATTCGTTGACGAAGATTTTCCACAAGGTCTTTCTCAATATCCCATTTTCTCTTGTAATCCTAAACTCCGAAGTAGCGTCTATACCTATAGTAGATACCTCGGCTAAGAAGAAGGATACCCGACTCGGGATACTGGCACGATAAACTCAATCAACACAAGTCAAGAAGAATCATATACCTTGAGCATCGGAAAGTTTGATCTCCAGCTCGTTCGCGCGACCCTTCTCATTCTGAAGTTGAAGTTGGAGAGACTATATCAACTGTTTATCTCGAAGGTGATTGGCGGCATCCAAGCGTACACGGTTCATGATATAACACAAACAAACGAGTTTGCATCATAAGCGACACTAAGGACAGAAATCAGAAGTAAGGCATTACTATACAGAACCGAGTTGCTCACCACATTGTCAAGTGTCAAGGCGATGTCGCCATAATAGGGTATAACATTCAACATTTCTTCACCAGTATACTTCCCAAAGTCGGAGGAAGTAAGCGCACCCAAGGAATTCATGATCGGGCCGTAAACAGTGAAGCAAGTCTCGGCGCTAGAAGACGATCCTCGAGAACCGGCACACAAGGAAGCTCTACCGAACACTAGTAACAACCTTCTCTACGGAGGGCGTCTCCGAGGGCTCCTGCTGGTCGCCCACACCTTGTTCACCGACTTTGTCACCCGGCACAGTCTCTCCAAACAACTCATCCTCATCGGAAATATCAATGAGGGGGCTCGTTTTCGGCGGTGGCTTAGCAATTTCTTTACCTCTACCAGGATTACGCCTAAGCGGAGTAGGGTCGACATCGTCAACGTCATCATCATCACGCCTCGGTTTTTTCTGCACAAGTGTCTCGTCAGAACATGTGAAGGCAAAAAACAGGGGAAAATACATGTACTTATAAGGGAATCATTATGTTTGTTACCTTCCCCTGGTCTTCCTCAACCCTTGTGCCGCACCTCTTTTCCTAGACCCGATAGTTTTTGTGGAACCGACCCGAGATTTTCAAACAACAACAAATGACTAACCGACGCCCAAAGCTAACAAGATAGAAATCAAGAAAAGCGCGTACCTTATCGGCCTTGTCATCATTAACCACCCGTAAAGAATAGGGCTCGGCGGAAAAGTAGGCGACGGAAGTCACCATGAAGGATAGGACCTCGGACAAGAAGCGGAACTCTGGGATAGGTAGGATCATTAGAATGTCGGGATCGCCTGTTGGAACCATGGCCGATAGGATCGGCATCCAACATCATTCTTTCGACACCCTCGGGCATAGTTTTGACCCGATGAGGACTTGCAACAAACCCAAAGAAGATTGCCCAAGGTCGAAGTACTGGCTCGATAGTTGACAAGGAAATTGGCAACGGTATACAGAGAGCGTCCTCGGGCTTGTAGGTCGACCACTCGGCAAGAAGAGAACCATGACCATCGCGGCGATCCCTCCACTCGTTCATAATTCGGAAAGTATTGCCAGTCCATTGAGCTAAAGCACGAGAAGGCCGAAACTGGGACAAAATCTCGTAATAAAATGGGCTATCAGGTTGTATAAGGGAAGACGAAGGCCTAGCTCCAGGTGACCCAAGGTGATGACCACACAATTAGCCGATTGCTCGTGCTTCTTCATATCGGTTTTCTTCAAACTACCGTTTGCCCGAGAGAAGGGTCACTTCGTAATTTTGAAGATCAGACGTCTCCTTGAACCGCTCAATGAACTCTTCATCGGAAAGATCTTTCACCCTTTTCTCGGACCCGCACGAAATAGAAGAAGAGCTATCAAAAAAAAAATAGATCTCATCGCGCGATCATCATACCTAGAAGGGCTCTCAAGCAAAAACAGAGAAGCAAGGGGGGGAACATCAAACTCGGAAAAAACATCATCAACAGACCTCTTTTCAGCCATGGAAGGAGAAGAATCCATTAACGAAGATAATGCAGAACCGTTTTCAACAAAGAAAGATGAGGCGACAAAGAACTCATCGTAACGATCGATGAGGAGAAAAGGACGAAAGAAAATCAAGAAAGCTAGGGTTTTTTGAGAAGCGTAAGATATGAAGAAACTTGGAAGAAAACCACAAGAAGCAGAATGTATGGGCAGAGAAGAATAAGGAAGAAAGGAGCGGGCTATTTAAAGAAGAAACTTTGTAACCGACGTTGACGGTTACAGTCATCATAAAGTGGAAATTAGTGGGGCGGCACATGGAGGGATTAGCGGAATGAGCGAAGACATGGGCGGTTAAGACGATGTTCTTCCACTCGTGCCTCCCACACGGGTGGAAGAAGGGGCATAAATGTAGGTGTAAATTATCTACAGATCCAGGTGGCAACATCCTAGACCCAGTGCACCCAAATACAAAGAAACGTGAAGTATAGAGCAAATATTAAAGAGCGCGAGATTTAAGGAAGCCACGTGGATCGGGCGTAATAATGTCGGATAAGACTTGACCCAGACTTCTGATAAAGCTGACAAGATAAGGCGGGACGGGACAAACGAGGAGCTACAATCAAACATGCAAGAAAGTGTGGAACACATCGGCTGATCATAAGGGCGACTATCGAGACAAGCCGACATCGCGTCAAAGAGGACCATAAGAGATTGGCTCGAACGAAATACAAAGTAGGAGCCAAGATGCATCGACCGACAAGACGACGTGAGTCGCCCGATGATTTAACATCTAATTAGATGTAATGTGGTCAACATTCTAACTTCGTTGTATAAACTTTCTCCTATAAATAGCGGGACTTGTATTCTAGAGAGGCGGGTTGTAATTTTTGGGAGAGAAAGGAGAGAGAAACCCGAGTTAGCATTAGAAAGAAGTGAATGAGAAGTAAGTTCATCTTGTAAGGAAATCCCACTAAGAGCAACACCTTTGTAATACCGTGAAGTAATAAGATTCATCATTTCACCCCCGTGGACGTAGGTAATCATACCGAACCACGTATATCTTGTGTTCATGGTTGAGTGTTTACTTTCGTTTGAGAAGAGTCGTACATTTCTATCCTTTGGATGTAGTTTGTAGTAGAATGCATCTACAAGATATTTCTAAAATTATCCTTTTAATTGTTGATTATAAGAAATATGCATAATTTGATAGGCATGTGTACATTCGTTACGTAGGTGTTTTAAAATGATTTTCAATGATACGAAGTTTGCAAACATCTGTGGTGTAGTTTGAGAGATAAATCGTTTTAAAATTTCACTAATTATTATTCATAAGGATATAATTGTAAAAAAAATCTTTTTTCTTTTCTTTTTCTTAAGAATTGTGCAAACTCGAACTAGGTCATCTAATAATGGGACTGAGGGAGTATTATAATCAAATCTGTCAAGCTCTTAGAGTTAATGTACGTGAGGAAAATAACATTTTTATTTAATATGATATCCATCGTCATTATCATTACCTATGAAGACATTGTTTCACGTACCTTCTTCTTAAGGAAAATTGTCAATCGAACCGTCGTGTTTATGTGTAACTTTTACTTTTTGGGGATGTGATTTGGTCATTGCGTCTCTTTTTTTTTTTTAGAAGAATTAGAAGAGTAACTACTAGAAAATACAACATTGGCTCAACATTATTTTCTTCCTCGTAACGTACCCCATCGAAGTTAAGACCATTAAAACCGGCAGTGGACAAGTAGCCAGCCATAGGCCGAAAGCCGTATTTTTGGAATTTTGAATAGTAAATGTAATACTACGATATCTTGTTTGTGGTGAAAAATGATTGGATACTCCATTTCGACTTTAGATGGAGTATCTGTATCCGGGGCTGGCCCCATAGGGGAAGCAGGGAAAGCTCCCTCTTGGGGCATCAAGGCCCAAGGGACAACAAATTATGTGATCTGCATTTTGGATTTTTATCAAAAATAAAAACTTTTGTAGGGTTTTATTCATAAAACTATGTGAAAAGTAGGACTAAATCGTAAATTCTGTTCTTTCCAATGTTTCCACTACATAATCCTTATCGGGGGCTTGGGAAAAATACCGGACCTACTAGGATTTAGGACTTAGGAGGTATGCTAATTCACATCTTTAATTCGTGATCCTTCTTTTGTATTCCTGTGTATGTTAATTTTCTTTACAATTTTTTTTCTTTTTCTTTCTTGAAGCATTTACAGTTTATTATTATTGTTGTTGAATCATATACAGAGAAAATGATCATTGATGTTAAGTAATTTTTATAGTAACGAAGCATCATCATCCAAAATCCTGATTTATGATCAAGTAGAACAAATTATTCCTCTGGCATCTCTTTTTCTTTTCAACCTATAATTGGGAAAGTTTTGGGCAATCAACTTCAATGGCTTTATCTTATTATCTAATAGGTAGTCTTTAAGAGAATTTTCTAGCATTCACTTTTTAACCATCCACGACATGGCTAATTGCAGTCACAATTAGTTTATGTCAATGTTCAAGGTTCCTACCTAGCTGTTAAAATGTTATAGGCTAAGTGATTCGTAAAGCTGCATAATGTAAATATATATATATATATATGGGGGCAAAAAAAAAAAATTGTCCACTTTGGGGCAAAAAGAGTTCAGGACCGGCCCTGTCTGTATCTTTTGGGGTACATATGACTAGTCTCTTATGAACCTCCCCAAATAATATACAGCTCGAATGAATCCTGATTTTCTATCCAAGAAAAAAAGGAAAAGAGAAATGTTTTGAGAATGATATTACCTTGCCTTTAATGTTTAGGTAGGAAAATCAGATATCATCTTTGCCCTATCAAATGACTAGAGTATGAGTAAATCAACATTAAAATGGATTGGGCGTTGTTGAGATTATTAGTCTCGTATTGTTGGGCAATCTAAGATCCTGCAGCTTATAATTCTTTAAAGCCTCTCTACTCATTGTCATTTAATTTTGAATTGGATGCCCGTATTTTAACATGATATCAGAGCATGCTATTTGCGACGAGTCTTTGATGCTCCTATTATTCTAACAGGCGCTAATACGTAGTTTGAGTTGGATGCTCCTAGTAATCGGAGAGAAATACGTAGAATGAATGAATATGACAAAGGTACTAGAGTTTGACAACCGTGGCCCGACAAAGTAAAATCCAAAATCCTTTTTGTTTGAAAGCATACTGTTTTTTTTTTTTTGTTTTTTGTTTTTTTGTACTTACCTGCTTATTTGTTAGCGTTTTAATGTTCTTTACAGTTGCTTTCTCTGAATGTGTACCAATGGTGTCTATCTATCAACCTAGAAGAAAATAGATGTGGATTTTCTACAAAAATATACCGAAGAAAAAAATAACATAGAGTCAAGAAGAAAAAAATAAATTGATGACATTTGTCTTTTCCGAAGGTCATAGTCATAGTAAGGGGACAATATATTTCTCTTGTCCATGTCCAGGAGTTTGAAATATTCCAACGAATATAGAGATAGATAGGTAGATGTAGGTTGGACTGCATTAAAGGAATACAGCGCTCCATCCTATATGTATGTGGTCTATCTAAATGTAAGCTGGAGCTAGTTGCAAGAAACTTGTTTTTGCGTCATTAATAACCGCAAGAATAACTGCACGCATGTATATTGCGCCATACTAATTTAGGACCACATGAGGCTTCATTGTGAATCACACATTTTCTTTGCTCATTTGCAACACATTTTGACCACATGCGGCACCACATTAACAGCTGCAGCAGTTATTGCGAGAGACAAGGACGCAAACTTCTTGCAGCTGATTCTTGCACTATGCTGCAAAACGAGCCTCTAGTCTTAAGAAGTTTTACTAGCTATAGAGATAATTCATTCCATCTTTATTTTATTAAACTGGACTTTGGAAAGAACTGCATTTTATTGAACAGAGACTTTGGAAAGAGCTAGAAGCCCAGTACATACTAATATTGGAATATTCTCTTACAATAAAATCGTTAATGTGCAACACTTGGGATGCTTTGCTCATTTCTAAAGAAATTGTCTGGATCAACTTTGGTCTTCACATATACTAATTTGTCAAAGTTACCCTTGAAATATTTGCTGCCCCAAACCTTAGCTTGTAAGTAACTAGTTGTGCCATTTATACTTGTTTGACCCAAATCAAGGTCTCTATAATTGACATATGCTCCTCTTGGAGACTTGGAGACATAAGGAGTCATGAATTCATACGTTCTTCTGATCTGATTAATATACTTTTCCGGAACTTGTTTTTCATCCCAGAAAACGAAGTGAAAAATCATAAATAAGGTTCCATCTCTATGTGGGAAAGGAGTTTCGGATTCTGCAATCTCACTCATTTTGCCACCATACGGTATAAGAACCATTCCATTTTGCTCGTCTTTTAGCATTCTTTCCCATATCCTTTCTAGCTCATTTTTTGATATGACTTGTTTCACATAATCAGATTTTCCCTTACCCCTTGACTTTGCTTGGGGCCGATTCACTAAGATATCAATAGAACTGTTCGTAGGAATTCCATCAAATAAAAGCACGGATTGAATCCAGCTCATTTCGATGTAGTTTTTATTACTCTCCAAGCCCAACTCAGGGAATCTTTCTTGCATTATAGTTTGAAGCTTCCTGGCATCACCTAAATACATGGAGTCAAATGTTGCTAGGATTGTTTTCTGTCCTTCCGGAGTAACATCCACTACACTTAATCCAAGCTGTAAGAAGAGGTCGCGAGGAAGCTTGTGTGCAACTTGTTGCCACTTGTGAACAAGTGAAGTTGCACCCTCTGCTAATGTTTTGCTCACGGAAAAAACAGTTACCACAGGAGGAACCGATACTAAATTGATCTTCCATGAAACTACGATACCATAGCTACCTCCGCCTCCTCGAATGGCCCAAAACAAGCCTTTTCCCATGGATTTTCTGTCGAGTATCCTGCCGTGAACATCCACTATTCGTGCATCAATGATATTATCCGCTGCAAGACCATGTTTCCTTAACATGAACCCATACCCACCTCCACTAAATTGCCCACCGATTCCCACAGTTGTGCAAGTTGCTGCAGGAAAGCCAAGAGTGTTGTTTTTCTCGGCAATTCTGTAATAAACTTCACCTGTGGTCGCACCAGATTGAACCCATGCTACTTTACCGTCTACATCAACGTCAATTTCCCTAAGGTTGAACAAATCAAGAATAATGAACGGAACATCCGACAAATATGAAAGTCCTTCAAAGTCATGACCTCCACTTCGAACTTTAATTTGAATTCCATGCTTTGTCGAACAAATCACAGCTGTTTGAACATGAGATTCTTTTAAAGGGGTTAATATAAGAAAGGGTTTAGGGGTGGAGGATGTATTGAATCTCAAGTTTCCCATAGTGGATTCCAAGATGAATGAATAATTAGAACTTTGTGGGGTGTAGACCGGGATGGAAGCATTAGAGTGATCCGAAAGGCACTCGAGAAAGCCTCCATGATGAGTTAAGCTTGAAGCTCCTAGGGAAATTGCCAAGGCAAACCAAGATAGCAATACCAAAAACAAGAGCAAGGGTGATCCTGATGAAATGGTACTGATCATATTTGTTCATATGAAGAAGGAGATCATGTAAACTTGCAATGTATATATTAGAAATTTCAAATACTAAACTATTAGATGCCAAATCTTCAGCAGCCAGCCATTATCGTGACACAATATTTTATATGCGTCATAAAGTATCATTTGAAGATAATCTCTACTTTTTTTTTAAGGGCTAAGAGCCAAAATGCCCCCGATTAGGGGGTTGTTTTTTTTTTTGACTATTTCGGGGCATTTTAATTTTGTTTCAAATATCGGGGCATTTTTCCAACCATGTCATCCAAATTAGGGCATTTTAGCTATTTTTCCTTTTTTTAACTAGTAGATGATTTGAATGTTGAATGTTTGATCTTTATCTCTTAAAAGGATTTTTTTTATTGGGCACGTAAGTTAACAATAGGTGCTGATCGAGCAAATACGTACCTAAGAATAAAATGTATTAGGATAGAACATAAATTATAATCTAGTGTAATGTGTACGTTTGAACTTTGAAAACTTGAATGAATTAAAGTTATTATAGGTGTACGTTTGCATAATAAGGGGGATTCATTGACTGAAAACGATTGCTTAAGCTAGAAACACGTTGTTTTGCATTGACTAGAACTAGCAGTAAACCTTTCATGGCCGTAAATTGCAAAGAAGCCAAAGTTATAGGGTATACAGCCTTGGCTTTAGCTCTAGCATTTTAGCATCAACTTTTTTTAAGTCATGCGGCTAAGTGATATGCAGCATGTTACAATCCCTTGGAAGAAAATTACATTTTAAGTACCTAAAACTTAAACATAAATTACACCTTCACAAGGTATCAATAGTCATCAAAGTCTTAGCTAGTAGTATTGAAATATTCTCTGAATATAGGAATACTTGGAATGCTTTGCTCATTTCTAAAGAAATTGTCTGGATCAACTTTGCTCTTCACGTATACTAATTTGTCGAAGTTACCTTTGAAGTATTTGCTACCCCAAACCTTAGCTTGTAAGTAACTGGCTGTGCCATTTTTACTTGTTTGACCCAAATCAAGATCTCTATAATTGGCATATGCTTCTCTTGGAGACTTGGAAACATAAGGAGTCATGAACTCATACATTCTTTTGATCTGATTCAAATACTTTTTAGATATCCCAACCTGTTCTTCTGTCCAGTAAACTAAGTATATAATCTTAAATAAGGTTCCATTTCTATGTGGGAAAGGAGTTTCAGCTTCTGCAATCTCACTCATCTTGCCACCATAAGGCATAAACACCATTCCAGTTTGCTCATCTTTTAGTATTCTTTCCCATATATTTTCTAGCTCAATTAGTGGAATGACTTGTTTCACATAATCAGATTTTATCTTGGCCAATGACTTTGGTTGAGGCCTATTCACTAAGACATCTATAGAACTGTTCGTAGGAAATCCATCGAATAAGAGTACGGATTGAATCCAGCTCATTTCAGTATAGTCTTTATTCTCCAAACCCAACTCAGGGAATCTTGCTTGCATTATAGTTTGAAGCTTCTTGGCATCACCTAAATACATGGAGTCAAACGTTGCGATGATTGTTTTTTCTCCTTTTGGAGTAGCATCCACTATACCTAACCCGAGCATTATGAAGAGTTCGTGAGGAAGTTTGTGTGCAACTTGTTGCCACTTGTGAACAAGTGAAGTTGCACCCTCTGCTAAGGTTTTGCTCACGGAAAAAACAGTTACTATAGGAGGAACCGATACTAATTTGATCTTCCATGAAATGACAATACCAAAACTACCTCCACCACCTCCCCTGATGGCCCAAAACAAGCTTTTTCCCATAGATTTTCTGTTGAGTATTTTACCGTGAGCATCCACTATCCGTGCATCAATGACATTATCCGCTGCAGTGCCATATTTTCTTAACATGAATCCATAACCACCTCCACTAAAGTGCCCACCGACACCAACAGTAGTGCATATTGCTGCAGGAAAGCCGAGAATCTTGCTTTTCTTGGCGATTTTGTAATAGATTTCACCCGTTGTTGCTCCAGACTGAACCCATGCTACTTTACGGTTAACATCAACGTGGATTTTTTTGAGGTTGAACAAATCAACAATAATAAATGGAACATCTGATATATATGAAAGTCCTTCAAAGTCATGACCTCCACTCCGAACTTTGATTTGAATTCTATGCTTTTTTGAACAAATCACAGCAGCTTGGACATGGGATTCTTTCAAAGGTGTTAGTATAAGAAATGGTTTCGGAGTCTTGGATGTATTGAATCTCAGGCTTGCCATAGTGGATTGCAAGATGAATGAGTAATTAGAATTTTGCGGGGTGTAGACTGGGATGGAAGTATTAGAGCGATCTGAAAGACACTTGATAAAGTCTCCATGATGAGTTATGCCCGAAGCTCCCGTGGAAATTGCCAAGAGAAAGAAAGATAGCAATATTAAGAGAGCGGATGATCTTACTGAAGTGGCACTCATATTTGCTCTTTGTTGTTCGTATGAAAGGAGATCATATACACTTGTAGTGCATATATAGTGTGAATAACTTGGCACTGCATTTAGAAATTTGAAGTACAGGTACTAAACGTAGGCAACAAACTATCATATGCCAGATCTTAAGCAAGTATAGCGACACAACAATATTATATCCCGTTCAAAAGTACTATCAAGTATTTTTGAAGATAGCTTTGACTGTTGAATTTTTGATCCATATCTTTTCAAAGAACAAAATTTGTTGGGCAAGTAAGTTTACAATTACTAATATTATATTATATATTATAATATACTGATCAAGCAGATAACATACTAGTCTAATGTCATAATTACCTGGCAATGCATGAACTTTGAAATCTTGATGGATTAAAAATGTTATTAGCACATTTTGGTTTATTAAACGAATGATTCATTGACAGAAGAAAAATTGTTTAAGCTAACAATTTATTGACTAAAGCGTTTTAGGGGCAAACTATGGATGGAAAATAATTCCATTTCATTTCAGGTGTCACGCAAGAATTTAGAGCAAAGAAGGGAAGTTCAAATAAAGTGAGTGTTTGGATACCAGAAACAAAATGATGACATTAATGATGTGGTGGTGATTCTCATCCTAAATGAAATTCCCTTCCATCTATGGACAAAGGAATTCGTTTTCTCGCTGTTACCGGATAATAACTCTGTATAAGAGGTGGATTTGAGAGATTTAGGCAGAATTCGAAAACTGAATTGCTTTTCAAAGGCTAAATATATCGATCCTTAGTACTAAGATTGCATAAGAGGGTCTTCAGTTTTTAGTTGGAATCTCCATTCTGTCATGGTCGCAAGTCTCAAACTCACAAGTGTATCCTTAGGTAGCAGAGTAAGAAAGGATACAGGACTTGTGAAAGAAGAATCTTTGATAATCGTAATGGTGTGGGTGAATCCGCGGATTTCAAAGTCCAACCGCAGCCAAACCGCTAAAAGTGCGGATTTGAGAATCCCATCCGTATCCGGTCCATAGATATTGTAGATTTCACTCGCAATTTTGCGGACGGATACGGGTGAAATCCCCGGTTCCGGACATTTTACTCACACATAATAGGAATAAGCCTTAATGGAAAATGCTTGAGCAGCGCGTGAGCCCATTTGGATGAGAGAAGTTTCACACTGGACTGGAGGAGGCATAAATCTTTTCCTTAAAAATTTGTGGTAATTGAATTATTGTCCCTACTTTTGATGGACTATACAAATATCCTTATCACATAATAATTCTATCCCTATCCTTGTACAAGCCCATCAGGGGCCCAATAATAATTTTTTGACTTCCAAATATACCCCCACTATATATTTGGATTACAAAATTAAATTTCAGTTATAAACGGAAACTGAAAACCGAAAGAGAGAGAAACAAATCTTCGTTGAGAATTCACGAGCTGAATTGAATTTTCGATTCGTTTCTCTCACGAAATTTGAAAAAAATTTCGAAAATTTTCGTTTTCGTTTCTACGATTCAGAGACTGAAATTATTCTTCTTCTCCTTCTTCTTCATTATCTGTTCAGTAAGAAACAGATTGAGAACTCTGTTCAGCTCGTAAGAAAAAAAAAATTGTTTCAATCTACGATTCACAGATTGAAATTCATCTTCTCCTCCATCTTCTTCATTATCTGTGCAGCAAGATTCATCAATCAATCAACCGAAATCACTGGATTTTTATCTTCGTTTAACTGAAATTTCCATTAACAACATAAATCACTGGATCTGTCTTTCTGAAACAAATTGGTAATGTTGATGTTATTTTGAAGATTCATATAGTTGTTTTTAATGATTGCATGTTCTTTTTCATTGTGTTTTATGTATAATTCCGGATTTTAGTTGTTGGTGCAGAGATCGTGATTTATGTTGGAAGATTGATTTCGTGATTATTCCGTTAGATTGATTGATCTTGATATAGTTTGATTTCGAGATTCTTATTCATTTATTAAATAGGTACGTTTTAATTTATGATGTGTTATTTAAACTTTCTTTTTCTTAAATCTGCTCATCAACTGTTTATGTTGAAATGTTGCATAATTTTGTTTGTGTCAACTGTTGTTGTTGATCCAAAATTTATGATGAAATGTTGATGATGTATTTTAGACACTCTACTGATTATGCTTTTGATGAGATGTTGATATTATTTTTGGATCAACCTTGACTATTGATACAAAAATAAGTTGATGTTTAGTTTATTTTTGGATCAACTGTTGTTGTTGATCCAAATTTTATGCTGAAATGTTGATGATGTATTTTAGACACTCTACTGATTATGCTTTTGATGAGATGTTGATATTGTTTTTGGATCAACCTTGACTATTGATACAAAAATAAGTTGATGTTTAGTTTATTTTTGGATCAACTGTTGTTGTTGATCCAAAAATTTTGTATTTTGTGTTTTTATTTCTTTTGGTAGATTGGAGGTAATCATAATGCATTCATTTTGTTGATAATGTATCTTTTATTTTAGGTTTTGTCACATTCTACATTGTATTTAACTTTCATGAGGGGGCGTAGCCCCCGAGTGAGGTGCGACGTAATATTATATGTAGCTTTGGGTACTTTATACTGCTTTCTCTTTGGTTTTGCATTGAAATTCATGCTTTAACTACCTCTTATTGGATGAAATGTGATTTTTTACACAGATTTATTGGATCAACTGTCACTGTTGATCCAAAACTATGATTGTTTACACAGATTTGTTGGATCAACTGTGACTGTTTACACATATTTATTGGATCAACTCTGATTTGTTGATCCAAAACTATGATTGTTTACACATATTTATTGGATCAATTGTGACTGTTTACACATATTTATTTGGATCAAGTGTGACTGTTTATCCAAAACTATGATTGTTTACATATATTCTTTGGATCAACTGTGACTGTTTACACATATTTATTGGATCAAGTGTGTCTGTTGATCCAAATTTCTGAACACCACTATATGTTATGGTTGTTTCAGGCCAAGGATAGTAGTTGCAGAGTTCAAATTTTGCAATCAGACAGTTTCGCTTCCAGGTTCAGCATCAACTTATGTCAAGGAGATGATAAGTGTGGTGAAACAAAAGTAGCCTTATGTTCCTGAAGACCTCATTCTATTTGGTTATACTGTAGAAGGGATTTCAAATGTCATCAATCACGATTTGGATTTGAGGTTTTTCATCCACTACTGCAGCTCACAAGGGATTGAGTTGGTGAAGTTTGAAATCCAGTTAAGGACTTGTGTTGATTCTATTTCTTCATCATCATATTCTTTTGATCCTGCTCCTACGTCTTCGTCGTCATCAAGTTGTATTTCAAGCGATGAGGTAGCTATTGTGGAAGACGTCATTGATGATGCGTGTTTGATCAAAAAAGTCCCGAAGAAGTCCGATGCTTGGGTCAACGTCTTAACTGGAGTAGGGAAGTTGTTTGAAGGTGTTATTGCTGAAGTTAAGGACTGTGTTACAAAGTATGAAATGTGTAGTGGTCGCAAATACACAGTAGTTAAGAGTGACTTGGTACGATACACTGTGGAGTGCCAGTTCAAAGAGTCGGAAAATTATCGCTGGAGGTTTCACGCCTCTCTCCTCGCCAATTCAAATCATGTATTTCAATGCAAGAAATATATCGCAGAGCATTCATGTAGTTTAGCTTCTTCGTATCCATCAAAAGTTAGGATGAGAAAATCGTTTATGAAGAATATATTGCCAGATGATTTACGAGCATCGAAGAAGAAGAAGACTGATGCTGATGTTATAGATTTATTTCGAATGGAATATGGAGTTGACCTCACGTATAGTCAGGAATATCACGGTTTACAATTCACCAAGACATTTATTTGGGGTGATGACATCAAGTCCTATTCAGACTTAGTTTGGTATAAAGATGCAATTGAACAGTACAATCCTGGAAGTGTTGTCAATTTTGAGTATGATAGTGTGACGCGTCAGTTCAAAAGGTTTTTTGTTGCTTTTGAATCTTCCATAACTGGTTTCAACAATTACTGTCATCCGATGCAATTTATCGATTGTACCTTTCTCACTGGGAAGTTCAAAGGTGGTCTTATGGTTGCTTGCGGCAAAACTGGTAACCAACGTACAACTTTTAACTTTTTACTATTTTTCATTTTGTATCCATGTATGTTTAAACTTTTTATTGTTGATCCATCATTATGCATTAATTTTGTTGATAAATGTAGCTTTTATTGAATTTAACTTTCATGAGGGGGCGTAGCCCCCGAGTGAGGTGCGACGTAATACTATATGTAGCTTAGGGTAGTTTAGATTGCTTTCTTTTTGGTTTGCATTGAAATTCATGCTTTAACTACCTCTTATTGGTGATATGTTACACAGATTTATTGGATCAACTTTCACTGTTTACACAGATTTATTGGATCAACTATCACTGTTGATCCAAAACTATGATTTTATTGGATCAACTTTGATTGTTGATCCAAATTTATTTATTTTTTGAATCAACTTCTACTATTGATCCATCTGAAATGGATCAACTTCCATTGTTTATCCAATTAAAATGAATCAACTTGTACTGTTGATCCATCAGCACGCATCAACTTCTACTATTGATCAAACTGAAATGGATCAACTTTGTTTGTTTTACACTAGTTATTGGTCACTTATTTTTGTTTTTTTGTTTTTGTAGAAATCTATCCAGTTGCATTTGGAATCGTTCCTTGTGAAAATTGTGAGAGTTGGGAATGGTTCTTAACCAATTTGAAAGGTATTATTCGTGAATATCATCCACTTACCATCATATCAGATCGTGGAATCGGCCTTTTGAAGCATGTGCCTAAAGTCTTCCCAAATGCTTTCCATTCCTACTGTTTGTACCATATGAAAGAAAATATTCCAGTTCCTAAGGGCAGGAGTAGACAAACTGCAGTCAAGTTATTCGAAGAGTTCTATACTGCATTAACGAAGGAAATTTTTTATGCTGCTTCAAAGAGTATGAATAATCTAAAGTTGGACTCAGTGGTTGCTTGGATGATGAAGATTCCACTTGAGAATTGGGTTGCTCATGCATTTCTAGGAGAAAGGTGGGGTGAGAACACATCAAATATTGCTGAGAGTTTTAACAACGTTATTAAGCATGATAAGCCACTTCCAGCAATTGAGCTTCTCGATGCTATTCGTGCTAAGGTAATGGAGCAGAATTACAAGAGGTTATTGGAGTCTAACAAGTTTACTACAAGGCTTACTCCTCGTATGCAAGCAAGATTTAACAAGAGGATAAACGATTGCCGTTCATACAAGTTTCGGAGATCAAGTGAGAAAGTATTTGAGATCATTTCTCCAACAAGAAAGCATAATGTCGACTTGGATTCTAGGACCTACAACTGCAAATGGCGGCAAAAAACATAGCTTTCATTGCACTCATGCAATGAAAGCCATGTTGCAGATTGGAAATGATGAACCATACAAATACATTAGCGCTTACTATACTTATGACTACTGTAGGAGGTTGTACTCTCGACCCATATATCCTATTCCAGACTCTGAGAAGCCTCCTGGAATTAATAAAAAGGGGTATGTATTGCCTCCCAATGGTGGTCGAGAACAAGATGGAAGGCCTAAAGGTGTTAGGTATAGGGGTAGTCGTGAAAAGGTGCGCAAGAAGAGGAAGTGTGGCCAGTGTGGGATGCTCACCTTTCACAACCGTCGAACATGTCGCAGAGCTCCTTTGGCTCCTCGTGCACCAACGTTTCGCAAGGAGTCTCATTCCAGGATTATCAAGTTCTTGAAGAGGATGTTGTTCTGAAGTTTGTTGGTTTTATTCATATTCTGAACAACTTGTTTTAGGTTTCTTACTAGTTGGATGTCTTCTTTTTCTTTTTTTTATGCTTTTCTGGTTTGAAATTGTTATTTTTTTAAATGACATACATTCTTAGTTTGTTGTTATGAATTTTATTCTTTTGTTTCTCAAGTATATGTCAGTTTTCAGGTTACAGCTTTATTGATTTTACAGAAAGCATACTTATACAAATGGTATCAACTGCATTTGTTGATCCTTTTTATTTGTGGATCAACTTCCATTGTTTATCCAACCAAAATGGATCGACAATGGTTGTTGACACACAAAACAAACAAACAAAATTGCATGGTTCTATCTGTATTTACTAGCAAACTCCTCAAGCTATACATACATGTAACATTCATTCATATTCAGAGCAACTTAATTGGATCAACAATGGTTGTTGATCCAACTAAAATGGATCAACAATGGTTGTTGACACACAAAACAAACAAAAAAATTGCAAGGTTCTATCTGTATTTACTAGCAAACTCCTCAAGCTATACATACCTGTAACATTCATTCATATTCAGACCACAAATACATCCACAATAATTCATTCATAATGGTTCATAATAATTCATTCATAATCAGACCTACAATAAGTTCTACTTACTAAGATAGATACTTTTAAAACTACAGTTAGATTTTCTTTATATAGCATTAATAGACTATGACATCAAGCTCACTCTAATGGTTCAACTGAGTCTTTAACAGAGTCATTAGCAGAATCAGGAAGTTGGATTATATCTTTAACGGTGTCAGCAGCTGAATCATGATTCTTCCATGCACCCAATTCCGACAAGATTCTTGCTGCAATCTTCACTCTCTTCTTGTTCAACTTCTCATCTAAGTTAGTGATTTCAGATAGATTTTCACAGTTTCCACGCTTTACCAAATTCTTCAAGTACATGCAAGTGTGCAGTGCACAATCGCATCCGTCTTCTGCTGGTATAGTGTAGTGTGAAAATCTTGTCTTTATTTCACCACCTTTCTCTGGATCTCTGTGGCCCATTTCATTCAGCACTTTAGTCAGTGGTACTATCATCACAAAATATTGCCAATTATAAGCCTTATTGTGCCTTGCAGAGTTGTGCACTATCTATTTCCCTTTTACCAACGCCAACACCACCCAATGGTATCCAACACCTTGCTGATCAGTCAAGCACATTGGTATAATGATTTTTATGTCTACAATATTACCAGTGTAACTTTTCCTTAGATTTTCTGGGATACCACATCTCTCTACCTTTTCTATACTTTGCGACGCTAATGCGATTCCCAATATTGGTTGTATCAATAAATTTTTCAAAGATATTAGTTTGATATATATCATAACAAGTAAATTTCACTTGGATCAACTTGGATCAATAAGTATATATCTTAACAAGTAAATTTCACTTGGATCAACAGTGGTTGTTTACCCCATTCACTTGGATAAACTCACATTGTTGATCCACAAAGAAACCAAGAATTTCTGCAACTTACATAATCTAAGTTGACTTGCTTAACTAGAGAACTATATATCATAACAAGTAAATTTCACTTGGATCAACAGTGGCTGTTTACCCCATTCACTTGGATAAACTCCCATTGTTGTTCCACAAAGAAACCAAGAAACTTACATAATCATTTGTTGAGAGAATAATGTGGTTCCTGTATTGAGGTTTATGCGGCGATTCCATCTTTGTTTTCAGCATGGTGGTGTAGTAATCAATAATCTCACCGTGAATGTTTTGATTATTCATCAGATGATGTATATGCTTTCCATTGATGTTTACTTCCATATCAGTATTGTAGAAATAAAAACTAAAAGCTTTGTCACTGCATTTTCAACAACAACAGAAAAAAAAAACAAATGAAAATGTAATTAAAAAGAACTATCATATAAACCAAAAGAAAAAACTATTTGATATGAGGTGTATTACATACAATTCATTTTCATTCTCAAAGAACGGCTGGATGATTTATTTTTTTCATCGTCACTGCATTTTTTCCACAATTTCAGTCTTTGTGGCCTTGTCAGTTTTTTCGGTTTGGGTGGTGTGACGTCAATGACAAGCTTGTCGAGGTCAATTACTTCCCTTTGCTTCTCCACCTTCTTCTTTTTTCCTTTTCCACCTTTCCTTTGTGCCCTTGTTTTTCTCTTAATAGGTGTTTGACTTTGAAGTTTATATGTCTTTATCTTTGGCCTTTCTCCTTTCTTCACCCGTCTTACAAGAGAACTGACTTTCTGTTCTTCTGCTTCTGATGCTTTTTCTTGTTCTGATTGATCCTATGATTCTGTTTCCTCTTCAGTTTGCTCTTCAACTACATCCATATCATAAATATGGTTCAACCCTCGGAGTATTTTAGATTGTGCGTTATTTTCAAAACAATCCTCTCCCGTTTCTCTTGTTTTTTGTGTTATGCTAAGTACCTCATCCATTATTGCACCGAAACCTGGTGTGGTACCTGTATGCACATACCCAGAATCATCTGGTTTTATTGTTGAAAGTGGAGGAGTGTCAAGCACAAACATTTCCATTTGTATGTCATCAGTCTTCTTCTCAACGGACGGACTCTTCTCTTCCATTGGTATGTCAGCTTTCTCTTCTACTATTCCAGCAGATATTTCAATGTTTTAATCCAGTGAATTGAGCTTTTCATTATTTTCAACAATAGTATTGAGATCTACATCATCAGCTTGCCTCAGTTTTCTTCCTGCATGAAAGCCTTCCTTCCAATTCTCCAAATATTTGGCACTTTTCGGTTCTTCCTCCGGCAACTTCATTCTAGTTTCAAAACATTTTCGCCAACTCTTCTCTTGAGTGTCCAAGGTATCTTGAGTTCCCAAAGTATTTTGAGTAGCATCTTCAGTTCTCAAGGAAGCGTTCATTTCTTGAGTGTCTTCATTGTTCAAATCCACTGAATCTTCGACTTCCATATTTACTCTCGTTTCATTCCCATCTGTTGGTTGTTCATTATCCGCAGAGTTTATTTCATGTTGATTTCCTTGCCCAGATGATTCTCCTCGTTGTTGCGTATGTGTGAACAAATCTTCAATTTCCAAACCTTCAAATTCCTTCCCTGTATACGCTGGTTTATTCCTATTCAGTGATTCGTGAAACATTCTTTCCTCTCCCTGCCATTTCTATATGTACTTGTCAATATCAGCAAGTCGCTCCTTCTCTCCAGCTTGCAACTCTATTTTGTCCTTGTTCCTCTCATACAACTCTATCAAGAATAATGTGCTCTGGAAAAACTTTCTAATTTTGGACTTGTCCATGTAATGAATCTCATGCTTTTCACAATCAAGAAAGATGTTTTCTTCCTCTAGATCCTTTATCCTTGCCCTCTCTTGTTCCAGTTCTCTTGCAGGTGCCGATAGGTCAATTAAATAGTTCTCCTCAGCAGACACTGTATCAACAAAGTCTTAATGAAACTGTGAAATCATGATCAACACAAATCAAAATAGTGTAGACAGTAAAACTGGATCAACATTGGTTGTTGATCCCATTCACATCGATCAATTTCCATTATTTATCCACAAAGAACTGACAGTAAAACTGGATCAATATTGGTTGTTGATCCAATTCACATGGATCAACTTCCACTGTTGATCCACAAAAAACTTAGAATTGGAGGAGGTCAAAATAGTGTTGACACTAAAACAGGATCAACATTGGTTGTTTATCCCATTCACATGGATCAACTTCCACTATTGATCCACAAAAAACTTAGAATTGAAGGAGCTCAAAATAGTGTAGACACTAAAACTGGATCAACATTGGTTGTTGATCCCATTCACATGGATCAACTTCCACTGTAAAATTGGACCAACATTGGCTGTTGACCCCATTCACTAAAAACAATTGTACATTTATAATAGTAAAGATAAATACAGTAAAAAAAATTACCGTCTTGTTGAACCAAGTCATATCAATTGCCTTCTTTTTCATTTTGTTGCTAAAGTCACTTTGAAGCTGCTTGCACAATGCATGATGGTTCCAATGTAGGAATCTTGCAGTTGAATTTTCGAATCCCTCCCTTTTGGTTATGTACTTATCGGTATGTTCATAGAACCAACACCGCATAATATAAACAACAATGTTAGTTTTATCCAATAGTATGCATTTCACTCTCTACAACAATAAACATTTTACTTTTACAAAATTAGCACTTTTTATTACCACTAGGAGAGTTGTGAAGCCACTGATAGCTAATTGTGTATTCTTCTTGTTTATCAGGTTCGAAATCAAACATTCCACAACATGATCCGGCCATGACACTTTATCCATCATTAAGATATGAGGCAACCATTTCTTTGGGAAGGATGTCATACCACCATTTGGGAATAAGAAAACCGTGCATAACCACATACCGAAAAGTCTTACAAAATTCTCTGGATCAGAATCATCTTCTGCTGCATCTTTCAGTTTTCTTACAACCTCAGCCTTCAATATTGGTTCTGCGGAATCTTTTGGTTTTTCTGGTCTGAACTTGTTATTTAAGAATTTGTTGTAGTCAAGTCCTTTCTTCGGTTGCAGTTGCTGCTTCAGTTCTTCACTCTCTATCAGTCTTCTCATTTTGAATATCATAGCAAAATCTCTTGCTTCCAGAGAGCACTCTTCGTTTTCTCCAAATTTGAACTTTCTGGTTTTTTTATCAAATGCACTCATCAACAGCTGCATTGCAAGATTAATCTTGTTCATCCACTTACCACTCATAGTCATGTCTGCTATATAAAATGGGATGAATAATTCCCAATATGGAGATTCCTTCAGTGCTTTTGCAAGTTTTGGTTTCTTCTTGTTATTTGCATCTTCCACTTCAAACTTTTTGCATAGAAAATTACCCATTTCAGCTAATGGTTGTAGACCTCACTTGAATCTTTGTTCCTTTGATCTCGACTTGCCTGCATACATGAAACTCGAATCATTTTCCTTTTTATTTTTGACAATAATCTTTTGTTTTCTCGCATTCTACCCATAATATATTTTCACGAGGGGGCGTAGCCCCCGAGTGAGGTGCGACGTATAAATATAGTTCATGCTTTAACTACCTCTTATTGGATCAAATGTGACATTTTACACATACATTTACACATAATGTCATATTGGATCAACTGTGGTTGTTTACACATATTTGTTGGATCAACTGCGGCACACATACTTATTGGATCAACAGTGATTGTTTACACACACTTATTGGATCAACTGTGACTGTTGATCCAAAACTATAATTGCTTACAAATATTTGTGGGATCAACTGTGATTTGTTGATCCAAAACTGTGATTGCTTATACATAATTATTTTTATTAAAGAGTCAATGTTTTTACCTTTTAGCTATGGCTCTAGGTTTCACTCTTTTGCTACTTCTTCTTTTTCAGATTCATTTTCATATGATTCTTCTTGCTCCTCTTCATCGGACTCTGATTCCGATTTTTATGTTTCTTCCTCAACTACCTTCTTGCTTTTCTCCTTTTGTTGTGGTTTTGCTTTCGCCCTTGACCTGACTCCATATGTCAAGCTCAATCATTTTCATTTTGTTTTCAATATTTCAAATAATATAGTTAGATATACCAGCACAAATATTACAATCTAAGTTTTTACCTTTGACGACTTTCATTGGTTTGCCCTTTTCTGCTTCTTTTTGATATATTACAATTTTTTTCTCTTCTTTCGATTTTTGATCATCTTCATCTGATTCTTCTTGCCCTTCTTCTTTGGATTTGGATTCTGATTGTTCTTGTTCTTCCTCAACTTTCTTCTTTTGTTTCAGCTTTCGTTGTTGTTCTTCTTTGAGTTTGATTTCTTTCGCCTTTGACCTGCCTGCATACATGAAACTCAGTCATTTTCATTTTGTTTTAAGCAACGTAGTAAGAATACCATCACAAATATCACAATGTATGTTTTTACCTTTGACGACTTATTCGGTTTGCTCTTTTTTTCTTGTTTTTCCTCTTCTTCCGACTCTTTGTCATCTTCATCTGATTCTCCTTGTGCTTCTTGTTCGGATTCTGAATCAGATTTTTCCTCAGCTATCTTCCGGAGTTTCAACTTTAAATTTTGATGTGCTTCTTTATTTGTACTTATGTTCTTCCTCTTTCTTGGTGTCTCTTTCTTGTTCTTTGCATTTCCTTTGATGACTTTCATTGGTTTGCCCTTTTCAGCTTCTTTTTCCTCTTCTTCCAACTCTTCATCATCATCATCTGATTCTCCTTGTCCTTCTTCTTCGGATTCTGATTCCGACTTTTCTGGTTCTTCCTGAACTATCTTCTTGTGTTTCACCTTTCTTTGTCTTTCTTCATTTGCACTCTTGTTCTTCCTCTTTCTTGTTGCCTCTTCTCCAATTATCTTATTGTTCTTCGCATTTCGTTTTGGTTCTGTAGCTTTCTCAATCTCTTGCGTGCCCTTTTCATCTTGCTTCTTCTTTATCCTTGGTGATCTCCTATGCATTATGTCTTCTCAACCCGAGTTCAACACTTATTATAGTTAGTATTCATATTTTCATAGTAGAAAGCAACATAACTAGCAAATATTTCATTTATATGGATCAACAATTGTTGTTGATCCACTGAAATGGATAAACTTCTATTGTTTATCCTATTTTTATTTGGATCAACTGCTATTGTTTATCCCCTAAATTGGATAAACTTATATTGTTGATCCATTTTATTTGTATCAACTATTGCTTTTCATACAAAAATTCTTTAGAAACACATATTCACCCATCAACAGTACAACAAATATGCATACAATGGATAAAATTCTATTGTTTATCCAATTTTTATTTTGGATCAACTGCTATTGTTTATCCCCTAAATTGGATAAACTGCTACTGTTTATCCAATTTTTATGTGGATCAAGTACAGTTGTTTGTACAAAAATATCTAAAACTCCTTCAGAATCACATTTTCACCCATCAATACTTATCAACAGTAGATCGAATTTGCATCTGAGCAAAACAATACTTAAAGTTTGAAGAGAAATATCAATTTTCAACATGATTAGTATATATAACCTACACAGATTTGACGAGATATCATTTCCTTCCACAAATATCTCAAGAACACTAACCAAAACTCAAAAATAACTAAACAAGACCAAAATCAAACCTAATCAGTAAATTGCAGTATGAAAATCAACCAAATACAAACATATAATCATTGCATTATCAAAATCAAGACTAAAATATACATGCATCAATTAAATCTGACATCAAAATTAGGTTTTACCAGTTCGATTTTTGCAATCTTCCAATCGTTCAATTAGGTTTTTGATGATGAAACGTTGATGATAAAATGAAAGTGAAATCATTTAGGTTTCCAGATGAAACCTAATTTATACAGCTGATTTTCAGTTTCTCTGTAACTGATAGTTGATTATACGGTTTATTTTCAGTTTTTTTTTTTGCAGATCGTGGTCTGTTGATTATCAGGGAGAGAAGATAACGGCTATTAATCAATTCTCTGCAACAGATAGTTGATAAATAGCCAGTTTTCAGTTGATCTTCGACAAGAAAACGGCTAGTAATCAATTTCAGGTGCAGTTTGATTTTCGAGATTCAGTGAGAGAAGACTGGTGTTGATGGTGGTTTTTAGTATAGGGTTAAAATCGTAAAACACTAAACCCTAGCAGACATTTAAAACAAGCATTTACTAGGCGAATTAAATAAAATCCTTTAATGTGTCTCTAAATAATTACCAGGGTATATTTTTCAAATTTGGGTTAGACAAACCAAGCCCTAATTCTCATGTGTGCCAATGGAAAATCATGCAAGCCACACCTAGCCCAAGTTAGCCGCGCCATGCCAATCGCACCGTTCCATGTCCCTAGCTATGCTAGCCACATCTCGTGTGCCAATGGCAAACCATGCTAGCCACACCCAACCGCGCCAAAGCATACCAACCATGCTAGCCTCACCCTTGTGCCAATGGAAAATCATTCCAGCCACACCTAGCCCAATATAGCCGCGCCATGCCAATCGCACCGTGTCATGGCCCTAGATGTGCTAGCCACATCTCGTGTGCCAATGGCAAACCATGCCATCCACACCCAACCGCGCCAAAGCATGCCAACCATGCTAGCCGCACCCTTGTGCCAATGGAAAATCATGCCAGCCACACCTAGCCCAAGTTAGCCGCGCCATGTCAATCGCACCGTGCCATGGCCCTAGATATGCTAGCCACATCTCGTGTGCCAATGGCAAACCATGTCATCCACACCCAACCGCGCCAAAGCATACCAACCATGCTAGCCGCACCCTTGCGCCAATAGAAAATCAGGCCAGCCACACCTAGCCAAAGTTAGCCGCGCCATGCCAATCACACCGTGCCATGGCCCTAGCTATGCTAGCCACATCTCGTGTGCCAATGGAAACCCATGCTATCCACACCCAACCGCGCCAAAGAATGCCAACCATGCTAGCCGCACCCTTGTGCCAATGGAAAATCATGTCATCCACACCTAGCCCATGTTAGCCGCGCCATGCCAATCGCACCGTGCCATGGCCCTAGCTATGCTAGCTATTACGGTGCTGCAAGTGACGCATAATGATGATGCGTTACAGAGTTGCAGGCCAAGTCAGAGTTCCGCCGTAATGGCGCATTGCGAAGCCATAATAGCGGTATACTGTATAGACCGTTAAGTGTCGATAATGACATGACCCTACAGGGCCAATGAAGCACAAGAGTGGCGCTACATTGTAAAGATATTTGGCTAAGGAATGAAGCTTATTGGCCGACACAATGAAGCTTCATTAAGGAGAAGGCAAGACGAAGCCAAAGTGACAGATGCAACATGTGATGTTGGCATTAAGGCATATCCATGGAATTGAGTTGGCCCAAACTCAAGGATGATGCAAGAGTGTAGAATAGATCAAGAGTTGGTCTATGGCATTAGTTTAAGGCTGGCCAAAGCTTGAACAATGCAAACAAGTTGGCAATGCAAGAGTTGCATTGCTATTGTCAAGCTAATTGGCGAAGTGAAGCATATGTGACGCATGAGTAACTAGAGTGAGCTTAAGGAGTTGGCCTCGACAAGTAAAACTAAAGAGTGTCCGTGCATTAGCTTAGAGTAATAAAAATGCAGGGCCAAGAGGGATGTACGTTGGCGCAAGGCAGAATCCAGTAGGCCAAGACAAGTGGCGCAATAAGGCTCAAGTGAAGGTTACAAGTTGGTTACGAGCTTCACAAGCATGCCAATGACGCGTGATGAATAGGAGCGGTTATAAAGGAGTTTATAATCGTGGGAGAAGAGTTTTAACTGCCAAGAGAAAAGTTGTTGGACGATTGGCGCAAGTTAAAGGAAAACTGGCCAGTTGGCATAGTAGTTGGCGGTTATGAAACTGCTCCCCGAGACAGATGGTTGTCTCTAGCGTGTGTAACGGTTATGCACGGTTTGGCCAAGCAAATCTGCTGTATAAATAGTCCTAAGGCATGGGAAATTCGGCAGCCTAGCCTATGTGAGAGTTAAGCTAGCCTGTGTGAGAGTTAGCCTAACATATGTGAGAGTGAAGTTTGCATATGTGAGTGAATAGGAGAGTTTTTGTAAGACTTAGACTTGGTTCAGGGAGTGAACAAGTCTGTGTAAGTCCCCAAGTGGGCAAGTTTTGTATTTCTTCCCTTTGATGCAATAAAAGAGTTGATTGTGTCATGTTCTAAGTGTTCTTGGTTGGCTGATTGTTGTTGGTAAAGTATGGCATGAATTGAGTGCATTATGGGGTGCATTTGATGAGCTTAGAGAAGAGAAAGAAGGCTATAAAAGACTTCCGCTGATTGACCTGATGTGTTGGCTGTTTGCATAGGTGCAAACTTATAAGGCTGAAGTTCAAGTGGTGAAGTTCGATTCGCAAGACCATTGTGCTGCCGGGTTACACTTTCGCAGAAAATTCTTGGTGAGTTTGAAGGTGTGACAGTTTCGGGTATCAGAGCCGTGTTTGGTGCACAATTCGAGTGTATTTGTTGGATAATACACTAGTGATTCTTTCCCTCTAAAGCTATTTTCCTGTGAGCAAGTAAGTGGCGCATTATTTTCAGAATATTGCATTATAAATGAGTTCTAATGGCATGATGATCGACGAAGAACTACCGGGCACGTTTGATCGCCTTGAGGAGTATGGCAAGAATCTTGATGATTTTGTCATAGACATGGGCTGTGATAGCCTTGTAAATCCTCTTGTTTCCGAAGATAAGGGCAGGCTAGACCTACTTGAAGGAAGAACATCAGATTGGTTTAAAGAATTTGACGAAAGGGTTGGTGTAGTCGAGGACAAGGTGTCCGATGCAACCTTGTTGAATTGCGAAACCAATGCTGAAGTGACTGAATTGAAGGTGCAATTCAGTGACATAAAGACCATAATAACAAGCCATGCGAAGCAAATGTCTGAGGAAGTGGCAAGCATTCGCGGGTTAATCAGTAACGGCATGTTTGTAGGGGCAAACGTGCATGGAGAAAGCTCAAATCGAGTCTCCGATCCAAGAATTTACGCAGGTTCCAGAAATGCTAGAGAAATTGAGAATTTCTTGTATGACGTTGAGACATACTTTGAAGCGAATGGAACTAGGGAAGAACAAAAAGTAACTCTCGCGGGCAATTACCTTGGTGGTGATGCAAAGGTTTGGTGGAGAACTATGCTGCAAGAAGATGAAGCGGATGGTTATACCAATCCTATGTCATGGGATGACATGAAAGAGGGACTGAGATGTCAGTTCTGGCCGAGCAATGGTGCTTGGTATGCAAGAGAAAGTTTACGTAGGCTAAAAATGACGAGTACACCACAGGCCTATGCTGAAAACTTCCTTGCATTGGTGCAAGAAGTACGTGGCATGAGTGAAGAAGATCAGATGTTCCAATTTTTGGCTGGCGCAAGTTCGAGTGTAATTGCTGAACTTAAGAGGCGCAAAATCCAGAGTATCCAGATGGCTATTCCAAAGTGGTAAGAGGGCTTACTAGTTGCACAACGATGAAGATGTGCAAAGCTGTGAAGGTGAAGCCAAAAGGAAGGAAAAATCAGAAAAGAAGCGCAAGCATGAACCGAAGGAAGATGAATTATTCCCTTTAGCCCGGAAGTATAGGGGATGTTTCATTTGCAAAGGTTTACACTTCGCTAGAAGCTGTCCACTCAAAGCACAACTTAATGTATCAGTTGGGAATGACTATGGGGGTCATTCTAGCAAGACTCATGGAGGCCGAAGTGATGGTTCAAGGAAGAGACCACGCAGCGAAGTTGTCGCTCACTTCGACAAAGAAAGAAACTAAGCTAAGAACAAGAGTAAGTGTTGCTGTCGTGTTGCTGTCTCCATTGGCGACACTTTGATGCCAGAACAAAGAGTGTTCTTTGCCTTGTTCTATGTAGTTTTAGTTGTTGATTGATGCAAACTCTGTGTGTAGAGTTTGGTTGTACAGACTTTTATTTGAGTCTTCAAGTTTGTACATACTTTGCTTTGGTGTAAGCAAGTTGCTTTGTTAATGAAGTTTTAGCTTTCCAGAAGAGATCAGTTGATGATCAATCATGTAATGGTACATGGTCTTGTTGTGTAAGAGCAGTAATGAACGAGGGTGTTTTCGTTTATAAAGCATTGCCTCTTTATTTACAATGTAAAGCTAGTTCATGGGAAGATGCTGCAAGTAGCATACTTAGCCTAACGTATGCAATAGCAATACAAGTTGAAAGCTAATAAGCAAAGCATAGGACAAGGGTCCTAGTTGGTGGAAAAGTGATGTTGCTGTTTGGGAATTGCAGAATAGCACGAGATGAAGCAGATGGGCAATGACAGGTGCAAGCAATGCAGCAAGTAAGAAATCACTTCATCAGCAAGCATGAGTTGGGTAGAACTCATGGCCTTAGAGAAAGACACACACACTTTCCAGGCAATTCGCAATGCAGTTCAAAGAAGTATTTGGAGACATATTGGCTTTGAAGGCATAGCATATGGACATCTAAAGGGTTAGCTAATGATATGTCCAAAGAGATAGTTAATCACAGTTTTAAATTGGCTGTGCAACTCAATAGTTTTGTTGCATGGAAGTTAAGCAAAGAAAACTTACCATTTCAGTTCGGGTATGCAAAATGGCATAAGTATAGAGTTTATACTTGGTGGCCACATTCATAGAAATGAGTTCTTGAATGTTGTTTGCATAATCAGAGTTTGGCGAGGCATGAAGTGTTGAATTCGGGTGTCTAATGCGAAGAGAACCCCTATTCACTTTATGACGTGCTTAATGAAGAGCGCGGAGAACAACAGTTCAACGGAAAGTTCCTAACAAAATTGATTGAAAATGAAGCCAAGTCGTTTATAAGTCCTTATCACGTTGAGTGAGATGCAAGAGGCGAAGTCGGAAAGCGATGGCAATGATCATGATGATCAAATTGAGAAGAATCACTCAGTGCGTACACTTAGGCGCAAATGATTCATGCGAAATTCAAGTATGATTCAGGGAATTGGCAAAAAGAATTTCCAAGTAGCATTTGGGTGTTGATATACGGTTGTAGTGGGATTTGGAGCGTATGCGCAACGTGAAAACAACATTACAAGTCAGTAGGATCAATAGCAAAGCAATAAAACTAAGTGGTGGCATGTGGTACTAGGCATAAAATTTTTGGCAAGAAGGAATGCTAAATAAGTTTGCTGAATTCTGAGTGGCTCAGAAGTGTACAAGGCCGAAGAACAAGTATGTTGAGTATACTTGGTTGCGTTCAACGAGGGCGTTGAACAGATTAGGTGGGGGAGGTCTATTACGGTGCTGCAAGTGACGCATAATGATGATGCGTTACAGAGTTGCAGGCCATGTCAGAGTTCCGCCGTAATGGCGCATTGCGAAGCCATAATAGCGATATACTGTATAGACCGTTAAGTGTCGATAATGACATGACCCTACAGGGCCAATGAAGCACAAGAGTGGCGCTACATTGTAAAGATATTTGGCTAAGGAATGAAGCTTATTGGCCGACACAATGAAGCTTCATTAAGGAGAAGGCAAGACGAAGCCAAAGTGACAGATGCAACATGTGATGTTGGCATTAAGGCATATCCGTGGAATTGAGTTGGCCCAAACTCAAGGATGATGCAAGAGTGTAGAATAGATCAAGAGTTGGTCTATGGCATTAGTTTAAGGCTGGCCAAAGCTTGAACAATGCAAACAAGTTGGCAATGCAAGAGTTGCATTGCTATTGTCAAGCTAATTGGCGAAGTGAAGCATATGTGACGCATGAGTAACTAGAGTGAGCTTAAGGAGTTGGCCTCGACAAGTAAAGCCTAAAGAGTGTCCGTGCATTAGCTTAGAGTAATAAAAATGCAGGGCCAAGAGGGATGTACGTTGGCACAAGGAATCCAAAGAGGCCAAGACAAGTGGCGCAATAAGGCTCAAGTGACGGTTACAAGTTGGTTACGAGCTTCACAAGCATGCCAATGACGCGTGATGAAGAGGAGCGGTTATAAAGGAGTTTATAATCGTGGGAGAAGAGTTTTAACTGCCAAGAGAACAGGTGTTGGACGATTGGCGCAAGTTAAAGGAAAACTGGCCAGTTGGCATAGTAGTTGGCGGTTATGAAACTGCTCCCCGAGACAGATGGATGTCTCTAGCGTGTGTAACGGTTATGCACGGTTTGTCCAAGCAAAGCTGCTGTATAAATAGTCCTAAGGCATGGGAAATTCAGCAGCCTAGCCTGTGTGAGAGTTAAGCTAGCATGTGTGAGAGTTAGCCTAACATATGTGAGAGTGAAGTTTGCATATGTGAGTGAATAGGAGAGTTTTTGTAAGACTTAGACTTGGTTCAGGGAGTGAACAAGTCTGTGTAAGTCCCCAAGTGGGAAAGTTTTGTATTTCTTCCCTTTGATGCAATAAAAGAGTTGATTGTGTCATGTTTTAAGTGTTCTTGGTTGGATGATTGTTGTTGGTAAAGTATGGCATGAATTGAGTGCATTATGGGGTGCATTTGATTAGCTTAGAGAAGAGAAAGAAGGCTATAAAAGACTTCCGTTGATTGACCTGATGTGTTGGCTGTTTGCATAGGTGCAAACTTATAAGGCTGAAGTGCAAGTGGTGAAGTTCGATTCGCAAGACCATTGTGATGCCGGGTTACACTTTCGCAGAAAATTCTTGGTGAGTTTGAAGGTGTGACACTAGCCACATCTCGTGTGATAATGGAAAACCATGCCAGCCACACCCAACCGCGCCAAAGCATGCCAACCATGCTAGCCGCACCCTTGTGCCAATGGCAAATCATGCCAGCCACACCTAGCCCAAGTTAGTCGTGCCATGTCAATCGCACCGTGCCATGGCCCTATCTATGCTAGCCACATCTCGTGTGCCAATGGAAAACCATGTCAGCCACACCCAACCGCGCCAAAGCATGCCAACCATGCTAGCCGCACCCTTGTGCCAATAGCAAATCATGCCAGCCACACCTAGCCCAAGTTAGCTGCGCCATGCCAATCACACCGTGCCATGGCCCTAGATATGCTAGCCACATCTCGTGTGCCAATGGCAACCCATGCCAGCCACACCCAATCGCGCCAAAGCATGCCAACCATGCTAGCGGCACCCTTGTGCCAATGGAAAATCATGCCAGCCACACCTAGCCCAAGTTAGTCTCGCCATGTCAATCGCACCGTGCCATGGCCCTAGCTATGCTAGCCAAATCTCGTGTGACAATGGAAAACCATGCCATCCACACCCAACCGTACCAAAGCATGCCAACCGTGCTAGCCGCACCCTTGTGCCAATGGCAAATCATGCCAGCCACACCTAGCCCAAGTTAGCCGCGTCATGCCATGGCCCTATCTATGCTAGCCGCGCCATTCTGTTGGCCTTCTCCTCACGACCACTAAAGTGAAGGCATGCAACAATCAACGGTTTCCCTTCAATCCCAGGAGCAAAACCTGTCCGTCTAAGGTCTCCTCATGACATTTGGCCCAAAGCCCTAACTTGGCCACGCACCTAGCCAAGGCTAGCCACGCCGCCATGCCAAACACGTCTCGTCATGGCCCCTCATGCCGCGCCACCATGGTGGCCTTCCCCTTGCGGATACCAAAGTGAAGGCATGCAACAATCAGCGGTTTCCCTTCAATACCAGGAGAAAATCATGGCCGCCCAAAGTCACCTCATGACTTTGGCCCAAAAACCCTAGCTTGGTCACACGCCTAACCAAAGCTAGCTATTCCATGCGACCATGGAAAACCCTTGGCCCCATGTGCCAAACCACGCCAAGGCATGCCATGCCAACCTAGTTGCGCCAAGGCATGCCATGATAACCTGGCCATGCCGCCATCCCTCCTGAATTCTTCCTGAGTTTCACTCTCGATCTGTTTTCTCCTCCCGAACGAGCTCAAAACCTAAATATCCACACGTGAGAAGATAGGAAATTCTTTTCCGGTTGATTTGAGGGATGGGCCGTCAAAATCCGAGTCCGTACTAGAATTCTACAGCGATTAGGGCGCTAATTAGGGTTTCTAAAACAAAGGCGCGCATCAATGGCTACTCTTCAATCCCATGAGCAAATCCTGGCCGCCTAAAGTCCCCTCACGACTTTGGCCCAAAAACCTTAGCTTAGGAACGCACCTAGCCCAAGCTAGTCATGCCATGCGACCATGGCAAACCCTTGGCCCCACGCGCTAAGCCAAACCGCACCTATCCAAGCTAGCCGCACCAAGCCAAACACCCATGCCTTGGCCCTAGCTATGCTAGTCACACTATTCTAAGCCAAGCGCCCCTTGCCTTGGCCCAGCCATGCCATACGCCCATAGCAGACCATTGGCACTACGCGCCAAGTCTAAACAACACCTTGGTCGCGCCTTCCCTACGCGGCCACCAAAACAAAAGGCATACGGCCATCAATGGCCAACCTTCAAACCCAGGAGCGAATCCTGGCAGTCTAAAGTCACCTCATGACTTTTGGGTCCAAAACCTAAGTTTGGCCACGCCAAACCATGCCATGCCAACGGCATGCCAACCTGGTCGCGCCACCACGATGGCCCTCACTACCAAAACTAAGGCGCGTAACGCACCTCTCAAGATACAAAATCTCGACCATCGAAGGTCATCAGGCTAGCAAGTTCCCCGAGCTCTACTTGCCAAGCCACAACAACGTATTACATGTTATCCAAGAACATTCGAGACATCAACACAAATTGGGGGATCTTCTTTGGGTATTGGTTTGGTGGTCTACATCGTGCGGCGTACACTACGCCCCTCATAAGGAAGTGTCATAAGAGTGAGGTGCCTTGTAAATACGGGAGTTATGTGGGAAAACGTTCATGGGACATAAAGCCGTGAGTTAACAACCTTATGGAACATCAATTCCATAACGTTAACAGTTTCATGAAAATCAATTTCATGCGTTAACCACTTTATGGAATAATCAAGTCCATGCATACGGTTACCACCTCCTCCTATTTACTCCTCACTCCTTAATGAGACCAGGGTACGTTTCTACTACAACTTGTATAAATAGGTTTTACCTATTTCTATTTGAACAACAAGTTTATTCGGACAAAACAATACTCAGAATACTTACTGGCTAGCTCTCCTCGTGAGCTCTCCTACTTTTCTGAAAACAAGTTGTAGAAACCCAATTGCTCTCCCAGAATCAACTATTCTGGTCTCACACTCTCCTTGCTTCCCTCCCCAAAACCAACACATTCTCCTCCTCTTTGTGACCGAAGCAAGTCTGGAACGACCATTTCTTGGTTTAGGACGGACTTGTACAGATTGATCTCTCGAACTTAAAAGTACTCCCTTGCAGTACATTTGTTTAGGGTTTAAACAGTTTCTCACCTTCACACCTGCAATTACCAAAATCAGCAGAAGCTATTTTCACCTATAAACAACTGGGAACCAGAGAAACTGAAAATGAAGAAGGGAATTAATGTGTCTGATCTAGTATTAAGTGAAATATATAGGAAGGGCATTTCAGTAATCTGATAATTCCGGATTTTAATTCCTAAAATTAGTAGGGATATATTTATTTTGGGAAATGATATATTTGTAGGGTTATAAAAGTAGAGACATATAAATAATGTACCCTAAAAATTTGGATTGGAGAACCATAAGATTTGTCTTAAACCATGCGGACACGTTGTTGGCATATATGCTTCCGGCTAGCTTTGAGTCACTCGTAATCTCGCACCGGGATGAGGCTTACATCAAACATGGACTGGAGGAGGCATAAATCTTTTCCTTAAAAATTTAGATTGGAGAACCATAAGATTTGTCTTAAACCATCCGGACACGTTGTTGGCATATATGCCTCTGGCTAGCTTCAGCTTTGAGTCACTCGTAATCTCGCCCCGGGATGAGGCTTACATCAAACATGGTAGCCTAAATCCAAAACAAATCAGCCCATAACACAAATCTTCCTAATAACGTTCAACGCATTTACAGAAACTGACAGTACCCAGAGAGAACATCCATCAGAAAATGATTCACCTCGAAAAAACTCCATTTTCCTTCTCTTTCTAATTCTTCTTCCCAAGCTCAGACATAGAGAATGTCTTCTGCATCTTCTTCTTCATCTTCTTCAGGTGTTACAGCACCTCGATTACCACCACAAGGTTCATGGGATTGTATGTTACCAGGTCCACCAAGTCGTAACAATGGCGGATCTGCAGATTGTAGTTCAAGTGGTCTTCTCGCATATGGTGCTGGTAGTAGTATCACTATCGTTGATACTAAATCAATGCAACTCATTACAGTTTTACCAATGCCACCACCATCTACTAATCCATTAACCCTAGCTCCATTTGTTTCATCAATTCGTTGGACTCCACAGCCTTTACGTCGTGATCTATTAACTCATGAACCTAACAATTCTCATCTGATTTTAGCTGTTGGTGATCGACAAGGGAGGATTGCATTGTGGGATTTTCGACTTCATCAAATTCTTCTCTGGTTAGATTTTGATTCTGATAATAAGAAATTAGGGATTCAAGATCTTTGTTGGATTCGTTCTAAACCTGATACTTGGATTATAGCTTCTATTAATGGTCCTTCACTTGTTTCTTTGTGGAATACCAGTACTGGGAGATGTATTTGGAAATATGATGCTTCTCCTGAGTTTCTTTCTTGTGTTCGTCGTGATCCGTTTGATTTTAGGCATTTTTGTGTTTTAGGTTTGAAAGGTTTTTTACTGTCTGTGAAAATTTTGGGTGATTCGGAAGATGATATTGTGATTAATGAGTTTCAGATTCCAACGTTTAATGATTTTAGTGAGTTACAGAGATTAGAGAAAGAGACTTCTTCTTCGGCTGCTTCACCTGCATTGGCTGTTTTTCCACTTCATAATGTGAAATTTTGTTTTTCTCCTCAGTGGAGACATATTGTGTTTGTAACATTTCCCAAAGAGTTCTTAGTGTTCGATTTGAAGTATAAAGCTACATTGTTTTCGATTGGGTTGCCTCGTGGCCATGGGAAGTTTATGGATGTTGCACCTGATCCAGATGATGATTTGCTGTATTGTTCTCACCTTGATGGGAAGCTTAGTACTTGGAGAAGGAAACAGTAAGTATATCTCAACCTCGATTCATTTCAATTACTTTTCGCTGTGTGTACTAAACCTTGCCAAGCCTGTATCATAAACACATACACTTTTCATTATTCATGGGAACTAAAACTTTGTCACATTCATCATTTTGGCATATTTTGGAACTTAGCCGAAGCAAAACTTACTCACTTATTATTACAGAGAAGAGCAGGCGTACACCATGTGTGCATCAGAAGAGTTGTTGCCATCAATTGGCACATCCGTTCCTTCACCGGCCGTTCTTTCTGTCGTAGTTTGCCTATCAGAATCTACACTCCGAGGTCTTGCAAATCTTTATTCTGGTGTACCTACTGCCTCTTCCCCTGCTATTGATTCTGAGATTCCCCTGGATTCCTACAGTGAATCATATCTTGGTTCTAACACCCATTTGATCTCCATTACTGATGACGGGAAAGTATGGGATTGGCGCCTGACACTTGAAGATACTGTAGATACTCTTAACTCGGGTAAGATTACTGATAACAACGTGGTGGTAGATTTGGAGACAAACAATGATACAGATTCGTCCGTCTCAGGACCTCTACACGATGAAGTTAAACAATCTGAGTCTGCAAATAGCACTTTTAGTCGTCAATTCAACTCAAAATTTTACATTGAAGATTTGTTAATCAAGGTTAGTCATCACTTTGGTATCACTCTATACTTTTAAAGGTTCTCCAACATAAGATAGTATATAGCTCAAACTGAGTGGCATGACAAATTACTTCTTTTTGCTAATAACATTCCTTGTAATTGACACTTATCGTACAAGCTATAAACTCTCAGTATGTCTTCTAGTTCCTGCTATTATAAGATTTTCTCTGGATTTTGATCCTGCATAAATGAAGCAATGTGTTTTTCGTGTAACATGTATTTATACAACAATAGATGCTTCTCCATTAGTCTGTCTTCATACCCTTTCAAGGGAACTTATCATGCCCTTTACCATCGTCCCAACTTTTTTTTTTGTCAGTAGAAGCAAATTTCCATTTGAGCCATGTAGATATAAACACTGATTGGAATACCCTCCCCATCTTGTTACTGACAAATCGTCCCCTTAACTAAACTCCTCTATATGTAATGAAGTTTGGGATTCTTTTCTTTTCATATTATTAATTTCTCAGCAAACTCGTAAGTATGTCCCTGTTTTGAGCCTAATGATATCTGCATTTGGAAAACATGCATCAAAAGGAAGTTTTGATAGAAGTACTAAGTATCATCAAGACCAGTGGATGTAGTGCCATCTCGGGATCAACCCATTGTGTAAACTAACTGCGAGTCTCAAAGCTCTGTTAGTCCACCTATCGATAATTTAGGTCACCTTGGTAGGTTTTCTTCCTCATACAACAGTCGTCCCAGACTTTACATCTCAAGCTGTTGTTCTTACTGGCTAGCGTATTCGACTTCGTAGACCATTTCATGTCTTTGATTCTTTAAGTTTAACTTTTCAATTCTGAAGTGTCAGTTACTGGTGCAGGTTAGTTTAGTTGGTCAACTCCATTTTCTGTCTTCAACAGTTACAGTGCTTGCCGTACCATCCCCTTCTTTAACAGCTACTTTGGCTCGTAAGTATTGAATTCGTCTCTCTCTCGCTCGCTTTTACATTTTCTTGATATTAGTCTTCTTTTTCCAGTTCTACATTGTCATTCTAAAAATATATAAAAGACTTGTCAGTTGATTAAATGAGATTGTTTTACATGAAGGTGGTGGTAATAGTCCTGCTATAGCAGTTCCACTGGTTGCATTAGGAACTCAAAATGGGACCATTGATGTCATTGATGTTTCTGCCAACGCTGTAGCAGCAAGCTTTTCTGTTCATAGTACTATCATTAGGGGATTAAGGTGGCTTGGAAATTCCCGTCTTGTTTCATTCTCATATGTTCAGGTATATGCAGTTCAGCTAAACTGTAAATATCTGTAAACAGGACAGAGCCGTTTTTCTCCCCTGTTAATCAACTGTTCCTTTACTGTTCATTCTCACTCAATTCCCTTATGATCTCTTGTGACATACTCCCCTTTCATATGCTTTATGTTTTCACTTCTTTCTAGGTCTGCATGTACTGTGTTTCCTCTTAGTTCATATATGTTCTTGTGCTGATATGCATCATTGCGTATTCAGGTGAGTGAAAAAGCTGGTGGCTATACAAATAGACTTGTTGTGACATGTCTTAGAAGTGGTCTTAATCGACCATTTCGTGTCTTACAAAAACCTGAACGTGCTCCGATTAGAGCTTTGAGGACTTCTTCATCAGGAAGGTTGACCATGAACCCATGATTTTTCTTTTTTATTCTTCATGCTTTTGAACTATTGATTTATTAATATCACACTATGTCTATATCTAGCATCTTTTGATGCTAAGAAGACATGCTACTCTCCTGATGCTCACTCAATATAACCTGTTTTCTGTGTGGTTATGCCACACACAGTGAGACTACTGCGTTTCTACCTGGACTTGTAGAGTATCACCTGTCTTCGAGATATTAATAAGGAGTTCTTAATTTCTGAGTGGCTGTTCGTATCCTAAATTGACCATTTACTCGATATCTCACTTAAAATTAAAGTACATATTGTCCAACAGATCAGCTATTATGGCAGTTCGTTTTTAACTGTCCCAGCTATCTATAGTTTTGGACTAAAACTTCTGGCTATTGTTTTATACAACAAAGAAGACATCAGAATGTTGTTTACATATTTCAATTACCCAACTGAAAAAAGAAAAATGCATCTTAGACATGGATAAGTGTTTAAAATAAATTTCGGAGTTTAAATAGGGTATCCTTATTTGTTGGTGCTGTCGGAAAATACTGCCATTATATGACCGGTTGCTTTGCACTCACGTAGTTCGCTTCCTTGTAAAGATCTCATGGGTTTTTTTAGTTAGCTACGTAACTATTTTGCTAGATTTTTATGATGTTTGATATTTTTTTCAACCTTTGTTTCATGAGCAACTATTAAATAACCTCAAGATGACTCAAATTCTTGTTCAGGTATCTTCTTATTTTGTTTCGTGATGCTCCTGTGGAGGTCTGGGCTATGACAAAGAACCCCATTATGGTACGTGAAGTTGTTTCCTTCTAATTTTGTATTTTATAATCATGATATTTTCACGTCGTTCGTTAAAAAGGCAATTTGTTTAGAAACGCAAACGCTGTGTAGCTTAAGAATTGCATTTACTGTTACTGTACTTCTCACTATTATTTTGTTGTGTTTTATATGAATCCCACATCTGGTTATGAAAAAATGTTGTTTTTCTCTCACTTCGATGAACTGCCTCATGAAACTTTCCAGATCTTCCTCGGGAAATTTATGATCCTTTATTTCTCCATGTAGCTTAGATCATTAGCTCTTCCATTCACAGTGTTAGAGTGGACACTTCCAACAGCTCCAAAGCCAGTTCAAAATGTGCCTGTTAAACAATCATCGTTTTCCTCCAAAGATCGTGCAGTGTCTGATTCACCTGCTGTAGCCTCCCCTACAAAAGCAGTTTCAGCAGATCCTAGTGAGTTTGTTGACCTGTGGTATTCTTTCATATGTTTGTTTAGGTTTTGTTTGTGTTACTTTTTCATAATTTTTCACCTGTGAGCCCCTTTTAAAAATAAAAAACTAAGAATTTTTTTCAAAAAAATTTCCAGAGGCCACGAGCTCAGAAGGATCTACAGATGAAATTTCTGAAAGTTTTTCATTTGCACTAGTCAATGGCGCACTTGGTGTATTTGAGGTTCACGGTCGAAGGATCCGAGATTTCAGGTGAAATGTTTGTCTACAATACCACTTGTATATGCTTCTAAAGATATAATCCGTATTGTCGTTAACCATACATTGGGTTATGATATTTCTTTGAAATTTCTATTTTCTCGTTTGTTTTTGACGAATTGGTCTATACTTGATCTCTCTCACAATAAACAATTAATTCTCATTGAGGATAGTTACCACACCTATTTTCGATGATTCTGAAGAGTATATCGCATCGTCATATTGCATTTGCAAATTTCTTGTTCACTTTGGACAAAAGAAGGAAGCAAGAAACATCTGTTTCTTTTTCCAGTTTCTTTCCCTGATGAATAGTAAACCAGGAATGTGTGTTAGAATAATTTGAAGCAACATTGAAGGTTATCTCTGCTCTTGGAGCCTAAGGATTGTGTGAGAGATATCAAAGGCGTATTAGCTCCCATGCAAGTTTAATTTTTATGATAGAATGAATGTCGAAGGCCTTCAGAATTAGCGTTTGGATAAAAGATCTGGAAACCCCTAATTCTTCATATCACCGTCATTCAACTGGGATTGACACAGTACTGTTTATAATTTGTTATTAATCAGATACATTTTTTCTGGGGTTTTTATTTGAATCTGGTTATAGAATCTCATGAAAGATTGATCTAACAATTGTTTCAGACCCAAATGGCCGTCCTCCTCATTTGTTCCCTCAGATGGATTAGTTACTGCGATGGCATACCGTCTTCCTCATGTAGTACGTAACATATCTCTGCTATTCTCAGGAAGATAAGGTTTTCATTTAGATGCTTGTCTTTATATGGAAACAACTCTTTCCTTCTTAGGTTATGGGGGACAGGTCGGGGAACATACGTTGGTGGGATGTGACAACTGGGTTTTCTTCCTCATTCAACACTCACAGAGAAGGAATCCGAAGGATAAAATTCTCACCTGTTGTTGTTGGTGACCGTAGTCGAGGGCGTATTGCTGTACTATTTTATGATAACACGTTTTCCATATTTGATCTCGTAAGTGCACTGATGATTCTATCATCTTCGTAGAAACTGTATAGCTCAATATCATCTTCGATCATACATACTGATATTTGAAATAAATCACACACACTGTAAGTTTAATTATTTTATACTGGTAAAACAGGAAAATTTGATAAACTTGAATAGCTGTTGCCTGTTTGGTTTTGCCAGTTCCTCACTTAGTTTATAAATCTTATATACAAGATTAGCTTTTTCAGTTGAGATAAGTGAATTGGTTTGATTTATCATATATAACAACACTAATGATGGCCGTGCACCGTTTAACTGTTGATTGGTTTTCTGTTGGTCCTTGGCTTGTGTCTTGTGAACTTTGCCAAAGCATTCCCAGCCTTTTAATTTGATATTTGAGATTGACTGGTTATAAAGCAAAATTAGATGAAATCAAGTTAGGTTTTTTGAGTGGTATCCGTGTTTTAATTTATAGGATTCACAGGATCCATTAGCCAATTCGCTTTTACAGCCTCAATTTCCTGGAACCCTTGTACTGGAATTGGACTGGTTACCTCTGCGAACGGAGAAAAACGAACCACTGGTACTGTGCATTGCTGGAGCTGACAGTAGTCTTCGTCTCATTGAGATCAATATGTACGTTATGAATCTTCCCTTATTTTCCCTTTAAATTATGTCCCTTTCTTCATCATTTGCGATAGTTTTTGAAAGAGTTGAGAGGAGAAGCGTGTGCTATGGTTGAACAGTTAACTGGGTTTGGTAAAAACTAACATATTCCCTTGAAAAAGATGCAAGAGATGTATTGGCAGGTCATGATCTCTTGATCTCTTAATTAATGTTAGACATTCAGATTGATGATTTGTTTTTTTATGCAGTAATGACAAAAGATCTGGTCCGCTATCCTTGCCTAGAGCTATTAAAGAGAGATTTCGACCTATTCCCCTGTGCTCTCCTATTTTACTACCTACCCCTCATGCTCTGGTAAAATCTCTTTATCCTTTTGATTGCTTCCTTTATTGCAATTTTAGTAACTAGTCATATCTTCTTCACCAGGGATGTTTTGGACCCGAGGAGTGAAGTGGATACTAGTTAAAACTATCGCATTTGTATTGAGTGTTCTTAAAAGAATTAGGCTCTAATCTAATCCCCCCTCCATTGTACTGTAACCAAGTATCCTTGTGTCCGATACGAGCTAATAGTATTGCATTAGGCCCTTATCCAATCCCCACTCCGTTGCACTGTAACCATGTGTCCTTGCGTCTGATGTTCTATAACTACGCATCTGATGGAGGAGAAATCAAATAATATTAGCTAGAACACAACTCTGTCTAACCATTTTGTGACTAATTTCATGTTTATTATTGTTTGTCCACTGCAGGCCCTGCGAATGGTTTTGCAACTTGGTGTAAAGCCCACTTGGTTTAATGCAGCTTGTATAGATGGGAGTGCTTCTGCAGTACCAAGGGCTGGTTCATCCTCCAGAGACTTGCGCAGTTACATGATTGAGTCGCAACTTCCAACTGTTGGTGACGCCGTGGTGCCAGAATTACTACTCAAAGTACTAGAACCATATAGAAAAGAAGGTGGGTTATCTCTGGTATTTTTACATGCTGGTCATTCTCATTAGAGACTCTGTGTTCAGTTTATTGTCATATATTCTGACCAAATTCTGAGTAAATTTATATTTTCTCTTATCAAGGTTGCATACTTGATGATGAGAGGGCAAGGCTGTATGCTGCTGTAGTACATAAAGGTGCTGCTATGAGGTTTGCCTTTGCTGCAGCAATCTTTGGTGAAGCATCGGAAGCATTGTTCTGGCTACAGTTACCACGAGCACTTTCTCATTTAATTAACAAATCAGCAAATAAGTCCCCTCTGAAACCCTCTTTGTCAGCAAATCCAGATCTTGGTGACCTTTCTATGCTCAGTAGGTTAACATCGAAAGGAAAATCATTATTAGGAAGGGCTACAAAGAATAACATGGTTCGTCTCTGCTTCTCAAGTTACCAGTATTGCTGCTTAATGTTAGTTCTGTGTTTTAGAATTACTTGGTAGTATTAATTAAGCAGTATGCTATATAGACCTGTAACTAGTCATTGATGCTCAAGGATTTTGTTCTGTTGTATCAAAATTCTTAACAAGAATTTTCAAAGACTTGGCTTTTCTATTTGAGCAGAGTTACGGTCGACTTAAGTTGATGGCGTTTGAGCAGGAGGAGTTGTGGGAATGTGCTAATGAGCGTATTCCTTGGCATGAAAAATTGGAGGGAGAAGAGTCCATTCAGAACCGTGTACATGAGTAAGTCCCTTTCTTTTCATTGCTTCTTTGGGAGTAGTCCCCCTCCCTAAAATGTGTCTAACAAGATCTGTTTGTACGACTCTGCTGTAGTAAAGCACTTAAATGCTGTGGATCATTATGTTTCTGGCGTGTTCTTCGTTTTTCTTTTTCTTTTATTATAATTGATGATTTTTCAGACTATTAATTGATCTGATGAGCTGTTGAAAAGCATATGATTATATTATAATTGATATTTATTTAAAAATACAAGTTAAAATGATCAGCTGCTGATGGAAATAACGATTTTTGATGATCAGGCTTGTTTCAGTTGGAGACTTAGAAGCTGCAGTTAGTTTGCTACTTTCCACCCCTCCAGAAAGTTCGTATTTCTATGCCAATGCTCTCCGTGCAGTTGCGCTATCCTCTGCTGTGTCGAGGTCTCTACTTGAACTAGCTGTGAAGGTAAACATTCATTCTCTACTGATATTCCCTGAGTTGTGTAACTTTAGAGGTAGTTTAAGATTCTCCTCATTTATCGTTCTCTGCGATTGTGCAGTTTGTTGCCGCTAACATGGTTCAGACGGACAAGTCATTATCTGGAACACATCTTCTCTGTGCCGTTGGAAGGCATCAGGAAGCATGCTCGCAGGTTAGGTTCAGACTGACGAGTCATTATCTGGAACATGCAGCTTTCATGTGTACCTTTTGACTTCCTCTTTCACTTTTGAATTTTATTTATTTTTATGTGGATCTGTAGCTACAAGACGCTGGATGCTGGACAGATGCAGCTACTTTAGCTGCGACACATTTGCATGGATCAGATTATGCAAGGTTCAGTTCTGTACACCACGTAGTTGTCATCATTATATCCCATGTTTGTTTATGTCTACTACTATCTGGGTACTTCGTGTTTTTCCCTAAAAGAGATGAAATAAATTCAATAAACACGGCAACGTCCATCATGGGCACGGCACAAGCTTGGCAAGGGGTGCCAGGGTCTTCTAAAGGGGAAAAAGGAAAAAAAGTATATATTGATAGATTTAGAGGCACTAAGTAGGTTTCATTGGGTCTATGAAAATCAGTTAATTGCAAGTCACGAGCTTTCCAAGTACTTTAGAAACTCATAAACACGATAGGTAATAATCAAGAAGCAGTTCTACCTGTGTTAGAGCACGATCCTTAAATATACATATGGCAGTCGCCACCAACAACTAAGCCACTGAGCTAATTTGTAATTGCTTGAATTTGTGATTTTTGGGTAACTTCTTCTGTTCATCTTATTTGTTTCTCAATTACACAGGGTGTTGCTGAGATGGGCAGATCAGGTTCTCCATGTAGAACACAATATTTGGAGGTAATGAATCTTCTTGTCGTATTGCTTAGTTTGATAGTGCGGGCCAGACCAAACATGTCAAGCATTCTCCACAATATGACAGTTGAGATAAAAGGACTGCAAAATGAGTTGTCGACATATGTCTATCATACCCAATTTAAAGTTGGTCAACATAATCACAAATTTTCTTCTATATTGCCCAACTGTTTCTCTCTCTACCATTTGACCCTGTCAAAACATTGCAGGGCTTTAATTTTGTACGTAGCAGCTGGTGCCATGAAGGAGGCATTAGCAGCTCTTCGTGAGTGGCAACAGGCAGATACAGCCGCCATGTTTTTACTCGCATGCCACGAGATCAATGCAGAACTACTGTCCTCTAAGTCAGAAGAGATTACTGACGAACCATCGGCAAACCCGCCTTCTCCTGTCACAGAGAAACCGTCCTTCGTCTTGCCACGATTGGGTTCAGACCACGAAGAGGTAATTGCTGTCAGTGAGTATTTTGGGCAATATCAGAGAAAATTAGTACATCTTTGCATGGATTCCCAACCACTATTCAATTAATGATAGTATGCAGTCAGTTGTCTTCTTCCATAATTTGGTACTAGCAGTGTAGATTCGTTTCGACCCCAATTATTTAGGGCCTACTATTTTTTTTTCTTAATCTTGTAAATTATTGTATACAGTCCACTTACACCCCTCATGTGGGGATTATTATGTAGAGGACATGAGGGCTGAATTTTTGTAAGCATAAATCACTTGATCGCTTGTCCTCGAAAGGAAGGTGTAATAATTATAGTAACACGTTCAATAGCTATGAGAATTAATTTTGAACATGCACCATAGGTCCAAGGTCCCCCCACTCAAAGCTGTGATTCTCCTCTCTTAAAAAGTCCTCATATCTTAAATAGCAATTTACTTGCATAATTGAACTACCACTACAAATGCACATGCAATCCGACCAACACACATGGACCTCGAAATTGTGAGATAACAGAGAGTTTGCAGTAACATATAATTTATTAGATAGTAAAAAAGATGAATTTGCAGTAACATTTCATTAGCTCAACCCAAACAGAACTAAAACACAACTATCCCTTATTATGAGTAACTTTTTTGATTTTGCTCTCTTCATACTTGCCAGCGAGTGAATCAAAAAGCATACCAGCACCTACACCGACAGCCAAATCAATTGTGTAATGTCCTCTAGTCACAAGTAATCTAACCACTTGAAGTACATTCAATATATCGAACATCCATGCCATCTCCCATCTCTTCATTCTTCGCATGTCGATTGATGCAATAACTGAACCTGCAACGTGTCCTGAGAAGAACAGGAAGAAGGATACGTTTCCTACTGGAAAATCCGCACCCGAACCTAAGAATCCCTGTGCCATCAAAATCGACCTTGTGTTATAATTTATGAATTGGATTGGAAGATAGGACCATTAAAATAAATAATAGTTATTTGATATCTCGAAAAGGACCGCCAAAATACTGATTCACGTTGTATGGGTTTCTCTTCAAACCCTGTGAGTTGTAACAATGACGTGACCAACATTCAGCCACAACCAGTTAATTTGGCAGTGATGAAGGAAGAGATTATTGTCTAGGTCCATTTAATTTTTCAACTACTGATATTTTTTTTATGCCAGGCTTTTGCTTAGTCACATATACACAAATCATCTGCCACCCATCTTTGGTGCGCTTAGTGAAAGGTTTTTTCTTTATGGGCAATGGTATGGTCAGCGGATTCCTATCCATACTTACTGCAATGAGATTCTAAACAGGCAAAGTCTTTGGACCATGGACTCTTTAAGGAAAATGAGAAACCACTGGAAGAAAGGTAGTTAGGGTACCTGAGGCAGTGGAAGTTGAGTGCAGTAGCCAAGTATTCCTCTACAGGTGAACATAAACACTGTGGCAATGGTAGATCTTGGCCTTCCTTCCACTAGCCATGTCCATAATATGTACGTTGTTTGCATCAGTACAAACACCTGGACCACCATCGCAACAACCCAACAAAATGGATAATAAGATTAGAAATACATAATCTTTTTTAAAGAAAAGAGAAACAAAGAGCAAAAGCTGCAAAACCAACAAAAAAACCAACAAAGAATACTCTTTTTAAGTGAGAAGTACTTTACTTATGAACTTAAATTGCTTTTTCCTCCACTAAAAAGCTTTAACTAGCTCGCTTGTTACTTCAAGTTGCCACTTGCCCAAACATCAGTCTTTTTTTATAACCACTCTCAAGTCTATAGAGTGTAACTCAGTACTGTGCTTTTCCATTTTAATTCGCATTAAAAGAAGCACTTCACGTCCCCACCCCAAAATTGTTATCAAACTTCAAAGATATCCCTAAGTCATACTTCATTGTTCTTTTCATTGATCTCTGCTATCATTGCAGAGAACTTTTGTAAGATCATTTTACTAAAAATAATAAAAATAATATGAGGTTAAATTCGTCAAATTCTACGCCTCAAACACTAATGAACAAAACTTACATTGAACTTGCATTTTAGAACTACTCACGTGCAATGCATATATCTTCTACTTGTCATTTTTAACAGATGGCTCATTTGACGAATTTGACCTCATATTATTTCTGATGTTCTTAGTAAAAAGCTCTCAGTAAATCTCACATATCTTCAACTAAGTATTTTTAAATGACAGCTCATTTGAATAACCCCAAAACCGTGTATCCTGAATTGGACAAATAAAAACCCTATTGGGAAATGATGAGACCTGTATAAAAACCATAGGACCTACTAAAAGAAATTGGTTATGAAAGAGACATTCTTGGGAGAGTTTATTTGGGCAGTCAGTTAAAAAATTTGTTCTTTAGTTTATTTTTGCACTTCCATCAATGAGCCGTTATGTTTTCCACTTCAACAATTCTTAATATACCGCCCAAACAAACTCTTCCAAAATCGACTCTTATATGCAATCATTCTCAAACATTCTTATTCGTCCAAATTTAGAGTTTTCAATTTTAGGGCCGTTCAAATGAACTGCCTGTTAAAAAAAAATAAAAAAAATTGTTTCCACAAGTTTTTCAACCATGGTTAAACACCTTAAAGAAACAAGGTCAACTGAAAATGCTCGAAACCATGTTAAATGGTCTCGAACTAATTTAAAAGTGGCCCGTTGTTTCCCAATTGTTTTCATATTAATTCTTGTGTGGGATCAATTTCCAGCTAACGGGTTTTCCGTTCAATAGAAATTAGGGTACCCAAATGTGATTGTATAACACCAACAAGACATTGTTAAAGTGCATGTCTTTCTAAGGCCACGGTTAGACACATTTTTACTGGACACCCTAATCACCATTGAGCGAAAAACCCATCTAGCCAAATACATGTAACTGAAAAAGAATATATGCTTGAAAATCTATCATGCTAGTGCCAACTATCAAGTTACCTATTTTCGATCATTTCTAAACTTGTAATTAAGATCACCTTCTTTTAAGGAAAAACTAATGGACTCAAGATAAACATGATAATCATGTGTCCGTAATATAAAAGAAAAGTTACACCTACGGAGACGGATCCTAGAAAAAATTCCCGTAAAACTTTTTAAAGACGTAGTTTTAAATTGACTGTGAAAATCATGTACCAGTAATCCCAAATTTTATAATCAACTGCCAGATTTGCGGAATCAAAATTAACAAGGTTTCTCTCTCATATTTTAATATAATATCGGTTTTACTGGACACATAACTTTCACAGTCAACTTAACACCACGTTCTAAAAAAATTCACAAAAAAATCTCAATTTACTCTAAATAGATATACATACAACTAGCAAGTAACATAATTATGAGAAAAAATAAAGCTGAATACAGAGAATAGAGAAGCTATTTTCTTAATGGCAGGCAGACAATGCTTTATTCGAACTTCAATTGCTTTTTCCTCCCCACAAAACTACTTTATATAATAAAAATAATAGAAACCACTCATTTAGTCACTTGCTTGCTAGTGACGATTTTAATGTTTATGATTATCCATTTTCTTAAAGATTTTGCATTTCAGTCAGACAGGTTTTTGGTGCAAAAATGATTTAAGTATCTGTATAGAGGCATAAACCACCACTGTATAGAGATTAACCAAGCTAGCTCGGTTGTTTCTGTACCCACTTCTAAGTAATAACCTTCCCAACCAAAATGACAAATCATTTTCCTTTCAAATTACAATGGGCCACCAAACAGTTCAAGGACTTTCATTTTCCATGTTAATTCACATCTACTGAAGTAGAGTAAGTACTTCATGTCCCCACTCCCCATCCCAAAATGGTTATCAATAAAATGCCTTCATCAGGACTTTATTTTTCTTCCACCCTCTTTTTTACCATTCTATTGATGAGTGATTAGCAGGTAAGGTTATCCACTTTCATGTGTTAGAGCTGTTGAATTACTTCGATTAAACAGAGACAAGAAACAAGAACTTCAACTAATCCTACTCTTTTAATTAATAGGGTGCAATGTTTCTTTAGTGCAACGCTTACATGCCTCTACGTCAACTAATCCTACTCTTTTTATTAATAGGGTGCGGTGTTTCTTTAGTGCATACGCTTACATGCCTCTACGTAGACACCATAATCACTAGACACCATAATCACTGTTGAGCATAATATCTATCTAACTGAGAATGCAAGTATACATCCAGAAAAATAACAGTCCAAAATACACCATATCACCGTCAACAAACAAGTAGCAATCAGACAGCTGTTATTTCTTTAACTATTTTCTTATGGTTATGCACAATCCAGCTTCTTTCGAGGAACTAACGGATTAACATCAATAATTAAGATATTTTAAAGATTAAATCAAATAAAGGATAAGGTGGTGGACCCTAGATACGTATGATAATCACTTGTTGAAAGCTATTGATATATAGAATTCAAGTAAAACTTTTTCAGGACATGACTTCAAATTGAATGTAAAAGTTATGTGCCAATAATCTAACAACACTAGCATTATAATATAAAACCAGCACTGAGAGCATGTAACCATCCAAAAATGCTGGTTTTCATCATTTCGATTTACTAGGCACATAACTTTCACAACCAACTTAATATCAGGTCCCTAGAAGAAAAATATCCATATCCATATATCCATATCCAAGCTCTTTTCCAGTAACAAGTACCGGGTCGAGCAGGGATACTGACTCGTAAAGCCAGAAATCCCCAATTTTGCGGCGAAGTTTTTATGCCGGCTGCCAGCAGACCGAGACGCAACCCGCCCGAAGGCAAGGAATAATCCTTGACACATGTCGTGTCTATTGTTATGAGCAGGGAGTGTATTTACTGTCTAGTTGGGCTTACGCATTCGCGGCCTTTAGCTTAGCAAATCCACTTATACCCCTGCCCAGGAGACATGGCTACTGGAAGGATCCTTCTCCCATTCACTTATGTCCCGGTAGTTTACAAGTTCGCGATTGAGGAATTCCTAGAAATATCCACATCCCTGCCGACAATGTTGCCCAATTCAGATGGAATCCGAATTGATCAAACATTGATTTTGAGAATTTATGTATTAGACTGACTGACGCAGAGAACAAAAACTTGATATTCCCTGCAGAATATATCACCGTAAAAATCCTAAATGTGCTCCTGATGCGTGTAAAATCACTCGGATAAATATGATAATCACATGATGAGTCATAGTATAAAAAAATTAAAAGCTCAACCACGTATTCTCAAAAAAGTCAAAAGCTGATGAAAAGAATAAAAAAGGCCAAATTAAGTAATATTTACCGTATTGAGAGCTGCGAAAATGGTGTTGAGAAGAGGCCGAGTGATAAGCATTTGATGAAGTGGCTCAGTAATAACAAACCCTAGATCGAACGGTGGAGATGTAGAAGGAATCATAAACAGAGTATACTCAACACCCATGAAGAAAACTAAAGCCAAACCAAAAATGCATGGTATAGGATGATATCTGAACAAATCCAAACCATCTTTCACTGAACAACTCATGAAGTATGCATCACTTAGTATTGATTTCTTAACAGTCATATTGATCTTGTTATTGTGATCTTCTAAATGATGATTTCCTGTAATGGGTCTTTTCCTAATGAGATTGGAATCAGAAGTTGTAGTAGAGCGGTTGTTATTGCCATTGAGATGTGAGGTTGTTTTTGCAGTTCCATTCATAGTGGGTAGGGTTTGGAGGAGAGTTTGGCATTGTGAATGGATGAGAGATGTACAGTATATAACAAAAGAGATTGTGTGGTGGGTGGTTGGTGGCGGATTTATCTATGAAGGAGAGGAAAAGAAAGAAAGGTAGTTTGATGATTCTGTTTTTATTTTGAGATCTGACTCTTCTCTGCAAGTGTGTACCTGAAATAAATCTTAACTTGTTATGGAAAAAAAAAATCTATGTGTTCTCGGGTGTAGATCTGTAAACAATACTCCTTTTGGTACTCTCATTTATCACTGAATGAATGGGGAATCACGAAGTCACTTTCTTCGAAGAAAGTGTGACCATTTTCTCAAAGCCCATCTCATGACAATATACCGTCTCATCTCATGAGAAGGAGTAAAGGAGAAATCTCATGAGAAGGAGTAAAGGAGAGAAGGAGTAAAGGAGAAGGTCATATCTTCATTTTCTTCATGACTCTGGGTTTATTGACACATTTCCAATATTTTATTCCAAAATTGATTTCTTTTAATTAAAAAATATTTTTATTGGCTGATAATTTCAAAGATATTTCATTTCTAAAAAAAAAAAAAAATTCAAAGATGTTTCTTCCCCATAATTATGACCCATTTCCAAAATTTATTTTAGGGTAGGAAGACTTTAGCATTTGAGATGTTTTTTTTTTAATAGGAAAATAAATGGATTGAAAAAGAAGTGTTACAAATTGTTCTTGTCCTTTTGAATGAGGTAATTCACCCATTCTGGACAGTTATTCATCCAATTAAAACATAAAAAGCTAGTTCTTGCATATTTGGCTAAAGTGTCGGCCAAATGGTTTGCATCTCTATGAATTTTACTTCATTTCCAAGAATTAAAGGATCTAAGAAGAAAAACTGTATCCGTCACTACATTTTGCGTAGTCCATTTCACTGCATCGAGCTTCCCATTTAATGTTGTTATTACATTCTGGCAATCACCTTCCAGTTCAATGTTTTCCCATCCCTCCTGTTTTGCCCATTTCACGACTTCCGATCGCATGAGCTTCGCTTTCTTTCAGGATCTACTGCACTACATGCTCCTCCCCGCAGTCCATTGCTATTACCTGCAAAATTTCTAGCTATTAGACCCCATCCTGCCATGGTGTTCCCATCAATATAAGAAGCATCAAAATTAATTTTAATTACCCCCCAATCTGGAGTTTTCCATTGTTTAACAATCTGACCAGAAAAGTCATTATCTATCATTGTTAGAGAATTAACTCTTTTCCAATCTTCTACTTGCATTCTAGCATTACTAACTAGTTCAGTGGTGTTAATCTTTTTATTCTCAAAGACAAGAGCACATCTTGCTTTCCAAATCAACCACAAAGTAAAACAAGCCAGATCATAAAGAGATAAATCTCTTTGCACATGATTATTTGCTAGAATAAAAAAACCTGAGACCCATTGATATAAACTCTTATTCTGCAGAATAGAAGTAAAGTTAGAATGCATATTGTTCCAAATAGGGTTGACTACAGGGCATTCATAGAACAAGTGTTGTGGAGTTTCTTGAGCAATTGTACAGAAAGGACAATGACTGTCTTGGTGCCTGGTAAATCTAGATAATCTGGATTTAGTTGGAAGACATTGGTGCAAAAATTTCCATATAAAAGTATGAATTCTAGGGGGTAGTTTATGTTTCCAGAACATTTTCCAATTGATTGCTAAGTTGTTCTTGGTAAGTTTGACTCTCATCTGATCCTCCAGAATAGCTCAGAAAGGCGATTTAATTGTGAAATTTCCATCATTAGAAGGTTCCCATCTAATCTTGTCCTGACCAAACATGGGAATTCTAATGTTAGTAATACTTTTGACAGTAACCTCATCAAATAAAGCATTTAGAGTGTCAACATTCCAATCATTTGTATTAGCATCAATCAATTGACTAACATGAGTCATACCTGTAGAACTGAAATTTGATGGAGGGGGTTTATGCATATGTGGAATCCAGTTGTTTTTCCATATATAAACATCATTACCATCACCAATCTCCCAAACATAATGTTTTTTCACAATGCCCAAACCAGTGCAAATACCATTCCATATCCAAGAACCATGGTTACCAATGCAGTCATTTAACAAGTTCAGATTAGCAAAATACTTTTCTCTTAAAATAATAGCCCATTGAGCATCTGGGGAGTTGATAAATCTCCAAGCTAATTTGGTCAACATGGCAAGATTAATAATATCAGTTTTCCTAATATTCATGCCTCCTAGATCTTTTGGGAGAGATATGTCATACCAGCTTTTTGGGTAATAACCTTTCTCTCCTTCCTTCTTCCCCCACCAAAATTTCATTTGAATTTTATCCATTTTGTCAGTGAGTTCCTTAGGCATAGGAAAGACAGCTCGATGATGACTAGCAAGGCTACCTAAGACTGACTGATTCATAACAGTTCTACCTGGGGGTGATATAAAAATGGTTTGCCAAATATCAAGTCTACCTTTATGGTTATCTAGAAGGTGAGCAAAAGTGTCATACTTTCTTTTCTGAAGCAACAAAGGTACCCCTAAGTATTTCTCCTGCAAAGACATTCTTCTTATTCTAAGGATGTTTGAGATTTCATTCTTAATATTAGCTGGAAATTTATTACTGAAGGCAATGGCTGACTTATCAAAGTTAACAGCTTGGCCAAAGAATTTACTGAATTGTTCTATAATTGTAGCTAGATTCCTAGCATCTTTAGTTATAGCTTTGATAAAAATGAGGCAATCATAAGCAAAGAATAAGTGGGAAATAGCAGGGCAATTCTTAGTAGCTTTAAATCCATGGATTAAGTTGTTTTGCTCAGCATGGTGAAGGCTTATAGATAAAGATTCCATACATAGGATAAACAAGTAAGGATATAAGGGGTCTCCCTGTCTAAGAACCCTTTGAGGAGTGTATACATTACCTGGAGATCCATTAAGAAGGATTGAAGTTGAAACTGTAGAGATACATTGATTAATCATGTTGCACCAATCATCAGAAAAACCCAGATTTTTGAAACTAGCAATAAGAAAACTCCATTCAACCCTATCAAATGCCTTGGCCATATCTAATTTAATTGCTACACCACCATCTTTAGTTGTAGTCTTTTTCATGCTATGAATGAGTTCATGGGCAATTATGATATTATCATGTATAAGTCTACCAGACAAAAAAGCTGTTTGTGCAGGAGAGATAATTTTATGTAAAATAGATTTAAGTCTAGAAGCCATGAGTTTAGAGATTATTTTATAAGAGACATTGCATAAGCTAATTGGCCTGAAATCAACTGCACTTTTAGGACATTTGTTTTTTGGTATCAAGGTGATAAAATTATGGTTTAATTGTTTTAACAAGTGATGGCTATGAAAGAAAGCTTTAACCATTTTAACAACATCAGGACCAATTGTTTCCCACATTACTTGGTAAAAACCAGGAGGGAAACCATCTGGTCCTGGTGTTGTCCATGGTTTCATAGAAAAAACAATCTTTTTAATTTCATCCTCAATAGGAATGGCAGTTAACATAGCATTGTCAGCAACAGTGATGCTAGGAGAGACATTATCAAGGAAGACAACAGGATTATGAGGAGAAGAAGTTTTACTCATGCTACTAAAATGTTTTAACAGTTCTGAACCAATGTCCTCTCTATTATCTAACCAAATTCCTAAGTTGTTTTGAAGAGAATCTATTTGAGTTATTTGTCTCCTATAATTGGCTTTCTGGTGGAAATAGGCAGTGTTTCTATCATCCTAAAGGATAGCCTCATCTTTGTTTTTTTGCCTCCAGAAATCAGATTCTATATCATACCAGTATTTAAGCTTTTGAGTAAGTTCAGAGATTCTACTAGTATTGGAATTCCTACCAGAAACAGTTAAGGCTGCCAATTGAGATTCTATATTCACAATTTGAGTATTGATATGTCCAAAATGGTTATAATTCTAATCTCTAAGGCCAAACTTAGTGTTACTAAGACAATGCACAAGTTGGAAAGCAGCAGAACCATTCTTATTACAAGTCCATTTTGATTTAATCAGATCAGGACAGGTAGAATCTCTAAACCAAGCTTTGTTAACTCTAAAAGGCTTTTTAGTGATGTTTGCATTTTTGGTAGTGGTTAACATAATAGGACAATGGTCACTACCTAAAACAGTAAGATGGTAAAGATTTGCTTGAGGATATAAATCACTCCAATCCATAGTAGCACAAGTTTTGTCTAGCCTTTCTAGAATTAGTTCATCTCCATTCCTTTTAGCATTGGAGATGAAACTTGAGGTAAAATGTAAAATTTTCATTTGTTTTAGCCACATAGGAATCACCCCTAATAAAAAAATATTAATAAGACCCCCACATAGGATGACTTTCACCCTTAACATTGGAGATGCTCTAAAACACCTTCTACATTGTTTGAGAAGGTGTTTAAAACACAACAGCCCATACTGTGCAGAAGTGTACGGGAAGATGTGTGCGTCTGAAACACCAGCCGTATATGAGACACTTTTTTTGGTTGAATAGCCCTCGGCAATTTTTTAGGTGGTAATTGAGTATTTGTCCCTACTTTTGATGGTCTATACAAATATCTTCATCACACAATAAATATGTCCCTCTTCATCCCTAAGCCCATTAGGGGTCCAATAAGGTTTTCATTTCTTCCAAATTTTCCCTCTTATCTATTGTTTTTATCTAGGTCTATCCCTACTTACTTCTTCTTCATTTAGCAGCGAACCCCCCCATTGATCCACCACCACCACCAGCATCTCTATCGTCACCACCTCTGCAAATTCTCTTACCTTCGCCGCTGAAAATCGAAATGTATCAGCAACATATGAAACCTTCTTCTTCTTCTTCTATAATCGATTTTTAAAAGCATACCCAAATAAAACAAGATCTGATTTTTTTGGTTTTGAAATCAAGTTTTGAGTAATGTTTGCGAACGATTTGGTGGTTCGATTCGATTAAGAAAAGTGGATCTGAGAGATGCTGCGATAAAATTGATTTCGAAATGATTATGGTGTGTGAATCAATAGGATATGTTGGAGATAATGAACTTGTTGTTGTTGAGAAGTAATGGGTGTGTTCGAATCTGAAGTTGCTGATGCTTCTAATGGATTAATTGTGATTAAAATGAATAGATGAATGTGTAGGAATTACAGGGAATATATAATTATGAAGAGTGAAGTAAGGATGATAATGGTATCAGCGGTGGTGGTTCTGGTGGTGGTGGTTCGAATTGGTGTTGAAGCTTCATAGAAAACAGTGACGGTTGCTGCTATGGATTATAAATGGTGGTTGATGGTTTTGTTGGTGGATCTGAAACTGCAGCTGGTGAAATGGTAGCATTTTTCCATCAGCATGGATAAACATCCATTGTTGATCCAACTAAAATGGATGAACTTATACTGTTGATCCAACTGCAATGGATAAACTTCTACTATTGATCCAACTGAAATGTATCAATTTCAGTTTTATGCTACTTAATGTTCATTAAAAAAATAAACATCCACTCTTGATCCAATTGAAATGGATAAACTACTATTGTTGATACAAAATTATCCGAACAGATGGTGGCGGCGGCAGCGACGGTGGCGGTGATTACTGCTATGGATTATTAATGGTGATTGATGGTTTTGTTGGTGGATCTGATACTGCAACTGATGAAATGATAGCATTTTTCCATCAGCATGAATAAACATCCATTGTTGATCCAACTAAAATGGATAAACTTATATTGTTGATCCAACTCCAATGGATAAACTTCTACTGTTGATCCAACAACAATGGATAGACTTCTACTGTGAAATGTATCAGTTTCAGTTTTATGCCACTTACTGTTGATCCATCATCATGGATAAACATCCACTGTTGATCCAACTGAAATGGATCAACTAATGTTGTTGATACAAAAATATCTGAACCAGCGGTGGCGGCGGCGACGACGGCAGACTAGTGGTGGTGGAGGACTGTTGGTGGTGTAATGGTGGTGGACAATGGTGAGGGTATTAAGGTAATCTAATATTAAATGGATAAAGTTATAAAAAAGTAGGGACATATTTATTGTTGAATAAAGATATATTTATTAGGTGTCAAAAGTAGGGACATATAAATAATATACCCATTTTTTAGTGTGGTGGAAGTTAAAAATCCTACCTTGGAGTATTAGTATATGTAACATTTTTGGATAATTTGTACATTTGAGATTGTGGATGTTCTTAAAATGCCTGGCTTGATTGGGGTATACCCAATTTCAAGGGGACATGGTGTGTCATTATTAAAAATAGTGATTTTACTTTAATATCCTTGAACTAATTAAATCTTAAAAATAAACCCATTTCTTAATTTCATTAACCCTAAAATTAAAAAACTAAACAACTCTTAATCTTCTTCTTCTTCATCTTCATCTTCCATCAACCAAAGCCATATAAAAATCTTCAACTTTGATTTTCCAAAAAAATTGTTGACTCTACTAGCGAAAACAAGACTATAAATGATGTTTAAACTCAAACCCATCATTGTGTTGTGTGATTTGATTGTTATATTAGGTTAGAAATCGATAATTATGATTTCTGTGTTTTTGGTCGGCAAGGTCGTAACATGCATATCTTGCCGACTATTCATAACAGCCATGGCGGCGACTATAAAAATTTTCAACAGCCGGCATAGTATTTTTTGAATACCTTGCCGGCCAAAAACAGCCGGCGTGGAATTTTTCAGCAGCCGGCGGTTTTTTTTTTTTGTAAACCTTGTCGACTAATATTTTTCAATAACCATCTCATGTGTGTTAAAAAAAATAAAGTCGGCATGTTCTTCATTTAAATATCTTGCCGGCCAAAAAATGGTCGGCGTTTTCTTCATCCAAGGACCATGCCGGCGAAATGTAGCCGACACCTTATTCAAACGTCGACCTTGCCGACCTATCACATTTTTGAAAACCAAATTTTTTTATCTTAATCGAACTCATAAGACGGATTAAAGGTTTAACCTACTGAATTTTCATTTTCAATTTTTTTATCTAAACTCAATTAATTAACCTAATCAGTTTTTTAGTGTTAATTAAACAAGGGCATTTTTGCTATTTTGAAAATATTTGGTTAAGGGGTGACCTCTTTTACTTCAAAATGACCATATTTTGTTTCATTTGGTATACCCCAGTTAATCTGGGTATACCCCAATCAAGCCAGGTTAAAATGCTTAATAATTGGGTTTTTTTTTTTGGGTTTTCACCGACCACATAGATTTTGTAAATGGTTATAATCAAGTGAGGTTTGTTGAGATCAGTCCCACACTGTATAACTTATTTATGATCCTACAGTTTATAAGTCTTGAGCAGCCTTAACTTTGCAAGCTGATTTTCAGGTTAGTTAGAGGTCCGTGGATTTCAATAAATTTATTAGGAAGTTTAATCTTTTTATTATATTATCTCCAACGACTAATTTAGAAAAAAATAAAATCGTAATCAAATAAGCATTCTTTTTCCATATAAAAAATTATATCAAATAAAATTGTAAGAATGATTCAGGTTCGGGAACTAAGTATGCATACCCGTATGCGAACGGTTTTAAATATTAAAGTACGGGAACTAAATTTGCGTACCCGTTTGCAAACGGTCTCCCCTGAGTTCGGTCCGGAACGATAGTATGCATACCCGTTTGCGAACTGTCGAAAAAGATCAAAGTCCAGAACTTAAGTTTGCATACCCTTTTGCAAACTTATGTGGTTAAGTTCTAAAATCGGCTAAGTATGATTTCATACTTATGAACGAATACATTTATATATTAAGGAATGCAATCTTTGTGAACCGTGGCTAAAGTGTTCATGAACTGATTCTTTTGAATCAATTCGATTTTGCTTCAATTGTGTCTTGTATACTTCTATAAGAATATAAACAATTGAACAACTCTATGAGTAACACAATTAGATTCATTTGATCTAGAAGTGTTAAGATAAATATGGTTAACACAAAAGTGTTCATATGGCTAACTTCGGCTAACTGTTATTGAGCCAACTCAATATACACATTTAGGTACGGTTACCCATATCTAAATGAAGGTATATTTCATTTTTTTGTAACAAGCTAAGACCATCTAACGGTGAAGATATATTACTTTGGTTTTAAGAAAACTTAGCTTGAATCTTAAATCAGGATTCCATCTAATGGTGAATATTGATTGCTTTGTTACAAAGTTATCAAACCCTAATTTGAAGACTATATAAGAGAACTCTAGCAACTGGGAAACCTAATCCTCACACCTCCTGTGTGATACTAGTTGCGACTAGAGTCGATTCTCCTTCAACCTAGGTTTTTCCTAAAACCATTATAGGTGTAGTTGCGGATTATCTCACAACTACACCCTCATAAGAATCCATTAAAATGATTCCTAAACCTAATTAATTTGATATGGAACTAAGAATTAAAGTACTAAAATTATAAAAATGACACAAAGATTTTTACGTGGTTCGATCAATGTGATCTACATCCACGGTTCTTCACTAGTGATTGTATGTAATTACATGATTTTACAATTGAGACTCCATTAATGGATATTTGGAGCTCTAGAATTTTGGGGAAGAAGATGATAAAGAAAATACATCTCTCTCTAAAAATTTCTCTCTCCTCCTAAAATTATCCCTCTCTCAAAATGTGTCTCCCCTTTCCTCTCATGCCTAAATGGCTATTTATATGATTTTACACATTGGATAACAACTAATCTTCCCTTAATTTCGGATCAAAGAATCATCATACGAACCTTCGCAAATTTACTTCACGAACTTCCTTTACTCGTAAAACGTTCTTCGTGATTTCTTTATCTTCGCAAAATATTATATACTCGCAAAATGTATTTTCTCTCCATAATTTCGTAAGTTATCATTTGATGTGATATTCCGATCCTACATCTTGCCTCTTTTTTCTTGAATATTGCTTGAAGAGCGATCTTTAAGAAAAAATCCGTTGTTGTAGTAATCTTTGATCTTTGTTGATGAAGGAACGAGCGAAAGAATACTAGTCTTGAAAAGTATATACTTGCCTCTATTCTTTTGCGAAGTCCCGGAATGTTGCGAAGTAAATAAGAAGTATCAACCATTGAAGTATAAGAAGTATGAAGTATCCTTGAAGAAGTATAAGAAGTACTTAATCCTCGAAATATATAAGAAGTATGAAGTATCCTTAAGAAGTACTTAATCCTCTAAATGTAAGAAATATTGTGAACCCATCATGCGAACTCTCACTCCATGTTCTTTGCCTCATGCTATGTTGTAATGCAAATAAAAATTTAGATTAGTATTCAACATTTCTTTTATCAAAATTTCTTATTTTTATTTATATGCTACTTCAAAATCTTTTTGTTTGTTTTGATTTCCTTTGTATTATCTATTTCATCTCTCTTGACAAATATTTTTCCATGGAAATGATCCTAATAGGTACCCCCTCATATGACGCACTGAGGTGCTTTGCCTTTTACGAGTATACGCCATAAAGGTTTGCCAACTACTACTCTCCATGTCGAATATCATATCATTGGAAATAAAGTAAATTTTTCAAGAGAAATATATAAATTGATTTGTGCGAGATGTTTTTCTCGGTTTCTTTTGTAATTGTGAAATCTTGAGATCTTTGTAATTGTATCATCTTTTGTAATTGTGAAATCTTTGTAATTCTGCGATTGTATCGCGCTTTATAAATCAAATCAAAAATCTTTTATTTTTTGCAAGTAAAATGTTTAAGGAAAGAGGTACTTAGCTTTTATGTGAGTCGTTGTTGTCTCTTCTTGAAGTATGAGATTTGCTTATGAAGCTAGCATCATCTTGCATGTTCTCACATCATACCAATTATTCTAGCCCACTCTTGAAATAGAATTATCCGCTTATGGACTTTTTGCGAAGTAAACGAACATTTGCGAAGTGTTGGTGTTGTTAATGTTCGCACCGTAAACATTTGCGAAGTGTAAAAGAGTAGAAATGTTGGTCTTGCGAACGTTCGCAAGGTAAATATTTGCGAGCTGTAAAAAGTAGAAGTGTTGATTCTGCGAACGTTCGCAAACTGAATATTTGCGAGGAACAAATCTTCAAATTAGAGGAGAAATAGCAACTTCGCAAAAATTAATGTTAGTTCGCAGGCGGACAGTTTGGATGAAGTTATTGACGTTGATATTTTACTATTGTTTTCTTATTTTAGGTTAACCTCTCAGGACTTATCCCTCCTGATCGTTTCACTCGTGCCCTTCTGAATGTAATCCTTCAAGATACTTTGATGAGTATGATCCGTTTTATTCTTTAAGGAGGCTTCAGGTGGATTGCTGGCTCGACGAAGTAAACTTTTACGTAGTAGTTTGTTGTTAATCTCAATACATACTTCGCATAGAAAATACCTGGTACGAGCTACCATGTTTTTGACGAAGTAATTTCTTCCAATAATTTGCTTCTTCTCAGCTGTACACTTTACATCCTCGCAGCTTTTTAATTCTTCATAACATCATTTTTCTTCATTGATCTAAACTAGCTGAGATGCAGACTTAGTTGATTGAACCATAACATCTCCCTGAAGATGATATTAAACCTTCAAATCCGTTTTCTACTCCATTATTGGATCTACTTCTGGAGGACGCCATTACCGTTTCAGATTGAATTTTCTAGAAAGTGAAATTGGGGAAGAAAATTGAATTTTCTAGAGAGAGAAGGGGACCAATTATGAAACGAAATTGTTGATCCAACAAGTTACAGGAAGGATAAATCCATTTAATCTTCCATGTTCTAGTGCCAATTATGTAGTTGCGGATTATCTCACAACTATACCCTCATAAGAATCCATTAAAATGATTCCTAAACCTAATTAATTTGATATGGAACTAAGAATTAAAGTACTAAAATTATAAAAATGACACAAAGATTTTTACGTGGTTCGATCAATGTGATCTACATCCACGGTTCTTCACTAGTGATTATATGTAATTACATGATTTTACAATTGAGACTCCATTAATGGATATTTGGAGCTCTAGAATTTTGGGGAAGAAGATGATAAAGAAAATACATCTCTCTCTAAAAATTTCTCTCTCCTCCTAAAATTATCCCCTCTCTCAAAATGTGTCTCCCCCTTTCCTCTCATGCCTAAATGGCTATTTATATGATTTTACACATTGGATAACAACTAATCTTTCCCTTAATTTCGGATCAAAGAATCATCATACGAACCTTCGCAAATTTACTTCATGAACTTCCTTTACTCGTAAAACGTTCTTCGTGATTTCTTTATCTTCGCAAAATATTATATACTCGCAAAATGTATTTTCTCTCCATAATTTCGTAAGTTATCATTTGCTGTGATATTCCGCTCCTACAATAGGTTAACGACTTAAAGACTTCATTGGGATTCTGAATCCAGACCCAACTATTTTCTCTGTAGTTGTGTGTTCTATTCTTACTTGTTCTATCATATTGAGTACTATCTTCTCTAAGATTTGCTCGAAATTTATCTCCGATAGGTAAGATATAAAAAGTAATCTCCTTTGAGTTCTTAGTAAGATAATGTCTAGGAAACTTCTTATGAGAATTTATTCTTGTGTTTTAAGAAGGATATCTAGGGTTTGGAACAGCAAATATTGTGCTTACACATAGCTATTGCCAACGATTTTCATCTTGCAATGTTTTAGATTTATTTATTTAAATTCTAAGTTATTTGGAAGATGATTTTGCAGTATTAATCTTAATTGGTTTCATATATTGCAAATAAGTTTATGGGATATGTGTGTTTACGTCTGTGAACTATGATTGTCCCATATATGTCAAAAGTTAAGCCTATTATGTCTTTATGCAAATATTGATAAAAGATAAAATGAACTTTTGTATATTCCGCAGTATTGATCTTTCCCTGATCCACTTCTATGTGAAAGTATTGTATGGCTCCGTAAGTTTTCTTATGTTGAGCATTCCCAATTAAATTAATCATTAAGGTTCCTTTGTGGTTAATTTAATTGAGTTTTATGGATACAAATTCATGTTCCATGAGATTTGTTAATGTCCAAAGAAATCCTTCTTTTCTTGTAAAAGTAAGGTCGCTCTTGTTGTTCTTTAGGGAATGACATTTTATGGGAGAAAGTTCCTAATTGAACTTGTGCTTAGTTGCCAAATCTTTGTGGGAAGTGCGGCTGTGGAATATTGTAGGAATTATCTTGTATCTTTATAAACTCCTTGATGAATACACTAAGTTTTGACTATGTGAAATCATCGAAACAAAGTTGATATGTTCTCTTTTAGTCATGAATACTCTCTTTGAGAATTTCATTATGATCCCACTAGTTTTCGTACCTTTGCCAATTTATATTGACAAAAAGGGGGAGAATTATTTTGTAGTTCACGCTACATACATATGGTTTACGGACCATTATGTAAGGGGGTGGTTTTTATTGTGAGATGAAGTATTGACTAAGGGGGAGTGATACATATCACCGTAGTATTATTGTTAAAGTTGTGATACAATTGAACTTTGATGTTATGCAATTATACTATGACACTGTATGACAATAATTGAGAACAACTGTTTTCTTATTGTTATGGCTACGGATCTTCAACAACTATAATGTTGAAACACTATCACTAGAGTACTTGGAGCGACGAAGAATTCAAGGAATGTTGAAGAACCAAGGAAATCAAGCATTTGGATGAGAATCTACAAAGTTTATTTATTTTGTAATCCATATGTATTGATAGTTTTGTCACTAAAATTGACAAATGGGGAGATTATTAGAGCACTGCTCGGTCGAACTCGCAAGTGTTTCTATCACAAGCTTGTTTGTCAAGTTTAGTTGTCAAAACTATAAGTCTTGATTTTTAGTCCACTTATAGCAATGTCTCGGATTAGGATAGAATGTGTAGTTGAGATTTAAACTTCACGGTGTTCATCGATTGAAGTCAAAGATCTACTAAGGGGAGCTTGGAGGAACTTCATCAACAAAAGGTATGTGGAGACTTGAACTCATCTATCACTCAGAAGTCTATTCTATTTTATGTCCTATTGAGACTAAGTCGTATCGCTATATAGACTTTACATTATACACATTTGATATCTCGAGTTGAGTTTAACTCGCTTATATCTTTCTTGAAATATGTGTTAGAAATATTTTTGCTTTAACTACGTTCAACATTATTCTTGACGAAAGTCAAAAGATGATCATGTGAAAATCGCCTTGCAACATCTTACATGATTTATGTGAAACAGTCATTTGATGTAGACTCGGAATGTTTCGTATTGATCATTCGATCACTTGAAAATTGCTTATAATCTAATAGTTTGTCGTCTTTTAAGAATGTTTCAATGATTGAAATGGGAGTTTAGAACAATTAACCATTTTCTAGATATAGCACAATATGCGTACCAGTATGCAAACTATTGTAAGAATGATTCAGGTCCGGGAACCAAGTATGCATACTCGTATGCGAACGGTTTTAAATGTTAAAGTCCAGGAACCAAGTTTTCATACCCGTTTGCAAACTGTTTCACCTGAGTTCGGTCCGGAACGACAATATGCGTACCTGTTTGCGAACTGTCGGAAAATATCAAAGTCCCAAACTTAAGTTTGCGTACCCGTTTGCAAACTTATGTGGTTAAGTTCTAAAATCGTTTAAGTATGATTTCAAACTCATGAACAAATATATTATATATTAACAAATGAAATCTTTGCAAATCGTGGCTAAAGTGTTCATGAACTGATTCTTTTGAATCAATCCGATTTTGCTTCAATTGTATCTTGTATACTTCTATGAAAATATAAACAATTGAACAACTCTATGAGTAACACAATTAGATTCATTTGATTATCATTTGATCTAAAAGTGTTAATATGAATGTAGTTAACACAAAAGTGTTCATATGGCTAACTTCAGTTAACTATTATTGAACCAACTCAATATACACGTTTAGGTATGGTTACCCATATCTAAATGAAGGTATATTTTATTTGTGTGTAACAAGCAAAGAACATCTAACGGTGGAGAGATATTGCTTTGGTTTTAAGGAAACTTAACTTGAATCTTAAATCTTAAATCAGGATTTCATCCAACGGTGAATATTGATTGCTTTGTTACAAAGTTATCAAACCCTGATTTGAAGACTATAGAAGGGAGAACTCTAGCAACTGGGAAACCTAATCCCGCACCTCCTGTGTGATACTAGTTGCGACTAGAGTTGATTCTCCTTTAACCTAGGTTTTTCCTAATATCATTATGGGTTAACGACTTAAAGACTTCATTGGGATTCTAAAGCCAAACCCAACTATTTTCTCTGTAGTTGCGTGTTCCGATCTTACTTGTTCTATCGTATTGAGTATTGTATTCTCTAATATTTGCTCGAGATTTATCTCCAATAGGTAAGATATATAAAGTAATCACAAAGCTCTTCGTATCATTCTTTGTGATTCTATAATAACTTGTTATACTACCATAGAGTTAAGTTATTGTGAGGTGATTGATATTTCTAGGCTGTTCTTCGGGAATATAAGACCGGATTATCAGTTGGTTCCTGTTCACCTTGATTTATCAAAAGACGGAACAAAAACTTCGTAGGTATTTCTGTGGAAGATAGATTTATCTATCAGAACAGACTTTTCTATGGGAGACATATTTGTTTATAAAGTCTTCGACTTTAGGTCATAGAAATTCTTAGTTGTGGGTGAGATCAGCTAAGGGAATCAAGTGCGTAGAGTCCTTCTGGGATTCAGAGGCGTAAGGAACGTGATTATACCTTAATCGTGTGAGACTTGGTTAGGGATCAACTAAATTCCAGTCTGAAGTTATCTTGTAGTAGGCTAGAGTCTGTAGCGGCTTAATATAATTTCGAATTTAAATCTGGACTAGGTCCCGAGGTTTTTCTGCATTTGTTGTTTCCTCGTTAACAAAACTTCTGGTGTCTGTGTTATTTCTTTTCCACATTATATTTGTTTATATAATTGAAATATCACAGGTTGTGCGTAGTTCAATCAATTGGTAAATCCAACCTTTGGTTGTTGATTGAAATTGATTGACACTTGAACATTGGTCTTTGGTACCGTTCAAGTTGTTTCTCATAATAATCAGGCTCGCGGATTTCTATCTGTTTGATTTGCTGATTACATTGAGAAACAAAGATATAACTCTTGGATATATTTTCCTTAGTTGATTCTGACTGTCTTGTTGATTCTCTTGGAATTATATTCGAGTTAGTCCATACAGATTGTCTAACGAAATGTTGGGTGTGGTTGTTGTACCCCCCGCTTTTTCAATATGGTACCTTTTTTTCCAAAACCCAAAATTTTACATTTAGTCTTAGAAAACCAGATTAATAGGTGGCACAATTTCATGATTGTATATATGTTTTAAATCTTCTGTAATACCTCGATTCGGTAGGTAGGGTTTGCCGAAGGAATATAAGTAATGGTTTGTCCTTTACTATCTAGAGTTTATGATTTCTTTGCTATTTTTTTCTTGCAAATTATGTATTTTACGCATGTTTTGAGTTATTAGGTACTTTGGAGTCACAATGAAGAAAATAAGAAGAAATCGTTCAATTTGAGCCGAAAGGGGCAAAAAGTTCATTTCATGGGTAAACACTATCCTAAGCCCAGTCAAGGTTAAGGGGCTGCATACTTGGTTATCCCTTATCTCAAGTGATGGGGTGGTCCTTATCCTATGAAGTGGGGTGTTGTTATCCATCCCTTACTTTAACCTAAATCTGAAATTGAGAAATATATCCTCTCAATCATTTGCAAAACAGAAATTGAGAAAGAAAAATAAAGGCAGCAGCTGTTGCTGGTACTACCAGATCGAGAAATTGAGAGAGAATAGGGATTAATAGCAGAGATGATGTTCAAGAAATGAAGAGCATAATCAAGACCTGCCGCTGCAACTGCAAATTCATATGTAGAATTTCTTGTAGTGATTGAACTAAAAATTAATATGGGTTTGTTGAGATTAAGGGTTATAAAGAAGATGAAGCAGTGAATCGAAGAGATATGTTATTGATATTCATGGGTTCGACTGGAAGAAAGGATATGGACTAGGTAGGGTTTGTTGTTGATCAATTGAACAGAGAAGATGAAATTGAAGATGGTCTGAGATGGGTTCTATCTGTGAATCTGATAGCTGCTATTGAAGATGAGTTTTGTAACTTAAGAAAAACATGACAGAATTGATGTTGTTGATGTTCATGGGAGGTGGTTTACTTGAATATTGGGTTGGTGTCAAAAATGGGAATTGAGCTTGCTGCAATGATATGATTTGAGGGGTTTCTGCTAGTTGTTGTTGCTTTTCAAAAGGTTGAACCTGTTGCTGCCAGGGGTTGTGAGATTGTGCTATGAGCTAATGGGTTCAAACCAGATTCAAGTGCTAAGAGCTGAAAATGTGGTGTTGATGTTGTTCTTGTTGTAGCTGTGAGTTGCATGGTTCTTGGTGGTGATGTTGTGTTGTGACTGTGTAACTTGAGGTGATTAACAGAGAATAACATGAAATGTGGTTGTTATAATGGCTTGGCACAGTGACATGGGTGTTGTAGGACAAGGATTTATGAAGAACAGGTTGCAAGAAAAAATGCATATTTGGTGATTGGTTTGGCCTGAACTGATTGGCATCCATGACTTGCAGGGGTAGCTAAGTCACAACAGGTGAGAATGGAAGAAGGTGGTGAGATGAACAGGTGCTGGATGAAGCTGCAGTGTGTGGTTGATGTGAGAACAACATGGAAGATGTTACTAAGTTACTATCACAGTCACAATGGTTGAGTTGGTATTTTGAAGTGATACACTTACTTGATGTTTGAAGCAGAAGTTCATAGTGTAGTTGATGTCAGTCTTGGAGTTGCAGTTGATTTGAAGCTGAGAGTTATGAAGAGAAATGGTTATAAGTTGTGGAACTAGTAGTGAGGATGCTTGTTGTATGGATGTTGTGCATATGAGTCAGGTGATTATCATGGGGTGAGCAAGTGGTGGTGTTGTTGATTGGTTCAAGAGTGTGAAAATGAGATGGAGCTGGTTCTGGTACAATGAGCAGAGAAAGAAGTGGGTCTTGAATCTTGTAAGGCAGTGGTTCTAGTGATGGGTTATCTTTTTCTATAGAAGTAAAGACAATGGAGATAGTAATGGACTGAATGTGTTATGGTTGTAGTTGCGAATTATCTCACAACTACACCCTCAGTAGAATCCATTAAAATGATTCCTAAATCTAATTAATTTGATATGAAACTAAGAATTAAAGTACTAAAATTATAAAAGAGACACAAAGATTTTTACGTGGTTCGATTAATGTGATCTACATCCACGATTCTTCACTAGTGATTGTATGTAATTATATGATTGTACAATTGAAACTCCATTAAAGAATATTTGGAGCTCTAGAATTTTTTGGGGAAGAAAATGATAAAGAAAATAAAATCTCTCCTAACATTTTCTCTCTCCTCCTAAAATTATCTCTCTCTCCAAAAAGAACCCCCCTTCTTCTCATGCCTAAATGGCTATTTATATGATCTTACAAAAGATGACAGTTGTGTTGTCCTGCTATTTCGGATTTGAGAATTATCTTGCGAACCTTCGTAAGTTCACTTCGCGAACTTCTTTTGCTTTCCTCGTGATTTCCTTTGCTCGCAAAATGTTCTTTGTTCGCAAGATGTCTTTTCTCTCCACAATTTCGTAAGTTATCATTTGTTGTGATATTCCGCTCCTACATCTTGCCTCTTTTTTCTTGAATATTGCTTGAAGAGCGATCTTTAAGAAAAATCCGTTGTAGTAGTCTTTGATCTTTGTTGATGAAGGAACGAGCGAAAGAATATCAAACTCAAAAAGTATATACTTGCCTCTATTCTTTTGCGAAGTTCTGAAGCTTTAAGAAGTAATTAGAAGTATCATCTTGCGAAGTATGAAGTGTGCGAAGTATCTTGAAGAAGTATGAAGTATAAGAAATATAAAATATCCTTGAAGAAGTATAAGAAGTACTCAATCCTCGAAATATATAAGAAGTATGAAGTATCCTTAAGAAGTATAAGAAGTATTTAATCCTCGAAATATATAAGAAGTATTCGTCCTTGAATGAGAGTGATAAATCTTGCCTCTGTTCATGTGAAATTATTATTCCATTTTTGGTGAGGATTCTTGCTGAGAAGATAAAGAACATAAAATATTTTCTTGGGTATCCATAGTTGCCTCTGTTCTTTATCTACGAGGGAGAATTCTTGAGAAAATGTTGAATAATTAAATTGCATCTCTATTGTTATGTTGCCTCTGCCTCAAGTGGTAATCCTGTTATCTTCTGAATATTTCTGAATTTCTGAACTTCTGAATAGTGTTGTGAATAGTGTTGTGAATATAGTGTTGCGAATATAGTGTTGCGAATTATGAATGTTTCTGCGAAGTTTCGCGGTATTATCCTGTAAAATTTTGTAAAATACTTGTGCGAATATAATATTTATGTAATGATTATGTTATGAAATGTGTATGCAATGCTCATGCCATGAAATGTTTATGCAATGCTTTTATGATGCGAGTATAATGCATGTATGATGAGAATGCTTCTTTATTATGATGCATAGCTAATGTTTGTGTTACTTATCTCATTTTTCTGCGGTAAAATTGATATATCTTTGAGTTGCCTCCATTCATATAATCATCTTCGCAAGTTTACTTGTGTATTTTCTTACATGTATCCGTCTTTGATCGCGAATGAAATCGCCTCTTCTGGTATGACTTCGTGATATATATTCTTGTAAAAATTCTTCAATGATATTGATGGAATTGTCTTCTTTGTTAGGACTTCATGATATATATTATCTTCAAAATTCTTCAATGATACTGATGGAATTGTCTTCTTTGTTAGGACTTCATGATATATATTCTTGTATAAATTCTTCAATGATATTGATGGAATTAATTTCATTAATTGTTGTGGTCTTATCATGCCTTCCTAAGTAAAGGTCTTATTATTTTTTGTATAGTATTTTAGCCTCTTCAGGAAGTGTTGCAACAATATGACAAGTCTAAATATTCTTGCGAACATAAAGCCCCATGACATTGCCGTCTTGCGATGAAATCGCAGGACGTCTTTACACTTTCATGCAAAAACCCATTGATCTCATCTTAACTTCTTTATTATGTTCTGCGAGTTCTTTTTTCTTTTCTTTCTTTCCCTTTTTTTTTTTTTTTTTTTAGAAGGCTCGCAGAAGTTCAGTTGGTGCACAAATATGACAAGCCTTTATGTTCTTGCGAACATAAAGCCTCGTGACATTTGTGTCTTATAGCACGTATCAGCTCCCTAATGGAGGGTGCCGCCCTTTATCTTCCCCTTGGTTGCCCCTTCAAGGAAGCGTACATCGACCATACAAGGTTAGCTCTTCCCATCCGGTTCTGCAAACAACCAGCTTTTGATCGCAACCTCTTATCCTTTTTGCCTATAGGGCTTATAGTTACGAGGTTGCACCCTATGGGGTATCTTTGGGCCAAGTGCATCATTTGCCAAGACTTGTCAAAAATGGCAGATGTGCTTCAAGCCCACCCGGCACTCTTGACTCAACCGTGTACCTCGGCGCCTTGATCGTTTTCTGCACTTCTTGGGAAAGACAGTATGCCTTAGTCGCCCAACCTAAATCATGTTACACCGCATAATATTGCGTAATGTCGCAAGATTAGGTGAGAATCCAAGGTGTCTAACCCTGATAGGTACCCCATTATTGGGTTGTACCCCGTAAAAGTTCCATGTACTCAGGTTCCTTGGTGGTGTTCCGGTGTCCCTGAGCCATGCTTATAGGTACCCCCTTAAATGATGTACTTTAGGACTTTGCCTCTTACGAAATGTTGCTTCGTGAACTAGGGTGTACGCCACAAAGGTTTGCCTGTGTAATATTTCTGCTGCTTTCTTTCTTTTTTGAAAGCTGATCACAGATTGCGGTCTTTTCTTCGCAAGTTAATGTGTGCGTCTTTCTTTAATGAAAGTTAATCGCAATTGATTTTTGGCGGTATTTTTTCGCCTTTTATAAGTAGAATCAAAATTCTTTTTATTCGTAAAATTTCATCGTAAATTTTTTATGTACATAAAATGTTGAGTGTTTTCATAAAATCTTAGTATAAGAAGTATGAGAAGTATTCATATCGCGTCTTTAAATTAAAATTGTTCTATAGAATTATATAAATTTAATTTTCTCTATTTTTTGTAACTTTGAATTCTTTGAAATTTTTTGAGATCTTTAAATTTTTGCGATGAATTCATTTTTGAATCTTGCGATTTTATTGCTTTTCATCAATCTAAAAAATCTTTGAAATGTTTTGAAAGCTTAATTATTTTAGAAATCTTACGAGTATATCGTTTTTAGTAAATAAAAATCAAAAATCTTTTGTCTTCCGTAAATAAAATATTCAAGGAAATGGTACTTACCTTTTTACGGCTTGTTGTTGTCTCTTGCAAAGTATATGACTTTCCATTTCTTGCGAAATATGTCTATGAAATAATCTCCCATTTTCTTCTTGCGAAATAACCAAAGATCTTGAGAAGTAAACCTTTGCATGAAGTAAACAATCATCTGCAAAGTGTTGTTGTTGTGAACGTTCGTGAAGTAAACATTTGCGAAGTGTAAAGAGTGGAAGCGTTGATCCTGCGAATGTTCGCAAGGCAAACACTTGCGAAAAAGAAAAAAAAAATTGCGAATTAGGGAGATTCGAACCCTACACACTAATCTTCTTCCCTTTATTGCTGACCATCTGAGCTAGCTTCATCTTGTGAAAGAAACACATATTGCCACTCTATTATTCTTCCTTTCTTTTCAATAGTTCCAAAAAGTGTGAAAAATATTGAGCTTTGTGAGTATTGATCACGCGAACTCTAACCCATACTCATAATCCCTGACCATCTGTGCCAGTTTCTGTTTGTGCTGAAGTTGTTAGATTCATACAAATTATTCTTTTGTAATCGCTCTTTACATGACCATTATGAGTTTGCTTCGTCTTCCTCTCTGTTGTTGTTATGGACTTATACTATTTAGCAGCTTTTCACTATGGTTTGATCAATTTCATTTCAATTGTTGCTTTCGTTTTCTCTTGCGGATACGTCTTTAGAGTTCATCTACTTTGTGCATTTTTGAAATTGCCTTTTCTTTTTTCTTTGGTTATTCTTGTGAAACTTTCTTCCTTCCTCCTTCATTAACTGATATAGACAAGAAGAATCTTCTTTGCTATAGGTTGGTTTTCTTTACTGCGAAACGTATTAAGTCCTGCGAATTGCAGCTATATATTAGTGCCTACTCAATAATAATATTGCAATTTTAGTTTAAGTAAATGAATGTAATAACTAGTTTAATCAATTCCAGTCACGCAAGAAAGCTTGTTCATAATTGATAAATCTAACCCACTAGTTCCTGTACTTGGGCATGTCAATCTCAAGCCACGGTTTCACATTTCCATTGTAGTGAATAACGGCTGTTCTATCAATTTCCTTCTATTTTTCTTTGTCTTTGACTTCATTCATGTATCTGGTATTCTTGGAGGTGCTTTCTTATTTGTTCTGTTCTTTTCTTTTCTCTCTTTTTCTCTCTTTTTACACGAAGTTACGGCATCACTTCTGGTTGTCTTATCTTTTTGATTTTCTTCACATGAAGACACATCGTCTCAGTTCTTCCTCTTCGCAGGGTCTATTAACTTCGTATGAACTATAGACTTCGCAGCTATTGATTGATGCAAGCTAACTATTGATTCGAACTGAGATGGGATGTAGACTGAGATGATTGCCTCAAATTGAATTGTTGCGAACTGGGTCGAGTGATTGAACTGATCTATTGTTACGAAGTGGATTGATTGGTGCGAACTTCGTACGCTGGTTAAGTACTCCAACTGCTGGAATGTTCTTCTAAGGAGAATCCATGCTTAACTTCATATTGTCATCACCAGATTTTGGTCCTTTGGTCCTTCGCCTAATGTCTTCTCATTAATCTCCTTGAACAACTTTATGCTTGTGCGTTTTCTTCGCAAGCTTTCTTTTTGATGTTCTTATTGTAGATGTACTTATCCGCCAGATGTATGGGAGGTCATTCCCATATGAGTTGATCTGCCTCCAGAGCGCGGGGTTCTCATAGTATCTGCCTCTATGCATGGGCACAAGTCCATGTTCTTATTTCTGTTATAAACTGTAACAGCTGCAATGTGTGTGCTTAGGACAGGGTTTCTGTTTGCTGCCTCATAATTTGGGAACCAGATGATGCTGATGTAAATTACGTTTTAGCACCAGATGTTGCGTTAACACTAAGCTGATGTTTTAAGAAGTTTGTAACTGCTTCCCTATTCTCGTGTTTCTTACTAACTAAGTTTTCCTTAACTTCGTGTTTATTCATTGCTCGTAACACTAAACTGCGAACAACAGTATTCTTTCACCTGCTAACTAATGGTTGAGCTGATATTGACCTTTGTATTCTGATTGACAATGAACTGAAATTTTATTACTGAAGCTTTTTATTTTCCTTGCCACGTTCTTTTCTTCGCGGAATAGTTTGAGTTGTCGTGACTTCGATGTTGCTGCGATGAAATGTTCCTACTGCGTTCAAATACTCTTGTTGCGATGTAATACTCTTGTCACGATGAAATATTCCTTCTGTTACCACTGCAACTTCATAGTTGACGACTGAAAAATTCTTTGTAGTGTTTCTTATGAGTTATTGTGGCTGTTAGGTTCATTTTTTCTGTCATACACGTACTTCCTAGCTTAAATATTCGCAGGAGAACTTTTTATGGCATTCTGATTCTTCTGTGAAGATATCTTGTGTTTACCATTGTTACTTCGCAAATCTTTGATGAATAGAAAATAGCAAAAGGTAAATTTCTTCTGATGTTGGTTTATTTCCTTTGTGAGGTAAGTTTCTTTATTCGTATTTCGGATGAATGCAAACTTCTTTGTCCTATGTTAACCCCAATCTTTCCCCTATCAACTGCAAAGATTCCTTCACGTAACTGTTTGATTTTGTCCTTCGCTGGTACGAGCTTCCATGTTTGTGACGAAGCAATTTCTTCCAAATACTTCATCGATCTTTATTAATCCGAAGTGAGCTTGACTATTGCCTCTTTTTACTTCGTATGTTTGGAGAGGTGCTGAATTTTCGTGACTACTGCTCTGGATTGGAGGCTTCGGCTAATTGTATTAAGTTGATGAAGAGAAGTAATCCTACGAAATAGGTTTGACATGATTTAATCATTGGTTTTATTTCATTCCCACTCTTTGTGAAATCTTGTCTCCAAGCTGACGAGATTTAATTGCTTCCTCCTTCACTTTGGGTGATTCTCTCTCGGAAAATTTCCATTTCTACTTTGTTGCTTCCGTTTTGGTTTGAAATTTTCTAGATCTGAATCTTAGGAAAACACAAGATAAGAAGAATGATGAAATTTTCTACTTTACTGCTTACCATTTCTTCTTCTCTATTACATGACCCCTCTAAACTTCTGATACTGTTTGTTGTACAGTAAATGAAACTTTGGTGAAACTTCCATACTTGATCTCGTAACTCAGAGATCCAGAAAAGAAAATTGTTTATAGCAGCAAACTTCTCCAAATTTCTTTTGATTTCTCTTTTCTTGGACCAACAAGTTACAGGCAGGATAAATCCATTACTCTCTCCCTGTTTCTAGCGCCAATTATGTAGTTGTGAATTATCTCACAACTACACCCTCAATAGAATCCATTAAAATGATTCCTAAATCTAATTAATTTGATATGAAACTAAGAATTAAAGTAGTAAAATTATAAAAGAGACACAAATATTTTTACGTGGTTCGATCAATGTGATCTACATCCACGGTTCTTCACTAGTGATTGTATGTAATTATATGATTGTACAATTGAAACTCCATTAAAGAATATTTGGAGCTCTAGAATTTTTTGGGGAAGAAGATGATAAAGAAAATAAAATCTCTCCTAACATTTTATCTCTCCTCCTAAAATTATCTCTCTCTCCAAAAAGAACCCCCCTTCTTCTCATGCCTAAATGGCTATTTATATGATCTTACAAAAGATGACAGTTGTGTTGTCCCGCCATTTCGGATTTGAGAATTATCTTGCGAACCTTCGTAAGTTCACTTCGCGAACTTCTTTTGCTTTCCTCGTGATTTCCTTTGCTCGCAAAATGTTCTTTGTTCGCAAGATGTCTTTTCTCTCCACGATTTCGTAAGTTATCATTTGTTGTGATATTCCGCTCCTACAATGGCTTGATGGAATTGCTGCAAATGATGGTAGCAATGACTGAAGCTACAGAATGAATATAGATGAATGTTTAGGAGCATAGAAGCTTACAGGGAACAACCATTATGGCTGAAGTGCAATGATTGCACTGCAGAGTTTGGCCAGTGCAAATGGCTTATGGCCTGGAAACTCAGCCCACTTAGACAAGTTAACACCTAACTCGTTTCTAACTCATACCTGAGTCGTTTGACCTGATTGAGTTGACTGGTGACCGGGTGGACTTTACCGGTCACCTGAGATATTTTTCGGTGCCAAGTTCCGGTCAACTTCCTGCGAAAAACCTAGTTTTCCGGCGACCACTTTTGGGGCAGATTTTCTACACGAGTTTTCTCACACATGGGCTTGAGGACTTCTATGTATTGGACCTTTGAAGACTAAACCTAATTTTGGAACAAGAAGAGTTATAAAAAGGAAGTTTTCTACAACTTTTGGGGTATCACATATTCTTCTTCTTCTTGGAGTTTTGGAGAGCAGAAACTAGGGTTTGCTTTCGTATTTATTTTTCATCTTCTTTCTTTATTATTTATGATGATGAACTCCATTAATATGAGTAGCTAAATACAATTATTGGTTATGGGATAAAGTTGATTTCATAAAGCATGTTATTTGATTATATGAATTAGTTTTGTCTCAATTCTATCGTTTATGATTCATCGTTTTCATTATCATATGATTTGAATGCTAGTTTGGTTGAGTCCAGAATCAATTGGATTTGTTTTCATAGCTATAGCTATATTAAGGTTTTCAATACGTAGAAGTTATTTATCCCTGATTTCTAGTAGCATCTTGTGATTATTACTAGTAGTGATACATCTTTGTAATTGCATATGAATCATAACCTTTGTTAAAACGAATTAGTGCTTTTACACATTTGTTTGCATTGATTAGTCTTATTTCATAGAACTTATTGCTCTTAGGGAGTAAAAATTAATTGTGCTTTTACACTTTAGGTTGCTTTTTAAGTAGATTTCACAATAACATCTTTTAATGTTGTTTATGATAAAATCGGGAAATAAACGGGATATTCTTGCGATCAAGATATCCTAGGATTTTTGATAATTGCGAGATCAAATTACCAATTCTAGTTATTGATGAAAATACATGTTTGTTAATGATACAATCCCGTGACCAATATCTTCTCTCTATTGATTATTACAATTCTTTTATTGCCTTTAATTACTTTTATTGCTTTGATAAAAACAAAATCCCCCTTGGTTACTTAAGAATCTGAAAATTGCATAACAACAATTGCCTCTTGGTGGATACGAACTCTTTCTTATAGAATACTATATTTATATCTAGTTGAGTGAAAAAGTGAATTATTTTTGACGCATACGACACGCATCAAATTTTGGCGCCGTTGCCGGGGAGGCATTCGGCTTGTTATTAAGTTTTTAGTTTCTTTTTATTATTTTTCTGCTTGCATATTTGCTTTTCGTTTCTTGTCTTGTTTCTCACTTGTTTGCGAGAATTGTTTTCAGGTACCTAATCCCTGGCTTCTAAAGATTGGAATTATCCAAGGTGCGGGATAGCTACTCGAAAAGGCAAAATACTCCAACCAAGGCAAGGCACAACGGAAGAACAAGACTTGGAAGTAGAACACAAAGCTTTCCAGCAAGAGGAAGAAGTTCTAGAACAAGAATCACCTTTTGAAGAAGAAGCAATGGGTGATGCGAATCGTACACTCAAGGACTTGGCTTCTTACAAGCTGGATACACAGCAGGGTTGTATTCAAACAAACTCTACTTTTGAGATCAAGCCGGGGTTGCTTAGAGAATTACCAAAGTTCCATGGCATGGTGAATGAAGACCCAAACAAGCATCATATGGACTTCCACACCATTGTCACGGCCATGCTTCCAGCGGATATTGAGGCGGATGGTGCAATGTTGAAAGTTTTTTTATTCTCTTTGGCGGATAGTGCTAAGGATTGGTTGTATTATTTGCCTCCCGGAAGTGTCACAACATGGAATGGGTTGAAGAAACTCTTTTTAGAGAGATATTTTCCTGCATCAAAGGCCACTAAATTCGCAAGGAGATTTGTGGGATGAAGCAAAATGTGGGATAAACTTTATATGAATGTTGGAAACGATACAAGAGATTGGTGGCAAGCTGCCCTCACCACCAATTTAGTGATGCTATGATCATCCAATACTTCTATGAAAGACTCCAATCAAGTGATAGGAATCTTCTTGACGCTTCGGTTAGTGGTGCACTAGTGAGCAAGACGGTGGCTCAAGCTAGAGAGTTGATTGAAAACATGGCAGCAAACTCCCAACAATTCTTAAGTCATGGTTCAGATGTGCTTCTTAGGAGAGTAAATGAAGTGAGCGAGGTTGAGGAACTTCGTAAACAAATGGGTAACATGACAGCAATGATGCAACAAGTTGCAGCCGCGGTTATACCAAGTTCTCATCAAGGGTATGAAGACGTCAATGAACAAGCTTACAATCCGGGATATAGAGATCACCCCAATTTTAGCTATGCCAACAAGCAAGGAGCGGCTCAACAACCTAATTTCAACAATTCGATTAGATTTTAACCTCAACAACAACAATTCCAGCCGCGACAACAATTTCAAAAACAACAACAACCTCAAAATCATGGGTCAAGTATGGAAGAGTTGTTGAAATCTTTTATGCAAAGAACGGAGAGTACGGTTAAGGAGGTGCAAACTCAAGTTGGTTCTATGGCTATGGAGTTGAACTAATTGAAGGCACAAAATAGTGAGAAACTCCCTTCTCAACCTCTTAATCCAAAAGGAGATGTGCATGCTATTACGTTGAGAAGTGGTATACAACTTGTGCAACCCGAAGTTACTGATTCAGGCAAGGTGGAAACACCAAAGGAACCTGTTTTGAAGGAGAAGAATGAGGATTCTCCCCAAACTTTTGAGGTACCTATTCTTAACTCTAAAACTCCGGTTTCTACTTATATTCCACCTTTACCTTTTCCTCGCATATTTGCAAATTCCAAGAAGGATGCACTAGAAAAGGAGATTTTAGACGTTCTTAAGAAGATTCATGTGAACATACCACTCATTGATGCTATAAATCAAGTTCCAAAGTATGCAAAGGTGTTGAAGGACTTGTGCACCAACAAGCAAAGGATCAAAGGTAATGAAGTGCTAAGTGTAGGGAAGAATGCTTCGGAAATCTTAAAACACAAACTCTTATTAAAATGCAAGGACCCTGGTAGCTTTGAAATTCCCGTCACAATTGGTAACACTACATTTAATAAAGCTATGTTGGATTTAGGTACATCCGTAAATGTTATGCCTGCATATATGTATAACTCACTTGATTTAGGTCCTCTTAAAAAGTCTGGAATTGTGTTGCAATTAGCCGATCGCTCTAATGTCTACCCAATGGGTATTGTTGAGGATGTTCTTGTGCATGTTAATCAACTTGTATTTCCAGCTGACTTTTGTGTGTTAGAGATGGATGAAGGTTCACCGGACTCGTCTCTTCCATTGCTACTTGGGCGTCCCTTCATGAAAACGGCGAAGACCATTATTGATGTGGATAAGGGAACGCTAACTATGGATTTTGATGGAGAAATAATACGTTTAAACATTTTCGAGACGATGAGATATCCTAGTGATGTCCACTCTTGTTTCTCCGTTGATATTATGGATACATTGGCACAACAAATGTTTGAATTGAATGGTGATGATGCTTTGGAAACCGTTTTAACTATATCCATGGATAATGGTGTAGAGTGTGGTAATGACGTCAATGAAGACCTAGGTGATCTCAACTCACTACAAGGATACTCGAAAACTCATATGGTGGGTTTGTTTGCAGAATTCACGATTTCCAGGATTTATAATCCCATGGGATTACAAATTCTGGGTTCATGTAAATCCCTTGTGTATTTGGTAACTCATTTAAAATTCCTAGGATTCATATAATTATCTTGTTTTAAAGTCCATATACTGTTTGATATTACTCTCATAATCTTAAAATGGTTTATATACGAGATTTAAAGTTAAAAAATATGGGTCCATAAATCCCTTGATAAGTTTCCCAGCAAATCTTAGGGGGGAGGGGTCGGACTCCATATGGAGGATTTGCTGGAAAACTGATTTCCATGGGAAACGTGATTCCATGGATTTGGACAACCAAACATACCGAAGAAAACGTAATTCCACCAAATCCCATGAACTCATAAATCCCACATTTTAAATTCTACATCCAAACCCACCAATAATATCTCTTTTATTTCTTTACCATAAAGTGATAAAAAACTTTTACCTTCCATTGTTAAATCTCCAAAGTTAAAATTGAAACCTCTTCCAAGTCACTTAAAGTATTTGTACTTGGGTGATAAGGAAGAGTTACATGTGATTGTTTCTAACGAGCTTAGTGAATTACAGGAGAAAAAACTTCTAAGGGTGCTAAGGAAGTACAAGATGGTCATAGGATGGACAATTGCCGATATCAAGGGTATAAGCCATGCCGTTTGTATTCACAAGATCCGTTTGGAGGATGATGCAAAGCCTACAAGGGAAACGTCGATTGAACCCCATAATGATGGAAGTCGTGAAAAAGGATATACTCAAGCTTTTGGAAGTGGGTGTTATCTACCCCATATCTGATAGCAAGTGGGTGAGCCCAGTACAAATTGTACTAAAGAAATCAGGTGTGACCGTGGTGGAGAATGATAAGAATGAACTTGTTCCAACTCGTGTGCAAACCGGTTGGAGGGTTTGTATTGATTATAGGAAATTGAATGCCACCACTAGGAAGGATCACTTTCCATTACCTTTTATTGATCAAATGCTTGAACGTTTAGTTGGACACTCTTATTGTTGCTTTCTTGATGGTTATTCAGGTTACAATCAGATTGTGATAGTGCCAGAGGATCAAGAGAAAACCACTTTCACTTGTACTTTTGGTACTTTTGCTTATAGAAGGATGCCTTTTGGCTTGTTCAATGCTCCAGCTACCTTTCAAAGGTGTATGGTAAGTATATTTTCAGAATATGTTGAAAACATAATTAAAGTGTTCATGGACGACTTTAGTGTCTTTGGTGATTCATTTGACCTTTGCTTGAACAATTTGTCACTTATCCTTAAACGATGTGTCGAAACAAACCTTGTGATGAATTAGGATAAGTGCCATTTTATGGTAACTCATGGCATAGTTTTAGGCCATATAATATCTTCTAAAGGCTTGGAAGTTGATAAATCTAAGATAGACCTTATTCGTGCTCTAAACCCTCCCACTACGGTGAGGGAGATACGCTCTTTTCTTGGTCATGCAGGTTTTTATCATAGATTCATCAAGGATTTTTCCAAGATAACATCACCACTTTGCAACTTATTGCAAAAAGATGTGGTTTTTAACTTTAATGAAAAGTGTATGGCGGCATTCAATCGTTTGAAAGAACTTTTGATTTCAGACTCTATCATTAAACCACCGGATTGGATCAAGACTTTTGAGATCATGTGTGATGCAAGTGACTATGCGGTTGGTGCGGTGCTTGGGTAGCGTGTAGGGAAGATACCTCATGCTATTTATTATGCTTCTAGAACGTTAAATGAAGCCCAACAAAACTACACAATCACGGAAAAAGAGTTATTAGCTATTGTTTTTGCTTTGGAAAAGTTTCGCTCTTATCTAATTGGTACAAAAGTTGTTGTGTTTTCTAATCACGCAGCACTTAGGTACTTGCTTACAAAGAAAGAGGCGAAACCGAGGCTCATACGATGGATTTTACTCTTGCAAGAGTTTGATATTGAAATCAAGGACAAGAAAGGAATTGAGAACACTGTTGCAGATAACTTGAGCCGTCTTGCTGTAGACAAGGAAGCTATCCCATTGCGTGAAAGTTTCCCGGATGAGCAACTATTCTCAATTTCCTTTGGAGAACCATGGTATGTTGATATTGTTAATTACTTGGTATCTAAACAAATCCCAAAGAACTTGTCTCGTGCTAAGAGGGACAAACTCAAGAGGTTAGGAAACCAATATATATGGGATGATCCATACTTATGGAAACATGGCAGAGACCAAGTGATACGAAGGTGCATTCCCGAATCTGAATTTAATTCTATCTTGTTATTTTGTCACTCATATGCTTGCGGAGGACATTATGGGAGTAAGAAAACCGCTTACAAGGTACTTGAAAGCGGTTTCTATTGGCCTACCTTGTTTAAGGATGCATATACATTTTTGAAAAATTTGTGATAGGTGCCAAAGAACAGGCAATCTAGGTGCTCGAAATCAAATGCCACAAACTTTTATTCAATTTATTGAAGTTTTCGATGTATGGGGTATTGATTTTATGGGTCCTTTTGTTAGCTCCCATGGGAATTTTTATATCTTACTCGCTGTTGATTATGTCTCGAAATGGATAGAAGCTAAATCCACCCCAACTAATGATTCTAAAGTGGTTTCAGATTTTGTGCAAGCTAACATTTTTGCAAGATTTGGAATTCCAAGAGCCATAATTAGCGATGGGGGTTCACACTTCAAAAACAGGTTCTTACAAGGCTTGTTGAAGAAGTACAATGTGTCGCACAAGATTGCAACACCTTATCATCCCCAAACAAATGGACAAGCTGAGGTTTCCAACCGAGAGGTGAAATCCATTCTAGAGAAGACTGTGAATCCAACAAGGAAAGATTGGAGCATGCGATTTATTGATGTTTTGTGGGCTTATAGAACCGCATATAAGACACCTATTGGGTTTCTCCCTTTAGGATTGTGTATGGTAAACCTTGTAACTTACCCATGGAGATTGAACATAAGGCGTTTTGTGCTATTAAGCAATGCAATATGGAGTTGGATGGTGATGGAAAACAAAGGAAGTTGCAACTCCAAGAGCCAGAAGAGCTTCGAAATGATGCATTTGAAAGCTCACGCATTTACAAGGAGAAAACTAAGGCATTTCATGATACTATGATTTCTAGAAAATAATTTTGTGTTGGGCAGAAAGTGTTTTTGTTTAATTCTCGCTTACAATTATTTCCGGGTAAATTAAGGTCATGTTGGATTGGACCTTTTATTGTTACTAATGTGTTTTCTCATAGTGCAGTAGAAATTCGTAGTATAGCTACATGAAAGGTGTTTAAAGTGAATGGACACCGGCTGAAACCATATTATGAGAAATTTACTTCCGAAGTTGTGGAAGGAGTGAACTTTGTGGAAGTACTCCCTTTGGAGGAGTCTTAGATAACAAGGAGCAAGTCGGGATGACGACTTTAAACCAAGCGATAAGTGGGAGGCAACCCACCGGTTTTGTATTTCTTATCCTTTTTTTTTTTTTTTTTGTGTTTAGTTTATTTAGGTTTCTTGTTCCATATCATATTAGGATTTCCCACCTTGACTTTACTAGGACGATTCAATTACATTGAGGACAATGTAAGGTTTAAATGTGGGGGACTAGTTAAGCATATATTTTTTTTTTTTAAAAATTGCATAAAACCTCCAACTTGTAGAGATTTTAGAGTCACTAGCATACTTCTAGGTATGTTTACATAGAAAATTATGACCAACATAACTGAACTTGGAAGTGTTAGGGAACTACATTCGTATTTCTTACGAATTGGAGTGTTAAATAATGCATTTAATCATACCGGTGATGCAAATGAGGTGCAAGGAGAAATACATTATTAGAGTTGCTGATCAATCATTAGTGGAGACTACCCATTTTCATATCAACCAAGGCACCGACCAGAAATTCTTCCATATGACTAAAAAGCTTTGTTTTGAGTGTGTGTCACCGTCCGTTAATTCCGGGTAGAATGGTGAGCTACCCAACTTCACACCAATTTCAGCACTATTTTTGATCTCTTGAGTGCTAATTTTTGTCAATCATGGGGGTGACGTCTATGGATGAAATTCCCCTTCTTGTAGTTTGATTTGCAGTTAGCACCATTCTCTTTTTCAACAACAACGGGTCCATAAAAACACCATAATCATCAACAAGGAGCGACATCAAAATCTATAAGGAAAGTTGAAGACGTTCAAGGTTTGCAAGCAACAACGGAACAAGAAAATATCAAATTTCATATTCAAGTAAAGCAACATACAATGAGCAGATTTTTACATATATGTTGAAGACTTACAATATAATGAGCGGAATTTTATATCAAAGTTGAAGACTTATTTACAAGAGCAAAGAAAATAAAAAGGTGAGAATTATTGAAGTTTATGATTTCGAGACGATACAAGTTGTGAAGAATCAAATGGTAAAGTACTTTTCCACGGCCATGGTTTGTTTTATTTTCACTTTGTTTTGTATTTTGTTTCTCTTGTCTCAAAAAATAAATAAATAAATAAATGAGACAAGAGAAATATCTATTATTGTTTTTATTTTTTATTTTATAAGCCGTGGGGAAGAAAAATATATAAGGAAGTTTCAAGCAACAATAATTTTAAGGAAAAAGGTTACAAATTGTTCAAGGATTTACGAAGTTCAAGAGTTTATCATCAATAGTTGAAGACGAAGACGAAGACCAAGAAGATAAAGATGAGGAGTGGAAGACGTTTCTATTGGATGCCGTAAGAGTGGTGCTATCATAATTTGCAATCGGATGTGAAGGTGAGTAAGTAATCTCATCCTCGATAATAGTGGTTGATTTTCTTTCTTAGAGATCGTCAGAAAAATGGTTTTTCAAAATGTTAAAAGGTGTGGGTTTTTAAAATATTTCGGAAGTTGTCCTTCCCACCATTCAACGTGTTGCAAGAATTCTCTCTTGATTCCTACATGCACACATGTGAGACCCATAAAAAAGACGTCTTATTGAGTGCAATTATCGTAAAATCCTTTTAAGTGAGACAGAAGTTGAGGCGAAATGCTTATTGATCGCTCTCAAAGACGCATTCTCTCATTATGGTGTGGTTATTTCTCACTCAAGATTTAAGAATGAATATGTTCTTTGGTATTTCTAACTTCTTATTACTAACATGCAGAAACTCTATGTCCTCATAGCTCTTAGGATGCTTGGGACGCTAGAATGCTTTGAAGTTGTGAGTTTTATTTTGATTTTCTCGAGGACTAGCAAAGTCTAAGTTTGGAGGAATTTGATATGTGTAGAATACACCGTATTTACTATCTAGAGTTTATGTTTTCTTTGCTATTTTTTTCTTACAAATTATGTATTTTACGCATGTTTTGAGTTATTAGGAACTTTGGAGTCACAATGAAGAAAAGAAGAAGAAATCGTTCAATTTGAGCCGAAAGGGGCAAAAAGGTCATTTCATGGGCAAACACTATCTGGAGCCCAATCAAGGTTAAGGGGTTTCATATTTGGTTATACATTATCTCAAGTGTTGGGGTGGTCCTTATCCTATGAATTGGGGTGTTGTTATCCATCCCTTACTTTAACCTAAATATGAAATTGAGAAATATCTCCTCTCAATCATTTGCAAAACAGAAATTGAGAAAGAAAAATAAAGGCAGCAGCTGCTGCTGGTACTACCAGATCGAGAAATTGAGAGAGAAGAGGGATTAATGGCAAAGATGATGTTCAAGAAATGAAGAGCGGAATCAAGAAATGATTCGAGTGAATCACATCGTTTTTGATTCAATTGTTTCTTGTGTAGTACATGAGATCTCATAGCAATTGAACCACTCTCTAACTAGTTCATTTGAGTCATTTGGACTAGTTATGGTAAAGAAGAATATGGTTGATATGAAAGTTACGATTTGGCTAACCATTTGGTTGACTAATATTGAACCAACCATTGTACATGTTTTGGTACGGTTATACGAACTCAAAACATCAAGTACATGTGTGTATGGAAATCTAAGTTTTCGATCTAACGGTTGAGAGATATTAGCTTGTATCTAATCAGGTTTTCATCTAACGGTGAATATTGAATGCTTTGTTAGTAAGCTAACATTGATTGCAAACCCTGATTTGAAAGACTATATAAGGGAGAACTCTAGCAACCGGGAAACCTAATCCCCACACATTCTGTGTGATACTAGTTTGCTAAAGCTAGAGTCGATTCTCCTTTAACCTTTGGTTTTCTTCTCTAAAACCAGGTTAACGACTTAAAGACTTCATTGGGATTGTGAAGCCAGACCGATACTACTTTTCTTGTAGTTTTGTGATCTGAACTTGCTGTTTTTATCGTACGAATAAAATTGTAATAATTGTCTTGAGATTTCTATATCCGATGGGCAAGATAAAAGTAGTCACAAACATCTTCGTCTCATTGTTTGTGATTCCTCAATAATCTTCTTCGTTGCGTCGATTAAGTTTATTGTGAGGCAATTGATGAACTGAGCTGTTCTTCGGGAATATAAGTCTGGTTTTATCGATTGGTTCATGTTCACCTTGATTTATCAAAAGACGGAACAAAACTTGTAGGTTTATTCGTGGGAGACGAATTTATCTATTACTTGTAGACTTTTCTGTGTAAGACAAATTTATTTGCTAAAGTCTTCGAATTTGAGTCGTAGCAACTCTTGGTTGTGGCTGAGATCAGCTAAGGGAATCAAGTGCGCAGTATCCTGCTGGGATCAAAGGCGTAGGAGCATAACTGTACCTTGGATCAGTGTGAGATTGGTTGGGGTTCAACTACAGTCCACACCGAAGTTAATTTGGAGTAGGCTAGTGTCTGTAGCGGCTTAATACAGTGTATGTTTAATCTGGACTAGGTCCCGGGGTTTTTCTGCATTTGCGGTTTCCTCGTTAACAAAATTCTAGTGTCTGTGTTATTTCTATTCCGCATTATATTTTGTTATATAATTGAAATAATACATATTATGCGTTGTTCAATAGATTAGAATATCCGACCTTATTGGTTGTTGATTTAAATCTATTGACACTTGGATATTGGTCTTTGGTACCATCCAAGTTATCTCTCTTTGATTAGACTCGCGAATCATATTTGCTTGAGTAAATCAAATCGAGATATTGAGATAATTTCTCCTTGAGTATTTTCTATGATTGAGTCTAACAGTCTATTTGATTCTCTAGAAAACAACTCGGAGTTGTCCATACAGATTGCTAATCGAAATATTGGGTGAGGTTGTTAGACCCCCACATTTTCAATTGGTATTAGAGGAGTCAAACACGTTAAAGACCTCACAGGTCTGTGTTTGTAGCGATATGACTCTATGGACCGAGGTGCCATCTCAATAAATGTACCACCAGTCTTCTATGGCTCTAATTACTTATGGTGGAAAATTGTTATGCGAGATTTTCTTCAAGCACGTGATTTTCAATCATGGGTATATGTTGTTAATGGCTATGATCCTCCCGTTGCTGCAGAACGTGAAAATGTTCCAAAGAATATTGCTGAATATACTCCTGCAGAGATTCTTGCTGCAAAGCAAAACTCCGACGGTTTGAATGCGATCATACATGCCATTACCCCAAATCTTCAGCACCATGTGTCTAATTGCACTAATTCGCAAGAAGCTTGGGATATCTTAGCAACCGTGTTCGAAGGAAACTCCAGTGAAAAGGATGCAAGGCTTCATAACCTTAATTCCGATTGGGAAAACCTTCGTATGGCAGATGAAGAAACATTTGATGAGTTTAATCACAAAGTGTCTGAAATTGTTAATACATCTTTTGCATTGGGTAAGACTATTCCTGAAAAGGACATTGTGATGAAAATTCTCAGATCACTACCATATAGATACGATGCTAAGAAGCATGCCATCGTTGAGGGAAATAACCTTGATACTCTTTCCAGAAATTCTCTAGCAGGAAAGTTGAAAATTTTCGATTCTGAACTAGAACAAAGAGAGAAACGAATTTCATCTAGCAACCATGTTGTTGCTTCTAATCGTAAGTCTCGACGTCCCAAATTGATTGACAAAAGGGATGAGAATTGCTTTAATTTTGTTTTGTCACTGTTTATTCAACAACTTAAGAAATTTCTTAGACAAAAGAAAAGAAAGTCTCAAAAGAAAAAGAAGTCAATCAATAAAAAGGTTCAGAAAAGTTATGCTTGTTTCAAGTGCTATAAAAGTGTTCATGATATTTCTGAACATCCAAATAAAGAAGTGAATAAGTTAACTAAAGCATGGATGGCCACTCTTGACTATTGTCCTGAGGATGATATCTATGAAGGTTCACTCAATCTGTTTGCTGATAATTATGAATGTCCTCCTAACAGTCCTGATCACTCCATGATAAACAATATTACTTCCACAGAAGTCTTACAACTAGATAAGGAAGTCATATCTAAAAAGATTGAAAATCTGGAAAGTGAACTGTCAAAGTTAAAAGTGAAGATAACTTGCAATCATGATTCTCAAAACTTTTCGATTTTTTCGTTAAAAAGTTGTCATCAAAATTCTCCTGAGACTACACCCCTCTTAGGTCACTCAGACAATGGGGATGGTACAAAAAATCACAAAGACGTTCCTAATCTTGTAGACTCTACTTGTGATTATCAGGACCATGTGAAAGTTTGGGGCACTCAGAAACAAAAAAAATTCTTTTCTACAAAATGTTGGTTGCAGAAGAAGAAAAAGAAATCTCGTACAAAAACCTCTGTCTTTGTAAAGAAGATTTCCAAAAGAATGCATAAATCAGCAATCAAGGTGTTCAACTCTATGCTAAAAAGGGGAAAGGATGATGTTCACTTATCTTTCTTAAAAACAAAACAGAAACAGACTATAACTTCATCACCTCAAAAGAAGTTACCCAGTTCTGAGAAGAATTGGAATATGTATGGTTTATAACACTGTATTAAGGGTTTCTTTGTCTATCCCTCTTAGATAAAGAAATCATAATCTTTGAGAGGGTTGTGATGAAATATTTTTCTTCCAGTTTTAAGGTCTTTTTCTGAGGATAATCAAAATTCTGTTAGGGTTTTGGTCAAAGGTTAGTTTGGAAATTTATCTTCTCTGTTTCCTTTAAAATAAAGTTTTCTCAGTTAAAAATTTCATCCATCTCTTCTATCATGTCCTCCTCAAGCCTTTCTAGCAAAAAAGTGATGTTTGGACTGTTCTCTTTCCATCAAGGAAGATACGTTTTGATTCTTCAGATAATGGTTTGAATCCTGATTCTCATGATTCATCCCTAGATGGGAACATCTCTGTCTCTCATTTTGATAAGCTCTCCTTAACTATGAAGCTAGTCTTTGATCAAGTTCATGCCCTAAAAGGTGAACTAGAAACTTCCTCTAAGAGACTTGAAGAAAAGATGGATAATCTAGAATTAATCTGATCGAAGATGAGCTTGAAGAATACATAGAATATGAGAAGAGTATACAAAGTAAGTGAAAAGTTTGATGTCTAGTAAATCTTATATGTTTTCTGTTTTATTTAGAAGAATAACTAGTGTTTTGGAATAGCCATGATTGTGATTACACATAGCTATATCCAATGATTTCATCTTCTTGTTTTTAGACTTATTGGTTTTAATTCTAAACTGGTTTGGAAGATGATGGTTGCAGTATTAATCTTTTTGGTTTTTTATTGTAATATTTTGATGGGATACGTGTGTTTACGTCCGTGAACTTGATTGTCCTATATTTTGTCAAAAGTAAAGTCGTTCACATATTAGTATGCAAATCTCCCCCCTTTTAATAACAACTAAGAAAACCGGAAACATTTCCATGTCAAATCCAGGCCAAAATTGAGCCGTTAGATCTGTTATCTTTAAAATTCAGCCATCGATATTTTGGTATCTGCACATAGAGATTTCACTGTAATATAAACTTGAATTTAAGGACCTATTACAAAATAACGGCCATGTATAAATCAAATAAAAGAAAAACTTTGTCTTCTCAGATTTCTTCGTCGTCTGTAACAGATCTTTTGATTCTTTAAAAAAAAAAAATCTTTTAATCTTCTTCATTTCGGATCTTGGACTACTAACTTACTCAATTTGTACCCATAACACCAGCAAGTTACAAAATCAATTTAACTAAACTCGATTTACAGAATACAAAATAAAATCAAATCATTGATACATCAATACAAATTTATTCTGATGATATTGAACAAAAAACTATAGTACACATGAGAGGTTACATCAAAAACGAAAGGTAAAGGCTAAATTAAATTTCTTCGTATAAATGAACCAGAAACCATTTGAAAAAACTAATCAAACATATTTATTCTGAGACACTTCATCAAACAATCGGTATCTATCTTGCAAATCTACTGCAAAAGAGTGAGAGAGAAGATGGTGGCGGTGGTGGTTCTGAGTGAGAGAAACACCGAAGTGGCTGGGTTTGGAAAAGTTGAGTCACATATGCGATGGAGGAACCAAAGTAGCCCCTTTGGATTATAGTATTTTTTTTTAGTGAGATCCCATGGTAAAATATTACAAAAGACATCAAATTTGATGGCTACAGCTATCAATGTAGCTTACTAAATGGGGAGTGAATTTCAAAGAAATCAACCACGTGTCTGGCTAGAGTGCCTCCCCGTAGACTTTATGCAAATCAACCATTGTAAGCGTGCGACGCACGTGCATACTACTTGTATTGATAAAGGAATGAACGGACTTTTGGCAAAACACAATAGTTAACCCTATATTGTCAATTGTTGATGTAAGATAGGTTAAAATCTTTTGTGATTCAAGGATAAAGTCTATTATATCACCTTGTGATGGAAAAGATAGAATAGGTCCTTGTTTTGTAATCCACGGTATAGAGATTAATTGTTCCATATTATTATGTATTACCGTGAAGGTTCCATCTTGTATCTTATGTTGAGCACGATACGGCTAAGTCGATTTCTTATTGGCATGGTTGGTTGTTCCATAAAGATGCAAAATGTTGAGCATTAAGAACTAAATTAATCAACTTGTGTGGTTATTTAGTTTGTATTCCATGAGTTCTCTCATGTTGAGTACATGTACGGTTAAGGTTGTCATTTCCTATGATAATCTTAGTCGGGGTTCCATAATCTCCTATGTTGATCCCAAATGAACTAAATCAATCATCTTGTGTGATTATTTAGTTAGCACTACATACATTTTTCTCATGTCGAGTGTAGACAATTGAATTGATTACTTTTTGATTAGTTTAATTGTATAATCCGGATAGAGTATTTATGGGTTCTCTTGTGAATAATCTAATCGATGAATTAAGTCTCCATAAGTTTACTTGTATTGAGCATATTTAGTCAAATTAATCTTGGTTCGCTTTGGTTAATATGATTGAATATTTTGGATTCCAAATTCATACTTGTATGCAATTTGTTGAGTCTAAAGAAATCCTTCTTTTCTTTTGAAATTAAGGTCGCTCTTGTTGTTCCTTTGGGAATGACATCTTATTGGGGAGAGTTATTTTGAACTTGCGCTTAATTTCCAAATCTTTGTGGGGAGTGCGGTTGTGGAATTTTTAGGGGTTATCTTGTATCTTTATAAACTCCTTGATGAATGCATTTAGCCTCGGCTTTATGGTTACATCTAAACAAGATGATAGAACATTTACCTTTGGTCATGAAATGTCTCTTACAGAAATTTCATTAGGATCCCGTTCTTGTACCTTTGCCAATTTTATTGACAAAAAGGGGGAGAATTAATTGTAGTTCATACAACAAATACATATGGTTTTCGGATCATTATGTAAGGGGGAGCGGTTTCCATGTGAGATGGAGTATTGACTAAGGTGGAGTGAAGTATCACCATAGTATTGTTGTTGAAGTTGTGATACAATTGGACTTTGACGATGTGTAATAATACTATGACACTGTTTAACAGTGATTGAGAACCATTGCTTTTCTCATTGTTATAGCTACGGATTTTCAACAACGATAATGCTATACTTATAACCTTTGGGATCATTGGACTACTTGGAAGTGACGAAGATTTCGAGTATTGTTGAAGATTAGGCATGTGGAATAGGAGCTACAAAGTTTATTTATATAATTTTTGTATTCCATATGTATCAATAGTTTTGCCACTAAAATTGACAAAGGGGGAGATTGTTAGAGCACTGCTCGGTCAAACTCGCATGCGTTGCTATCTCAAGCATGTTTGTCAATCTTAGTGATCAAAACTATAAAGTTTTGATTTCTAGTCTACTATAGCTAAGGTCTCGGACTAGGATAGAAAGTGTAGATGAGATCAAGAACTCCATGGTGATCATCATACAAGACGAATGACTACTCAAGGAACTAGTGGATCTTCATCGACTATAAGGTATGTGGAGACTTGAACTTATCTATCACTCAAAATTCTATATACTCTATCTCCTATCTTGAGACAAAGGTCATTTTAGTATATAGACTAAGAATATACACATGTGACATTTACAGCTGAGTATATCTCGCTTATTTATTTCTCGAAATGGGTGTTGGTAAAGCTTTTGCTTTATCCAAGTTCATCTTTGCCTAGTGACGAAAGTCATGTTATATTTCAATCACTTTGAAAATCGCTCTGACGAAAAATATTTTGTGAATAACAACTATATAACGCCCACTGAGAATGTTTCAATGATTGGAATGAGAGTTTACACTATATAACCATTGTGGGATATAAATATTGTTGTGGCAACACATATATGTATAAGTCCTTAACACTTGAACCGAAGTTTGCGAACTTTGTTGATCAAGTGGAACCGGAACGTGAGCAGCAACTCAGTCCGCGAACTCAGTTAACGAACCAAGTCCGAGAACTGGCGTAAGTTCTAGAACCAGAGAATATCTGCTGAAGTTGAAGCTCAGGTGCAGTCTACGAACTCAGTCTGCGAACTTACGGAAGTTCTCATCCCGAGAAATTCTGCTGGAGTTTATTAACTTCAATCGGTTATCTTGAGTCCGCAAACTCAAGTGGTTATGTCTGAAACATTGTTCGTAAACTTATCTTAAATTACTAAGGAATTATTTTGCAAACCGTGGCTTTATAGTTCATGAAATGATTCGAGTGAATCACATCGTTTTTGATTCAATTGTGTCTTGTATAGTACATGAGATCTCATAGCAATTGAACCACTCTCTAACTAGTTCATTTGAGTCATTTGGACTAGTTATGGTAAAGAAGAATATGGTTGATATGAAAGTTATCATTTGGCCAACCATTTGGTTGACTGATATTGAACCAACCATTGTACACGTTTGGGTACGATTATACGAACTCAAAACGTCAAGTACATGTGTGTATGGCAATCTAAGTTTTCGATCTAACGGTTGAGAGATATTAGCTTGTATCTAATCAGGTTTTCATCTAACGGTGAATATTGAATGCTTTGTTAGTAAGCTAACATTGATTGCAAACCCTGATTTGAAAGACTACATAAGGGAGAACTCTACCAACTGGGAAACCTAATCCCCACACATTCTGTGTGATACTAGTTTGCTAAATCTAGAGTCGATTCTCCTTTAACCTTTGGTTTTCTTCTCTAAAACCAGGTTAATGACTTAAAGACTTCATTGGGATTGTGAAGCTAGACCGATACTACTTTTCTTGTAGTTGTGTGATCTGATCTTGCTGTTTCTATCGTACGAGTACAGTTGTAATAATTGGCTTGAGATTTTTATCTCCGATAGGAAAGATAAAAATAGTCACAAACATCTTCGTCTCATTGTTTGTGATTCCTCAATAATCTTCTTCGCTGCGTCGATTAAGTTTATTGTGAGGTGATTAATGAAACTGAGCTGTTCTTCGGGAATATAAGTCCGGTTTTATCGATTGGTCCATGTTCACCTTGATTTATCAAAAGACGGAACAAAACTCGTATGTATATCCGTGGGAGACGAATTTATCTATTACCGTAGATTTTTCTGTGTGATACAAATTTGTTTATTAAAGTCTTCGACTTTGGGTTGTGGGTGAGATCAGCTAAGGGAATCAAGTACGCAGTATCCTGCTGGGATCAGAGGCGTAGGAGCATAATTGTACCTTGGATCAGTGTGAGATTGGTTGGGGTTCAACTAAAATCCAGACAGAAGTTAATTTGGAGTAGGCTAGTGTCTGTAGCGGCTTAATACAACGTATGTTTAATCTGGACTAGGTCCCGGGGTTTTTATGCATTTGCGGTTTTCTCGTTAACAAAATTATGGTGTCTGTGTTATTTTTATTCCGCATTATATTTTGTTATATAATTAAAATAATACAGGTTGTGCGTTGTTCAATCGATTAAAATATCCAACCTTATTGGTTGTTGATTTTAATCTATTGACACTTGGATATTGGTCTTTGGTACCATCCAAGTTATCTCTCTTTGATTAGACTCGTGAATCATATTTGCTTGAGTAAATCAAATTGAGAGATTGAGATAATTACTCCTTGAGTATTTTCTATTGATTGAGTCTAACTGTCTAGTTGATTTTCTAAAAAACAACTCGGAGTTGTCCATACAGATTGCAAATCGAAATATTGGGTGAGGTTGTTATACCCTCGCATTTTCAAAAATTGATGTTGTTGATGTTCATGTGATGTGGTTTACTTGAAGATTGGGTTGGTGTCAAAAATGGGAATTGAGATTGTTGCAATGATATGATTTGAGGGGTTTCTGCTAGTTGTTGTTGCTTTTCAGAAGGTTGAACCTGTTGCTGCCAGGGGTTGTGAGATTGTGTTGTGAGCTAATGGGTTCAAACCAGATTCAAGTGCTAAGAGCTGAAAATATGGTGTTGCTGTTGTTCTGGTTGTTGTTGTGAGTTGCAGGGTTCTTGGTGTTGATGTTGTGTTGTGACTGTGTAACTTGAGGTGATTAAAAGAGAAAAACATGGAATGTGGTTGTTATAATGGCTTGGCACAGTGACATGGGTGTTTCAGGACAAGGATTTATGAAAAAAAGGTTGCAGGAAAAGATGCAGATTTGGTGATTCGTTTGTCCTGAACTGAATGTCATCCATGACTTGCAGGGGTAGCTGAGTCACAGAAGATGAGAATGAAAGAAGGTGGTGAGCTGAATAGGTTCCGGATGAAGCTGCAGTGTGTGTGGTTGATGTGAGAACAACATGGAAGATGTTACTGAGTTACCATCACAGTCACAATGGATGAGTTGGTAGTTTGAAGTGATACACTTACTTGATGTTTGAAGCAAAAGTTCATAGTGTAGATGCCGCCAGTCTTGGAGTTGTAGTTGATTTGAAGCTGAGACTTATGAAGAGAAATGGTTATAAGTTGTGGAACTGGTAGTGAGGATGCTTGTTGGATGGATGTTGTGCACATGAGTCAGGTGATTATCATAGGGTGAGCAAGTGGTGGTGGTGTTGATTGGTCCAAGAGCTTGAAAATGAGACGGAGCTGGTTCTAGTGCAATGAGCAGAGAAAGAAGTGGGTCTTGAAGCTTGTAAGACAGTGGTTCTAGTGATGGGCTAGCTTTTGCCACATAAGTAAAGACAATGGAGATAGTAATGGAATGAATGGGTTGTGGCTTGATGGAATTGCTGCAAATGATGGTAGCAATGTCTAAAGCTACAAAATGAATATAGATGAATGTTTAGGAGCATATAAGCTTACATGGAACAACCATTATGGATGAAGTGTAGTGATTTCACTGCAGAGTTTGGACAGTGCAAATGGCGTATGGCCTGGCAACTCATCCCACTTAGACAAGTTAACATCTAACTTGTTTCTAACTCATATTTGAGTCCTTTGACCTAACTGAGTTGACTGGTGATCGGGTGGACTTTGCTGGTCACCTGAGATATTTTCCGGTGCCAAGTTCCGGTCAACTTCCTGCGAAAAAACCCAGTTTTTCGGAGACCACTTTTGGGGAAGATTTTATACACGGGTTTTCTCACACATGGGCTTGAGGACTTCTATCAATTGGACCTTTGAAGACTAAACCTAATTTTGGAACAAGAAGAGCTATAAAAAGGAAGTTTTCTACAACTTTTGGGGTATCACATATTGTTCTTCTTCTTGGAGTTTCGGAGAGCAGAAAGTAGGGTTTGCTTTCGTATTTACTTTTCATATTCTTTCTTTATTATTTATGATGATGAACTCCATTAATATGAGTAGCTAAATACAATTATTGGTTATTGGATAAAGTTGATTTCATCAAGCATGTTATTTGATTCTATGAATTAGTTTTGTCTCAATTCTATCGTTTATGATTCATCGTTTTCATTATCATATGATTTGAATGCTAGTTTGGTTGAGTCCGGAATCAATCGGATTTGTTTTCATATCTATAGCTATATTAGGGTTTTCAATACGTAAAAGTTGTTTATCCCTGATTTCTAGTAGCATCTTGTGATTATTACTTGTAGTGATACATCTTTTTAATCGCATATGAATCATAACCTTTGTTAAAACGAATTAGTGCTTTTACACGTTTGTTTGCATTGATTAGTCTTATTTCATAGAACTTATTGCTCTTAAGGAGCTAAACTTAATTGTGCTTTTACACTTTAGGTTGCTTTTTAAGGTAGATTTCACAATAGCATCTTTTAATGTTGTTTGTGTTAAAATCGGGAAATAAACGGGATATTCTTGCGATCAAGATATCCTAGGACTTTTGATAATTGCAATATTAAATTACCAATTCTAGTCATTGATGTAAATACATGTTTATTAATGATACTATCCCGTGACCAATATCTTCTCTCTATTGATTATTACAATTCTTTTATTACTTTTAGTGAGGAAGTGAATTATTTTTGACGCATATGACACGCATCAATTACTGAACGAATTATTGGTTGTGGTTGTTATAACCCCGTTGACAATGGGGGAGAGTGTTAGAGCATTGCTTGGTCAAACTTGCATGCGTTTTTATCTCAAGCATGTTTGTCAATGTTAGTGATCAAAACTATAAGTCTTGATTTCTAGCCTATTTATAGATGTCTCGGACTAGGACATAGATAGTGTAATTGAGCTTAGATCTATCGACGTTCAACATTTGAAGACGAAGAACCACTAAGGGGAGCTTGTGGAAATTCCTCGACAAACGATATGTGGAGACTTGAGCTCATCTATCACTTGAAAAGTCTATTTCTACTCTATCTCCTATTTGATACATAAGTCGTGTTACGATATAGTTTTCTCTATACACATTTGAGATTTCAAGCTGAGTATATCTCGCTTACATATTTCTTGAAATATGTGTTGGTAAGCTTTCGCTTCGACCAAATTCATCTTATATCATGAGAAAATTGCCGAGTAACATCTTACATGGTTTGTATGATACAATCATTTAATGTAGGCTTGGAATGTTTCAATAATGATTATTTCAATATCTTGAAAATTGCTTTGATGCTAATAGTGTGTGAAAATGACTATTATCATTATAGAAGAATGTTTCAATGATTGATACAAAGAGTTGATGATTTAACCATCCATGGATATAAGCATATATAATGTGTTCGCACATTAGTGTATAAATCCATAAACCGGGAGCCGAGAGTATGCATATGTGTGTATACAAACTTGGTGAAGGAGACAGGTTAAGTATGAGTACCCGTACGCATACTAGCGAAAGTTTTCGAACCGAAAAATTCTGCTGAGTTTGGTTTTGACAAACTCTTGACTAGTCACCTAAAGTATGCGTACCCATATGCATACTGGCGGAAGTTTTTGAACCAAAAATTTATGCTAAGTTTGAAAACTAATCAAACTCAAAATCTGGTTGCTTAAGTTCGCATACCCGTACGCATACTTAAGCTGGTAATTTTATCAAATCGGTTTGTTCAAGAACTAAAACATTTAAATCTTAAGGAATGCAATCTTTGCAAACCATGGCTATAATGTTCATGATTGATTCTAGTGAATCAATCCGATTTTGTTCCAATTGTGTTCTTGTATAATCCATGAGAATATAGCAATTGAACAACTCTTTAACTAGTTTCATTTGAGTCATTTGAACTAGTTATGGTTGAGATGAATAAGGTTGATATGAGAGTAATCATATGGATAACCTCAGTTAACTATTTGTAAACCAACCAGGTGTACACATTTAAGTATGGTTACATAAACCTAAATGAGGGTACATTCCATGTGTGTGTAACAAGCTAAGTTCGATCTAACATTTGAAAGATATTAGTTTGGTTGAATCAGGTTTTTCATCTAACGGTGAATATTGAATGCTTTGTTACCAAGGTAACTTGGATTGCAAACCCTGATTTGAAAACTATATAAACGAGAACTCTAACAACTGGGAAGACTAATCCCTACAGTTTCTGTATGTTACTAGTTGCATAACTAGAGTCGATTCTCCTTTAACCTTAGGTTTCTTCTCGAGACCTTGTAGGTTAACGACTTGAAGACTTCATTGGGATTATGAAGCCATACCCAACTATTCTCTTTGTAGTTTCATGATCTGATCTTGTTGTTTCTATCGTGTTGAGTACAATTGAAATAATTGGCTCGAGATTTTATATCTCCAATAGGCAAGATAAAAGTAATCACAAACAAACTTCATTTCATCATTTATGGTTCCACAATAACTTGTTTCGCTAGTCGATTAAATTTATTGTGTGGTGATTGATGATTCTAGGATGTTCTTCAGGAATATAAGTCTGGTTTATCAATTGGTTCATGTTCACCTTGATTTATCAAAAGACAGAACAAAAACTCTTGGGTATTTTTGTGGGAGACAGATTTATTCAATCTTATAGACTTTTCTGTATGAGACATATTTGTCTATCAAGTCTTTGACTTTGGGTCGTAGCAACTCTTGGTTGTCGGTGAGATCAGCTAAAGGAATCAAGTGCGTAGTATCCTAATGGGATAAGAGACATAAGGAGCGCAACTGTACCTTGAATCAGTGTGAGATTGATTAGGGTTCAACTATAGTCCAGCCCGAAGTTAATTGGTGGTTGGCTAGTGTTTGTAGCGGCTTAATACTAGTGTGGTGTTCAATTTGGACTAGGTCCCGGGGTTTCTGCATTTGTGGTTTCCTCATTAACAAAATTCAGGTGTCTGTGTTATTTCTTTTCCGCATTATATTCTGTTATATAACTAGAAATAACCCGTGCTGTAACGGCACGGCATGCGAAGGTACAATTTTTTATGATAATAATTTTAATAATTACCACACATCATCATAAGACTTAAGCCCACTCCTAAGAACTCGTTGCCACGAAAACTTTAAACATTTTTCATCAGAATAATTAAGAAAAAACTTCCATTTATTTTTTATTTAGTTTTTAGTTTATAGTTCTTAAAAATCACGTAAACTGTCTTATTTTGGCATTAGATAGATTTTTTTTTACGATCCCCAATAGTTGCATATCTTTGATGAAATCATTATGTTGAATCATCATCTGATGAGCAATAAATGTAATTACATCCTCCCAGAAATTCTTCCTCGATCGCAAGGACTATTGTCATGTGTTCATCTTCCATATGCTCTGGTGATTCCATTCCAGTATTATCCTATGTCCTTTCTATTGCATAGTTTCGACGCAACCTCAATCCATCCTCTCATTCTATTCCCAGATCGGCAAGTCGATGCTCCATTTGATCGGCAATTTCCCCCCATAGTGTTACCTTTAGCATGTCATCCCTGGTGGAAAAAAAACAAATGGATGAATAAGGAGTGGATACATTGAGAAAAAATGTATCATACTATGTTTTTCAAGAGGGATTGATGTGTGACCGCACCTTAGGTTTTGGAGAGTCAGTTCAAGCATGCAGGATTCTAGGCCATTTGGTTTCTTCAAAATCTGGATGCTAGCTGGTCAAACTTGTCAGTACTCTAACAACATCTGTGAAAAAAAAAACGAACCAAAATTAGGTTAAAAGGAAAGAACAAACACAAATTCAACAAACAACAATACGTTTGTTAAGAGTATGGCTAAAAGGAAAAAACAATGAGTACCCGTAAGGTAGATATTGTTTATTCTAGACTCCAAGTCATCAAATTCAACAAAAGGAAAAGGCATGCATGGGAATGTCTTCGGTATCTCCCAACAAACAGTCAACCACGGTATCCCATTTGAAGAATAACCGATGATCATTCTTCGATGGTCGAAACCTGGATTTCTCCATCGTGGTGTTGAACTTGGCGAGTGTATAGAGCCCTCCCTCGTGGTGTAATGGCCCGAACTTCCATATCAATTTCTTAGGGACGATGCCGTGCATGGTATCCCCTGTGTAGGATGTAAAGATGGATTAGAATATATGACTAATATTTTATTGTATTTAAAAAAAATATTAGTTTCATTCAGATCGCAATGACAATATACTCACATTTTCATCAATCATGAGCAAATCCTAAGTAGTGACTTCGTTGGTGGACATGAAATCAATCTCTTCCCATTTTCTTGCAACGCGAAACTCGAGCACAGAAGGTTTGTTCTCATCGCAATCATGCATTCTCGAAAAGGAAGCAAACACATTTTGGGTAACGCTTTTCTTGGGGCTGGAGCTAATCATGTTTTACATGTTGATACTCTTAAGCTAAAAATTTCACCAAAAAAATAAGTTGGAAATGTGTGAATGAGTGGATGGGTGTGGTTGAAGAAATACATTCATCTATTTATATACACGTTTTTAATTGTAATGTGGGAATAATTCTAATAAGTGCAACTTTTAATTGTTTGGACTTTTTTTTCTGCCTATTATGGGCGAATATAAGAGCAGCCGTTTCGTTGCATGGTATGGACTTTCTGCACTATTAAATGGTATTCATGATGGTGGGAGGATAATCAGGGAAGTAATTATAGGAATGAAAGAATTACATGCGAATTTTTTTGTTAAGTATTCCTATTCAAAACGTAAAGCTTTAATCCTTAATTTGCCCCGCATGTCCTAAATATTAGCCCATTTATGATGTAACGTTTTCCGAATTCATAATTAACATTTGCATTTCTATTTAAAATTAGGTAAGTATTTATAAAATTAGCTCATTTGAGATTTAATCCTTATTTAGATGTGCATGTCCTAAATATTAGCTCTATTTATCATGCATCGTTATCAAAATGAGAAATAACTTCCTCTTTTTAATAACGTAAGCTTTTAGTCTCTCCTATTCTTATTATTCTAACAAAACCATCTTCATCCATCAACATGAGAAAGTGGTTTCATATCATGAGAAAGTGGTTTCAAAAAATGTAAGAGCTTTTGAAAAATGTTTTTGAAGATTCTAACAAAACAATCTTCCATCGGTTAAAAAAAATGTAAAATTTTCTCGTTTGTCCATAACCCGCCACATGAAGATCATCCATTCTTCCTCTTTACATATGGCAACTCTAATATTATTTGTGTTTTGCAGGTTAATTAAGGTTCGCTTATTCGATTGCCATTTTTTTTGGGTTTTACATATTTGCACTCCACGTAACTTTCCTCACCGTACTCTATTGTTCCATTTGTTCAATGAGTACAATGGAAATTATGCTTTGTATTTTTGAATTTTTCTTTAGTAGAATGAAAATTATTTCTATTATTTTAAAAAAGAATACATTGTTTGTGTTTTGCAGATTGTTGAAAATTGGAAATATTTATTTATTTTGAAGACATTTGTAGGACCAGAATATCGCCACAATTATATTCACGAGAGATTAATGACATTTCTGCGAGCGTCACTGAAAACTCTTCAACAACATTTCACGAGCGTCATAAAATAATTCAAAGAATGACGAAGTTGACGACTGAAGAAACATGAGAAGAACGTGTGTGTTTCACGATGGTTACAAAGTTAGCGAAAGGATCGCAAGATAGATCCGAAATTAGAGGACAACTTAGTTGTCACCCATTATGTAATTTCCTATAAATAGAGATCTAATAGATTTAGAAGGAGAGGATGTATTTTTTAGAGTTGAGAGAGTCTTGAGGAGAGAGAAATTTTCATGAGAGAGAGATATTTTTTAGAAAGATTTTTAGAGAGAGAAAATGTATTTTTCTTTATCATCTTCTTCCCCAAAACTAGATTTAGAACTCCATTAATGGAGATTATCAAATGTAAAATCAAATGTAAACTTTAACAATCATAGTAGAGAATCATGGATGTAGATCAAATTGATCGAACCATGTAAAAATCCGTGTGTCTATTTACAATTTTTAGAATTTTAAATATCAAATTAGTTTAGATTAAAAGATTATTATCAAGATATTACAAGGGGTGTGTTGTGGGAAATCCTGCAACTACATTTTGGCGCCGGCTAAGGGGAGGAAGATAAAGAGAAATTAGAAATTATTGATGATGAATTCGATTGAATCTATGAGATACAGGGGAAAATATGGAAATTCTAGGAAAAGAACGATGAAGAACAACCAACACAATTTAAGAGAAATTTTTACAGAGAAAGAGAAGCTGAAAAAATTGGGAAGCAGGAGCAGATTCGAAGAAATCTTTATAGGAATAAAATAAAATGAATCGGCATCAGTTAATTGTTTAAACAAGACACTTTCTTTCTTATCTCTTTAATCATATTTAATAATCTGGATCTGGGAGATTTTGAATTTTTAAACGATCACACTTTGTTTTTCACAAAAATTGATGTTTAGTTGATATTTTGAGTTCAAAAGAGTTTTGATCATAAATTTACGTCCACAAACTTTGAATTTAATCATAATTTTGACAACTAATGTGAACATGATTTTTGTGATTGAAGTCAAAAATGAAAGAATAGATCATTACAAAAACATCGATTTTAATCACGATTTTGATTGTTTCATGAAAATATAATTTTGATCATTTCTGCGAAGTATAGATTTACAAATGTTGTTTTCAGAATCCATTTCATGAAAATTAAAATCCTTGCGAGAATACAATCATTACACTTCCGCTGATATATTTAATTTATTGACTTGATTATTGTTACAGTGAAGAACAAGACACACAAAATGTTGGCAAGACAATTCGCAGGAGTCCTAGGGGCATATTCAAGCAAAAATGAGTTGGTGGCAAAGGAAAATTAATGAGAACGAATAAAGGTGGAAATATAAGAAACCTGCGACATTTATAAAATGAAACTAAACCATATAAAGGAGTTAGCAGCGAAATAAAAAATAAGATTCAAGGGAGATTCCTGCGAGGTGCTCACTAATATTGTCTTTGCGGGTAGACTTTTCATTATTGTCTGCGATGATATTGTGGCAGAACTTATCAACAATAAACTTACAAGAGGAAAATTATTGCGAGGTGCTCGCTATTATTTTAGAGGAAATAGTGATGTCTTTAGAAGAAATCAACATAGTATGGCGAGAGGATCACTTTTGAAGAAACTATAAATGATTTGTGTGGGGGACCCATGGGAATAGGAAGAGAAGGAATTCTAAGCCAACGAAGGAGGAAACAGTTAACCAATGGTAAAAAAAATTAAAAGAGAAGGCTGCAGCAATAGGGGGGGCCGGTACATTTTTTATTGTACTGCATGACAGCAGGGAAATGTAAATAGAAGACAATCAATCAATGAAGCAGCTCGCCAGAATGTTAATTTATGAGGAGCCAAATTGCAGACCATCAACATCCCATCAGGAATAATTCTCATCCCTAAATAATTATCATAGAACTGTCCTTACTAAGTAGACGAATCCACTAGTGACACTAAAAAGTTAAGTGGAACGTGCATATGCCATGATCATAACACCGTAACTTAGTTAATTGTTTTTGTTAGTATGTATTTGGTTAGTTTAGTTTTGAAACATTTTCAAACAATTTCATGCTAGGATTGAAATTGATGCTAGGTAGGGTAGGAATATGCCCCAACAAGCCTTACTAGATAGGATCCACTTTATTATTTCTTTCATGTATACCTAATTACGGAGTATATGTTAATTCTTTTTGCGATAACCCTTTCATAAAATTATTATAAAAAGTAAAATTTTTAATTGAGTATAGACTTTTGGCGATAGCCCATGTCATACATAATTATATGTCAACTGACACTTTCCCATGAACTTTTTAATTGAGTTTTACTGTTGGTTTTTGGAGAACATCTCCAGTGCAACTTGGAGACCATCACTTCAGATGAATTAGCCAAAGTAAAATTATTATTATCAAGGACTTCATCGCAACTTCAAATCCGCGAGTAGCAACGCTAAAGAGTGAAGAAGGACAAAGAAGGCAACCAGTAGGACCAGCAGCGGAAAAAGAGACAAAGAAGTTTGCATGCAAGAGTGTCGCAGATGAAGGGAACCGTATTTTTATAGTGTGAAGAGATCATTTTCAATCAACAACATGACAAATAAAAAAAAAAAAATCCCAAAAGAGAATACAAGCAATGACAAAGAAATATGGAGGAGCAAAGGAGAAAGAAGAAAATGAGTTTTACAGTAAGAAATTACAGCTATAAAAAGACGCAGAGGGAAAAAAGAGTACAAACAGATCAACGTCACCAGCGATCTTCATCGCCAACACATGGTCAAGGCACTTGACGTACTCAAATAATTGATTTAGCGAGCATCTCGCAAAAAGATGACGAGCACAGTAAAATAAGACAGATCCGGATTTTTATATTCAATAGATTGTTGAAGATGTAGTAGTTGCGAATTTCACAATATGATGCCCTTGTTTTATCCATCGCCAACTACTACTTGTACCATGCGTGGATAAAATGGGATTATCCAACTATATTTTTTGTTTCCAAAAAGTTAAGCCAAATTGCGAAGAAGTATAGCGAAGTGTGATAAAAGAAAGAAAAGAAAAAAGGCAAGCACGAGATGTCAACAGATCTCATGGTTTTCTTTAAACTTGCTGCGTGTGAAGATAAAAGACAGAACCAAATGATATCCATCTCTTAAATGGTATTTATATTTTCGCAAGTTTACCACACCAACACAAGTAGCAATTCGCGGATGACACAAGGAGCACATGGGTTTTCATAAAGTAATAAGTTTGCGAAAGTAAGTGAATCATTTCTGCGAGGAGGTATAACTAAGAAGATTCACTCCACTAGAGCAGCATCAGCACACAAGTGACGGAATTAAAAATCCATGAAGTGGAAGGGGCGATATAAAAAAAAATGCGAATCTTACCGTATTAACACAAATCGATGCCAGCATAGATGGTTCATGGAGAAATGTGAATATCCACCACGAGCAAGCAATAAAGTTGTCCAATTAAGGTGTAAAGAAGAAATGAATAGCAGGTTTTCTCGCAGATAAAAGAGTTGACGATTATCCCGCCAAGAATGTTCACCCTACAAAATTAGTGGCGAAAAATTCAGAAAAGAAAAGGAGAGTAATTTTCATTTTCTAACATTGCCTATGGGATGAGAACATAGTAAAGAAGAGAGGAGTTCGAAATTATCATTTCCAGCAGCTAAATGACGATGGAAAGAGGAAAGAAATCTTGAATTATTAATGGAGAGAGAAGTGGAAGTACTGGCGAAATCAATTCGCGAACGTAAGCAATAAATTTGCGAAGATTGGACATCATATGTAATACGAAGATTGGTAGTGTAGTTTCTATCGAAAAGTAATAAATTTGCGAACGTCAGCAAGCAGGTTATCGCAAGTGACTATCGCAAGCAAGTAGTGGAGTTTCATACGATCAGAATAAATATAAGAAGACGAAACAAGCAATGCAGCGATCCTACATTAATTAAGAATTGGGAGGAGAGAAGATTCTTTATCACAAATCTATTAGTGATGGCGATTACGTAAAGAGTTTGGTGATGTTCTCGTCAGAATTGGAATTATATGAGAAGACCAAGCAAATCAGGAGGTGCTTTATATATTTTGACGAGAGGGTGATGGTATATTGTTAATACTTAGGGTGTCACTTTAATATTGACAGAGTGATGGTATATTGTTAATACTTAGGTGGTGCTTTATATATTTTGCCGTCCTTTAATTTTTGCGAAGTTAGTGAAGATCGCCAGCCCTAATTAGCAAGAGAAAAAAGTCAGCTTCACACAAAAATTTCTCAAACAGGAGAAGAGAGTTGCTGTTTATTACGCAAAGTCTCCTCATAAAGAAAAAGTTGACGAGAATATCGCAAGTTAATTTCGCAGGAGAGGTTTCGCAGGAGAGGATTAGAACAGTTGGTATGATGCGAGAGTATACAAGAAGCAGGTCAAGAGTTCATTTCTTATTTCTTCTAATATCACGAGCAAATCAAATACTTCACGAGAATTGGAAGCAACAACAAATCGCCAAAAAGCTAAGTACCACTTCCTTGAATATTTTAAATTACAAAAAATGAAAATTTTTGATTTATATTATCGCCGGATTTCAAAGAACATTTCTAAGATTTTAATATTTTAAAAAAATTCAAAATTTTTTGATTCAATTTACCAAAAGTTATAAAAAATGAGATCATCGCAAAAAATTTAAAGATCGCAAAAAATTTCACAGATTTCAAAGATTACAATAAATGAAACTATCGCAAAAATTTCTAAGATTTCAAAAAAATTTGATTTCATTTCCAAAATAGTGATATCCTCGCAAGATTTCAAAGGATTATAGAAAATGGAATTATCGCAGAAATTTTCAAAAGATTTCTAAGATTACAAAAAACGAAATTATCGCCAAAATTTCTAAGATTTAAAATTTCCAAAATACGCGATACAATCGCAAGATTTCAAAGAAGATTTCAAATATTTTTCTAGAATATTTCTTTTACAGAGAGAGAAATGAATATTTCAAAGATTTCAAAAGATTTTAAAGAATATTTTCAACTCACAGAAATGAGCAAAACAAATTTTTATCAGAGCTGCGAGTGTAATCGCGAGATTATTCAAGATTATATAAAGAATTGACAGAAATGAAAGAATGAAGAAACGCGAAAATATCGCGAGAAACGCGAATACAATTTCGCAGAGATTTAAAGAATGGGACAAACCTTTATGGCGTGCACCCTAGTTCGCGAATACAATTTCGTAAGAGGAAAATGTAAGACCTACAAGCACGTTATAAGGGGGGTATCTCTTTACATGATTCAGCGATAAGGTTATACCGCTGCTGGAACCTGAGTCATGCAGATGTTGGAGTTAAAGAAAACCTATCCGGGAGAGAGATCTTGGATTTCCAGCTTTATAAGGTTATACCCTGGTTGGACGACCGAGGATCTCTTCCAAGAAGTGTAGAGTATGACCAAGGCGCCGAGGTACACGGTTTAGCCAAGGGTGCCCGGGACGGACGAACCTACCCTGGCCATCCTTGGTAAGTCTTGGCTATGATGCACTTGGCCTGAAGAAAACCCCACCTAGGGTGTAGTCTTGTAACTATAAGCCATATAGGCATAAAGGACAAGAGGCTACGAAAACAACTGGTTGTTGGTAAATTTGGATGGGAGGAGCTAGTCTTGTATGGCTGATGTGCCCTCCTTGAAGGGGAAACCAGGGGGAAGATAAGGGCGGCACCCTCCATTAGGGAGCTGATAAGTGTCTTAAGACGGCAATGTCATGGGGCTCTAAGATCGCCAGATCATTTAGGCCTGTCATATTGTCGCGTAAATTATACAGAGGCAAAAAGCCATAAGAGAAAAAAGTTAAGATGAGATCAATGGGTTTTTACATGAAAGTGTAAAGACTTCCTGCGATTTCATCGCAAGACGGAAATGTCATGAGACTTTGATCTCGCGAGAGAGCTTAGACTTTTCATATTGTCGCATAACATGCCAAAAAGCCTCAAGAGAAATGATAAGGCAAGATCAATGGGTCAATACATGCAAATGTAAAGACGTCTTGCGATTTTGTCGCAAAAAGAAAAATTGGCAAAATAAGACCTTTAACTAGGAAGGCAAAATAAGACCAATAGAATAATCTCAAACATTAATTATTTTATTTTAAGAATGCAGGAAAGATTTGCTCATCGCAAGAGAGAAAGCAAGTACTATTTAGAATCTCTTTGAAATACTATTCAGAGTTTCTCAGAAGTATTATTCAGAGTCTATCAAGAGGAATGTCTACAATCTCGTAGCATTATTCACAATCTCGTCACTATTCATCACCACTATTCATCGCATTATTTCAGAATCTCGCGGAAACATTTAGAGCCTCGCAGAAACATTCAGAAATTTGCAGAAACATTGATACTTTCGCAGAAAAAATCAGCAACTCGGAAAAACGTTCACAAATTCGCAGAAACATTCATAAATTTTCAGACTAATTCAGCATATTGCAGACTATTCCAGAATTTCGCAGGAGAAATGATTATTTCGCAGAATATGATCATTTTATCAAATGAGGCAGAGGAAATTCGTTCATTTAGCATTTTTTCAGGGATTCTTCCTTCATAGATAAAGAACATAGGCAACTATGGATTACCAAGAAAACATTTTATGTTCTTTATCTTCTCTCAAGAATCATTTCCAAAATGGACTAGGATTTTCACCAAAAATGAAGTAATAATTTCACGAGAACAAAGGCAATACTTATGATTTTCATTAAAGAACGGATACTTCTTGAAGATTGAGTACTTCTTATATTTCTTCAGGGATACTTCATACTTCAAGAGCATTTCAAGAGTTAATACTTCGTATTTACTTAACAAAGATATGGAACTTCGCAAAAGAATAGAGGCAAGTATATACTTTTCAAATCCAGTATTCTTTCGCTCATTCCTTCATCAACAAAAATCAAAGACTACTACAACAACATATTTTTTCATAAAGATTACTTTTCAAGCAATATTCAAGAAAAAAGAGGCAAGATGTAGGACCAGAATATCGCCACAATTATATTCACGAGAGATTAATGACATTTCTGCGAGCGTCACTGAAAACTCTTCAACAACATTTCACGAGCGTCACAAAATAATTCAAAGAATGACGAAGTTGACGACTGAAGAAATATGAGAAGAACGTGTGTGTTTCACGATGGTTACAAAGTTCGCGAAAGGATCGCAAGATAGATCCGAAATTAGAGGACAACTTAGTTGTCACCCATTATGTAATTTCTTATAAATAGAGATCTAATAGACTTAGAAGGAGAGGATGTATTTTTTAGAGTTGAGAGAGTCTTGAGGAGAGAGAAATTTTCAGGAGAGAGAGATATTTTTCAGAAAGATTTTTAGAGAGAGAAAATGTATTTTTCTTTATCATCTTCTTCCCCAAAACTAGATTTAGAACTCCATTAATGGAGATTATCAAATGTAAACTTTAACAATCATAGTAGAGAATCATGGATGTAGATCAAATTGATCGAACCATGTAAAAATCCGTGTGTCTATTTACAATTTTTAGAATTTTAAATATCAAATTAGTTTAGATTAAAAGATTATTATCAAGATATTACAAGGGGTGTGTTGTGGGAAATCCTGCAACTACAACATTGTTGAAAGTTATTGTAGATGTATTTTACTACCAACTACATCCAAAGGATAGAAACCTTCTACTCAAATCAAATGAAAGTAAACACTCAACAATGAACACAAGATATACGTGGTTCGGTATCATTACCTACGTCCACGGGGGTGAAAGGGTGAATCTTATTACTTCAAGGTGTTACAAAGGTTTTGCTCTTAGCCGGGTTTCCTTACAAAAATGAACTTACTTCTAACTCTCTTCTCCTTGGTGTAAAATCAAGTTTCTCTCTCTCCCAAACTTACAACCTACCTCTCTTGGATACAAGTCACTCTATTTATATGAAAAGCTCCATACAACCAAGTTAGGGTGTGGGTCATGTTGCATCTATTATAAAGTTCTATGATCGGGCCTGATTACGTCGCCCCTTATTCTATGCGCATGGCCGATGCATATTGATTCCTTCGTCTATCTCTTGTCCGAGCCAACCTCTTCGGGTGTTCTCTTGGAACGATATCGCCTGTCTTATCTGTCACCTCAGCGGTGGGCCGATGTGACACGTACTTTCTTATCCTTTTGACCGTAGCACCTCATTTGACCCACCCTGTCTTGTCTTGTCATCTCTGTCAGAAACCTGGGGTCAAGTCTTGTCCGACAGTTGTAGAGCGATCACGCCCGATCCACGTGGCTCCTCAAATATCGCCTACTGATCTTCCTTCTATGCTTCGCGTCTCTTCGTTTTTAGGTGTACCAAGGCTTAAGTTGTTGCCACCTGGATCTGTGGATAATTTACACCTACAGTTATTGTAGCATTTTGTTTGTTTTTTGTAGTTTGTTGAATATTGTTTTTTTTTTTTTTTTTTTTTAAGAGATGATTGAAAGTTATTGTAACAATTATATTTTCAGTTTTTTATATTGTTTTTGTTGTTGTAATGATACCATTTAAGTGTTGTAACGTTTTAATTGAAGAGGAAGTAATTAAGAAGGATAGAGGGGGGGTTACAAACACCATAGCCTCTAGATGTCTTTTGTTAGGATGAGAATGGGGTGGTCGGATCGCATGTTTGTCTCTCAAAATATTATCCATCCGTCCAAGGCTTAAAAACCTAGGATATTTTGTATTATAGATTGAAATATCACAGGTTGTGCGTTAAGATAAATCAATTAGAATATCCAACCTTTGGTTGTTGATTTACATTGATTGACACTTGAACATTGGTCTTTGGTACTGTTCAAATAACTCCTCGTATATTCAATCGGGCTCGCAGATTTCTATTTGTTGATTGCTGATTGAATTAAGAGTTAGAGATATTAAACTCCTTGATATACTTTATTCTAGATTGAGTCTAACTGTCTAGTTGATTCTCTAGAAAGTGTATTGGAGTAAGTCCTCATAGATTTCCAAAAGATTGGGTGTGGTTGTTGTACCCCCGCATTTTCAATTGGTGCCAGAGCAGGCAAACACGTTAAAGACCTTACAAGTCATGTTTGTAGCAATCTGATATGGACAGAGGTGCTATCTCTATAAACGTACCACCAGTCTTCGATGGTTCAAATTACTTGTGGTGGAAATTTGCTATGCGTGCCTTTTTTCAAGCACGTGATTTTCAATCATGGGTATATGTCATTAATGGCTATGATTCTCCTATTGTGGCAATAGGTAATACGACCGTTCCTAAGGATATTCGTGCATATGACACTGCTGAGATACTTGCTGCAAAGAAAAACTCCGACGGTTTGAATGACATCATACATGCCATTACCCCAGATCTTTAGCACCATGTGACTACGTGCACTCGGTCTAAAGATGCTGGGGATATCTTAGAAACCGTATTCGGAGGGAATACGGGTGAAAAAGAAGCTAGGCTTCAAAACCTTAATTCTTCTGGGAAAATCTTTATATGGCAGATGAAGATTCGTTTGATGAATTTAATCACAAAGTGTCTGAAATTTTTAATGCATCTTTTGCATTGGGTAAGACTATTCCTGAAAAGGACATTGTGATGAAAATTCTCAGATCGCTACCATCTAGATACGACTCTAAGAAGCATTCCATCATTGAGGGAAATAACCTTGACGCTCTTTCCGGAAACACATTGGTTGGAAAGATAAAGATCTTTGATCATGAGCATACATCCAAAATCGGAAAGGATGTTGCCTTCAAAGCACAAAAGAACAATAAATTACTTGACAAAAGTAAAAGTGTTTATGTATCTGAGGATGATCTTTCTGAGGCTGATTCATAAGATGAAGATCTTGACAAATCATTCTCTATGGTCACAAGACAGTTTAGGGATCTTCTATTGAATAGAAGTAAACGGTTTTCAAGAGACAAACATAGGTCGTCAGTTAAACCCCATAATCACATTCCTCCTAAAAACAAGGATGCTGACGAGGATATGCCACAGTGCTTTAAGTGTAAAGGTTTTGGTTATTTTGCAAATGAGTGTCCAGATCATAGAAAATACACTGTAAACAAAGGTCTTGCTGCAACTCTTGATAAAATGTCTGATCACTATGATTCCAATGAAGACAAAAAATCAAGTGTTGTACTTCTTTGTGAAGATATAAATTTTGATAACTGTAGCAATACATACGTCAATCTTGATATTCTTCCAGAAGGAAACTCAACCAATCTAGAGGAAGAAATTAACCTTTTTGTTAGAAACTCTCTGTCTGATTTTTCAGGTTCCACTATGTGTCTAGAAGCTTGCACATCTCGGGCGACTGAATCATCTTATCTATTGACATGATTTTATTGTTCACTCAAGGGTCATGAACTTTTAAAGTGTTTCAAGTATAAATACAATATGAGACATGTCAAGAGACTTCAACGAAGAGCAAATCTCCTAGTAAACAAGCTCAAACTTGTTCAAAAAAAAACCCTGAGGTATGTAAGATTTTATCCTCTTCAAAGAAGTTGGTTTCCAAAGATAGGTCAAGACCATAAAAAAAAAACCTGAGGTATGTAAGATTTTATCCTCTTCAAAGAAGTTGGTTTCCAAAGATAGGTCAAGACCATTAGAGAAAAGAGTATGGTCTAAACAATTTGATAGACAGGGTTCTATGAATGCCTTTCAAAAATGGGATGGTGGACAAATTGTTGTTCACCGCAGCACAACTTGATTGTGTTGTTTTTATGCATCTTGTCTCATGTGTCTGATCAAAAGAGACAAGATTGTGCACACCTCATGCTTTAAGAAAAGAAAAGTAGTTTTTTCTTTGGTTTGCAAATTTGGAATCCGTTCTTTTTCAATTGATATTGGAAAAGACTTCCATGTGTATTTAATAAAAGGGGGTTATTCTCATCAATTACACTCTCTTTAGGGTCGTGAATTGAGTGTGCGTGAACCTATGTGGTTAAAAAGTTCTGTAACCCTACATTCCTTTTTCCTCTCTGAAACTCTTTTCATCTTAAGACTGCATGTTGAGTTTAAATTGTGATTTCCTCTCACAAACCCATACACGTATGGAGACTCCAAGCATTATGTATTCTGATGGAAAAGATGTTAATATGATTGTTAATCTAACAATCATGAAGGAAAAAGAGAAATATCCGTTACCTCCAACTTTGAAAAGAAAAAGAAGGAATGTGAGGAAGCCAAGAGTTGTTCCTTCAAATCCTCAAAAGTTTTATGATGTTCTTGATGAGTTGAAGGAAGCAAGGAAGGAGATTCAGCAAATAAAGGATTTGAGAACTCTCGAAATTCATAAGGCCCTGGTTCGACATCATCAGCCTAGAAGGTTTGTTGGAATTGACTCCTTTCTCCATGAACCTTATGTTCCCATGGATGTTAAAGACAAGGAGTTCGGGGACGATAAAGAATTCTTCAGAGTTTTCAATGTCTAGGAAATCTTCTTATTGATAATGTATTTCTTATGTTTTTATAAGAATAACTAGGGTTTGGAATAGTCATTATTGTGAGTACACATAGCTATGTCCAACGATTTTCATCTTCATGTTTTTAGATTTATTTATTTAAAGTCTAAAGTTTTTTGGAAAATGATTTGTTGTAATTTTAATCTTTATGATTTGATATATTACAAATTGTTACGGGATATGTTATTTATGTCCGTGAACCTGTGACTGTCCCATACTTGTTCAAAAGTTATCTCTATTATGTTGATATGAATGTATTTATGGAAGATAGAATGAACTTTTGACATTACAAAATTTAAATCCATTTATGTCATTGTTTTGATGAAAGAAATGATAAAACTTTTGTGTACAAGGATCAAGTGTATTATATGTCATTTGCAAATAGTGATGGGAAATAGGATGAATCCTTGTCTATTCCACAGTATTGGTCGATATCCGATCCACATTTTTGTGCAAATACTGTGTTGCTCTGTAAGGTTTCTTGTGTTTGAGCATAAATGATTAAGTTGATCATTCTCTAATGATTAACTTAGTTGTTGCTCCGTAAGGTTCCTTATGATTGAGCATGACCAACTAAATTAATCAATCTCTTTTGGTTGTTTTAGTTGTTGCTCCGTAAGTTCGCTTATGTCAAGCATGCCCAATTGAATTCATCACGTTGTGGTTAGTTTAGTTGTGTAAACAATTAAATTAATTATGAGTTTTCTTGTGATTAATTTGGTTATATTTTTCAATTGAACTAAGAGCTCTCTTGTGGTTATTTCGATTGAATATTTTGGATACAAATTCATGTTTTCATGTGATTTGATTTTATCCAAAAAATATTATTCTTTTCTTGTGAAAGTAAGGTCGCCTTGTTGTTCCTTCGGGAATGACATTTTATGGGAGAGAGTTCATTTTGAACTTGTACTTAATTGCAAAATCTTTGTGGGGAGTGCGGCTGTGGAATATTAGGGGTTATCTTGTATCTTTATAGGCAAAAAGGAGTTGAACTATTAAGCAAAGACGTGTCAGTAAAAAGAGACATAAGTCGTGTAACGATATAGTTTTCTCTATACACATTTGAGATTTCGAGCTGAGTATATCTCGCTTACATATTTTTCGAAATATGTGTTGGTAAGCTTTCGCTTCGACCAAATTCATCTTATATCATGAGAAAATTGCCGAGTAACATCTTACATGGTTTGTGTGATACAATCATTTGATGTAGGCTTGGAATGTTTCGATAATGATTATTTCAATATCTTGAAAATTGCTTTGATGCTAATAGTGTGTGAAAACGGCTATTATCATTATAGAAGAATGTTTCAATGATTGAAATAAAGAGTTGATGATTTAACCATCCACGGATATAAGCATATATAGTGTGTTCGCACATTAGTGTATAAATCCATAAACCGGGAGCCGAGAGTATGCATATATGTATGTATACAAACTTGGTGAAGGAGACAGGTTAAGTATGCGTACCTGTACGCATACTGGCGGAAGTTTTCGAACCGAAAAATTCGGATGAGTTTGGTTTTGACAAACTCTTAACTAGTCACCTAAAGTATGCGTACCCGTATGCATACTGGTGGAAGTTTTTGAACCGAAAATTTCTACTCAGTTTGGAAACTAAACAAACTCAAAATCCGGTTACTTAAGTACATACCCGTATGCATACTTAAGATGGTTATTTTATCAAATCGGTATGTTCATGAAATTAAACATTTAAATCTTAAGGAATGTAATCTTTGCAAACTGTGGCTATAATGTTCATGATTGATTCGAGTGAATCAAACAGATTTTGTTCTAATTGTGTTCTTGCATAATCCATGAAAATATAGCAATTGAACAACTCTTTAACTAGTTTCATTTGAGTCATTTGAACTAGTTATGGTTGAGATGAATAAGGTTGATATGAGAGTAATCATATGGCTAACCTTGGTTAACTATTTGTGAACCAACCAGGTGTGCATGTTTAGGTACGGTTACATAAACCTAAATGAGGGTACATTTCATGTGTGTGTAACAATCTAATTTCGATCTAACAGTTGAAAGATATTAGCTTGGTTGAATCAGGTTTTTCATCTAACGTTGAATATTGAATGCTTTGTTACCAACGTAACTTGGATTGAAAACCCTGTTTTGAAAACTATATAAAGGAGAACTCTAGAAACTAGGAAGACTAATCCCCACACCTTCTGTGCGTTACTAGTTGCATAACTAGATTCGATTCTCCTTTAACCTTAGGTTTCTTCTCGAGACCCTGTAGGTTAACGACTTGAAGACTTTATTGGGATTGCGAAACCAGACCCAACTATTCTCTTTGTAGTTGCATGATAAGATCTTGCTATTTCTATCATGTTGAGTACAATTAAAATAATTGGCTCGAGATTTTATATCTCCGATAGGCAAGATAAAAGTAATCACAAACAAACTTCGTTTCATCGTTTGTGATTCTACAAAAACATGTTTCGCTAGTCGATTAATTTTATTGTGAGGTGATTGATAATTCTAGACTGTTCATCGGGAATATAAGTCTGGGTTATCAATTGGTTCCTGTTCACCTTGATTTATCAAAAGACGAAAAAAAAAACTCTTGGGTATTTCTGTTGGAGACAGATTTATTCATTCATATAGACTTTTCTGTGTGAGACAGATTTGTCTATCAAGTCTTCGACTTTGGGTCGTAGCTGTAGGACCAGAATATCGCTACAACGCTATTTCTGCGATATTAACAACACTTTTGCGAGCGTCACAAAAGACTCTTTAGCAGCGTTTCGCGAGCGTCACAGAACATCCAGAAGAAAGACATAAAAGCTGACAATGGAAGAGGTATAAGAAGATTATGTTTATCCTGCGATGGTCGTCATTTTTGCGAAAGAGAACATTGTAACAATCGCGATGAGATCTCAGAATAGATCCGAAATAAGAGGGAAACTTAGCTGTCATCCACTATGTAAATCCCTATATAAAGGGTTCGTTAGATTCAGAAAAGGATGATGTATTTTTTAGAGTTGAGAAAGTCTTGAGGAGAGAGAAACTCTAGAAAGAAAGTTGTATTTCTGAGTCCTTACATCTTTTGTAAAAATTTCTGAGGTTAGAATAATAAAAGTATCGTTGTTCATCTTCAAATATGACTTAATTTCTATAGATTCTTATCAAGGGTGTAGTGTAGGATTTCCTGCAACTACATTGTGGCGCTAGAAACAGGGATTGAATTAACAAAAATTGAAGAGAAAGTGAAGAAGAAGGTAAGAATTGTTCAAGATTAAGGAAATCATTAATTAAATCGGTGAGATAATTGAAGGGAGAATGATCAGAATCAAAGAGGATTGTAGAAAATTGGAGTGTGATATGGTAACAAGAACAATGATTGATAGATTTCATGAAAATATTAAGGGGAAGATACACAAACGGGATTTTGAAGGAAGGAAAATTATGACGATAGAAAAAATATCACCATTGAAAGATTGGGAAAAGCAAGAAACCACGTTTATAGCAGCAGAAATATCAGAAGAAAATCTAAGTCATACATCCCCATTGGTAGTCACAGTATCCACTATACCAATGAGAAAGGAGAAATCAATAAAATCTGTAGAAGAATGGGCTATGAATAGAACTTTGGTGGATGCAGGAAGTTCTGTAGACATGATATTTTATCATACTTTCAAGAAAATGGGATATAAGGATGAAGAAATGTCTTATTCAACATATCATGTTCATGGCTTTGGAAGGTCTTTAACAAAACCTAAAGGCGAGATAATGGTACGAATTCCACTAGGGGAGATTGAAACACAAGTAACGTTATGTGTGGTAGACATGGAATCACCGTATAACATGATATTAGGAAGACCATGGATACACGCAATCAAGGCTGTAGCATCAACGTTGCATCAATGCATCAAGTTTCCTACACCCAGTGGAATTGGAGAAATTAGAGGAGACACAGATTTTGCGAAATTGTGTTACCAAATTGAAGTAAGAAATTGTGAAGGATGTCCAAAGCTGCGAAAAGCTCGCAGAAAATTGGTGAGAGAAACAAAAAAGGAGGAAGAATTTAAAGTTTACATGATAAGAGCAAAAGAAGGAAAAGGGATACCCAGTGAAATCTCACGAGAAGGAGATGAACTCGCGAGAATTATGAAAACACCAACACCAATGGGAGAACCTGAAGCCAGTTATATTGCAGCAGAACCAACAAAGGAAATAAATATTGGGAGTAAAGAAGAGCCTAAAATGCTGAAAATTGGGACTAGAATGGAGGCGGATGAGGAAGAAAGAACTATAAATATCCTGCGAGAGTATGCAAATATCTTCGCGTGGAGCATGGATGAGATGCCAGGGATAGATCCGTCAATATCATGTCATAAATTAGAAATTAACAGAAACATAAGACCATTTAAGCAAAGAATAAGGAAGATCGCAATAACATATCATTCTCAAATAGAAGAAGAATTACAGAAGATGCTCGATGCAGGAATTATAAGGAAAGCAAAATATCCATAGTGGATTGCAAATATGGTAGTGGTCCCAAAGAAGAATAAGGGATAAGAATTTGTATAGATTTCACTGATTTAAACAAGGCTTGTCCTAAAGATAGTTTTCCATTACCAGATATTCCACAGATGGTTGAATCAGCAGCTGGAAATGCTAGAATATCATCGTTGGATGGATATAAAGGATATAATCAAATCCCTCTCGCTGAAGAAGATCAAGAACATACCGCATTTTTTGCTCCAAGAGGGTTATATTGTTATACAAAGATGCCATTTGGATTACGAAATGCTGGTGCAACGTATCAAAGAATGGTGGAAAAGGTGTTTGCAAAGTGGATCCACAAAACATTAGAAGTGTATGTATATGATATGCTGATCAAAAGCAAAGAAGCTGAGAATCATGTGCAAGATTTGAAAGAGATTTTCGATCAAATGCGGCAATTCAATATTAAAGTGAATCCTGATAAGTGTACTTTTGGAGTAACTTCAGGGAAATTTCTGGGGTATATTATATCGAAAGAAGGAATACAAGTTGATCCAGAAAAGGTACAAGCAATTCGCGATATGCCAACACCTGCGACGGTAAAAGATGTGCAGAAATTAAATGGACTCTTAGCCTCGCTAGGAAGATTTATTTCGCGATCTTCAGACAAGTGCAAACATTTTTTCGATATACTTAAGAAGGGAACAAAACTCAAGTGGACAGATGAATGTGAAAAAGCTTTTCAAGGGATAAAAGAACATTTAACGAACATAACTATTTTACAGAAAGCTGAACCGGGAGAAGAATTATTGATTTATCTTGCAACAACCACATATGTGCTAAGTGCTGTGCTGCTGCGAATAGATGCAGGGGTATAAAAACCAATTTATTACATCAGTAAAACATTCAATTCTGCAGAGAGAAATTATTCAAAGATTGAGAAACTAATTCTAGCATTGGTACATGCAACTTTCAAACTTCGCATCTATTTTCAAGCACATAAGGTCAAAGTATTAACGAAAGTGCCAATTGAGTCAGTAATGAAAAATTCAAAGAGATCAGGCAGAGTTGAGAGATGGAATGCACAAGTAGGACACTTTGATATTCAATATGAAGTTTTATCCTCGCCAAAATCACAAGTTATCGCAGATTTCTTAGCTGAATTTCCCTTAGAAGATGATGAAGCTTTGGAAGAAATGATGGATATAAAAGAGGAACATGGAGATCCAAAAGAGTTATTAACAGAACCCGACAGATGGGAAATTTTGGTGGATGGATCCTCAAATGGGGAAGGAAATGGGATTAGAGTTGTCTTTATTTCACCAGAAGGAGAAAAAACAGCTTTTTCATTTAGATTAGAATTTGCATCCACTAATAATGAGACAGAGTATGAGGTCGTGATCCATGCTTTAAAATTTGCGATAGAAATGAATTTGGAAAATGCGAGAATCACCAGCGATTCACAATTGGTTATTCTCCAGATAAAAGGAGAATACACAACAAATGAACCATCCTTGAAAAAATACAAAAGACTTGTTGAAGAATTATCTGCGAGAATTCCAAAAATAAAATGGAGACATATATCAAGGAAAGATAATAGACTTGCAGATGCTTTTGCTTTCATATCTAGTATGATGACAAATCCATTGGCAAGGTGCATAAAAATTCAAACACTTACATTTCCATCGGTAAACAAAGAAGAAGAAGAAGAGATATATGTAATGATGGTAGAAGCTGGCGAGGGAGAGCCAGCGAGCAATATCACAGATTGGCGAGAAGATCTTCATGCATACTTGGCAAGAGGAGAAATTCCAAGAAATCGATTGGAAGCACATAAATTAAAAAGTAGGGCGACCAATTATGAATTAAGAGATGGAGTATTATATCGCAGATCTTTTAGTGGACCATCGCTAAGATGTTTGACGAGGGAAGAAGGACAAAAGATATTGAAGATGTTGCACAGTGGTGGCGCTGGTAATCATAGTGGAGGAAGATCTTTGGCATATAGAACAAAAATGCAAGGCTACTACTGGCCATATATGCATGAAGATGCAAAACAACTCTCAAGGCGTTGCTAAGGTTGCAAGTGATATGGAAAGAAGATACATGTACCAGGAACACCATTATCATCTTCAACAAGTGTATGGCCTTTTGGGAAATGGGGGTTAGATATTTTGGGACCATTTGTACCTGGTTTTGGACAAAGAAGATATTTGATTGTCGCAACAGATTATTTCACAAAATGGGGAGAAGTAAAGGCAGTACAACATATTCGCGATAAAGATATTTTTACATTTATATTTGAGAAAAAAAAAATATTATATTTGAGAATATAAACTGCAGATTCGGGATTCCAGCACAGTTGGTATCTGATAATGGAAAGCAATTTGAAGGGCAGAATATAGAATTGCTACTCAATGCATTTAAGATAAAGTGTGGAAAATCTACTCCTCTATATCCACAAGCAAATGGTCAAGCTGAAGCAACCAATAAGACAATCGCAGACATCTTAAAAAGAAGCTAGAAGGATACCACAGAGCATGGTGTGAACAGGTGCATAATGCAATATGGGCCTACAATACAACTAGACGAGAAGCTACTGGAATGTCACCTTTTTGTTTGACATATGAAGTTGAAGCTGTGTTACCAACAAAAGTAGCTATTCCTACAACAAAAAGGGAGGCTTGGAAAAGAAATCTAAGTGCTGGAATGATTTTAAATAAGTTGGATGAATTAGAAGAAAAAATAGAAAAAACTTTGCAACATATGGAAAATTACCATCGAAGATTAGCTCGTGAGTACAACAAACGTGTTAAGAAACGTGAATTTCAACTTGGCGATTTAGTGCTGCGAGAAACACCAAGTTATCAGCGAGAAAATGGTGGAAAGTTGGCGAGAAAATGGGATGGACCATACATCATTAAAGAGATAGCTGGAACCGGGGCATAAAAACTAATGGATCCTGAAGGAATAGATGTTGGTCAAAGACTTGATAGACCATGGAATAGATTATTTCTGAAGAGGTATTATCAATGACACCTTCTGTGAGATAAGAAATATTGGTATGTTATATGATAAAACATGTAATAAATTCTTCTATCTCTATTTACAACAAAAAAATTCTTCTGATAACAAAGCATAACAAGAGCAGCGAGCATCATCGCAAGAAAATCGAATACAAATTTCGCAGAGATTAATAGAATGGGACGAACCTTTATGACGTGCACCCTAGTTCGCGAATAAAATTTCACGAAAATGTAAGACCTAATAGCACGTCATAAGAGGGGGTATCTCTTGACATGATTCAGGGGTAAGGTTATACCACTGCTGGATCCTGAGTCATGCAGATGTTGGGGTTAAAGAAAACCTATCCGGGAGAGAGATCTTGGATTTCCAACTATATAAGGTTATACCGTGGTTGGAAGACTGAGAATCTCTTCCAAGAAGTGCAAAGTATGACCAAGGCACCGAGGTACACGGTTGAGCCAAGAGTGCACGGGGCATACGAAACTCCCTTGCCATTCTTGGTAAGTCTTGGCTATGATGCACTTGGCCTGAAGAAAACCCCACTTAGGGTGCAGTCTCGTAACTATAAGCCATATAGGCATAAAGTATAAGAGGCTGCGAATACAGCTGGTTGTTGGTAAATCTGGATGGGAGGAGCTAGTCTTGTATGGCCGATGTGCCCTCCTTGAAGGGGCAACAAGGGGGAAGATAATGGCGGCACCCTCCATTAGGGAGCTGATAAGTGTCTTAAGACGGCAATGTCATGGGGCTTTATGATCGCAAGAACATTTAGGCCTATCATATTATCGCGTGACGTAAATTATACAGAGGAAACAAGCCACAAGACAAATGTTAAGATGAGATCAATGGGTTTTTACATGAAAGTGTAAAGACGTCCTGTGATTTCATCGCAAGACGGCAATGTCATAAGGTCAAATTCTTGCAAGAGAGTTTATACTTATCATATTGTCGCAGAGATTTTGAAAGAACATGGACAAGACAAGATCAAAGGGTCTTTACATGCAAATGTTAAGAAATCCTGCGATTTTGTCGCAGACAGAAAAAGTTTGCAAAATAAGACCTTTAATTAGGAAGGAAAAATGAGACCAAAAGAATAATCTTACCAATTAACTACTATATTTTAAGATTGCAGGAAATATTCATTCATCGCAGAACAATATATAAAAAGGAAAATTCTTAACATCATAGATTCCTTCAGAATTTTTTCAGAACATCGCAGAAGTATTCATTGCATCGCAGATATATTCATACTTTCGCGAATAATGCAACAACACAATTCCCTAAAGAAGATACAAAAAATAATTCACCATTTCAAGAAAGATAATGAAGGGAAAATATGGGAATGGAGAAGTAACGTTTCATTATCTTCCTTGAAAATATTCAAAGTAAACTAAGTTAAAAGTTAAATTCTAAAAGTTTCAAAAGTTACATCGCTCGAAAGAAAGAAGAAGGAAAAGAAAGCAAAAATAAAATTCAAGTTTCAGCGAAGGCCTCGCCAGATTCATTATTCTTGCTCGTCAGATTTATTATATTTTTCCAGAGTTATCAATTTTATCAGCATCCTTTTCACCACGAGTCTCTTTTTCTTTTGATTCTTCATCAGCGATTACTTCGCCACTTGCAGTTACTTCTTTGGGAGGACTTCTTTCTTCTTCTTCACCATCTTCTTGGGTGGTATTTTCTTCATCATTAGTATACTCTAAATCTTCATCCATATGAAGAGGAATTTCATCATCATAAACCTTTAGAGGAGGAACATATACAAGAGGGAGAGAATGGGAGAGCAGAATCTCATTCACAAGAACTTCAGCACTGAGGTGGACCTTGAGAAGGAAACCTCTATCGCGATTCCTAATTTCTATATTTTTAAATTACTCAAGATAATCAAGTCTTCTTTCTGCTTTGTCTCGTGCTTCAAGATAATTGGAAAGAAGAGACTTGTTCTCTTTGAGAATCTATCCAATTTGTTGGTAAGATCAGCGATGGTAGAATGAAAACTTCTTTCAGATTCTGCGAGTGACAAAAGTGATAAAAGATCATTTAGTCAAAGATTTTGCAAGAAATATAACACAAAATTTAATAGAAAGGTCAACAAGAGAGGCAGTCAATTGACTACCTTCTTTCTGCGAGGTCAAGTTTTGAATTAATGTAAAGAAACAGTTTTCCCATTGATTCATAGCGTCATCGAATTTATCGCCAACCACACTCTTCAGACGAGATTTCATGTTTTCTTATCTAGTGCATAGATACAAGTTTTCCTTTGCTAGTAAAGAATGAGATTCCTTCAAGTGAGAGCACTGGTCTTGAAGCTCGTTGGATTTCAAACTAAGAGTTAACCTACCTTTGATAAGTTTATCCTTCTCAGCAGAATATGATTCAGTTACCTCCTTGAGCTCATTTTTAAGGGAACGAAGAGATTGCTCTTGATTATCGCATATCCTTTGTAGATTACTCAATTGTTGTGAAGAAATCGCCATCAAGCTTGAAAATATATGTTTCTCTTGGGATAAAGTTCTATTTTCATCTGATAAAGATTCTACCGCCAAGTTAGACTTGGTTAACGAATATGAGAGACGAGAAATCTCGTTACTTAATAAACTTTGACTTCGCGATAATTGGTTATTCTCATTAGTAAGATTATCTATTTGATCAATAGAATATGTATGGAGATTATCTAATCTATTATACTGGTCCATCCAAGAATCTCTTTCGAAACGAGCTTCGTCGGCAATAGATTCAAATTTAAGTCTCTCCATGAAACGAGTCTGATTGGAAACTAATATATGAATCAAGAATTTAAGAAAAATACTTGAGTACAGAAGATATAAAAGCAAAGCAGAAAAACAAAAGAGCAGAGGAAGGAAAAATGTACCTTTCAGCTCGTCATTTTTTCTGCGAAGATTCTCGCAGTCTAGAGAAGAATTGCGGAGCATATGATTCAAAGTGTCACATTCAGCAGTTTTTACTTGAAGGCTTCTCCTCAGAGCTTCAACCTCATTTTCCATAGATGCTCGTGAAGCATTACAATCAGAGCCAAAATACTTGAGTAGAGTCTCGCAAGCTTCATATTGGAGGGGATCAGTAGAAGACTTTCTAGCATTGTCTAAAATGTTGGACAAGATTTTAAAAGCAACATCAACACCTGCAAAAGTTTCATTTGATGAAGGAAGGAGTGTAGAAGGTGAAGTGGTAACGAGAGCAAGTTGACAATTTGAATCATTTGCGATGGTTGAGTTGTCAGGAGGAGGGGTATTTGGAAAAACAACAGTTGAAGGCAATAGAGGACTATAAGGAGTCTCAGTCACAACAATTTTAGAAGCTTGATTCGTCAAAGGGTTATAAGGAATAGAAGTATGGGCAGTGATATCCTCGCAGACAAAAGAAGAAAGATTTGATTGCGACAATGTGGGAGTAGTCCTCGCGGATGTTAGCGTGGGAATAGTGAGATTATCCCCAAGAGTCTTAAAGTGGCGAGATCTCTTGGGAGGTTTAACAGGGTTCTCGTCATTATGCGAATAATAATTCAGATAAGAAACAGAGGCAACAATATTGTTATAAAAAATAGAGGGTGTTTCTTACTACCTTATCATTCATAGAACTCCTCTTCTTCTTCTCAGCTGACCTTTTGCGAATATTAGGGTTTTGAGTTTGGAAAAGAAGATATAACATGGAAGTTATGAAGAAACAAATAAGAAAGGTTGGAGAACATAAGTAAAAATTGGTTTAAATAAATATCATAAGTCAAGAAATATACCTTGGTGACTCCATTAAAACAGTAGCAGGAGAATATGAAGAAGAAGAAAAGTTGCAGACGGAAGACGAAGTAAATAGATGAAGAAGATAAAGAAACGGAAGAGGAAAATTAGTTCTGAAATTTAACTCTACCTTTTATAGGCAAAAAGGAGTTGACCTATTAAGCAAAGACGTGTCAGTAAAAAGAGGAATTCAAAACACGTGTAAGCGGTGAGGCTAGATTAACGGAATCTTGTCAAGAAGAAAATATAAGAGGGAAAGAAGTTGCGAGTATAATAAAGAGTATTGGTTCTCATGATCTTCTCTTCTTCGCAGAAAAGACATGAGAAGAGGCAAGATGTAGGACCAGAATATCGTTACAACGCTATTTCTGTGATATTAACAACACTTTTGCGAGCGTCACAAAAGATTCTTTAGCAGCGTTTCGCGAGCGTCACAGAACATCCAGAAGAAAGACATAAAAGTTGACAATGGAAGAGGTACAAGAAGATTATGTTTATCTTGCGATGGTCGTCATTTTTGCGAAAGAGAACATTGTAGCAATCGCGATGAGATCGCAGAATTGACCCGAAATAGGAGGGAAACTTAGCTGTCATCCACTATGTAAATCCCTATATAAAGGGTTCGTTAGATTCAGAAAAGGATGATGTATTTTTTAGAGTTGAGAAAGTCTTGAGGAGAGAGAAACTCTAGAAAGAAAGTTGTATTTCTGAGTCCTTACATATTTTGTAAAAATTTATGAGGTTAGAATAATAAAAGTGTCGTTGTTCATCTTCAAATATGAATTAATTTCTATAGATTCTTATCAAGGGTGTAGTGTAGGATTTCCTGCAACTACAGTAGCAACTCTTGGTTGTGGGTGAGATCATCTAAGGGAATCAAGTGCGTAGTATCCTGCTGGGATCAGAGATGTAAGGAGCGCAATTGTACCTTGAATCAGTGTGAGATTGATTAGGGTTCAACTAAAGTCCAGTATGAAGTTAATTAGTAGTAGGCTAGTGTCTGTAGTGGCTTAATACAGTATGGTGTTCAATCTGGACTAGGTCCTAGGGTTTTTCTTGATTTTCGGTTTCCTCGTTAACAAAATTTTGGTGTTTGTGTTATTTCTTTTTGCACATTATATTTTGTTATATAATTGAAATATCACAGGTTGTGCGTTAATATCAATCAATTAGAATATCCAACCTTTGGTTGTTAATTTACATTGATTGACAAGTGAACATTGGTCTTTGGTACCGTTCAAGTAATTCCTTTTATATTCAATCGGGCTCACGGATTTTTATTTGTTGATTGTAGATTGAATTAAGAGTTAGTGATATTAAACTCCTTGATATACTTTATTCTAGATTGAGTCTGACTGTCTAGTTGATTCTCTAGTAAATGTATTGGAGTAAGTCCTATTAAATTTCCAAATGAATTGTTGGGTGTGGTTGTTGTACCCTCGCTTTTTCAATTGCTATCAGAGCAGGCAAACACGTTAATACCTTATAAGTCTGTGTTTGTATTAATCTGACTCTATGGACATAAGTGCTATCTCTATAAACGTAGCCCAAGATCCAGGAGACTCTGAATATTCTTCCATGACTTATTTGATTAAATCTGTAGAGAATATTCTATCTCATCCTCCTCCAAGATTAAAATCTCTTGAAGTTTTTTCAGAGGTTGAAAAACATCTTGATAATCTTTCTCTTGATGTTTAGAGTGTTCTTAAAACACAACAAGACTCTCTCGATAGACTAAATCGTGTTATGATGAATAATGTTCTTGTTGAGGTTGATATTTATTTGTTGACGAGTGAGTACATGGTTCTTCTTCAATGTAGTACAACAAGGCATGTACTGGAAGTAATACAAAAGGAGCATAAGCCTCATTCAACTAAGAATACCTTAATAAAACAGGATTCATTACATGAGTTTATTCCGGAAACTGTTTGTCAAAATAACATGATGGTGATATGTAGCAAAAACGTTAATATGTCTCTATATGAAGAAAGTTGCCTTACGTTGTGCGGAAAACATTTCAAGGCCTTTGCTGATAAAAGAATGCAAACCAAGACATCAAAAACATAAAAAAATTATAAGGCGCATAAATTCAGTTTCTTGGGTATTCCTTAACCCATCTGGATGCAAAAGTTGTTGGAAAGAGGTTCTCTCTTGGTGTCAAGATATTAAATCTAATCGAATTTTTTGTGTTCTTAGAGGGTTTTGGGATAATTCCTATTTAGTTCTTGACTTGTTTCCAGAACTTGTTGGTTCCGATACCTGGACTAGCAAAACCAGCTCAGGAACTGTTCGGTAGGTTGCATATATAAATAGAAATATTTCTCTTGTTTTCTTCTCCACCTTCTCTCGACTGTTCGAGAACCTTGTGTAAAAGAAAACTCAAGAGTTCGAAAACCTTCAATCTCCAAAACCTCGTGTCTCAATCATTTTGAGTGTTCTTGGTACCATTAGATTCACAACAAAATTTTAATCAACAAGCTAGTCACTATTTTTAATTCTCTTCCAGTTCCAGAGCTTCTCCATTAACTGCATTTCAGGTACCCAGTAAGTTCTTCATCTTTTTAAGCTTTCCTTCGATTTCAATGGCATCTAGGAAGAGAAAAATTCGTGGTGAGAGTTCAAGTGCTCAAAATCGTGATGATTCCTATTTTGATCCAAGAATGCAAACTAGGTTCGTGAACATGGAGGGTGCCATCCTTTATAAGGAATATAGTGTCAAAACCCCTTTTATGGAAAGAGTATATGATGCATCAAAACTTAAGGTAGAAAATCTTCCTAGTTTTATCAAAAATCATGATTGGGGCATAATTCTTCATCCTATGTGACTAGCATGTATAGAAATGACAACTTAGTTTTATGAAAACTTGCATGACCCAGATATGATTAACCGCACCTTCAAAACAATAGTTAAAAATGAAGTTATTATTGTGGATCGCAAAAATAAATGTTGGGCTCTTGAATTTATCCCGGATTGGTGATTTCCAAGTTCCACAGCCTGAAAAGTTGAGACCTACCTCAAATGAACTTGCAAACTTCCTTCTCGCAAAAGATGTAACCTGTAAGGATGGAAAGATTGTTGTTCATAATTTTGAGATATTTCTTAAGGCTGCTGGATAATTGGTCGTGGCAAATTTGATTCCTAGCACAATTGACAAGCAGTTTTGGACCAGGTCTCTTGCTGAACTTGTATACTATATTGTACAAGGAAGTGATATCGACTTCTATGGGCTTATTATTCGTCAGATGATAAGTATGAGACATACTTCGAAGAAGACTCCATTCTTTCCTTGTCTTATTTCAAGGATTTGTAGTCAGTACGGAATTACTTCATTTGGTTCCAATCTTGGAGGACCAAAAGTCTTAACCATGGAAAGCATCGGAAAGATGAGCAGAACTCCTAGTCATAACTTTAGCACCCTCAAATCCTAAATCTATCCATTTTCAACAACAAGTTGATTTATTGTAAGGGCAAGTTGATTATGCCGTGGAAGCTTATCATGAACTGACTGAACCGTTAGATGAAATTGTTAAGGACTTTTATAACAACTTGGATTAACAGTTTTTTCTTTTCATGGTTTTTATGTGTATATATTATGTCTCTCTTTTTGGTGCTCATGTTGAACTTCTTATGCCGAACTTTTTAAAATTGTTATCTTTTAATGGTTGTAATAAATTTAATGGTATTTTAGACTTAAATGATTTTATCTTTCAATTAAATTGCTAAATGTGTGTAGTTGCAGGAAATCCCACAACTACACCCTCATGAAATTCCATTAATTTGATTTGATGATCTAATTTATTTGATATGAAAATGAAGATTAAAGTACTAAAATTGTAAAAGAGACACAAGGATTTTTACATGGTTCGATCATTGTGATCTACATCCATGGTTCTTCACTAGTGATTATATGTAATTACATGATTTTACAATTGAGACTCCATTAAAGAATATTTGGAGCTCTAGATTTTTGGGGAATAAGATCCTCAAGAAAATAAGTCTCTATCTCTCTTTACAAAATTCTAACTTCAAATGTCTCTCCAAAATCTATTCTCCAAAAGAACTCTCTATCCTAAGACGTTTTTTAACACTCACTTCCAGAATATCTCATAATTTAACATTTGAACTACTATTTATAGTGAAATATGTACAACTGTATATAGCTTGCGAAGTATCGCGACTTATATTCGTAAGTTTATTCTATATTCGCAAAGTCTTCACGCCTTTCTCATGTTTTGTCTGTCGTCCTTTGTTGCGTCGTTTCTAATATTTCTTCTGCGACATTATTAAGTTGCGTCATTAATAATTCGCAAGTGAAGGTTGCTGCGATATTCTGCTCCTACATCTTGCCTCTTTTTTCTTGAATATTGCGTAAATAGCAGTTTTTAAGAAAAAATCTGTTGTTGTAGTAGTCTCTGATCTTTGTTGATGAAGGAACAAGCGAAAGAATATCAAACTCAAAAAGTATATACTTGCCTCTATTCTTTTGCGAAGTTCTGAAGCTTTAAGAAGTAATTAGAAGTATCATCTTGTGAATTATGAAGTATGTGAAATATCCTTGAAGAAGTATAAGAAGTATGAAGTATCTCAGAATAAGTAGAAAAAGTACTCAATCCTTGAAATATAAGAAGTATCTATCCTTGAATAAGAAATATTGCCTCTATTCATGCGAAATTATTTCTTCATTTTTGATGAAAATTCTTGCGCATTTTGGAAATGATTCTTGCTGAGAAGATAAAGAACATAAAATATTTTCTTGGTAATCCATAATTGCCTCTGTTCTTTATCTATGAAGGTAGAATCCTTGAGAAAATGTTGAATGAACGAATTTTTTCTTTATTCTTATCTTGCCTCTGCCTCATGCGATAATCTCTTTAAGAAAATAATCACATTCTTAAAATTTTGAATACTAAGAATGATATGGCTAATTTATGAATATTCCTGCTAGATTCTGACACATTCTTTAAAATTCTGAGTAATTCTGCGAATTTGTAAAGTTCTCTGCGAAATTATGAAGTATTCTGCGATATTCTGAATAATGTTCCTGAAATAGTGTTGCGAATTTCTGAATATTTTTGCGAAGTTCTGAATATTCTGTAAAGTTATGTAAAATACTTGTGTGAATATAATGCTTATGTGATGATGTTGTTATGAGATGTGTATGCGATGTTTATGCCATGAAATGCTTATGCAATGCTTTTATGATGCGAGTATGATGCTTGTATGATGAGAATGCTTATCTATTGCAATGTATTAGCTAATGTTTGTGTTACTTAGCTCATTTTGCCGCGGTAAAATTGATGTAGCTTTAAATCGCTTCCATTCTTGCACTATTAGTCTCGCATGATATAATATAATTAAAATATTAAAGATGCATAATCTCAATTTCATTTCAATATATATGTTCGCAAGCTTGTTTGCTTACATATAATCATCTTCGCAAGTTTATTTGCGTATTCTCTTGTGGTCTTATTTTGCCTTCCTAGTTAAAGGTCTTATTTAGCCACGTTTCTTTCTTTTTGCGACAAAATCGCAGGACGTCTTTACATTTGCATGTATTGACCCATTGATCTTGCCTTATCCATTTTTTTTTGAATTTTCTGCGACAATATGACATGCCTAAGTTTTCTTGCGAGAACAAAGCCCCATGACATTGCCGTCTTGCGATGAAATCGCATGACGTCTTTACACTTTCATGCAAAAACCCATTGATCTCATCTTAACTTCTTTGTTATGTTCTGCGAGTTTTTTTTTTCTTCAACTATTTGTAGTATATACTTGCCTCTTTTTTCTTGAATATTGCGTAAAGAGCAATTTTTAAGAAAAAATCTGTTGTTGTAGTAGTCTCTGATCTTTGTTGATGAAGGAACAAGCGAAAGAATATCAAACTCAAAAAGTATATACTTGCCTCTATTCTTTTGCGAAGTTCTGAAGCTTTAAGAAGTAATTAGAAGTATCATCTTGCGAAGTATGAAGTATGCGAAATTAACTCTTGATCTATCTATTGTGTAATCTTTCTCCATACCAACTGTTCTAACCATTTCTTGCAAAATATATTTGCGAAATAATCTCCTATTTTCTTCTTGCGAAATAACCCTAGACATCAAACTCCTTATCTTCGCTACTGCCCGTCTATGTTGGTTTCTACTTGCAAAGTAGAAAATGTTACTATTCTCTTATTCTGATCTTCTCTCTAGGCTGTAGTAAAAATGTGAAAAAGTATGAATGCGGTAAGAATTGATCTTGCGGCATCAAGCTTCTTCTTCTAGCTAGTGACCAATTGTGCTAGCTTTGTCTTGTGTTGGAGCAGCGTTATTCCCGTAGATATTAGGGTTGTCGTCGCCCTTTATATTTTAACCATCAGAAATTGTTTCGTCTTTGTCTTCATGATTTAATTATTGGTACTTCCCTGTACTTCCTCTTCTATGCGTATTTATTCTTTGTGTTCTCCTTTGATAGTTCCATGGAGATATACCTTCCATCCTACTGTGCTGGTTTTGCTTTATCTTTGTCCTTCTCTTTATGGTGCTGATCAGTGAGGTTCAACTTCTCGTTGACGTTTCGCACCCAAAAAACTTTTGCATATCAATCTCTGCCGGAACATTTGAATTTGATGAATCATATTCGCGCTTTAGGGATATTTTCTTCATACTTCAACTTCATCTAATTATATTTTTGCATTTGTACTTCTCTTCATCACCAGATATGTTCTGTTGTTCTTTTTTCCCGTCATTCCTTCTTCGCAGAAACTATTAAATTCGCAGGAACTATCAGTTTCGCAAGTATTGAATTGATTCGAACCAAGCTATTGCGAACTTGATTGATCGTTCCGAACTGGATTGATTGAATTCTCTCCAACCGTGAATGTTCTTCGCAGAATATGAGTAGGGATTCTTTCGCAGAACTGTTTCCAGTATGTTCTTCTTTCAAGCTATACTCTTCTTCACTGTCAATGATTTCCCCTTTCGTTCCTTAACTGAGCTTCGCTGCTTGAATTTTTTTGACGAGGTATGCTTTGCAGAACTAATCTTCTGTCTCTTCTGCCTCTGCAATGTTATTTTTTCTTCATAATAATGGTTGACAATTTGAACTGTCACGAAGTAATGGGTATTCATCTTCGCCAAATCTGTTGACAAGCAGAAGCTTGGTTGGAACTTGTTTTTGCTATTTGGTTAATGGTTGTGTTTGAACTTATAGTCATGAGGTTTTGCTCCTCTTTCTGAACTCTTCTTCGGATCATATATTTCTCATTTGATAAGTTGCTTTACTGTAGTTATTGATAAGGTAACTTCGTCATCGAAATGATTCCTTCGTTGAAATGTTGGCTGGCTCAGATTGGCGAAGTAGCGCTCTATATTGCAAGTTATTGTATCACTGATTACGACGAGTTGACTTGCTGAATCTGGGTAATGAATTATTTCAGACCTCTGAATCCAGCAAGTTAGACTCTTCCAGCTCTGGTTGATTTATCATATTTCTCAACAACGAATTTTCTTCCGAATTTCCCCATTGACAATCTGTGCTTGGTAGTATTTCCAATCTTACATCGCAGTACTGTTTTGAAAATTCATTGTGAATCGTGTTTTGAAGATGAAATCATGTTTAAATAAATATTTCATCATCTTCAGAATCGGTTGCTGATGAAAACTTTGGCTGCTTTCATGTTTAGTTGTATTTTCTTCAACTCCTTCGAAGTTCTGCTGATGTTATCTATTGTTTGTGAATGCAAATTGTTCCCTGAAACTTCCACTTTTAGCCTTGAAGCTTATGGATACAGTGAGATCTTTTCGATGAAGGTAACCAAATTTGGTTGGAACTTTCTTGAATCAACAAAGTTAGATTCCTCCTCCCTGTTTCTAGCGCCAATTATGTAAATGCGGGAAATCCCACAACTACACATGATGATCTAATTTATTTGATATGAAAATGAAGATTAAAGTACTAAAATTGTAAAAGATACACAAGGATTTTTACATGGTTCGATCATTGTGATCTACATCCATGGTTCTTCACTAGTGATTGTATGTAATTACATGATTTTACAATTGAGACTCCATTAAAGAATATTTGGAGATCTAGATTTTTGGGGAATAAGATCCTCAAGAAAATAAGTCTCTCTCTCTCTTTACAAAATTCTAACTTCAAATGTCTCTCCAAAATCTATTCTCCAAAAGAACTCTCTCTCCTAAGATGTTTTTTAACACTCACTTCCAGAATCTCTCATAATTTAACATTTGAACTACTATTTATAGTGAAATCTGTACAATTGTATATAGCTTGCGAAGTATCGCGACTTATATTCGTAAGTTTATTCTATATTCGCAAAGTCTTCACGCCTTTCTCATGTTTTTTCTGCCGTCCTTTGTTGCGTCGTTTCTAATATTTCTTCTGCGACATTATTAAGTTACGTCATTAATAATTCTCAAGTGAAGGTTGCTGCGATATTCTGCTCCTACATCTTGCCTCTTTTTTCTTGAATATTGCGTAAAGAGCAATTTTTAAGAAAAAATTTGTTGTTGTAGTAGTCTCTGATCTTTGTTGATGAAGGAACAAGCGAAAGAATATCAAACTCAAAAAGTGTATACTTGCCTCTATTCTTTTGCGAAGTTCTGAAGCTTTAATAAGTAATTAGAAGTATCATCTTGCAAAGTATGAAGTATGAAGTATGCGAAATATCCTTGAAGAAGTATAATAAGTATGAAGTATCTCAGAAGAAGTAGAAAAAGTACTCAATCCTCGAAATATAAGAAGTATTTATCCTTGAATAAGAAATATTGCCTCTATTCATGCGAAATTATTTCTTCATTTTTGATGAAAATTCTTGCCCATTTTGGAAATGATTCTTGCTGAGAAGATAAAGAACATAAAATATTTTCTTGGTAATCCATAGTTGCCTCTATTCTTTATCTATGAAGGTAGAATCCTTGAGAAAATGTTGAATGAACGAATTTTTTCTTTATTCTTATCTTGCCTCTGCCTCATGCGATAATCTCTTTAAGAAAATAATCACATTCTTAAAATTATGAATACTAAGAATGATATGGCTAATTTATGAATATTCCTGCTAGATTCTGACACATTCTTTAAAATTCTGAGTAATTCTGCGAATTTGTAAAGTTCTCTGCGAAATTATGAAGTATTCTGCGATATTTTGAATAATGTTCCTGAAATAGTGTTGCGAATTTCTGAATATTTTTGCGAAGTTCTGAATATTCTGTAAAGTTATGTAAAATACTTGTGTGAATATAATGCTTATGTGATGATGTTGTTATGAGATGTGTATGCGATGTTTATGCCATGAAATGCTTATGCAATGCTTTTATGATGCGAGTATGATGCTTGTATGATGAGAATGCTTATCTATTGCAATGTATTAGCTAATGTTTGTGTTACTTAGCTCATTTTACCGCGGTAAAATTGATGTAGCTTTAAATCGCTTCCATTCCTGCACTATTAGTCTCGCATGATATAATATAATTAAAATATTAAAGATGCATAATCTCAATTTCATTTCAATATATATGTTCGCAAGCTTGTTTTCTTACATATAATCATCTTCGCAAGTTTATTTGCGTATTCTCTTGTGGTCTTATTTTTCCTTCCTAGTTAAAGGTCTTATTTAGCCACGTTTCTTTCTTTTTGCGACAAAATCGCAGGACGTCTTTACATTTGCATGTATTGACCCATTGATCTTGCCTTATCCATTTTTTATTGAATTTTCTGCGATAATATGACAGGCCTAAGTTTTCTTGCGAGAACAAAGCCCATGACATTGTCGTCTTGCGATGAAATCGCATGACGTCTTTACACTTTCATGCAAAAACCCATTGATCTCATCTTAACTTCTTTGTTATGTTCTGCGAGTTCTTTTTTTTTTCTTCAACTGTTTGTAGTATATACTTGCCTCTTTTTTCTTGAATATTGCGTAAAGAGCAATTTTTAAGAAAAAATCTGTTGTTGTAGTAGTCTCTGATCTTTGTTGATGAAGGAACAAGCGAAAGAATATCAAACTCAAAAAGTATATATTTGCCTCTATTATTTTGCGAAGTTCTGAAGCTTTAAGAAGTAATTAGAAGTATCATCTTGCGAAGTATGAAGTATGAAGTATGCGAAATATCCTTGAAGAAGTATAATAAGTATGAAGTATCTCAGAAGAAGTAGAAAAAGTACTCAATCCTCGAAATATAAGAAGTATCTATCCTTGAATAAGAAATATTGCCTCTATTCATGCGAAATTATTTCTTCATTTTTGATGAAAATTCTTTCCCATTTTGGAAATGATTCTTGTTGAAAAGATAAATAACATAAAATATTTTCTTGGTAATCCATAGTAAGTATATACTTGCCTCTATTCTTTTGCGAAGTTCTGAAGCTTTAAGAAGTAATTAGAAGTATCATCTTGCGAAGTATGAAGTATGCGAAATTAACTCTTGATCTATCTATTGTGTAATCTTGCTCCATACCAACTGTTCTAACCATTTCTTGCAAAATATATTTGCGAAATAATCTCCTATTTTCTTCTTGCGAAATAACCCTAGACATCAAACTCCTTCTCTTCGCTACCGCCCGTTTATGCTGGTTTCTACTTGCAAAGTAGAAAATGTTACTATTCTCTTATTCTGATCTTCTCTCTAGGATGTAGAAAAAATGTGAAAAAGTATGACTGCGGTGAGAATTGATCTTGCGGCATCAAGCTTCTTCTTCTAGCTAGTGACCAATTGTGCTAGCTTTGTCTTGTGTTGGAGCAGCGTTATTCCCGTAGATATTAGGGTTGTCGTCGCCCTTTATATTTTAACCATCAGAAATTGTTTCGTCTTTGTCTTCATGCTTTAATTATTGGTACTTACCTGTACTTCCTCTTATATGCGTGTTTATTCTTTGTGTTCGCCTTTGATAGTTCAAGGGAGATATACCTTCCATCCTACTGTGCTGGTTTTGCTTTATCTTTGTCCTTCTCTTTATGGTGCTGATCAGTGAGGTTCAACTTCTCGTTGACGTTTCGCACCCAAAAAACTTTTGCATATCACTCTCTGCCGGAACATCTGAATTTGATGAATCATATTCGCGCTTTAGGGATATTTTCTTCATACTTCAACTTCATCTAATTATATTTTCGCATTTGTACTTCTCTTCATCACCAGATGTGTTCTGTTGTTCTTTCTTCCCGTCATTCCTTCTTCGCAGAAACTATTAAATTCGCAGGAACTATCAATTTCGCAAGTATTGAATTGATTCGAACCAAGCTATTGCGAACTGGATTGATCGTTACGAACTGGATTGATTGACTTCTCTCCAACCATGAATGTTCTTCCCAGAATATGAGTAGGGATTCTTTCGCAGAACTGTTTCCAGTATGTTCTTCTTTCAAGCTATACTCTTCTTTACTGTCAATGATTTCCCTTTTCATTCCTTAACTGAGCTTCGCTGCTTGAAATTTTTTGATGAGGTATGCTTTGCAGAACTCCTCCCCTGTCTCTTCTGCCTCTGCAATGTTATTTTTTCTTCATAATAATGGTTGACAATTTGAACTGTCACGAAGTAATGGGTATTCATCTTCGCCAAATCTGTTGACAAGCAGAAGCTTGGTTGGAACTTGTTTTCGCTATTTGGTTAATGGTTGTGTTGAACTTATAGTCATGAGGTTTTGCTCCTCTTTATGAACTCTTCTTCGGATCATATATTTCTCATTTGATAAGTTGCTTTACTGTAGTTATTGATAAGGTAACTTCGTCATCGAAATGATTCCTTCGTTGAAATGTTGGCTGGCTCAGATTGGCGAAGTAGCGCTCCCTATATTGCAAGTTATTGTATCGCTGATTACGACGAGTTGACTTGATGGATCTGGGTAATGAAGTATTTCAGACCTCTAAATCCAGCGAGTTAGACTCTTCCATCTCTGGTTGATTTATCATATTTCTCAATAACGAATTTTCTTCCGAATTTCCCCATTGACAATCTGTGCTTGGTAGTATTTCCAATCTTACATCGCAGTACTGTTTTGAAAATTCATTGTGAATCGTGTTTTGAAGATGAAATCATGTTTAAATAAAGATTTCATCATCTTCAGAATCGGTTGCTGATGAAAACTTTGGCTGATTTCATGTTTAGTTGTATTTTCTTCAACTCCTTCGAAGTTATGCTGATGTTATCTATTGTTTGTGAATGCAAATTGTTCCCTGAAACTTCCACTTTTAGCCTTGAAGCTTATGGATACAGTGAGATCTTTTCGATGAAGGTAACCAAATTTGGTTGGAACTTTCTTGAATCAACAAAATTAGATTCCTCCTCCTTGTTTCTAGCGCCAATTATGTAGTTGCAGGAAATCCCACAACTACACCTGATGATCTAATTTATTTGATATGAAAATGAAGATTAAAGTACTAAAATTGTAAAAGATACACAAGGATTTTTACATGGTTCGATCATTGTGATCTACATCCATGGTTCTTCACTAGTGATTGTATGTAATTACATGATTTTACAATTGAGACTCCATTAAAGAATATTTGGAGCTCTAGATTTTTGGGGAATAAGATCCTCAAGAAAATAAGTCTCTCTCTCTCTTTACAAAATTCTAACTTCAAATGTCTCTCCAAAATCTATTCTCCAAAAGAACTCTCTCTCCTAAGACGTTTTTTAACACTCACTTCCAGAATCTCTCATAATTTAACATTTGAACTACTATTTATAGTGAAATATGTACAACTGTATATAGCTTGAGAAGTATCGCGACTTATATTCGTAAGTTTATTCTATATTCGCAAAGTCTTCACGCCTTTCTCATGTTTTGTTTGCCATTCTTTGTTGCGTCGTTTCTAATATTTCTTCTGCGACATTATTAAGTTGCGTCATTAATAATTCGCAAGTGAAGGTTGCTGCGATATTCTTCTCCTACAATGTGTTAAATCCATAAGAAATTTAGCTAAAAATGCTCAAAAGTTAAGTCTATTATGTCTATATGCAAATATTGATAAAATATAGAATGGACTTTTGAAAATTCCACAGTATTGATCTTTACTTGATCCACTTTTATGTGAAAGTACCTTATGAATCCATAAGTTTTCTTATGTTGAGCATTTCAGGTTAGATTAATTATATAGGTTATCTTCTGATTATTTTAATCGATGATGTTTTGGACATTAACAAATCGCGTCCAAAGAAATCCTTCTTATCTTGTAAAAGTAAGATTGCTCATGTTATTCTTTCGGGAATGACATCAAATGGGGGAGAGATCTTAATTTAACTTGTGCTTAATTGTCGTATCTTTATAGGAAGTGCGGCTGTGGAATATTATAGGAGTTATCTTGTATCTTTATAAACTCCTTGATGAATGAATACACTAAGTTTCGACTATGTGAAATCATTGAAACAAAGTTGATATGTTCTCTTTTAGTCATGAATTATCTCTTTGAGAATTTCATTATGATCCCGTAATTTTTGTATCTTTGCCAATTTATATTGACAAAAGGGGGAGAATTATTTGGTAGTTCACACTATACGTATGGTTTATGGATCATTATGTAAAGGGGAGTGGTTTTCATTGTGAGATAAAGTATTGACTAAGGGGGAGTTATACATATCACCATAGTGTTATTTTCAAAGTTGTGATGGAATTGGACTTTGATGTTGTGTAATAATATTATGATATTGTATAACAATGATTGAGAATAACTGTTTTCTTATTGTTATGTCTACGGATCTTCAACAACAATGATGCTGAGTTGAACACGTTCAGAATCGTTGGAGTACTTGGAGCAGCGAAAAATTCAAGGAATGTTGAAGAGCCAAGGAAATCAAGCATACATGATGGATGAGAAGCTACAAAGTTTACTTATTTTGTAATCCATATGTATTAATAGTTTTGTCACTAAAATTGACAAAGGGGAGATTGTTAGAGCACCGCTATCTCAAGCTTTTTTGTCAAGTTTAGTTGATCAAAACTATATTCTTGATTTCTAGTCTATTCATAGCTATGTCTCAGATTAGGATAGAATGTGTAGTTGAGCTTTAGACTTCACTGCGTTCATCGATTAAAGACGAAGATCTGCCGAGGAGAGATTGGAGGAACTTCATCAACAAAAGGTATGGGGAGATTAAAAGTTATCTATCACTCTGAATTCTATTATATTCTATGTTCTAATGAGGCTAAGTCGTATTGATATATAGACTTTTACATTATACACATTTGATATTTCGATTTGAGTTTATCTCGCTTATCTATTTCTCGAAATATGTGTTGGAAGATTTTTTCTTTAACTATGTTCATCAATATTCTTGACAAGTTTAGTTGGAAACAAATTATTTGTTGGAAACTAAATATTAAGTCAAAAGATGATCATGTGAAAATTGCCTGGAAACATCTTACATGATTTGTGTGAGACAATCATTTGCTGCCGACTTGGAAAGTTTCGTATTGATCATTTGATCACTTGAAAATTACTTGAAGCTAATGGTTTGTGTGAGACAACCATTGTCTTCTTCTAAGGGTGTTTCAATCATTGATATGGGAGTTTAGAACAATTGACCATGTCTGGACACAACACGATATGCATACCTAGTATGAAAACTATATTGTTATGATTCAGGTCCGGGAACCTTGTTTGCGTACCTAGTATGCGAACGGTTTTACCTGATTTGGGTCCGGGACGGCTATTCGCGTACCTGGTTTGCGAACGTCTAGACATGCCAAGGTCCGGAGCTGTTGTTCGTGTACCTGGTTTGCGAACACAATGGTTTAAGCTCTAAAATCGGTTAAGTATGTTTTTCATACTCATGAACTAAAACATTTATGAATTAAGGAATGCAGTCTTTGCAAAGCATGTATATCTAGGCTACTCTTTGGGAGTATAAGACCGGATAATCAATTGGTTCATGTTCACCTTAATTTATCAAAAGACGGAACAAAATCTTCATAGATATTTTTGTGGGAGATAGATTTATCTATCAGAATAGATTTATCTATCATAATAGACTTATCTATCATAATAAACTTATCTATATGAGACAAATTTGTTTATAAGTCTTCGAATTTTGGTCGTAGCAACTCTTAGTTGTTGGTGAGATCATCTAAGGGAATCAAGTGCGCAGAATCCGATATGGTTCCAGAGGCGTAAGGAACGTGACTGTACCTTAATCGGTGTGAGACTTGGTTAGGGATCAACTACATTCCAGTCCGAAGTTAACTTGTAGTAGGCTAGTGTCAGTAGCAGCTTCTGGGTTTTTCCTGCATTTGCAGTTTCCTCGTTAACAAATTTTCTGGTGTATGTGTTATTTTTTTTTCCGCATTATATTTTTTTATATAATTAAGATATCATAGGTTGTGCGTAGTTCAATTATTTGATAAATCCGACCTTGTGTGTTGGATATAACTTGATTGACACTTGGGTATTGGTCTTTGGTACCGTCCAAGTTATTTCATATCAATCAGGCTCACAGATTTATATTTGTTCGATTTGCTGATTGCATTTAAGAAATAGAGATAAAGCTTTTTGATATATCTCTTGATTGAGCTCGCTTTTAAGTTGGTGCTCTCGGAACTTATTGAAGTTTTGTCCATACAGATTGTCGAACGAATTACTGGGTGTGGTTGTTATACCCCCGCTTTTTCATATCTCTCTCTGTCACCTTGCCTCTAGTTTTTTAGTCTCATCCGACTTCAAATTTTTTCAGCTTTGATTTCTGCTTTATTTCACTGTGTCTAATCGTTGGACTAATGATGTTTCTTATAACAACCTTTTCATGAACCATTCTAGAAATACATTCAACATTATAAGGCAATGAAAATTTGTGTCTCTGTTGCTTTTGTCACCAGGATGAACAAAAACTTTTGTTTTCCTCAAAATGCCTTGAAATTTATATTGTAATTAGTTAGTGATTTATCAATATGTAAAACTGCAATGTCTTTCTAACTCATCAAGTTTAAATTTCAATATAAAATGTTAGAGACATTAGGTAAGAGACTAGAATGATATCTGGTGATATATTTATGAGCCAAGTAACCAATTCCTCAATACCTGCAAACATTTCCGTCACTAGTGAAGAGTATGAGATCATCCTTGATAGCTTATTTCCTAAGCAAGAAGAAATTGTTTATGTCACAGCCAGCACTAGAAGAATAGGAGATCTAACTGCATATAATGATATTTCAAGTTTAGAATCGTCCACTTAGGTTTAGTACTCATGCTCCAAATAATAATTATGGAGTCAATTGGATTGAATTTGAGTTCCATAAGCTTCCAAGGCTATTATCCAACCTCCGCCACATATTAGGCTATCTTGGTGAGGGTTGTCTTTAGATGTTCTTACTTGACCATACTGGAATGCAAGATCCTTCACCACCTCGGATTACACATCAATATTTCCAGTTTATTCATGATGACAATTATTTAAAAGAAGCACATTACAATGTTGATAGAGATGTACCATATAATTATTGGAGTGATTGGAGTCTTGATACCATTCTCTCCCCTGCATCATCCGGCTAAGATCAATCTGTTATTTCTTACGCTGATGGTGAATATTCTCATGAAGGCTATAATTAGAAAGATTTTGATTATGACATATCCTTGGATTCTGAAAGAACTACTTTTGAATGGAATGTGTCTGCAAACAAAGTGGACAATGAAGACTATTCTGGTAAGCATCAATATGTATAATAAAATTCAGTCTCTTTCTTTCAGCTCCCTCAAATCCCTGTCAGATTCATCTCTGACATTGATGCTGACCTAGAAACAGACTCAGCTACCTTTAGTCCCTCAAGCTCACTAAGAAGACCACAGTTCGAAAGATAAAATCATGATCAAAAAGTTTTTTTTTTTATCAATTCAGGAATAAGATCTTATTCTGGATCAAGTATTTGTAGAAAAGTATTAATCGAAGAGCTTCACATGTGGACTACGCAGTATGAACCAGCAAAAGGATTCAAAATGGGAGACCTTGAACACTCTGATTCTGGTTCTGGTTCTATGAATAAATTATCAGCCACACTAGATATGAAGAGGTCTAATATGACATGAGTAAACTGTTGCGACTGTAACAATAAAACACTAAAAAGAAGATGTGAAGAAGTTAGAAGTAAAGATTCTGAAAGATAAAAAAACACTCAATGGATAGCAAATAGAAGACAGAGTCAAGTGTTCAACACGCTGTCCTTAACACAATAGTTGACCGGTACGCCTCAAGAATGAGTGATGCATATACCCTGTGGTCAAGTTGTATCCAGGATAAAACTGTCTGTTGCAAGTATTGTTAGCACTACAATACTTGCCCACTCTTACGAACTTAAGAGCAATGGCACAAAGAATGAAAAAACCACACAGAGGGAGAGAGATGAAAAGAAGAGGATAGTAGCTCTTCTGGACACAAGTTAGAATGAAAAGTTCGAGTCTCTTTTATAGGCATAATTGAGATAGGCGCATTAATGACAATTGATTCTCAATTAATTCCCTTCAATTTAAACGGAAATAAAACAGCCAATTAATTTTATTTTCAAATCAAAATAAAGTTTAAAACGGAAAGAATATTTAATTCCATTAAACCGGTCATTACTGCATGCATAAGAGTTTTGGTAAGAAAAATATATTGCGCCTCCACATTAAGACAAAATTTAATTTAGTTTCAAAATCGTTTAGGAAATAAATCAAAAGAATTTTTGTTCAAAAAGGTAAGTCTTGGCAGACCATGTCATTCACGGTGCGTGAACGAGCCCAAGCCATAGTGAAACAAAAATATTTCGCCCCACCCGTTCCACCCACATTGTTTTACTAACCATCCATAAAGGATTAGCTATATAGTGGAACTCCTCTTTAGTTATACCCAATGTGGGACTAAATGTTCTATTTCATTTACTCATAATAAAATGAGTAAGACCTCTTAGTGACCCAAAGGTCCTAAGTTCCATTCTCACCAAGACTATAAAAATAAAACTCATTTTCTCCAACAATCCCCCACATGAATGAAATACCAATAAAAATCAGAAAAAGGAAAGAGAGTAATACCACTTAGGCAAGAGGTGTCCATGAGGTCTTGAACCTTTGCTTAGTGAGAAATTACCGGAACTACTTGATGGACAGTGAACGCGATGTCTTGAACTGCCATCGTTTGGTGTAATCCGCGATAATAACCACGCATGATATCTCTCTAGGTGCTGTCAAGTTCGTGCCGTTGTGTCCTTTTTGGCCCCGGACAAATCCCGTTTATCAGAATGCTCTAGAGAATCAGCTCTATTCTCATAGGAAGCGACCCACTTCCATATTCAGATAGGTGATTTCCATCAAGAGTGTTTACTGCTACACCCCACTTCAATCTTAAATTGAAACTATAGAACTCATTAAGACTTAGCTAAAAGTCATCCTTCACATGCAGTAACACTATCACGTCTACACCATAGGGAAGGGGCAGAGAATGAAATTCTCTGATAGTGTTTTCCTTGACCCGCCACAAATTAGTTGTCTCATTCAAAACCTTGATTTTGGGATCTCCAGTCAGCAAGGTTGAGTATCCTTCATGGCAAGTTTATTTAATGAGCCTAAGCCCCATCCCCCTCGATGCATTATTAACTATCTCCTTGGACAAACCTTTCGTAAAAGGGTCAGCGATATTCTCCTTGGACTTTATCCATTCAAAGGAAATAACGCCTTTTGAGATTAGTTCTTTTAGGGTATTGTGTCTTCTACGAATATGTATAGACTTCCCATTATAGTAGCTGTTTTTAGCATTAGCTATAGCAGCTTGATTATCACAATGTATAGATATAGATGGCACAGGCCTATGCCAGAGAGGAATGTCTTCTAAAAAGCATCTTAGCCAAGCGGCTTCCTCTCCTGCTTTATCTAACATAATAAACTCGGATTCCATAGTGGATCGAGCTATGCAGGTCTGTTTGGAACTCTTCCAGGAAACATCCCCACCTGCTAGAGTGAAAACATATCCACTTGTATACTTAGACTCCTATGAGTCTGATATCCAGTTTGCATCACAAAATCCCTCAAGGACGGCAGGGTACCTTTCATAATTCAAACAAAAGGTCAAGGTGTATTTCAAATACCTTAACACTCTAAAAAGTGCATCCTAGTGTTCCTGCCCTAGATTACAAGTATACATACTTAACCTACTCACATCATAAGCAATGTCTGGCCTAGTACAGTTCATCAAATACATCAGACTTCCTATAACTCGTGAGTATTCAAGTTGTGACAATCCATTACCCTTATTCTTTTTAAGTCTACAACAAGGATCATAGTATAAGCAGGTTTACAATTAAAATGATTGAATTTTTTAAGCACATATTCAACATAATGAGATTGACTAAGACTATAACCGTTAGAATTTATTCTAATTTTCATCCCTAAGATTACATCTGCGGGGCCTAAGTCTTTCATGTCAAAGTTCTCATTTAGCATGCTCTTAGTGGAATTAATTACATCCATGTTTGTACCAAGTATAAGCATATCATCAACATACAAGCATACAATTACACATGCATCATTCACAAGTTTAGTATAAACACACTTGTCAGATTCATTGATTTTAAAACCACTAGAAAACATTACATGATCAAATTTTTCATGCCATTGTTTAGGTGCTTGTTTCAATCCATACAAAGATTTTTTCAGTTTACAAACTTTGTTTTCACAACCTTTCACTACAAAGCCCTCGGGTTGTTCCATGTAAATTTCTTCATCTAATTCACCATTTAGAAAAGTTGTCTTTACATCCATTTGATGTATCTCTAGGTTATGAACTACAGCTATAGCAATTAACATCCTAATGGGAGTAATTCTCGTAAAAAGTGAGTAAGTATCAAAGAAATCTACACCTTCCTTTTGTTTATAGCCTTTAGCTACTAACCTAGCCTTGTAAGTTTGAATAGTTCCATCTATGTTACGTTTCCTCTTGAAGATCCATTTACATCCTATGGCCTTACACCCTGGAGGTAAATCTACTATCTCATACGTATCATTCTCTTTGATGGATTCCATTTCACTAATAGCAGACTCTTTCCACCATGGAGCTTCAGAAGAAGTCATATCTTCTTTATAAGTCCGAGGATCAGTCTCGGCTAGTGTTACGAAGTCATCTCCAAAGGAGGTTTTGATTCTAGCCCTTTTACTTTTTCTAGGCTCAATTTCTACTTCGTCTTCCTCTAAAGGTAAAGTCTTATTGGTTGAAGGGACATCTAGGGGATCAACATCTCTCTTACGAGAGTCAGTTTTCAAAGGAAATATATTTTCAAAAAACACAGCATCCCTAGACTCCATAATAGTATTCATACCAATTTCAGAAATATCAGAATTCACAACCATAAATCTATATGGAGGAGTATTCTCAGGATACCCTATGAAGACACATTCAACAGTTTTGGGTCCTATCTTGGTTGCCTTAGGTTTAGGGATCTGAACCTTAGCCAAACACCCCCACACTTTGAAGTAAGCAAAAGAAGGTTGTCTACCTTTCCACAATTCATATGGAGTTTTATCTGATCCTTTAAAGGGTATTCTATTCGGGATATAACAAGCTGAGAGGACAGCTCCCCCCCCCCCCCCACAAGTTCGAAGGTAATCCTGAACTAATTAACATGGCATTCATCATCTCCTTAAGGGTACGGTTCTTACGTTCAGCTACACCATTGGATTGAGGTGAATAAGGAGCGGTAACCTCGTGAATAATGCCATGTTCCACACAGAAATCTCCTATCGGAACTCTATACTCACCACCACGGTCAGACCTAACTGTTTCAATGGTAGTATTTAATTGGTTTTCAACTTCTAATTTATACATCTTAAAGGCTTCTAAGGCATCATCCTTACCTCTAAGCAAGTATATATGACAGTACCTAATACGACTCGTCTATAAAAGTAACAAACCATTTCTTACCACCTCTAGTTTGAACCGATTTCATGTCAACTAGGTCTGAGTGAATTAATTCTAAGGGTTTAGAATTTCTATGAATATTTTTGCTAAAAGGTTTTCTAGCATACTTTGATTCTACGCATATTTCACATTTATGTTCCTTTTCCAAACTGAATTTGGGTATGCAGCCTACATTGGCTAGTTTATGCATTGACTTATAATTAACATGTCCAAGTCTACCATGCCAAACATCCAAAGACTCACAAACATAAGCAGAAGAATCATTATTATTCATTATAAAAGAGTTTACATTAAGCTTATACAGACCCTCGGTCTTATAACCCTGCCCCACATAATCCTTACCCTTAGTTACAACACATTTCCCAGATTCTATTACAATTTTAAAACACTTATCATCTAAAACAGCACAAGAAACAAGATTTTTGCAGATGTCTGGAACATGAAGAACTTCATTCAAAGTGAGAGTCTTGCCAGAAGTGAGCTTGAGCCCAACTTTGCCCTTTCCTACAACCGAAGCTGCAGATGAGTTACCCATATAGAGTTTTTCTCCTTCCCCTACCTTATTATAGGAGGTGAACATATCTCTGTTTCCACAGACATGTTTGGTAGCACCAGAGTCTACCCACCAATATCTCACATTTGTTACCAAATTTACTTCAGACATCGTGCCAGAAAATTCATCTTTGTTGTTTTCAACCAAATTAGCATTATTTTTCTTTTTAAGGTCCTTACGGTTTCTACAGTGAACCGCCATATGGACAGGATTTCCACACGCATAGCAATCACCCTTAATTTTATTAATGCTAGATTTTGGTTTTTGAAACATACCTTTCTTGCCTGGGGTTTCTTGGAGTTGTTTCGGTTCTTGTCAGCATTGGAACCTTTGTGTTCAGTCACACGAGCTTTGTTAGATACGTCCCTTGCATAAGACACGTTCTTTTCCTTGGAGCACAACATTTCTTCTACTTGAATCTTCTTACCCAAATCAACCATAGTAATTTCGGCAGTTTCATGTCTCAGTTTCTTCTTGTACTCGGACCAGGAAGTAGGCAATTTTTCGATGACAGTAAACACTTGAAAAGTTTCATCAATCACCATACCTTCCGCAAGAATTTCATTCATAATCTTCTGGAGTTCAAGAAATTGATCAACCACAGACTTGTCATTCGTCATCTTGTAATCATAAAGCCTAGCCACCAAGAATTTCTTACTTCCAGCAGTTTCAGCTTGGTATTTTGCCTCCAAAGCAGCCCATAAATCAAAATCATTAAAGTTTTGTTTCGCAATGTAAAAGTCATACAAAGAATCTTCTAAACAGTTCAGAATATGATTTTTGGCCATATAGTTCTGCCTAACCCAATCCTCCAACTCAAGTTCACGTTCCATATCCTTAAAACCCTCATCAAAAGGAACCAAAACATAATGATCTAAGTCATGATAACTAAGAAAAAATAACATCTTCGATTTCCATCTTTTGAAATCTTTTCCAGAAAATTTTGCTGGCCTTTCAACATCGTTCTTACCCATTGTTATAGACAGAAGATATTGTGTTAAGATTGTTGCGACTGTAACAATAAAACACTAAAAATAAGATGTGAAGAAGTTAGAAGTAAAGATTCTGAAAGATAAAAAAGCACTCAATGGATAGCAAACAGAAGACAGAGTCACGTGTTCAACACGCTGTCCTTAACACAATAGTTGACCGGTACGCCTCAAGAATGAGTGATGCATATACCCTGTGGTCAAGTTGTATCCAGGATAAAACTTCCTGTTGCAAGTATTGTTAGCACTACAATATTTTCCCACTCTTACGAACTTAACAGCAATGGCACAAAGAATGAAAAAACCACACAGAGGGAGAGAGACGAAAATAAGAGGATAATATCTCTTCTGGACACAAGTTAGAATGAAAAGTTCGAGTCTCTTTTATAGGCATAATTGAGAGAGGCGCAGTAATGACAATTGATTCTCAATTAATTCCCTTCAATTAAAACGGAAATAAAACAGCCAATTAATTTTATTTTCAAATCAAAATAAAGTTTAAAACGGAAAGAATATTTAATTCCATTAAACCAGTCATTACTGCATGCATAAGAGTTTTGGTAAGAAAAATATATTGCGCCTCCACATTAAGACAAAATTTAATTTAGTTTCAAAATCGTTTAGGAAATAAATCAAAAGAATTTTTGTTCAAAAAGGTAAGTCTTGGCAGACCATGTCATTCACGGTGCGTGAACGAGCCCAAGCCATAGTGAAACAAAAATATTTCGCCCCACCTGTTCCACCCACATTGTTTTACTAACCATCCATAAAGGATTAGTTGTATAGTGGAACTCCTCTTTAGTTATACCCAATGTGGGACTAAAGGTTCTATTTCATTTACTCATAAGAAAATGAGTAAGACCTCTTAGTGGCCCAAAGGTCCTAAGTTCCATTCTCACCAAGACTATAAAAATAAAACTCATTTTCTCCAACAATCCCCCACATGAATGAAATACCGATAAAAATCAGAAAACGGAAAGCGAGTAATACCACTTAGGCAAGAGGTGTCCATGAGGTCTTGAACCTTTGCTTAGTGAGAAATTACCGGAACTACTTGATGGACAGTGAACGCGATGTCTTGAACTGCCATCGTTTGGTGTAATCCGCGATAATGACCACGCGTGATATCTCTCTAGGTGCTGTCAAGTTCGTGCCGTTGTGTCCTTTTTGGCCCCGGACAAATCCCGTTTCTCAGAATGCTCTAGAGAATCAGCTCTATTCTCATAGGAAGCGACCCACTTCCATGTTCAGATAGGTGAGTTCCATCAAGAGTGTTTACTGCTACACCCCACTTCAATCTTAAATTAAAACTATAGAACTCATTAAGACTTAGTTAAAAGTCATCCTTCACATGCAGTCACACTATCACGTCTACACCATAGGGAAGGGGCAGAGAATGAAATTCTCTGATAGTGTTTTCCTTGACCCGCCACAAATTAGTTGTCTCATTCAAAACCTTGATCTTGAGATCTCCAGTCATCAAGGTTGAGTATCCTTCATGGCAAGTTTATTTAATGATCCTAAGCCCCATCCCCCTCGATGCATTATTAACTATCTCCTTGGACAAACCTTTCGTCAAAGGGTCCGCGATATTCTCCTTGGACTTTATCCATTCAACGGAAATAACGCCTTTTGAGATTAGTTCTTTTAGGGTATTGTGTCTTCTGCGAATATGTATAGACTTCCCATTATAGTAGCTGTTTTTAGCATTAGCTATAGCAGCTTGATTATCACAATGTATAGATATAGATGGCACAGGCCTATGCCAGAGAGGAATGTCTTCTAAAAAGCATCTTAGCCAAGAGGCTTCCTCTCCTGCTTTATCTAACGCAATAAACTCGGATTCCATAGTGGATCGAGCTATGCAGGTCTGTTTGGAACTCTTCCAGGAAACAGACCCACCTGCTAGAGTGAAAACATATCCACTCGTATACTTAGACTCCTCTGAGTCTGATATCCAGTTTGCATCACAAAATCCCTCAAGGACGGCAGGGTACCTTTCATAATTCAAAAAAAAGGTCAAGGTGTATTTCAAATACCTTAACACTCTAAAAAGTGCATCCCAGTGTTCCTGCCCTGGATTACAAGTATACCTACTTAACCTACTCACAGCATAAGCAATGTATGGCCTAGTACAGTTCATCAAATACATCAGACTTCCTATAACTCGTGAGTATTCAAGTTGTGACACTCCATTACCCTTATTATTTTTAAGTCTACAACAAGGATCATACGGAGTACAAGCAGGTTTACAATTAAAATGATTGAATTTTTTAAGCACAGATTCAACATAATGAGATTGACTAAGACTATAACCGTTAGAATTTCTTCTAATTTTCATCCCTAAGATTACATCTGCGGGGCCTAAGTCTTTCATGTCAAAGTTCTCATTTAGCATGCTCTTAGTGGAATTAATTACATCCATGTTTGTACCAAGTATAAGCATATCATCAACATACAAGCATACAATTACACATGCATCATTCACAAGTTTAGTATAGACACACTTGTCAGATTCATTGATTTTAAAACCACTAGAAAACATTACATGATCAAATTTTTCATGCCATTGTTTAGGTGCTTGTTTCAATCCATACAAAGATTTTTTCATTTTACAAACTTTGTTTTCACAACCTTTCACTACAAAGCCCTTAGGTTGTTCCATGTAAATTTCTTCATCTAATTCACCATTTAGAAAAGTTGTCTTTACATCCATTTGATGTATCTCTAGGTTATGAACTATAGCTATAGCAATTAACATCCTAATGGAAGTAATTCTCGTAACGGGTGAGTAAGTATCAAAGAAATCTACACCTTCCTTTTGTTTATAGCCTTTAGCTACTAACCTAGCTTTGTAAGTTTGAATAGTTCCATCTATGTTACGTTTCCTCTTGAAGATCCATTTACATCATATGGCCTTACACCCTGGAGGTAAATCTACTATCTCATACGTATCATTCTCTTTGATGGATTCCATTTCACTAATAGAAGACTCTTTCCACCATAGAGCTTCAGAAGAAGTCATGTCTTCTTTATAAGTCTGAGGATCAGTCTCGGCTAGTGTTACGAAGTCATCTCCAAAGGAGGTTTTGATTCTAGCCATTTTACTTTTTCTAGGATCAATTTCTACTTCGTCTTCCTCTAAAGGTAAAGTCTGATTGGTTGAAGGGACATCTAGGGGATCAACATCTCTCTTACGAGAGTCAGTTTTCAAAGGAAATATATTTTCAAAAAACACAGCATCCCTAGACTCCATAATAGTATTCATACCAATTTCAGAAATATCAGAACTCACAACCATAAATCTATATGCAGGAGTATGCTAAGGATACCCTATGAACACACAGTCAACAGTTTTGGGTCCTATCTTGGTTGCCTTAGGTTTAGGGATCTGAACCTTAGCCAAACACCCCTACACTTTGAAGTAAGCAAAAGAAGGTTGTCTACCTTTCCACAATTCATATGGAGTTTTATCTGATCCTTTAAAGGGTACTCTATTCGGGATATAGCAAGCTGAGAGGACAGCTTCCCCCCCACAAGTTCGAAGGTAATCCTGAACTAATTAACATGGCATTCATCATCTCCTTAAGGGTACGGTTCTTACGTTCAGCTACACCATTGGATTGAGGTGAATAAGGAGCGGTAACCTCGTGAATAATGCCATGTTCCACACAGAAATCTCCTATCGGAACTCTGTACTCACCACCACGGTCAGACCTAACTGTTTTAATGGTAGTATTTAATTGGTTTTCAACTTCTAATTTATACATCTTAAAGGCTTCTAAGGCATCATCCTTACCTCTAAGCAAGTATATATGACAGTACCTAGTACAGTCGTCTATAAAAGTAACAAACCATTTCTTACCACCTCTAGTTTGAACCGATTTCATGTCAACTAGGTCTGAGTGAATTAATTCTAAGGGTTTAGAATTTCTATGAATATTTTTGCTAAAATGTTTTCTAGCATACTTTGATTCTACGCATATTTCACATTTATGTTCCTTTTCCAAACTGAATTTGGGTATGCAGCCTACATTGGCTAGTTTATGCATTGACTTATAATTAACATGTCCAAGTCTACCATGCCAAACATCCAAAGACTCACAAACATAAGCAGAAGAATCATTCTTATTCATTATAACAGAGTTTACATTAAGCTTATACAGACCCTCGGTCTTATAACCCTGCCCCACATAATCCTTACCCTTAGTTACAACACATTTCCCAGATTCTATTACAATTTTAAAACCCTTATCATCTAAAATAGCACAAGAAACAAGATTTTTGCAGATGTCTGGAACATGAAGAACTTCATTCAAAGTGAGAGTCTTGCCAGAAGTGAGCTTGAGCCCAACTTTTCCCTTTCCTACAACCGAAGCTACAGATGAGTTACCCATATAGAGTTTTTCTCCTTCCCCTACCTTATTATAGGAGGTGAACATATCTCTGTTTCCACATACATGTTTGGTAGCACCAGAGTCTACCCACCAATCTCTCACATTTGTTACCAAATTTACTTCAGACATCGTACCAGAAAATTCATCTTTGTTGTTTTCAACCAAATTAGCATTATTTTTCTTTTTAAGGTCCTTACGGTTTCTACAGTGAACCGCCATATGGCCAGGATTTCCACACGCATAGCAATCACCCTTAATTTTATTAATGCTAGATTTTGGTTTTTGAAACATACTTTTCTTGCCTGAGGTTTCTTGGAGTTGTTTCGGTTCTTGTCAGCATTGGAACCTTTGTGTTCAGTCACACGAGCTTTGTTAGATACGTCCCTTGCATAAGACACGTTCTTTTCCTTGGAGCACAACATTTCTTCTACTTGAATCTTCTTACCCAAATCAACCATAGTAATTTCGGCAGTTTCATGTCTCAGTTTCTTCTTGTACTCGGACCAGGAAGTAGGCAATTTTTCAATGACAGTAAACACTTGAAAAGTTTCATCAATCACCATACCTTCCGCAAGAATTTCATTCATAATCTTCTGGAGTTCAAGAAATTGATCAACCACATACTTGTCATTCGTCATCTTGTAATCATAAAGCCTAGCCACCAAGAATTTCTTACTTCCAGCAGTTTCAGCTTGGTATTTTTCCTACAAAGCAGCCCATAAATCAAAAGCATTAAAGTTCTGTTTCGCAATGTAAAAGTCATACAAAGAATCTTCTAAACAGTTCAGAATATGATTTTTAGCCATATAGTTCTGCCTAACCCAATCCTCCAACTCAAGTTCACGTCCCATATCCTTAAAACCCTCATCAAAAGGAACCAAAACATAATGATCTAAGTCATGATAACTAATAAAAAATAACATCTTCGATTTCCATCTTTTGAAATCTTTTCCAGAAAATTTTGCTAGCCTTTCAACATCGTTCTTAACCATTGTTACAAACATAAGATATTGTGTTAAGATTGTTGGGACTGTAACAATAAAACACTAAAAATAAGATGTGAAGAAGTTAGAAGTAAAGATTCTGAAAGATAAAAAAGCACTCAATGGATAGCAAACAGAAGACAGAGTCACATGTTCAACACGCTGTCCTTAACACAATAGTTGACCGGTACGCCTCAAGAATGAGTGATGCATATACCCTGTGGTCAAGTTGTATCCAGGATAAAATTGCCTGTTGCAAGTATTGTTAACACTACAATACTTTCCCACTCTTACGAACTTAACAGAAATGGCACAAAGAATGAAAAAATCACACAGAGGGAGAGAGACGAAAAGAAGAGGATAGTAGCTCTTCTGGACACAAGTTAGAATGAAAAGTTCGAGTCTCTTTTATAGGCATAATTGAGAGAGGCGCAGTAATGACAATTGATTCTCAATTAATTCCCTTCAATTAAAACGGAAATAAAACAACCAATTAATTTTATTTTCAAATCAAAATAAAGTTTAAAACGGAAAGAATATTTAATTCCATTAAACCGGTCATTACTGCATGCATAAGAGTTTTGGTAAGAAAAAGATATTGCGCCTCCACATTAAGACAAAATTTAATTTAGTTTCAAAATCGTTTAGGAAATAAATCAAAAGAATTTTTGTTCAAAAAGGTAAGTCTTGGCAGACCATGTCATTCACGGTGCGTGAACGAGCCCAAGCCATAGTGAAACAAAAATATTTCGCCCCACCCGTTCCACCCACATTGTTTTACTAACCATCCATAAAGGATTAGCTATATAGTGGAACTCCTCTTTAGTTATACCCAATGTGGGACTAAAGGTTCTATTTCATTTACTCATAAGAAAATGAGTAAGACCTCTTAGTGACCCAAAGGTCCTAAGTTCCATTCTCACCAAGGCTATAAAAATAAAACTCATTTTCTCCAACATAAACTACAAGATACTCAGCATCACCAAAAACAAATCAAGTTATCAAAAACAATGCCAATGTTCCATATACAATAAAAAAATAACATCTTATGGGACGGTGGATATCCCACATTGCAGTATCTAACTGTGTGGTATGTTTTGTTTGCATTCCTAGTTAATCCCTTGAGTGATTGTGTCTTCCATCTTTAGAATCTAGAGCATGCATTATTTTTACTAAATCCATAATTTGCACTGAGCGGTTCCTAATTATTTCTTAACTCTATCATATGCATCTATATTGTTCTCTTTTTTGCGACATTCTGGCTTTACTTAGATACCATTTGAATACAAGGGAAACAATATCCTCGGCTTCTTTGGGGTGACAAGAAATCTACCACAACCTTTACTCACATCTATCTCTCCCTTTTAACAATGAAAAATTCAAGGGCCATTAGTCTTAATATTGGTTACCTAAAACTAATCCAACCTATTCATCCAACATCTCCCATTGGGTCGATCCACACTAATTGATATTGAAATTTTGTCATTTTATTCTCGCTGCATCTTCTAATTGTTTCTCCCGAAAGGCGTCTTTTGCACCTGGCTGGAGACTCAACACAAACGATAACCTTTTCGATGAGGTTTCTTTTCATACCAACTATGAGTATATATATCGGCATGGAACTCCCAAGTAATCAATCAACCAACAACTATTCAACACCTTCCGAGTTTAGTTTCATTGCATATTAATCCCACCTATTATATACCAAGGTGTTCATATTGTTCTTTAAAGGGTCATAAACTTTCAAGGTGTTACAAGTATAAACACCAACAAAGGCACGTCAACAAACTTCAACGAAGAGCAAATCATTTAGCAAGGAAGCTTAAACTTGCTAAGAAGACCGCTGAGGTATGTAGGATTTTATCTTCGTCTAAGAAGTTAGTTTCCAAGGATATGACTAGACCAGTTGAGAAGAAAGTATGGTCAAGTCGTTTTGATAGTCAAAAGTTTGTGGATTCCTCTCAAGAGGAAAATGGTGGACAAATTGTTGTTCACCACAACGCAACTTGATTGTGTTGTTTTTGAAATCTTGTCTCATGTGCCTAATCAAAAGAGACAATGATTTTGTATCCTTCAGGCTTTAGGAAATATTTTTTTTCATTTCTTAGATTTTCCTTCTTTTTGTCTATCAAACAAAAGAAAGGGAACTTTCGACAATTCTACTCTTCACAGGGTTGAGAGTTGGTCATGTACGAACCTGTTTAAAGGTTTTGAAACCCTACATTCATTTTTCCTTCTCTATAACCTCCTTATATCTCAAGACTACTTGTTGAGCAATTTGTGATTTCCTCTCACAAACCCATACGTTTATGGATACTCCAAGCATGATGTCTTCTGATGGAAAGGATGTTAATTTGATTGTTAAGCCATCAATCATGAAGGAAAAATAAAAATCTCCGCTAGCTCCAACATTGAAAAGAAAAAGAAGGAATGTGAGGAAGACAAGAGATGTTCCTTCAAATTTTCAGAAGTTTTCTGATATTCTTGAAGTGTTGAAGGACATGCGAAAGGAGATTCAACAAATAAAGGCTTTTGTATATAAGACTCATGAGATTCAGAAGGCCCTGGTTTGACAACATCATCCAAGAAGGTTTATTGATATAGACTCCTACCTTGATGAACCTTATGTTCCAATGGTTGTTGAGGACAAGGAGTTCAGGGACGATAAATAATTCTTTAAAGGTCTTATTTCCTAGTAAATCTTCTATTTTTCTTGTTTTGTTTAGAAGAATAACTAGAGTTTGGAATATCCATTATTGTGATTACACATAGCTATGTCCAACGTTTTCATCTTCATGTTTTTAAGTTTATTTGTTTAAATTCTAAAATTGTTTGGAAGATGATTTTTGCAGTATTAATCTTTATGATTTTATATATTGCAATATTGTTATGGGATATGTGTGTTTGCGTCTGTGAACTTGATTGTCCCATACCTTGTCAAAAGTAAAGTCGTCCATGAGTTGATATGCATATATTGATAAAAGAATGAATTGACTTTTGACAAATACAAAAATTAAGCCTATTATGTCAATTTTTGATGGAAGATAGGTTAAAATATTTTGTTGTCAAGGATTATGTCTATTATATGTCATTGTGCAAATAATGATGGAAAAAAAAATGAATCCTTTCCGCAGTATTTGATCTCCCCTGATCCATATTTTGTGTATTACTATGAGGCTCCGTAATGTGTCTTATTTTGAGCACTAAACAACCAAAGTTGATTATTTTTATGATTAGCTTAGTTGTTGTTCCGTAAGATACTTTATGTTGAGCATATTGAACTAATTTAATCATCTTGTTTGGTTACTTAGTTATGGATCCATAGATTTTCTTATGTCGAGCATGAACAATTAAATTGATTACTTTTGTGATTAGTTTAGTTGTGTATTCCGATTAGATTAATTATGGGATCTCTTGTGATTAATTTAATTGATCTTTTTTAAGTCTCCATAAGTTTACTTGTGTTGAGCATATTTGGTTAAATTAATCATGGGTTCCCTTACGGTTAATTTAATTGAATATTTTTATTTGGATTCAAATTCATACTTGTATGTGATTTGTTATGTCCAAAGAAATCCTTCTTTTCTTTTGAAATTGAGGTCGCTCTTGTTGTTCTTTCGAGAATGACATATTATGGGGGAGAGTTCTTAATTGAACTTGTGCTTAATTGAGAAATCTTTGTGGGGAGTGCGGTTGTGGAATATTATAGGGGTTATATTGTATCTTTATAGACTCCTTGATGAATTCATTTAGTGTCGGCTTTATGATTGTAGCTAAATAAGATGATATATACTTACTTTTGGTCATGAAACGTCTCTTACAGAAATTTCATTAGGATCCCGTTCTTGTACCTTTGCCAATTTTATTGACAAAAAGGGGAGAATTAATATGTAGTTCACACTACAAATACATATGGTTTTCGGATCATTATGTAAGGGGGAGTGGTTTCCATGTGATATGGAGTATTGACTAAGGGGGGGGGGTGACATATCACCATAGTATTGTTGTTGAAGTTGTGATGCAATTGGACTTTGACGTTGTGTAATGATACTATGACATTGTATAACAATGATTGAGAACTCTTGTTTCTCGTTGTTATAGCTATGGATTTTCAACAACGATGATGCTAAACTTACAACCTTTGGGATCATTGGAGTACTTGGAAGTGACGAAGATTTCGAGTAATGTTGAAGATTAGACATGTAGAATAGGAGCTACAAACTTTATTTATATATTTTTTGTATTCCATATGTATTGATAGTTTTGTCACTAAAATTGACAAAGGGGGAGATTGTTAGAGTATTGCTCAGTCTAACTCGCATGCGTTGCTATCTCAAGCATATTTATCAATCTTAGTGATCAAAACTATAAGTCTTGATTTCTAGTTTACTAAAGCTAAGGTCTTGGACTAGGATAGAAAGTGTAGTTGAGCTCAAGAACTTCATGACAATCATCATACAAGATGAAGGACTACTCAAGGAACTGGTGGATCTTCATCGACTAAAAGGTATGTGGAGACTTGAACTTATCTATCACTCAAAAGTCTATTTATCTCCTATCTTGAGACAAAAGTCGGTTTGTTGTATATACTAAGATTATACATATTTGGTATTTCGAGCAGAGTTTACCTCGCCTATCTATTTCTCGAAATATGTGTTGGTAAAGCTTTCGCTTTAGCCAAGTTCATCTTTACCTAGTGATGAAATTCATGTTAAGTTTCAATCACTTTGACAAAAAATGGTTTGTGAATAACAACTATATAACGCCCTCTAAGAATGTTTCAATGATTGAAATGAGAGTTTAGACAATATAACCATCGGTGGATATAAGCATTGTTGTGGTAACACATATATGTATAAGTCCTTATTTCTTGAACCGAAGTTTGCGAACTTTGTTGATAAAGTGAAACCGGAGTAGTGCGTGAGATCAGTCCACGAACTCAGCATACAAACTCAGTCCGTGAACCCAGTCCGAGAACTGACGAAGTTCTCGAACCCGATAATTTCTGCTGGAGTTGTGAACTCTGTCAGGGAACTTAAGTCCGCGAACCCAGTCCGCGAACTTGAGTAGGTTATGTCTAAAAACGATGTTTGTGAACTTATCTTTATAAACTAAGGAATACTATTGCAAACCGTGGCTTTATAGTTCATGAACCGATTCGAGTGAATCAAATCGTTTTTTCTTCAATTGTGTCTTGTCTAGTACATGAGATTTCCTTTCAATTGAACAACTTTCTAACTAGTTCATTTGAGTCATTTGAACTAGTTATAGTGAAGAAGAATATGGTTGATATGAAAGTTATCTTATGGCTAACCATTTGGTTAACTATTGTTGAACAAACGAATGTACAAGTTTGGGTACGGTTACACAAACCTAGAAACGTGCATTTCATGTGCGTATAACAAGCTATGTTTTCAATCTAACGGTTGACAAATATTAGCTTGAATCTAATCAGGTTTTCATCTAACGGTGAATATTGAATGCTTTGTTACGAAGCTAACATTGATTGCAAACCCTGATTTGAAAAACTATATAAGGGAAAACTCTAGCAACTGGGAAACCTAATCCCCTCATATTTTGTGTGATACTAGTTGTGCTAAGATAGAGTCTATTCTCCTTTAACCTTTGGTTTCTTCTTTTAAACCAGGTTAACGACTTAAATACTTCATTGGGATTGTGAAGCCAGACCGATACTACTTTTCTTGTAGTTGTGTGATCTGATCTTGTTGTTTCTATTATACGAGTACAATTATAATAATTGGCTTGAGATTTCTATCTTCGATAGGCAAGATAAAAAGTAATCACAAACATCTTCGTCTCATCGTTTGTGATTTCACAATATCTTTTTTCGCTGCGTCGATTAAGACTATTATGAGGTGATTGATAATATTAAGTTGTTCTTCGGGAATATAAGGCTGGTTTATCAATTGGTTCCTGTTCACCTTGATTTATCAAAAGATGGAACAAAACTCGTAGGTATATTCGTGGGAGACGGATTTATCTATTACCGCAAACTTTTCTGTGTGATACAAATTTGTTTATTAAAATCTTCGTCTTTGGGTCGTAGCAACTCTTAGTTGTGGGTGAGATCAACTAAGGGAATCAAGTACGTAGTATCCTGCTGGTATCAGAGGCGTGGGAGCATAAATGTACCTTGGATCAGTGTGAGATTGATTGGAGTTCAACTACAGTCCAGAACGAAGTTAGCTTGGAGTAGGCTAGTGTCTGTAGCGGATTAATACAATGTATGTTTAATCTAGACTAGGTTCCAGGGTTTTTATGCATTTGCAGTTTCCTCGTTAAGAAAATTCTGGTATCTGTGTTATTTCTTTACCGCATTATATTTGTTATATAATTGAAATAATACAGGTTGTGTGTTGATCAATCAATTAGAATATCCGACCTTTTGGTTGTTTATTTAAATTGATTGACACTTGGATATTGGTCTTTGGTACCATCCAAGTTTATATATTTAGTATTTAAATTAAGACTCGCAGTTTGCTTGAGTAAGATTTAAATCGAGAGATAAAGATATAAACTCTTTGATATACTTTTCTATTGATTGAGTCTAACTGTCTAATTGATTCTCTAGAAAGTATATTGGAGTTTGTCCATCCAGATTGCTAATTCGAAATATTGGGTGTGGTTGTTAGACCCCCGCTTTTTCAAATTTGATCGCTCAAGGCTTACTTACCTGTATTTGAAACAAGTGGTGGACTCTTCATGGACCCATCTCAAGGACTCAGATGCCTTGCTAAATCTACAATCAAATCTCATTTCAACCAGGGAAACCCTTACCGAATGGAAATGAACAAACTTTCAGCCACATATATCCCCATAATGCTCAAAAAATTAATTGTTGGAATAAAATAATGCAACACCAATGTGCTAATCATACAAGTACTGACTTGGAGCACTGACTACTTCAAGAAAAACACCTCATAAACTACCACATGACTTCAATTGAATACCACACAAATTACTGACAACAAAGAGATAGAATCTATCGGCTACAATCGGGTGACTGTAACACCACATTTTCTACACTAAAGCAACAGTACATAGAAGCTTCAACAACATTCAACATCTTCAATATCAACAAAATATTTTGATCACTGTCAAGGATGCCATTGTTAACCTTTTGATTGATTACTACATTGGATCAATATTCGGCAACAATAACGGTGTTACACGAAAACCTATTTAGAGCAATTACTCCAAGGTTAACCTCCCACCAATGTTATTTGCTCACAACAGAAGTAACTCACATGGAAGTCAAGCAAGCTGTTTTTTCATCGGCTCTGATAGTGCTTTGGGTCATGATATACCAGTAAAGTTTTTTGGGAAACAACTCATACGCAATTGACATATATGGTTCACAACTTATTCAATTCCCTCAACCTCCACACCTCATAAACCACATAAATCTTACCTTAATACTAAAAGTGGATCATCCATCAGAATCAGACTTATATAGCTTTGTAATGTCACGTACAAAATCATCTCAAAAATTTAGTTAACCGCTTCTATCTGTGAAATGGCATGTGAACGGTACCGGCATTACGACTAAAGAATCAAGACCTAAGTGCTCATATTGGACTCTTGGGAACCATCACAAGGATGACCGGCCTATATATTTGAAGGAGAGTGTCGTGTCAGTCGATATCATAAATCCATAAATACGACTCCTCACGCTACGAAAGAGGGTTCACATGTCTTGGAATCTATTCTTCCAAAGGGACTCATTTACCGAACTCATGCTTTTGCGAACAAAGGGAATTGTATTATTTATATCAATTTGAGTCAGAGGATAAGACCCGTGTTTCCCCTTTTGATAAGGCCGTATCAAAGTGCTTTTGTACATTAAATTTTTATACATGATAACATAACACCCGCTGGATAGATCTTTTATCATATAAAATCACCAACCCTCACTAAACATCCCAAAATAGTATTTAAATTAGACATTCAGAAATCCTACAATAGTTTAGGTTGGGGTTTTCATTAAGAAAACCTTTACCAGGTCAGGTTTCCCGACTGTTTTTTGTTGAGTATATTATGCTTTGTATAACGAAAATCACTTACTTAATCAATATCAACAACACACGTCATGGGTACATCACTCCAACCAGAGGAATAAGTCAAAGAGACCCATTCTTATCATGTGTCTTTATTCTTTACGTAGAAAACCTTTTGACAAACTAGAGATACCTTGAGGCTTAAAAAACCCGTGGAAGTATCCACATCTAAAAAAAAAACCCTGTTGATCCTATATTTTATGTACCCTGGTGATCTATTGACCACACATAAAGCTTCAACAGAAAGCACCATCAAACTCAAACAACTACTTCAATCTTTCAGCACTTCAGCAAGAGAAAAAATTAATGCTTCCAAATCTATAATTATCCTCCATCCCCGGCTCGAGCAGCATAAAGGGGATGCACTTCATCAGAACTTCGACATGCCAACAACATCCACACCCCTTATCTACTTGGGGTTAAATTCAAGCAAAGAAGATCTTCTCGGCACATCTTTACACCTCTGCTTCAATGGCTAGCTCACAAGGACAAAGTTTGGATAACGAAATGCCTAAAACCGACAGATAGGTTATCACTTATAAAATCTTCACTAACCCCTTGCTAACCATCTAATGCAAATACAAGTTCTCCGTACTCACGTGCATAACCAAATAAATCGTATGAACAGAGTTTTTTTTATCTTGGGGTGCGATTCTTCCACCAAAAAACTGCACCCCTTATGTTTGGATAAACTAATCAAACCCAAAACCCAAGGTGGGATAGGTATACAAAGAAGCATCAAGCATCACAAAGCCCTACTAATGAAGCAAGTTTGGAACATTCACAAGAAATTTGACTCAATTTGGTCCCTGCAATGAGAAATATCTTAAACATCAACCCATTTTTGTAGACATCCCATCTTCAACCATCCCTCAATGGATACATTTCGCATAACTCATGCCTACAGTCACGTAATTCCTTATCCATCGATTCGGAAATGGATTAACCACCCTTATCCAAGCAAACTGCATTCCACAATTCGCTAATAATATTGATCTCACACAATGTTACCTCATTCAAACAGTTGCAGACATCATTGATCCATTAACACATACATGGATACATGATAGGCTAAACCTTTTCCCCGCGTCACAGCCTGACGAATCGAGCATCCACCTATCCCAAGACAACCCCATAGATATGATAATCTGGCTATTTATCAAATCTAGAAGTTACACCAAAGCTTTTGCAACTGCCTAACCAGCACAACAAATCAATTACATCAAAAGCCCCTTCTAACCACCAAGTTCCATAGATATTACCTTGTCCCTAAAAAGTACAACTTTTCTTGTGGAAAGCTATCAACGAAGGCTTTCAAGCTCTCGGCATTCTAAACCATATCCATCTCACCACCTCCAACATCTGCACATACAACAATTCTGATTAGGAAACCGTTGTACACATACTTCTTCATTGTCAAGTTGTTGTAGCTTCACGAAATATTCTCCTAACATTGATATCAATTCAAAATGTTCCAAACATCCTCCCTCCCACCACCCCATCCAGACGTCATTTTCACAAGTACTACAAACAAAGACACACTCCACTATCAACGCTGCTTTTTGTTTTCCTTTTTGGTTTGTAGATATCCCGGAATGAATTTATATATCGTCAAAGCCGCGCAACCCATGAAACATAGTGCAGATGGCTCTCAGTACTCGATAGGATTTTTTTTTTAGGTATAAAAACCCTACCTCATGTGTTGCTAGAGTGCCAGCCTGCAAAAACCCTGGAAATAAAACACGAACATCTACAACAATTTTGGTGACCAAACTAGACTGGATCATGATGAATATGGATGGAGCAGCGCAAAGACACCATGGAATTGCAAGAGCATGTTTTATATGCAGAAATGCGGCTGCTAGAACCGTGTGAGCGGTAGCGTAACCGTTGGGAATCACCTCTGTTATACCAGCTGAAATTCGGGCCATGCTCATAGCATCAAAAAACAGCAACAAAACGGAGCTGGTCAAAAGTACAATTCGCAACTGACTCAGTAAACTTTTGAGATTTCTAACTTCAGACTTTGGATCGTCGTGGTGCATATTGGGAATGATCACGAAAACCAAGCCAAACAAGAGCCAAATCCCGCATCACACAAGTGTAGTCAAAATCTCTCTCCAAGACCAAGTAATCACTACAGGCTATATGACCGAGGCGATTTCCGATTCCAAGCCAATTCTGATTTTTAACGACTAAGGCGGCCAATTTGGACCGATTTTAGAGAAAAACGAGTCAACAATTTTTCCGAGTTGGTCTTGGATGCACTAAAATCAGAAAAGAAAATTTCATAACCCCTCATATGGGAGATATCAAATAGAAAAAGCTCTAGTTACATGATAAATATGAAATGTTAGTGTTAGACTTTTAAATTTAATGAGGTACAAATCATGACTTATGAGAAGCAATATATAAGTTTATAATAAATAGATTCTGAGTATTAGACCGAGTTGCGGCGATTTACAAGGTCCGAACGTATTGCTCCTCGCTCCAAGCTCCCCAACCGAGTAGAACCGAGGAACGATTTCGATTATTTTGCATCACACTCCAGCATAGTAATAGAAAATACACCACTCATTGAATAAAACATACCCTCGTGTAACAGCTACCTAGTCGTTAATAAAATTCATGCTTAAATAAATTTACAAGTTTTTTTTTATAATTTTGTATACTATTTTTTTATTTTTTGTCCGCTGAGCGAGTGTTTGTGATACTGATTTTCTTAGATTTTGTGGCATTTGCGCCTAGGGTGCACAACGGTCGGTTCGGATCGGTGTACAACACTGCCGATCAGAGAACCGTAAAAGTCGGTTAATTTTTCATTTGCCCCAATTGATACTGATGCTTTAGCTCGGGTCGGTTGTAAACCGCCCGATTCAGGATCGGATCGGGTTGGATCGGTTCTTGATTTACCGATCAATAACATGATCTCATATATATACAGCGTAAAATCAACACCTTCTTCGGAAGAAGAAATTAAACAAGGTAGTGAAATAAAAATCCACCCAGAAGAGATAATCAACACACAAAATCAAAAAAAGAAAAAAAAAATGAAATCAAACAGAAACACACTTATAACAGTACCTCAATTAGTTAAAGCAATCAGGAAGATCAAAGCAAACTAAACCCCATTAACAAGAGTACCTCAATCAAAAAATCGAAATCAAACCCCATCATTAATTAATGAGAATCAATCAACAAATTAAGACTAAACCCTACTTATAAAAACCTTAACCAACAAACTTTTCCATTACCTGTAGACTCCATTTGATTATCAACAAAATTCATCAACAGTTGGAGATGATGGTCGTGATATATGCAGGTGAGAGTTGTAGTTAATAAAAAAATGGATGAAGTTTGAAGATGAGACGTTAATGGAGTTGCCTTTTCCGCAGCTCTAATTTTGCTTGAGAGGAAAATGGGAAGAACAAACAGATCAAAAAAAAAAAAGAAGGAAAATGGGAAGAACAAAGGAGAAGTTAGTGGCTGGACGAAAGTATCTCGGAGGAATATTTATATGTGGGTTTAGGGATTTTATTAGCCATTGATCTTTTAGACCGGTCGGTAGCTGTACACAACCGAGTAGCACCGTACATAGCTCGGGTTTAGAATAGACAACATTTACCGTACGGTGTGGTAAAGTACTTCAGATTCGGTTTGGTTCGGTCATTTTTATGTCGGGTCGGGCGGTTTCAGCGGTTATGATCGGGTCCATGTGCACCTTATTTGCGCCACACAGGAGACACTCTCAGTTAAAGATTTTTTTGTCCCTAACTTCCAAAAATACCCTCATCGTGTCAATGTCACTGTGTGCATCTCGGTGCAGTCGTGATCGTATCCACTGTGAGTTGAAGTCTCGATGCTTGTTTCATAGAAGAAATAAGAACCCTTGGTCTTTCATTGAAGTGGTATTTTCAATGACGTGGAGTAATATTCTATCTGAAACGTCCTTTTCTTACCCCCAAAATTAGAAGCCTAAAATAATGAACCCAAAATGAAAACTTGGATGGATCGCTTTTATGTACTTGCTAGAGCTTTAACCAATTAAGCTTGATGTTGTATATCAGAAGGGATGGTTTGGAGTTGGATATGGCAGTGCATACCTATTTTATATAAGTGAGAGTGTGAGACTCATACCTAGGCTGTTCTCCAAGAGGAGGAAAACCAAGTACCTGGCACTAGTACAGTCTCTAATTTCCTGTCCAAGTCTCATCATATTCCAAAATCAATTAAAAGAGATTCCAGAAGAAACAAAAACAAACTAAGAAGATTCTGGAGAAGTAAAAGAATACAATGGAAGATTATGATTTCAAAAAACTAAACATTTTTAAGATTACAAACAACAAAAGTACAAATCCTCCCCTCCTCCTTCACTCACCTTCCTCTTCTTTTCCAATTCTGTATATGAAAAGATGCCTCCCCTTACAAAAGTTCACATTTCACACACAAGAAGTGCACAAATCAAGAACAATGGGATTTAGAAAAATATAACATAAGAAAACCAAAAAAAGAAAATGTAAAAGAGTTTCAGCATCATCTTCAACTAATAATTGGTACATGTAAAAACAAGGGGGGGAAAATCAGTATGGAGGGTAGTAGTATCCACCTTGTCCCATTCCGTTGGTGGGTGGCATCCCATATGGCATCATACCAGGAGCAACACCGGGATTCATCCTGGCCAAACTAGCTTGACCTTGCATTCCACTGTTCGCATAATTCTGCCACAATTGCTGTTCTTGCAGTAGAAGGTGTTGTTTCTTCTCTATATCTGCCATTTGCACGTATGACGGTGGAGGTACAACTAATGATGCTGCAAATGGATCCTGGTTAATGGGCATCACTGTGCCATCTGGAGCAGGCAAAGCCAGTACAGGAGTCCCATTCCTCGCAGGCAACGGCAACGCCACACTACTAGCACTTCCTCCAGTCAGTTGAGAAGTGCTCACATGCTGTCTCACTGCTCCCTGATCATACATTCCGTTTAAAAGTAACGGGTCTAACCCTCCGCCTAATGCTGCCTTCTGTCTAGATAAACCACTAGCTGTTTCAACAAGAGCTAATTCCCAATCTGCTTTACCAGCCTCAGCTGCTGGGTTTTGCCACGCTGAGGTTACTTCAGATTGCCCATTTGATGGGAATGCTTCCCAGGAACCGTTTCCATTAGTAGTAGCTGGTCCAGAGAACAATGCTAGGGCTAAGCTATTTGATTGATCATCGGCTGAAACAGCATTCTCACTTAAATTCAACAGATCCCCTGTGTCCTGCTTTTTAGGCTGAGGTGGCTCTGGTTTAGGTTCAGGCGGTGGTGGTGGTGGCGGAGTATAAGTCTCTGGAGCAGGAAGTGCCTTTATCTCATTCATGTCAGGGACAGGTTCCTCCTCTGGAGGCGGTGGAGTTTCTTCTCGTTTCTCGGGGCTCTTTGGTCTCTTTGCTCTATCTCTCATGAACTCTTCTAGAGTCTCCAAGAGTTTATCAGTAATCCTCTGAACTTCTGGATACTCAGAAGACCTAGCTACACCGGTATCCTTACACCAACCATAGAACAAAACTAGCTCGTCAATCTGCTTTGCTGCACTAGCATAAGATTCAAATGCCTTGACACATTCAGCGTACTCCATATCGAAGAATTTGTCAAGTAATACAGCCAATACCTCACATATATCAGCATATAGCTGAAAACTTTCCTTAACAATTTGGTAAGTTGCAACCAACACCATTCTATTGTTCTTGGCGGTACCAGTAGGACGACAAGCTAAAAAGCGGTCGAGAAGCCTTTGGAGCTGATTCATTTTACCTAAAACCCTTTCTGGTTTCATTTCCCTAAGTGGAGTTACCGGTTTCTTATCACCTCTGCCCTGACTAGCTTCATTTACATCACCAAATGACCTCGATCTCTGCGGCGGCCTCGACCCAGACCCAGACCCACCACCATAACCAGAATCATCTCTAAAATCACCATAACCAGAGTCATGATAAGACCTCGGCGGTGGTGACCTGAACCGATCCTCTCTTCGATCAAACCTATCATCCTCCCCACGACCCCCACCACCACCACCTTGTTTCTTCTCATACATTAAAAACTCAAGCTTCTGATCAAGATAAAGTGCATAAGTACGAACAAATGCGGAATGATCCCACGAATTGGAATGCGCCTCATCCCTAAAATCCGACATATTCAACAACCTAGTCCCTTTTCTTGTAGCATACAAAATCTCCTGTTGAAACACAGGATCTCCTTCACTTAATAATCTATGAACAAGTGTTAATGCTTTCAACGCGACGATCCAATCCCGAGTTTTACCTAATCTTTTAGATATAGTAGCTACACAAGCATTAACATAACCTCTTGAGTAAGATGTTAAATGCAAAATCTCTCTTATGTATTTCTCAGAAGCTGGATCATCATCATGACTTGTCGCTTTGACAATTGCTACTTCTAGATCTGGTGCTGTATTACTTGCTACTTTTGCTATACCAATACTTGTTTGATCTTTAACAGCTCCAATTGCCTTCCTAATCGACATTTTCTCACTACTGTGATTCTCACTACTATAAATTTCAGATCTAATTAACAACCATCCACTTCTTAAATATATAATCTAAGATAACCCATTCATTTCCTATCACTGATTATGACTTCAACAGCTTAAATCAGGCTTAAAAAACCAGAAAAAAAGTAGAAAAAATCAGATCATTTACCGATGATTCCGGTTCTCGACCGCTCCGACTGAAAGCTCTGGATCTGTATTGAAGACCCTTTGATTGATCAGATCGGGGAAAACCGGAGCTGAAGAAACTAGGGCAAAAGCAAGCTCTGAGCTGGATCTATTCAGCAGAAGAAAATGAAGAAGAATACGCGTTATACAGAGGATTTATTTAAGGTTTTCTTTTTCCCGATTTGTTCTGCGCCGGCTTTTTAAATTTTTCTTGTTGGGCTGTTATTTTGTTGTAATGAAGCGGATCTGGTGGGATTATATCGAGAGCTTAAGATCCGGTGGTGGTTGTTCGAATTGTTTAATCATGGTCGTACATTTGTAAGTGTAAGTACTTGAGTTGGTTTCAGAAATTGTCGGGTTCTGTCGGTTAACCCGGATGTGCCACATTGTGAGTAACTCTTCTTCAAGATAACTAATCTAATACTACGGTATTAAATTTTGTTTGATTGGTCGAGTAGTTATAAATAGCTGCATTTATATACTGTTCTATAATTAGATGTTCTGATGGCTTAAAGGTGCATGTTCAGTATTCATGCGAGTATTAGAAAGCATGTCTTCCTAAACTACCACGGTGATTAAATTGAGAGACAAGACTTAAATGTTATTTGACCTCTTTTTAGAAGGTTTTACCTATTTCTTATCCCCATTTTCACTATTTCCCATCCACTTCACAATTCATAAAACCAATTTACTTCTCAATTCTGATTTTCCCTATGTACCACCTATAATAGTCAAATTGACTATTACTTGATTATTACCATTTTTATTTGTTTCTTCTTCATTACCTTTTTTTACTTTTTTCATTAAAAATAAATAAATCAAAACCTATCAAGTTAGAAACCCTAGGATAAATTCATATTAATTTTTATTATAGTACACATATTTCTTAATCTTTTGTCATGTAAATTATGCAAGTGGATGAACTAATTAGACTAATCTCCATTAATTATTATGCAAAATTCCATTATTGAAAATGTAGGAAAAAATATCTCAACCCTAGTTCATTCAAACTATAAAGAAAATCATGTTACTTCTATTAAAAACTCATTTTGTGAACAAGGATTAGAGGTTAGTAATTAACCTAATTAATCACCATCCATGTGGGTAAGTTTTTTTTAAAAAGATTTACGAAAAACCGGTCGTCCAGTTACGGATATCTCAGTTGATCAGGGGATACTTGGAAAGGATACATGCACATTGAAGTTTATTAGGGGATACTTGAAGGGAATATTTTGGTCATCTAATTAAGTTTCATGAAGTGGCTCCATCGTCAAAACTTTCTTTGAGGATACTCAATACATCGAATCAGGATCACTTCTCAAGGAGACAAAATTAATGATCACGTTGCAGTGGATTCCGTTGACGTGATTCACTTGTTCACCTTGTCTTTAAATTATAGAAAAACAATGGATTGAATGATCCATCTACTACAAAGTGATACGGGATTCTTAGGAATCATCTTTTCATACGAAACCAAAAATCAAATATTAAAGAAACATTGATCGATGATGGTGATGAATTATGGAGATCGGTGGTGGAGATGGAGAAGGGAAGATGATTACCTAAGTTTTTCTTTAATTTAATTGCAAGGTGATTCTAATGGTGGGTGTAAATAAAATTTGAAAGATGGGATTTAGGATATATACAAATTTATATGGGTGGTACTTAGGATAATTGGGGATAGGAATTAAGTGGGATTGAAAATAAGAAAAACAGGATAGAAAATAGGTAAAACCTTTTAGAAATAATGCATGAACTCGGATTCCAATTAATTTTAGGTGGTGTTATGTTTAAAAAAATAATTCGAAAACATTTCATAGGAGGCGAGCACAGGCATATTCATGTACATTTGGCAACCAGAGAGGAGATGTCGCATTGATCTTCCCTAGTCTCGGATGTCGATCAATGTTCTTGCCTTCTTGGTGTCACGGGAAGAAAATGAACGTAGCCCGGTTAAACGACGGTGGGGATAAATTATAACGTCACAGTACAGAATGTCAATGAGGAATGGAGCCTTCGTGAAGTTGTTGAGCTAACCTTGTCTGTTCGTTTTTTTACAATTATTATAATTATCTTAGTGTTTTATATTGGTCGGCACTTAAGAGTACAGATACAATATTTGACTATTAGTTTGAGAACTTTAATTCGTTATATGTTTTTCCTCACATTACTTTCCACCCTATTAATTCCTGGTATTAAACATGATCAGAACTGCAGAATCAGATTAGTTTCTGGAATAAGTAGTGATCAGTTGACTACCAGATTTGAATTGTAGAACCAAAGTGTATGTAGACTATGGGCGAGCATTTCTTGATCGCCCATGCGGTTTTTTGGGTGTGGATGTGCAGACTCGTATGTCATTTGTGGGATCCAAGGAATTTTAGATATTTATAACTATTTTAAAATTACCCTAGTCTTCCCGCTGGGATTCCCACATACTAGGGAATGAGAGAGGGAAGAGGGGGTTTAGACCACATTTTTTCAGCTGGAAAGAGATTGGGAACCTCCATAAGACTCTTAGGACTTAAGATGCAGAAAGAAAAAAGAAATTATTGCACTTAATTTGCACTTTGTAAAAAGAAGTTGTGGTGTTATAATTATTATTATATATTATGGTTATGAATTATATTATTTACAGATTCGGTGTTTTGTCGTTGGTAGAAATACGTTTTCCTTTATTACAACTTGAGTCTCTTTTTCTATATATTTTTTCTCTTTTGAGAAAGGAAGGACATGTTGAAGGGGGGAAAGGTATTTATAGGGCGTTTGGATGCACACTCAAAAGTTGCTTTTCGACTTTTGGAAGTTAAAAAATCAGAAGTCGGTTTGACAATAATATTTCAAAACGATTTCTAGAACCAGAAAAGTCAGTTTTTTGTGAAGCAAAATATTTTTGCTTCTGACTTCTACTGGAGAAGCAGATTTGTATCCAAACTTGCTATTACAGATTTATTTACAGATCGGTAAAAGACTTCAACCAAAAGAAGAAGAAAAAACAAAATTACATAATAATGATGTCTTCCCAACGATAAATAATTTGGTTTGTAGAAAAGTTTTTGAAAATATCGTCTATAGGCTTAGCTCTTCCTCCATGCACAACTAAGTCTCTCAATTTTCCAACTCAACATCAAGTCCTTGAATTCATTAGGCATAACCCACATCACTTGCAAAGAAGATATAAAAATATCCAATAAGTGTTTCGCCCAGTTGTAGTGTATGAATAGATGATCCAAATGTTTCTACTTCAGTGTTACAGAGTAAACACAAATTAGAAAGAATCCTTGCTTATTTGTTTTGCAACATACTCCTAGTCGGAATAAAATCGTGCGCTGACGCCCACATGAGAAACATCACCTTTAGAGGAGCAAACTTACTTGACACGATATTGTATAAATCCCAATTTGTACAAGAAGCAATACGTATATGGTAGATCTTTTTTCCAATACACTTTATATCGATTATGTCTTCTTTAGCTTCAACTAGAGTTACATTCCTGATGTCATGCTTGATCTCCTACAAACCAATTCTTTCAACAGGATCTAGGTCTCTGTAAAATAAGAAATTCCGTGTAGTGTTCTTCATATTAACAACAAACTCAAATTTTTGCCTACTAATTCTATATAATCTTGGATATTTCTCCTTGAAAGATCTTTTCTCAAGTCACCAGTCATGCCAAAATCTTATATTTCTCTCATTGTTCACCTGAATAGTAACAAAATCAAAGAAATCTTTGTTAACTTTCAAAATTTCAAACCATATACTTCTTCCAATTGTCTCCGTGGTCTAAATAGGCACCAAACATGACTCATTATCTTTCGTTTTATCGCAAACTATTTTCCTCCACCGAGCTGTTTTTTCTTTAGAGTACCTTCCATGTCATTTAGCCAATAAAGATCTATTGAGTAATCTCAAATTCCCGATTCCCAATCCTCCTTTCTTCCTAGGCTTTCAAACTTTTTTCCAAGATACCCAACTCAACTTCTTGTTATTCGCATCCTCCTCGGATAACAACTTTCTTATAATAGTATTCATCTTCTATTCCACAACAACTGGTAGGTAATATAGTGATAAGAAGTATATCGCCACACTTTCTTGCAAGATTTTGATTAAAGTCACCCTCCCGGCTTTATTCAGAAAATTATTTTCCCAGGGTATTTTTTTCTGCATTCTTTGGACGACACCATCCCAAATTAACACATTCCTCCTACTAGCACCAATAGACATACCCAAATAAGAAACATGAAAAACATTTATCTTGCAACCCAATTCTAATGCCAGCTCTTGCACCAAATCATTAGCTCCTATGCTTAGGGGTGTACATGGTCGGTTTCAGCTCGGTTTCTAGCCAAACCAAAACTGAAAGCATTGCTCTCAATTTCTAAAAAGCTTACCATCACCGATCCATTAAGCATCGGATCTATTTTTAGACGGTTATAGCCGGTTTCAGTTTATTCCTGCGGATTTCGGTTAACCGGCTATTATGTCAATTTCCTGAAACTGGTAGTTCAAATCTTTAAAAAAAATAATCACAGTTCAAAGATTTTTAAACCTGTAGCGCCCCCTAGGCTAGCAGATGACTAATCCAAGAGATTAAATAAATAAGAGGCACTAACAATCCAAATTAAACACTTAACTTTCAATTAAGAAAACTGCTACAAAAACTTAGCCCAAAGCTAACCCCGCTCAGAAATATATATACAAGATCTTCCCTCAAATGATACATATATAATAGTCAATTGGTTTTTTTTAAATAAAATATACAACATAATAAATATAACAGAAGTTAATCAACTAGCGCAGTCAACCCGTGAAGCTTTCGCTGCGCAACCCTGATCTGTCACAGAAACTGAAGTGGGAATAATTAACATTTAAAGTCTAAGTAATCATAGTCAAGAGTTGGAAAACAATAAATGTTTTTCCGATAAATTAAACAGTGACTAAGTCACTGAAAATAATCATACATGTATACATAACAAACTCCTTCGTCAAACAATGTACTAATATGGTTGTAAATTCCTAACCGGAAATTCACACCTATTTAGCTATGGATGCCACCAAGATCATGGTGACCAACTCTAAACAATAAAAGTTGAATTCATGTAGATATAAATGTGAAGGAGCGTATCCTATATACCACAAGTGGAAATTCTCATTTCCCATAACAATTCATATTGATAACAAAACAATACAAGTCCTTTCCACATCGTGGAAAGATTCACAGAAATAACAGGATTATCATAATGCATTTTAAACAAAGCATGAAATGCACGGACAGACAATGCATGAGTTTGTTAAGCATAAACTTTTGTAAAATAAACAATAATGAATACTAAAGAGTCAAATGCATTCCCTCACCTTTTGATGATAAGCCGCGCCTACCTCGTGATCCACGATCAACTGGTTCATCTTTTGAATCGGTCGTTGTTAATATAGATTAACTGTTAATCATACAAGAACTCTAAGAATCTAGCCAAAAGGCTCACACAAGATTCATACAAGTCTATCCAATGGTTGTAATCTCATTAATTAAGTCTTATGAACATCTACAACTTTGTAGAAGAGGTCAAAGATTAATTCGAACCATAAGGGTCCAAACATTCAAAATATGAATACTAGGTCAAAGCCCAAGTCCACTAAACTGGCCCTTTAATCTAAGGCCCAGTCCAACTAAGTCAACTAATGGTCACTAACGGTCAAAGTGACGGTCAAGGGTCAACAAACGGTAAACGTTAGTCAATAGAGTCAAGGTAGGGTCAAAGTCCAGGGTCAATGGTCAGCGAGTCAAGACTAGTGACTCAGTGGGTCAAATCCGATTCAACCCGATTCGACTCAGTCAGATAGACTAAGTCAGCTAGAGTCAGATTTTGTAAGGCTTCTAACTGGCATCAAGGGTGCTGTCCTAAGCCCTTGCACAGGACAACACCACACTTAAATTCTTATCTATACAATGCTAACTTCTTCTTCAATACTTCAATTCTTCTAGATTAAACAACTTCATTTTGAAACAATTTAAACATACAATCAAAGCATATAAACTCCAAGACTCACTTTAAAATCAAATACAGTTTACCTGCAAAATGTAGCTCTAAGCAACACTCCTTCAACATTCAGCTAGCTAATACTAATCCACAAACAAAGAAAACATTAGGTCTACAACCTGCACCCACAATTTCCTTAACAACCCAATAATACTTTTACACTCACCTGCACATTCATAACTTCAAAACAGATACCCAAGAAGATCACCACAACAACATCAGTAACACCATCACTATCCTTTAACTTCATATCCTTCATCTCATACATCATTTTGAATTTATCTAAGTATCCACACTTCCTGCACTTTCAAACTTCTACAAACCATGTAACTCAGTCCATTGCATAATCAAATATAACATCACCATCAACAGCTCCAAATTTAACCCGCACCTCCAGCATCTCAAATCACCAACACCACTGACTTATCATACAATTCTTATAGAATCATCCTTGCTCAGTTCCAATAATAATCCAACTCAAGTAATCATGTAACAGTTCACCACCATCTATAACACTAACTATTACAATCAAAGGCTCAATTCCATAACCACCATCTCCAGCTGTTACCAGATTAACAACAACTCAGTTTAACCATTTCTAACTTCATTATCATAGCCATATATTTCAAACCTGCCTGTAACTCAATCTGAACTTCAACAAACAACATTATTATCAATTCAAACAGTTCATATCTCGCACCCCATGCTTATTATCCAAACTTCTTCTCCAACCAGTTCTTGCAACCTAATTCATTCACATAAAATTCAGCTTAGACAACACTATTACCATCGCCATCAACACAAATAACTTCAACACAACAATCATACTCAACTCAACCAAAATCTCTAGAGCAATCTCAACTCCATACAATCCACCTCCTATAACTTATATAACTCACATGCACTCCCAATTAATCCATAGAATCCCTAATTCTCTTTATGCAACAAATTCAATAAGAAACCCCAACTATAGAAAACAATTACACAAACCCATTATTATACATGTGGTAAACCATTCATACATTCTATGAATCTTAAAAGAAATTGGAACATAAGAAACCCCAAATTACCTTGTTCATCAATCTTTCTGAGTTTGTATCAGCAGATGAATAACTCCACCATCATCAATTTTTCTTGAATCTGATCTACTTTTCTCAAATCGCTACTCAAAATGAACTTCACGATAATTCCCAGAGAACCCTAATTCTAATTCCCAAATCTTCAATAGACCAGAACAGAACCAAACCCTAACTTCAACAAACTTAACTTAATCTTCTTCTTCTTCAGAACATCTTATTAAACCCATCCTTAATCATCCAGTTTCATATTCAATTTCGCCAAACTCCCTTAATCAATTTCATTGTCTTCAGAAACCATAATTTGTTTTGAAATCAAAATTAAACTCATACTATCAATTATACTTCATACTTGATCAAAACCCATCTCAAATCTTCTTAATCATCTCAAATCAAAATTCCAAAGAATATCAGAAACCCTAACTCTTGATTCAGACATCAAACAATCCTACAACTTTAATCCAACATCAACCCTTGCTTCTTCATCCACCCAACACTCTATTCTTCATCTCTCGATCTTAAACTCATTATCATCTTCACGTACATCGATTCACAGGGAAACCTTAAACACAATTCATCTCAGATTCGAACCCTGACTGCTCTTCTTGATATCTACCAACCATACTATCTTATCTTCCATATATCAGCATCATCAGATGATTATCACTCAATTAAACTCAATCAAATCTTACAAATCTCTCACAGAATCGCCAGAGGCGAAGAACAGAAGAAGAAGGAGAAAGAAGAAAAAGAAAAAGAAGAAAAGAAAAATGAAAGAGAAATATAAACTCTCGTCCTTATCGATTTTTCTTTTGAGTTATCCACAGTGGGTGCCCTGATAAGAAAAGTCGGTTGCCTTGATAACACTTTAATTTGAAATGACAATTTTACCCTTCGCCTAATATAACAGATATCTTTTCCGTCCGACGTCTGAATGACACATTCAAGTAGTCCATTTCGTCTAACTTTTCGAGGCCTATTTAACAGTACTAGTTTCGTATTTAAATCGTTGTTAGATTAGTTTCTATTAATTAACGTTCATGTTAAACTAATCGAGTTATTATTGCTAATACGTCTCTTGACTAGTCTAATAGCGTTGACGAGTTTGAGGATCGTTACATTCTCCCCACCTTATATCATTTTCGTCCTCGAAAATTGATCCATTCTTCTTGTCTTCATAAATTCCCACCTTATAGAATAATCCCATCTCTTGTCTAAGCGCAAACAACATAAAACAAAGCACAAACCTATATGATTTTCTACCACTACGATTTGTGGCTCTAGGTTCAACTATGCTAAATTAAATTCTATCAAATATGAAGTCTAAGTTTCTTACGCTAATTTCTATAATGGAAAACTATAAGTTTTAGTTTCTAAGCTTCTTACATTGATTTCTATTTTATAAAAATATATGTCTCTTCAAGGAAGGATCCTACGAATCTTTCTAGGTAAGGTTGAAACTATCGGTTCTCTAAAAAGAACTAATTTATCCTTCTATGATCGGTCATCTCTGAATGCAGTTGCCCTGTCAAGGTTGGCCAATCCCGACAATGCTTTCCTACGAATAGAGAAAACACAACCCTCACTATTCTCAAGTGCTAGATTTATTTATTTATTTATTTATTTATTTATTTATTTATTTATTTATTTATTTATTATTTTTTTAAGATTAATTAATTTCTAACTTATTATGACTAATTAATCTCTAAATTTAATTGTAATTGATTTAACTTAAAAAAAAATTATTTCATAAATTATATAGTATTTTAAACAATTTGATTATCATATTTTATTTTATCAATAAGTAATCCTATTTTGATTTTACGTCAATTTATAACATCTGATATTTTTAAGTTTGCTGTAATACCATATATATTTTTTTTAAATTCACATACCATTTAAGAATAACTTAATGTTATAACCATTATTTAAATATTACCATTATTATTTTCAATGTATCCATTTGTTTATTTCATTATGTGTCTTAATATAAGTAAATAACCATTATTCATAGTTGCTTGATATTAATAATTTATTATTATTATGTATTTCTTATTTCTCAAACCAATAAAATTTAATCGTAATTAATCATAATATCAAGTTTAATTTTATTATTTATACTAGATTTGATTTGGTCTAACTTTATTTTCTTAAATTTATATTATTGCTAATTAATCTTTAAGTTGTAAATTAATAAAAAAAAATACCTTTTACTCCTATAATTATTATTCAAATGATACTTACAATAACTCTAAATTTTATAGTAATTAATATTATATAGCATTCTTATTTGATTATCTTACCAAAACTTATTGTCATTTTCATTAATGTTTTATCAATTTTTCCCATTTGATTATTACCTGCGTAACCAAAATATGACCATAATAACTACTTAGTAAGGATTTTTAGTTTAATTTTATTAACCATGAATCTTGTAAAATATAATTTTACTTTCACGAAAAGATTGAGATAATATGTTTTATTTATTCAGATTGAATCCGTGTACTATAACTTGTTAAATATTGACATTGGTAATTGTAGGTGTAAATTATCCACAGAAACAAGTGGCAACATCCTAGGCCCGGTGTACCCAAATACGAAGAGACGTGAAGTATAGAGCGAAGATTAACGGGCGCGAGATTTAAGGAGCCACATCGATCGGGCGTAATGATGTCGGACAAGACTCGACCCAGACTTCTGATAAAGCTGACAAGATAAGGCGTGGCGGGTCAAACAAGGAGCTATGGTCAAACGGATAAGAAAGTACGGGTCACATCAGATAACCATAAGGGCGACAGTCAAGATAGGCGACATCGTGTTAATAAAGCACCAGAAGAGATCGGCCCGAACGAAGGATAGGCGAGGAGTCAGGATGCATCGGCCATATGAGACAATGTGAATCGGCCCGATCACAGAACTGCTGAATAGATGTAACATGACCAACACCTTAATTTCGTTGTATGCAACTTCTCCTATAAATAGAGGGACTTGTATTCAAGGAAGCTAGGTTGTAATTTAGGAGAGAGAGGGAGAAAAACTCGAGTGAACACTAAGAAGAAGTAAGTGAGTAGTAAGTTCATCTTGTAAGGAAATCCCACCAAGAGCAACACCTTTGTAACACTTCGAAGTAATAAGATTCATCCTTTCACCCCCGTGGACGTAGGTAATCATACCGAACCACATATATCTTGTGTTCATTGTGGAGTGTTTACTTTCATTTGAGATGAGTAGTGCGTTTCTATCCTTTGGATGTAGTTTGTAGTAAAATGCATCTACATTCTGGCGCCGACTAAGGGGATCCGACTAAGATCTCCGGATACATTGCCTTGAAAACCTTCAGAGACGATCAACAGCTCCTCAATACACGTTAACGTGTTGGAGTAGAAGCTACGATGAACTCTGTGGGCCGAAGTGATGGTTATTTTAAGTCATTTACTGAGCATTTAAAGTGAGAACAATAGTAGCGTCTTCTTAACACCTTCAATAGTTTGATCAGCAGAGAAACTTCACGAGCTCACCAGCGACTAACAGTTCGGGTTAGAAGCTACGTGAAGAATCTGTTGAAAGGACGAATGAATTGTTCTCGACAGCTGTATGATGGTTAGTGTTAAGCGAGTTGTTTCCCAGCTGCGGTGTGAAGTTGGGTGCTCGGATTCACTGAAAGTTCGCATTTTTGGATGTTTTATCGTGTGACAAACTGTCAAACCATATAGAGTTTTGCCGGCGGTGTAGCATAAATCGTCGGAAAGGCCGTACTTTTTAAGCATATAGAATTAGAACAGGAGGAAGTGAAGCTGATGCAAGCATGATTTGGTTTTTGGGTTGCATGCCGTACTTTTTAAGCATCATGTGCATAAGTTCAATGATTTGGAGCATGTAGAATAAAGGACAAACTAACTTAAATGCATAGGTCGAGTACATAGAGCGACGTCGTACGGAGTGATAGCGAAGGGGAAGTGAGGTCAGCCACAGATTTAGCATAGGGACAAAATAGGGTAGATGGACGGAACCCACCTAATAACTGAAGTAGATCTTACACAGTGGCAGTAGTCGTACAGTAGAACTTTTTGCCCTTTTGTATGAAATTTTTATTAGAAAATCAGGTCAAAGTAAGGGGTTCTTTTTCGTATTTGCTGACGTAGGGACGGGCGATACTCGGCGTATCACGCGACGTGACCGATGGCTAGCACTTCAGGGACGATAAGGATGTTGAGGAATCGTACAGTTACTAGCAGCAGCATGCAGGCAGGGATAACGGGGCTGAGACAAGAAGACAGTCGACAACCACCACCCGAGGAATCTCATGAAGCTGCGCGAGGAATGCCTGTTGTAGACGAGGAGGTAGATTTGGGGCGAGACGATAACACCCTACCTCTGGACCAAGTTATATTGACTCAGAGAAGAGTTGACCAAGTCGATGGACTCACAGCTTCAGACACCGATGACGATGATGGAGCAATTGCAGCGCAAGCTCAGAGACAAAGGACGAGGCGACAAGCTGAGTACCAGGAAGCTTTGGGAAGGGAACAAGAGCGTCTTAGGAAGATTCAGCTGGGGCGAGCAGCAGCAAGTAACATCGTCCCGACAACTATTCAGGCGGGCGATCGTGTAACCAACCCGATACTACCCCCACTACCCACATCTGCACCATTACAGCCTCGGCCACACCAACCCAATGGACATTCCAGTCATGAAAGTACGGACCCGACGTTGTTGGCCATTTTGGAGAGTCAGAGGAGACAAGAAGCGGCACTAAGGGAACTCCATCAGCGAAATCTAGCCTTGGAGTATGAGAAATACCAGTTGAGGAACCAACGGACCAGATCAAGAGGGTCGTCCAGCCGAGGGACATCGGGTTATCGCGGCCGATCCGGTCATTCACCACCCATGATGGGTCCGAGTAACCTTAATCAGCCCGATCAGTCAGGTCAACCACCATTGCCTCCGGTACCCCCCACGCAGAGATATGTACCACCCGAGGATTCGTCCACTGACGAAGAAAGGCGAGGAAGGGACGAGCGACAAGATCGGACAACATAAGCCAAGCTTAAGGAGTTGGAAGAAAAGATCAAGGAACTCTCGGGCGGAAGCGAAGAGAATAAGTTGGCCGAGATTATGAGTGAAGCCGAGAAAATGCATTTCTCTCAAGAACTTGAACAAATGTCGTTCCCACCCAAATGTGCTTTACCTTCATTCCCTTCTAGATTTGATGGAACGGGCGATGCGATCGAGCATCTTAAGATGTACACCATGTCACTGATCCAATGGAGAAACAGCCCGGTAGTTATGTGCAAATTCTTTCCAGCTAGTTTGGAGGGCGAGGCGCGAGATTGGTTTTATTCGCTCACACCTGGGTCGATTAACGGGTACGATGCGCTAGTCGAGGCCTTCCTTGAGACCTACATGCATAACAGTCGACCTCGGCCAAGAATGAACAAGCTGTTTACTCTCGCCCGAAGATTCAGAGAGCCCTTGAGAACCCTGACCGACAGGTGGAGGAAACTGTGTACTGAAATTGGGAAGGTTCCGGTGGATCAAGCCATCTTTGGGTTTGAAAACGCGTTGGGGAGATCGGACCCCATCTGGATTGCCATGTTCTCCGAAAAACCAAAAACCTTAAAGGAGATGAGAAGAATGCAAGAACACTACATCGCCTTGGAAGAAATTCAGGCCGAATCAATAGATAGAGGAGTACAAGAATCCAGTGCTGAAGTTGGTACTGAAACTAAAACGGTCACATATGACCATATCAGGCGACCAGAAAAGAGATCGGACCCTCCCCCGAGGAGCAGTGAGAAGAAGGAATGGATGGCCAAAGGGAAGAAGCCAAGGCAGGAAGCCCGATCGTATACCCCTATAAATGCTCCTTTGGAAGAGGTGTTCAAGGAAGTTGAGAAGAGAAACGACATCAATTACCCAGCATCGAGGGGGGTACAATTCCAAGAGACCCGAGATCATCCCGAATACTGTCACTACCATCAGTATAGGGGCCATTCCACCAATAACTGTCGAGAAGTTAAAGATATTGTTCAGCACCTCATCCGCGATGGATATTTGAGGCAGTATGTCCGACACCCCCCTCGGACGGAAGAAGCACCCGATGTACCAGTTCATCAAGTCCGTATCGATAGGACGAGTCAATTCGTGAGCACCATTTCACATTCGGCTATGCAAGACTACACCCTCGGCCCAGTAATCACTACCAGGATCCATAAAAGGGACCGTAATGGTAAGGAAATATGTAGTGTAGCCAAGGCCCTGCCTATAGAACCTTGGATGATGATGCCTATTTCGTTCTCGGCTAAGGATGTCCCAGTAAACGGACAGGCACACAGTGATCCACTGGTCATCACGTTACTGATCGAGAAGTGGGGAGTAAGAAGGATTCTCGTGGATAACGGAAGCTCAGTCGAGGTACTGTTTTACGATACGTTCAGAAGAATGAAACTCTCGGACGACATGCTCGTCCCCTCAACATATCGCATCTAAAAATTTAACGGCACAGTAACCATCCCAAAGGGCGAAGTAACTTTGAGAGTTTCAGACGGTGGTGGCTATCTCGACACGCTAACTACCTTTTATGTGGTGGACGTCGCCTCACCTTATGATGCAATTATCGGGCATCCCTGGATCGCGGGGATTAAGGGAGTAGCGTCGGCATACCATCATAGGTTAAGGTTCCTAACTTTCAAGGGAATAGCAGAAGTTGTAGACGACTCCCAGGCGGCACGACAGTGCATGAAAGTCGATGTAGAAATTAATGAAGAACGGCGAGCTCGACAAAGGCAAGAGAAGAACAAAGCAAAAGAAGTTCAGACGGCAAGAGAGTTGGAAGAGGTGATTTCACAAGTGGTCCTAGCATATGAGACTCAAGAACAAGACCCTCTATAGCAATTAAAGGAAGCGTCCCTAGCCAGGGAGACCAAATCAAACTTCTCAACAGTTGAGCCAACCCGGGAAGTAAACTTGGGAACGATAGAAGAACCCAGGGTTGCAAGGATCGGAGCGTTACTATCGGACGAACAAGCAAGTCAACTCACGATGTTATTAAAAGAAAATTTGGATGCATTCGCCTGGGTAGTGCGCGATTTGGAGGGTATTTACCCGAAGGTTTGCTGTCACCACTTAAAGATTGATCCAAGGTTCAAGCCGGTTAGACAAAAAAATGAGGCGTATCGCGCCAAAATTACAAGCGGCAGTCGAGGTCGAGCTGAATAAGTTACAAGAATCCGGAATAATAAGGAAATATCACTACCCACAGTGGATATCCAACATGGTCGTGGTTCCAAAAAAAGAAAGGAGGGGTCGAATATGTATCGATTTCAGCGACTTGAACAAGGCTCCGCCCTCTCAAGGACAGATTTCCCACTCCCAAAGATAGATCAGCTAGTAGAATCAATAGTCGGATATGAAGCGATGACCTTAATGGATGGATACATGGGCTACAACCAAATACCGTTGGCGCACGAGGACCAGGAACATACCTCCTTCTTCACGCCAAGAGGACTGTATTGTTACACCAAGATGCCATTCGGACTTAAAAATGCGGGGGCTACATATCAGAGATTGGTAGGCAACATGTTTGAAGACAAGATTCACGATACCATAGAAGTTTATGTGGACGACATGTTAGTTAAGATTCGCCGAGCTAAAAACCACGTCCGAGACCTTCGAGAGATCTTTCAAACAATGAGGAATCACAAGATGAAAATTAACCCCGCCAAGTGCGACTTTTGGGTTACGTCAGGGAAATTCTTGGGGTACATCATCACCCCTAGGGGAATAGAAGCGGATCCTGAGAAGGTACGGGAATTCCTTGAAATGCCATATCCCACGACAGTGAAATATGTGCAGAAGTTAAACGGTTGCATAGCGGCATTAGGGCGATTTGTATCGCGATCATCTGACAAATGCAAGGCTTTTTACGACATTTTGAAGAAAGGAGAAAATTTTCAGTGGACGGATGCCAGTGAGGAGGCCTTTCAAAAGATCAAACTACACCTATCTAGTCTCAGGTCCTTCGGAGGCCCGATCCGTCAGAAATCCTCACCCTGTATTTGGGAGCGACACCCTATGCCATTAGCGCAGTATTAGTAAAATCGGAGGGAAGTATGGAGAAGCCAGTATATTTCATTAGTAAAACACTAAGTCCGACCGAGAGAAACTATACGAGAATGGAACAGATGGTGCTCGCGCTAGCCTTCGCCGCCTCAAAGCTCCGAATGTATTTTCAAACTCATCGAATATTAGTGCTCACCAAATCGCCTATCAAATCAGTCTTGGATAGCGCATGGCGATCGGGGAGGATCTCCAAATGGGGAGCCATAATCAAACAATACGACGTGGTATATGAGACAAGAACCGCGATCAAAGGGCAGGTAGTGGCCGACTTCTTGGCAGATTTCCCCCTCAGTGATGAGGACGAGGTAGAGGATATACCGGGGATGGTAGAAGAACAAGAGGAGCCTGCAGACCTACTAGCCGCTAATAGTCCAACACGATGGGAGATATTTGTCGATGGGGTAGCGAACAAAGAAGGATCGGGCCTCGGGCTAGTATTTACCACACCTAAAGGGAGGAAGATCGTGCATTCATTCAGATTAGAGTTCAAGGCAACAAACAACGTCACCGAGTATGAAGCGGTGATCCATGCCTTGCGAATAATTGTGGAGATGGGACTACAGGAAGTCCGCTTGACTAGTGACTCACAATTAGTGATCCGATAAATTACGGGCCAATACGCTACGCACGATCCTGTGCTACAAAAGTACTGGGAGCTCGCCCAATTTTACATCAAGAAAATACCCAACATCAAATTCCGCCACATTTGTCGAAAAGATAACAGACACTCAGACGCTCTATCGTACATCGCCTCACAGTTAGTAGACCCGAGCATCGAGGGCATACGTGTTATGAGGCTTCTTATGCCGTCTATCCCAGAAACACCCGAAGTACGAATCGATGTGGCCGTTAACACAGCCGAGAGATACAAAGAAGGCGACTGGAGAAAACCGATACATCGATACCTGGAGACAGGAGAGCTGCCCAAGGGTCGGCCCGAGATAAATAAAATCAAAAGCAAGTCGGGTGCCTACGAGTTCAGAGAAGGGATCTTATATCGCAAATCCTACCTAGGACCACTCCTACGATATTTGAGTAAAGAAGAGGGCCATATAATCCTACACGAGCTGCATTATGGGGAGGCTGGAAACCATAGCTCGGGAAGAAGCTTGTCGGTTAAGGCAAAAACAATGGGCTACTTTTGGATGTACATGAACGATGATGCAAAGCAGATGGCGAAATCTTGTGAAGAATGCCAGCGTTTTGGGAAGAAAATTCATGCTCCAGGAGTACCTTTAAACCCAATTTTAAGCTCTTGGCCATTTGCAAAGTGGGGCGTTGACATTGTCGGACCATTACATGTGGGAACAGGGAAAAGGAAGTATTTTATCGGGGCTACTGATTACTTTACCAAATGGGTAGAGGCGGCACCGCTAAGGCACATTCGGGACAAATATGTCTTTAAATTTATTTGGGAACATATCATCTGCCGTTTTGGGGTCCCATCGGCCATCGTCTCTGATAATGGGAAACAACTGCAAGGCGAAAACATTGATCTTCTGTTCAACAATTAGAACATCAGAAAGAGCAAATCTACCCCTATTAACCCCCAGTGTAATGGGCAGGCCGAGATCACCAACAAGACTATCGCCGATAATATGAAGAAAAAACTAGATGGGGAATATGGAAATTGGTGTGAGGAGCTATATAATGTCCTATGGGCATACAGAACCACACGACGAGAAGCTACCGGATTCTCTCCATTCATGCTTACCTACGGAACCGAGGCAATCCTACCAACATAAGGCATGATCCCTACCACAAGGACAGAAGCTTGGAGGCGAAACGTGTCATCCGATCTAATCTTGGCTAAACTCGACGACTTGGAAGAAACAAGAGAAATGGCGTTATAAAAAATGGAAAATTATCAAAGGAGGTTACAAAGGAAATACAACAAGAACGTCCAACCAAGAGAATTTAATCCCGGGCAGCAGGTGTTGAAATTTCTGGCTGAATGGGAGCGCGACAAAAGAGGCGAAAAACTAGCACCAAAGTGGGGCGGGCCATATATAATCGAATCTAAGGCGGGCGAGTGATCATATCGATTACTGCGACTCGACGGAAAAAGAGAGCTCAAACCATGGAATATCTGATTCCTGAAACTCTATCATCCTTGACGAGCGATGCGGAAAAACGGTAAGCAAACGTGTCTTCTATCTCTTTGAAACCATGAGGGGTATGGGATAGGGCATGAGCGACTAATAGTCATTCGTACTCGGGGCAATGCCAGTGTGGAAGTGTCGAGGTGACTTACACTCGAATGGTCATTCATACTCGGGGCAAAGCCAGTGTGGAAGTGCCGAGGTGACTTACACTCGAATATGCATTCGTACTCGGGGAAATGCCAGTGTGGAAGTGCCGAGGTGACTTACAGTCACCTGGCTATTCGAACTCGGGGCAATGGCAGTGTGAAAGTGCCGAGGTATCCTAAGGGTTCTGGTGTTTGGAAACCAGTTCCAAAGGTTGTTTATATGCGAGGTCTACTCAGCTAGGTGGCCTACTTACATCTGAAAGGTCACCCCCATCGCAAGTGGGCGTGTCCACTTGCCCGAGATCGGTTGATCAATAACCACTCGGGATTGTCGGTCCTAGAACTAGGATGACTGGTACCCTTCCACTGAATCCAAAGAGATAGTGATGAGATACCCCAATCAGGACATGGCATAGGGCCCGATGACCCTCCTTGTTGGGTGTGTTCGACATAAATGGTTATAATACTGACTTACTTGAACAATGATTACAGGAATAACATGTGAAACAAAGGAGAACTCGATTGCGTCGTGCGTCTATTAAGAAAATACGAAAAGCATCATGTGACCATGCGAAACGAAGCGTCTAACCAAAGTAAAACAAACAACATCGGTGACGTAGCACCCCTATTAAAACAAACAAGCAATGTAGCGGAAATTAAAAAAGGGAGAAGTTTTCAGAGCGATTTACAACCCGATGGAAGGGGCAACATAGTGACGCATTACCACAAAAAGAAAGTTTAAGCCTTGGGAGGAGCCGCGCTCCGGCCTTCCTCTGTGCGAACTCGAGCCGTTTCTTCTCCACCCAGTCCATAATGCCCGACTGAACCTTCTGGTCTAACTCCTCTGCATGGGCGACGCGTTCATCCTCGAGTTGTTGGGTAATCTGGGAAGTGTTTTCCTCGGCTTCAGCTAACTTGGAGCCCAAATCGACCTCGGCCTGTTTCAATCGATGAACCTCCAGATCCAGCTCCCGAGAGCGTTTTTGCTCTACTACAAAATCACAAAGATAGAGTGTTATTCATCGGGCACGACTTAACATTTTTGCAAGAATAAGGCGCAATTTAGATCTAAGGAACGACCTCAACACATCGTCTAAGAGACCTAAAAGGGCGGGAAACACCGAATGAAGCGACTCTACCGACTTGGACAACTCATCCTAGGCCTTGGACAACTTTATGGTTAACTCGTTATAGTGTTGCTCTTTGAACTCGTTACTGGGGCAATACTTCTTATGCTCATTCCAATCGTACATTAAACGATTACGCGACACTTGAGCAATCGCAAGTCGCGATCTACTCCACTCTAAATCGCCCCTTACTTTATCTAATTCACTCACTCGCCCAAGCAAATCGCTATTAGCTCGCTCCACCACATCTTTATCCCTCAATACTCGTCTGGCGGTCCTCGTGAAGGTCTCGATTCTGCAATTGTAGAGCGTCTACCCTTTGCTCCAAACTCGTGGCTAGTGCAGCTTTTTCAGCAGCAAGGCGCTGAGAAGATCCCAAGTGAGCCCGTAAATTATCCATCTCGGCAGGATCATAATCAAACCGGCGATGTCGTTCTAACTCGTCCTCAAGTCTTGCAATTTCCTCAGTTTGGCGGTCTATTTTGTCATCTTTGTTTGCCATTCGCTGACGAAGATTTTCCACTAGGCCCTTCTCAATATCCCATTTTCTCTTCATAATCCTAAACTCCGAAGTAGCATATATACCTATACTAGATACCTCGGCCAGGAAGAAGGATACCCGACTCAGGATACTGGCACGATAAACTCAATCAACACAAGTTAAGAATGATCATATACCTTGAGCATCGACAAGTTTGATCTCCAGCTCGTTCGCGCGACCCTTCTCATTCTGGAGTTGAAGTTGGAGAGAATCTATCAACTGCTTATCTCGAAGGCGATTGGCGGCATCCAAGCGTACCCGGTTCGTAATCTAACACAAGCAAACGAGTTTACATCATAAGCGACACTAAGAACAGAAATCAGAAGCGGAGCATTACCATACAGAAACGAGTCGCTCACCACGGTGTCAAGTGTCAGGGTGATGTCGCCATAAAGGGGCACATCATTCAACATCTCTTCATCAGTATACTTCCTAAAGTCGGAGGAAGTAAGCGCACCCAAGGATTTCATGATCGGGCCAGAGACAGTAAAGGAAGTTTCAAAGACTAGAAGACGATCCTCGATGTCCGGGGCACACAAGGAAGCTCTACCGGTACATCAGTAACAACCTTCTCTACGAAGGGCGTCTCCAAGGGCTCCTACTGGTCGCCCATACCTTGTTCATCGCCTTTGTCACCCGATACATTCTCTCCAAATAGCTCATCTTCATCGGAAAGATCAATGATTGGGCCCGTTTTTGGCGGGGGCTTAGCAATCTGCTTACCTCTGGTAGGATTACGCCTAAGCGGATTGGGGTCAACATCGCCCGCATCATCATCATCGCGTCTTGGGTGTTTCTGCACAAGTGTCTCGTCAGAACATGTGAAGGAAAAAAACAGGGGAAAATACATGTACTTATAAGAAAATCATTATGTTTGTTACCTTCCCCTGGTCTTCCTCAACCCTTGTGCCAGCACCTCTCTTCCTAGATCCGAAAGTCTTGGTGGAACTGACCTGAAATTTTCAAACAACAATAAATGACCAATTGACGCCCGAAGCTAACAAGATAGAAATCAAGAAAAGCGCATACATTATCGGCCTTGTCATCATTAACCACCCAGAAAGAATAGGGCTCGGCGGGAAAAGTAGGCGACGGAAAGTCACCATGAAGAATTGGACCTCGAACAAGAAGTGGAACTCGGGGATAAATCGGATCATTAGAATGACGGGGTCGCCTGTTGCAGGGTTGGGCGATAGGATCGGCATCCAGCATCATCCTTTCAACACCCTCGGGCATAGTTTTGACCCGATGAGGACTATCAGCAAAACCGGAAAGCTCGCCCAAGGTTGAAGTACCGGCTCGATAGTTGACAAGAAAATTGGCAACGGTATACTCGGGAGTGCCCTCGGGCTTGTAGGTCGACCACTCGGCAACAGAACCATGACCATCGCGACGATCCCTCCACTCTTTCATAATTCGAAAAGTGTTACAAGTCCATTGAGCCAAAGCACGAGAAAGCTTTATCTGAGAAAGGATCTCGTAATAAAAAGGGCTATCAGGGTTGTACAGGGAAAGACGAAGGCCTAGCTCCAGTTGACCCAAGGTAATGACCACACAATCATCCGATTGCTCGTGCCTCTTCATGTCGGTCTTCTTCAAGGTACCATTTCGGCCCGAGAGAAGGGTCACTTCGTAATTTTGAAGATCGTACTTATCCTTCAACTGCTCAACAAACTCTTCATCAGAGAGATCTTTCACCCTTTTCTCGGACCTGCACGAAATAGAAGAAGAGCTATTAGCAAAAATAGATTTTATTGCGCGATCATCATACCTAGAAGGGCTTTCAAGCAAAAACAGAGAAGCAAGGGAAGGAGCATCAAACTCGGAAAAAACGTCGTCAACAGACCTTTTTTCAGTCATGGAAGGAGAAGAATCCATTAATGGAGATAATGCAAAGCTCGGTTTTCAACAAAAAAAAAGATGAGGCGACAACAACTACTGTAACAATCGGGGAGGAGGAGATAAAGGAAGAAAAAAGAAAGCTAGGGTTTTTTAAGCGCAAAGTAATGAAGAAATCTTGAAGAAGAGATTGTAATGGCGGAAGAATGAGAGAGAAGTGGTGAAGAAGAAGAAAAAGAAAAAGGAGCGGGCTATTTAAGGAGAATAAGATGTAACCGATGCCAACGGTTACAGGTAATAAAGTGGAGATAGTGGGACGCTGCATGGCGGGATCTGCGGCATGGACGAGGACGTGGCGGTTGAAACGACTTTCTTCCACTCGTGTCTGCTACACGAGCGAAAGAAGGGGCATAAATGTAGGTGTAAATTATCCACGGAAAACGGGTGGAAACATCCTAGGCCTGGTGTACCCAAATACGAAGAGACGTGAAGTATAGAGCGAAGATTAACGAGCGCGAGATTTAAGGAGCCACGTGGATCGAGCGTAATGATGTCGGACAAGACTCGACCCAGGACTTCGATAAAGGCGACAAGATAAGGCGTGGCGGGTCAAACGAGGAGCTATGGTCAAACGGATAAGAAAGTACGGGTCACATCGGATAACCATAAGGGCGACAATCAAGATAGGCGACATCGTGTTAATAAAGCACCGAATAGATCGGCCGAACGAAGGATAGGCGAGGAGTCAGGATGCATCGGCCACATGAGACGATGTGAATCGGCCCGATCACAGAACTTCTGAATATATGTAACATGACCAACACCTTAATTTCGTTGTATGCAACTTCTCCTATAAATAGAGGGACTTGTATTCAAGGAAGCTAGGTTGTAATTTAGGAGAGAGAGGGAGAGAAACTCGAGTGAACACTAAGAAGAAGTAAGTGAGTAGTAAGTTCATCTTGTAAGGAAATCCCACCAAGAGCAACACCTTTGTAACACTTCGAAGTAATAAGATTCATCCTTTCACCCCCGTGGACGTAGGTAATCATACCGAACCACGTATATCTTGTGTTCATTGTGGAGTGTTTACTTTCATTTGAGATGAGTAGTGCGTTTCTATCCTTTGGATGTAGTTTGTGCATCTACAGTAATTTAATAAAATCTAAATTTGAGTCTGCATAAATTATAATATATCCTAACAGTCTTTAGATTTTTCTATTAATAATAAGTATCTTATTCACATGTAAATTTATTTTCCTTTAAGTTTAATTTGTTATAAGCATTCAAGCACTATAATTATCAATTCATGTGTATAATTTAGTGATTTAGTGAATCATTTATTGGACTAAAGATAATCTAGGTATAAGATCGTTAACAAGTTTAATCTTTATTTTGTGCCTTGTATGACCTCACGTTCTTAATCTTAATTAACTATTTGGTTTAAACGCAAATTGTATAATTCTAATTTATTATTAGTTAACTTTGTAAAACCTAACCGTAGATAAGCACTAATAATTTTTCATAGCTAATTAATCCTAATCATTATTTTATCGCTATGTATTTATAAATGAAATGTTAATTTAAGTTATGCTCAATATAATACAAAAATAAATTCTAATAGTTTAAGTTCGTCATACTAATTTTCCATTTTAAAAGATGGTTGAATTTATTTACGAAGAAAATTCATATTAATATACGAGTTTGTTTTCTTTTAATTATAATTTTACACTAAGCATTTGAATACTATTATTATTATTTCATGTCTATTTGTTTCATTTTAAAACATTTACTGGGTCATTTATTAGACTAAAGATAATTTCGGTACATGATTATTAACAAGTTAATTCTTTTTATTTTATATATTATATCCTCACTTTCTTAAGTCTAACACCTAGCAAGTAATATATTAATTATCTAGTTTAGATGCAAAACATATATTTCTAATTTATAATTATTTTAATTTACAAAACTTAACCATACACAAGTATTATTAATTTTCAATAACTATTTAACTATAATAATTATTTTTATCGTTATATATCTTTGATATAATTTTAATTAATTTAAGTGCAACATGACATTAATTGATAAATGCTAATAAAATTTTCTTTAATTTTATTATCATTTATAGTTACTGTTATAATAATATTTTATTGTTAACATTGATGGTTGAAATATTATTCTGACTACTCTTACAAATATTATTAAGTCCAAAAATAATATTAACATTTATGTGATTATAATTTATCGACCCTACGTATAAGGCAAGATACTTAATAAATTTCTACGTGACTTTCAAGATTTATCAAACAATACTAATCTTACTATTTTTAGTATTGACTTATGTATGCGTTCATAATTTTAAATCATTTATTCTCTAATCTCCACTAGATTAATTATTGGTGTCCCCTACAATTTTTACTTCAATACCTAAACAAACAACCAACCAAACAAATAAATCAATCAAAAATTCTTTTAATTATTAATAGCTTTTAGTGATTAAGATTTATCTCACAAACCCAACCCAGTTCTAAACCAATCTAGTTCACTAACTGGCACTGGCTAATCCTATTGTCTACCATATAAGATCTAATAGTGAGCTATGATACCAACTTTGTAGCGCCCCCTAAGCTAGCAGGTGACTAATCCAAGAGATTAAATAAATAAGAGGCACTAAAAATCCAAATTAAACACTTAACTTTCAATTAAGAAAACTGCTACAAAAACTTAGCCCAAAGCTAACCCCGCTCAGAAATATATATACAAGATCTTCTCTCAAATGATACATATATAATAGTCAATTTGGTTTTTTTAAATAAAATATACAACATAATAAATATAACAGAAGTTAATCAACTAGCGAAGTCAACCCGTGAAGCTTTACATTATGTATGAACCCGATCTGTCATTAAATCAAGTGGGAATAATTAACATTTAACTTCTAAGTAATCATAGTCAAGAGTTGGAAAATAATAAATGTTTTTCCGATAAATTAAACAGTGACTAAGTCACTGAAAATAATCATACATGTATACGGAACAAACTCCTTCGTCAAACAATGTACTAATATGGTTGTAAATTCCTAACCGGCAATTCACACCTATTTAGCTATGGATGCCACCAAGACCATGGTGACCAACTCTAAACAATAAAAGCTGAATTCATGTAGATATAAATGTGAATGAGCATATCCTATATAACACAAGTGGAAATTCTCATTTCCCATAACAATTCATATTGACAACAAAACAATACAAGTCCTTTCCACATCGTGGAAAGATTCACAGAAATAACAGGATTATCATAATACATTTTAAACAAAGCATGAAATGCACGGACATACAATGCATGAGTTTTTTAAGCATAAACTTTTGTAAAATCAACAATAATGAATATTAAAGAGTCAAATGCATTCCCACACCTTTTGATGATAAGCCACGCCTACCTCGCGATCCACGATCCACTGGTTCGTCTTTTGAATTGGTCGTTGTTAATATAGATTAACTGTTATTCATACAAGAACTCTAAGAATATAGCCAAAAGGCTCACACAAGATTCATACAAGTCTATCTAATGGTTGTAAGCCCATTAATTAAAAATTATGAACATCTACAACTTTGTAGAAGAGGTCAAAGATTAATTCGGACCATAAGGGTCCAAACATTCAAAATATGAATACTAGGTCAAAGCCCAAGTCCACTAAACCGGCCCTTTAATCTAAGGCCCAGTCCAACTAAGTCAACTAATGGTCACTAACGGTCAAGGGTCAACTAACGGTAAACGTTAGTCAATAGAGTCAAGGTAGGGTCAAAGTCCATGGTCAATGGTCAGCGGGTCAAGACTAGTGACTCAGTGGGTCAAATCCGATTCAACCCGATTCGACTCAGTCAGATAGACTAAGTCAGCTAGAGTCAGATTTTGTAAGGCTTCTAACTGGCAGCAAGGGTGCTGTCCTAAGCCCTTGCACAGGTCAACACCACACTTAAATTCTTATCTCTACAATGCTAACTTGTTCTTCAATACTTCAATTCTTCCAGATTAAACAACTTCATTTTGAAACAATTTAAACATACAATCAAAGCATATAAACTCCAAGACTCACTTTAAAATCAAATACAGTTTACCTGCAAAATGTAGCTCTAAGCAACACTCCTTCAACATTCAGCTAGCTAATACTAATCCACAAACAACGAAAACATTAGGTCTACAACCTGCACCCACAATTGCCTTAACAACCTAATAATCCTTTTACACTCACCTGCACATTCATAACTTTAAAACAGATACCCAAGAAGATCACCACAACAACATCAGTAACACCATCACTATCCTTTAACTTCATATCCTTCATCTCATACATCATTTTGAATTTATCTAAGTATCCACACTTCCTGCACTTTCAAACTTCTACAAACCATGTAACTCAGTCCATTGCATAATCAAATATAACATCACCATCAACATCTCCAAATTTAACCCGCACCTCCAGCATCTCAAATCACCAACACCACTGACTTATAATACAATTCCTATAGAATCATTCTTGCTCAGTTCCTATAATAATCCAACTCAAGTAATCATGTAACAGTTCACCACCATCTATAACACTAACTATTACAATCAAAGACTCAATTCCATAACCACCATCTCCAGCTGTTCCCAGATTAACAACAACTCAGTTTAACCATTTCCAACTTCATTATCACAGCCATATATTCCAAACCTACCTGTAACTCAATCTGAACTTCAACAAACAACATTATTATCAATTTAAACAGTTCATATCTCGTACCCCAGGCTTATTATCCAAACTTCTTCTCCAACCAGTTCTTGCAACCTAATTCATTCACATAAAATTCAGCATAGACAACACTATTACCATCCCCATCAACACAAATAACTTCAACACAACAATCATACTCAACTCAACCAAAATCTCTAGAGCAATCTCAACTCCATACAATCCACCTCCTATAACTTATATAACTCACATGCACTCCCAATTAATCCATAAAATCCCTAATTCTCTTCATGCAACAAATTCAATAAGAAACCCCAACTGTAGAAAATAATTACACAAACCCATTATTATACATGTGGTAAACCATTTATACATTCTATGAATCTTAAAAGAAATTTGAACATAAGAAACCCCAAATTACCTTGCTCATCAATCTTTCTGAGTTTGTATCAGCAGATGAATAACTCCACCATCATCAATTGTTCTTGAATCTGATCTACTCTTCTCAAATCGCTACTCAAAATGAACTTCACGATAATTCCCAGAGAACCCTAATTCTAACTCCCAAATCTTCAATAGACCAGAACAGAACCAAACCCTAACTTCAACAAACTTAACTTAATCTTCTTCTTCTTTAGAACGTCTTATTAAACCCATCCTTAATCATCCAGTTTCATATTCAATTTCGCCAAACTTCCTTAATCAATTTCATTGTCTTCAGAAACCCTAATTTGTTTTGAAATCAAAATTAAACTCATACTATCAATTATACTTCATACTTGATCAAAACCCATCTCAAATCTTCTTAATCATCTCAAATCAAAATTCCAAAGAATATCATAAACCCTAACTCTTGATTCAGACATAAAACAATCCTACAGCTTTAATCCAACATCAACCCTTGCTTCTTCATCCACCCAACACTCTATTCTTCATCTCTCGATCTTAAACTCATTATCATCTTCACGTACATCGATTCACAGGGAAACCTTAAACACAATTCATCTCAGATTCGAACCCCGACTGCTCTTCTTGATATCTATCGACCATATTATCTTCTATTCCATATATCAACATCATCAGATGATTATCACTCAATTAAACTCACTCAAATCTTACAAATCTCTCACAGAATCGCCAGAGGCGAAGAACAGAAGAAGAAGGAGAAAGAAGAAAAATAAAAAGAAGAAAAGAAAAATGAAAGAGAAATAGAAACTCTCGTCCTTATCAATTTTTATTTTGAGTTATCCACAGTGGGTGCCCTGATAAGAAAATTCGGTTGCCTTGATAACACTTTAATTTGAAATGACCATTTTACCCTTCGCCTAATATAACAGATATCTTTTCCGTCCGACGTCTGAATGACACATTCAAGTAGTCCATTTCGTCTAACTTTTCGAGACCTATTTAACGATACTAGTTTCGTATTTAAATCTTTGTTAGATTAGTTTTTATTAATTAACGTTCATGTTAAACTAATCGAGTTATTATTGCTAATACGTCTCTTGACTAGTCTAATAGCGTTGACGAGTTTGAGGATCGTTACAAAACCTACCTGCGGACATTCATATTTCATACATTCCAAATTCATAAACATTTCGAATGTAATTAATGCACAAGTCATAAAATTCAAAACTCAAGTTTATAAACACAATTAAAAACATAAACATTAAAAATTTAAAAAACTCCAAGTTCGGCATGCTTTAAATTCCAAATTCATAAACTCCTTGTATTTTCACCTCCAAATTTGTTTCAACATGCTCCCTACATTTCATAATATCATATAAGGTTCTCATTAGTGACATGATTAAAATTCTTTTCATATTCAAATTGCTAAGGTCATTCATAATTAAAATAATAAGCATCAAACACTCACATATTAAAAGCATTAAACATTCACAGTAAGGACTTCAGTCATAACATATAGATAATAAGTAACTAGATAACACCAAATAACAACCTATAATGAACTAAAATCGCACAAAAAAACTTTGCTTACAGTAGGTTAGAGACACAAAGATAAGAGATTATTCATCTAAACATATTTTTAGATTACAACCTTCACAAAATACCATGATGAGGTTCCTCATTTCTGTTATTCCATACTCTCTGCAAGCTGAATACAAATAAAAGATAAAACAGTATAGAGAATCAATCACAACTTGCATAATTAAACAACATAACGAGATCAGATAAATACCAATATCAACTTAAAGGTCAAAATTCTTGGTGATAGAAATTATTGGACACCACCTGTGAGTCTGTGACTTGAAAAAGCTCATCCCTCAAACCCTAAACATGATCTAAGCAAAACAAACAACATGTTTATACGCTGTAACACAAACATATATTCCCTTTAATTGCATGTCTTTCAATTTCAGCAAACGCAAACACAAACATGCTCAGCAAAATCCCATATCAATTTCATTTCATAATTAAAACAGGTAATTACTAACTACCAAACATGTTCATACACAAAAAGATATGAACTCAAAATCAACAAAAAGAACTTACATGGGTTGATTGGAAATCTTCCATAGAAACCTGCAAAAAAATAAATCATGCAAAATCATTTTACTAGGCCCTAGTTTAAAATTAAATTATGTTAATCAAGTGATACAACTGAACAAGTAAGATCAGATGATTAAGTATATAACATACCTTATACAATGATCGATTTGGTTCTTGTTTTGTCTGAAATGGTGTGGTGGATTGAAGATTAGGGATTATGGTTACAGGCTTAAGCTGAGAAGAAGCGAAAAGAAAGCAGGAAGAGAAAAGCTTTGATTTATCGGTGTAGTATCATGATATTATTCATTTTGATTTGTTAACAGATCATGAATCATGGAGGTGGTTTGGTTATGTGGGGAATATGAGTGAAAAAAGAACTAAAAAGGAGAATAAAAGTCTGTCAGGGAAAAAACTGAGATGGTATTGAGGTCGACCATCTATTATTTATTAGGGAAATATGAAGGGTGTAGATGAAATAACGGTGCAATTTAACCGATTTTCCATTGGTGGTTCAGTTTTGAGTTAAAACCATTTCTCTCGGCTATTAAATTTGTTACCAAAATCCCTCCATTAGTAATGGTTCGGTTTGGTTTTTCTTTAATCAGTTTGGTTCAGTTCGGGTTTTCCGGTTACCCGTTACCATGATCATCCCTACCTATGCTAGTCATAAATCTCTTATCCAAGTTTAGTTTTAGGTAAGTCAACACCTCAAATATCAAAAAGATAATGAGAAATATCCTTAGCATATCATGGACTAGAAGCATATGAAAAGGGTGCTCTAGAAGGTATCATTTACTGAAGATCCCGCGAGTAGCGAACCCAATGAAGAACTTAGTTTTTATAGCCATTTTTGATAAAGAAATATTGGTGCTTAAGTGTTATGCCCATGATCACAGAGAATAAAAGGGAAAGGTTTTTTTTATAAGTAAGCTAAGTGCCTTTCGTTCGAAGTTAGAGTGTATAATAGGTTGAGGAATGAAGTTAAGTTAGTGATTGATAACAAGAGGTCCCTTTGCTTAAGAGAAGCGCATCCATACGAAATAAATGAGGCTAAGTGTGTGAACAAGGGAGTTTGTATCATACTTGCAAATGAATCCCTAATGAAGAAAAAAAAGATGGTTTATACTAAATTAAAAACAACCACTTTCAAAGCATGAGTCTTTAATAGTGTATTTCATGCCCCTTTTACTCGTGATACTAGATACGTATAACCAATAGACTAGAGACTAGGACATTCTATCTAGACCTCCACCTTTGAAGCATTGATAAGTATACTTGAAAAATCGGGGGTCTAACAACCTCACCCAATATTTCGATTAGCAATCTGTATGGAGTAACTCTAATATACTTTTAATAGAATCAACTAGACAGTCAGACTCAATCTTGATAAAAAGTATATCAAGGAGTTAATATCTCTATCTCTCGATTTGGTCTATACTCAAGCAAATAGGAATCTGCGAGTCTTTATCAAATACAAGAGATATAAACTTGGATGGTACCAAAGACCAATATCCAAGGATCAATCAATTTCTAATCAACAACCAAAGGTTGGATTTCACAATTGATCGATACAACGCACAACCTGTGATATTTCAATTATATAATAAAATACAATGCATAATAGAAATAACACAGACACCAGAAGTTTTGTAACGAGGAAACCGCAAATGCAGAAAAACCCCGGGACCTAGTCCAGATTGAACACCACACTGTATTAAGCCGCTAAAGACACTAGCCCAGTACAAACTAACTTCGGTCTGGACTGTAGTTGAACCCTAATCAATATCACATTGATTCAAGTTACAGTTGCGCTCCTTATGTCTCTGATTCCAGCAGGATACGACGCAATTGATTCCCTTAGATGATATCACCCACAACCAAGAGTTGCTACGACCCAAAGTCGAAGGCTTTAATAAACAAATTTGTATCACATAGAAAAGTCTACGATAATAGATAAATCAATCTCCCACAAATAAACCTACTAGTTTTGTTCCGTCTTTTGATAAAATCAAGGTGAACAAGAACCAATCGATAACCCATACTTATATTCCCGAAGAACAACCTAGAATTATCAATCACCTCACAATAATCTAAATCATATTGTAGCGACACTAGATATTGCGGAATCACAAACGATGAGATGAAGATGTTTGTGATTTCTTTTTATCTAGCCCTATAGGAGATACAATCTCAAGCCAATTATTCAATTGAACTCGTACGATAGAAAATGGCAAGATCAGATCACTCAACTATAAGAGAAGTAGTTTCGTCTGGCTTCGCAATCCCAATAAAGTCTTTAAGTCGTTAACCGACAGGGTTTCGAGAAGAAACCTACGGTTAAAGGAGAATCGACTCTAGCAAAACCAACTAGTGTCACACGGGAGGTATGGGGATTAGTTTTTCCAGTTACTAGATGTCTCCTTTATATAGTTTTCAAATCAGGGTTTGCAATCTAAGTTACCTTGGTAACAAAGCATTCAATATTCACCGTTAGATGAAAAACCTGATTTATCCAAGCTAATATCATTCAGCCGTTAGATAGAAACTTAGCTTGTCACAAATGAAATGTATTTCATTTAGGTTTGAGTAGCCGTACCTAAACGTGTACATTTGGTTGGTTCACAAATAGTTAACCAATGGTTAGCCATATGAGCACTTTCATATTAGCCGTATTCATCTTTCTCATAACTAGTTCAAATGACTCATAAGAACTAGTTGAAGAGTTCTTCAATTGATTAGATCCTTATGCATAGACACAATTGAAATAAAATCGGTTTGATTCACTTGCATCAACTGATGAACAATATTGCCACTATTTGCAAAGATTGCATTCCTTATTGATTTATTGTTTAAGTTCATGAACTTTCAATTTGAGATATAACCAGCTTGGGTACGCGTACAGGTGCGTGTACCATATCTACCAGATTTGAGTTTACAAACTCAGCAGAAATTTTCGGTTTGAAAACTTCCGATAGTACGCGTACGCATACGGGTACCCAACATGTCTCCTTCACCAATACCGCATGCACACATATGCACGCACTTGGTTTCCGGCACATGGATTTATACACTAATGTGCGAACACATTATATATGCTTATATCCATAGTTGGTTACGTAATCTCAACTCTACATTTCAATCATTGAAACATTCTTCTATAATGTTATAACAATCGTTATTCACGACTATCGTCATCAAAGCTATTTTCAAGATTAAAACATCAGCATGACTTTCGTCAAGGGTAAAGATGAAAATGGTTAAAGCAAAACCTTACCAACACATATTTCGAGAAAAAGATAGGCGAGTAAACACGTCTCGAAATAGCAAATGTGAATGTATGAAAACTATCATACTTATACGACTTTTGTCTCAAGAGTAGGAGATAGAGTAGATAGACTTTTGAGTGACAGATGAGTTCAAGTCTCCACATACGTTTTGGTCGGATGAAGTTCCACTGGTTTCTTGAGTAGTTCTTCGTCTTTGTAAGATAATCGCTATGGAGTCTGGAGCTCAACTATACTAAACTATCCTAGACCGAGACTTAGTCATAAGAAAACTAGAAATCAAAGCATATAGTTTTGATCATTAATATTGACAAACATGCTTGAGATAGCAACGCATGCGAGTTCGACTGAGAAATGCTCTAACAATCTCCCCCTTTGTCAATTTTAGTAACAAAACTATCAATACATATGGATTACAAAATAGATAAAACTTTGTAGCTTCTCGTCCACATGCTTGATCTCCTTAGTGCTTCAAAATTACTTGAAAACTTCATATTTTCCAAGTAATCCCATGATTCCATAGATGTTCAGTTAAGCATCATAGTTGTTAAAGATCCGTAGCCATAACAATGAGAAAAAAAAAATTCTCGATCATTGTTATACGGTGTCATAGTATTATTACACAGTATAAAAGTTCTTATATCATAACTTTGACAACAATACTATAGTGATATGTATCACCCCCCCTTAGTCACTACTTTCGCCTCAACACGGAAACCACTCCCCCTTACATAATGATATGAAAACCATATGTATTTGTAGTGTGAACTACATATTAATTCTCCCCCTTTTTGTCAATAAAATTGGCAAAGGTACGAAAACGGGATCCTAATGAAATTTCCACAGAGAGGCTTCAAGACCAAAGAAAAGTACATATAAACTTTGTTTAGATGCAATCATAAAGCCGAAGCTAAATGCATTCATCAAGGAGTTTATAAAGATACGAGTGTTAGAGCATTGCTCGGTCGAACTCGCATGCATTGCTATCTGAAGCATGTTTGTCAATGTTAGTGATCAAAACTATAAAGTCTTGATTTCTAGTCTACTATAACTAAGGTCTCGGACTAGGATATAAAGTGTAGTTGAGCTCAAGAACTCCATGGCGATCATCATACAAGATGAAGGACTACTCAAGGAACCAGTGGATCTTCATCGACTAAAAGGTATGTCGAGACTTGAACTTATCTATCACTCAAAAGTCTATCTACTTTATCTCCTATCTTGAGACAAAAGTCGTATTACTATATAGACTAAGATTATACACATATGATATTTCGAGCCGAGTATATCTCACTTATCTATTTCTCGAAATATGTGTTGGTAAAGCTTTCGCTTTAGCCAAGTTCATCTTTACCTAGTGACGAAAGTCATGTTATGTTTCAATCATTTTGGAAACCACTCTGACGAGAAATAGTTTGTGAATAACAACTATATAACATCCTCTGAGAATGTTTCAATGATTGAAATGAGAGTTTAGACAATATAACCATTGGAGGATGTAGGATCAGAATATTTTCACAACAATATTCCTGAGAAATAAACGACTGTTCTGCGATACATCGATAATAAACGACTACTCTGCGATACATCAGTAATATTCTGCGACACATCCAAAGATGACTTAAACAATGACGTAATGACCGAGAACGACAGAAATACGAAGAAAGTGTGACATGTCTGCGATATATCAATAAAACCTGCGAAAGTTAAAGGCGGTGCTAACTGCGATTTATCGCAAGAACTCAGATCCGAAATTGAAGGGAATCTTAGCTGTAAATGAGCTGTCATGAGCTGTAATCCATTATGTAAATACCTATATAAAGGAGATGAATATTTCCAGAGAAAAAGAATAAAAACTTTTGAGTGTTAGAAAAGTTTTTAGGAGAGAGAAAATCTTTATCAAGTGTTTTGTGTTCTTGATTTCTGTAATTTCTTAAGATCAAATTAATAAAAAGTGTCTTTAATCTTCAAATTATGTCATAGATATTGGTAAGATCTTGAATAGGGTGTAGTGTGGGAATTCCTGCAACCATATTTTGGCGCTAGAAACAGGGATTGAAGAGTTGAAAATCAAAGTAAAAGTTAAGTAAAAGAAAGAAATTGTTCAAGAATTAGAAGAGTATTAAGAAATTTGGTGAAGAAAAGATGATTGAAATCAAAGATAATCAAAAGAAATTGGAGTGTGATGTAATAACAAAAATGATGATAGATAAATTCCATGAAGATATTAGAGGAAGGATACACAAGCGATATTTTGAAGGAAAGAAAATCATGACGGTAGATGAGGCATCACCGCTAAAAGATTGGGAAAAACAGAAGATCACATTTACGGTAGCAGAAATTTCAAAAGAGAATTTAAGTCATACATTTCCATTGGTGATCACAGTGTCTGTTGTATCAACAAGAAAAGAGAAATCAGTAAGATCTACAGAAGAGTGGGTTGTGAATAGGACTCTGGTGGACGCAGGAAGTTCTGTGGATATAATATTTTACCACACATTCAAGAAAATGGGATACAAAGATGAAGAAATGCTTAGTCCAACATATCATATTCATGGATTTGGAAAATCTCTAACAAAACCTAAAGGAGAAATTGTAGTGCGAATTCCGCTGGGGGAAATAGAGACGCAGGTCACTTTGAGCGTGGTGGATGTGAAATCACCTTATAAAATGCTGTTGGGAAGACCTTGGATACATGCAATCAAGGCTGTATCATCAACTCTACATCAGTGTTTAAAGTTCCCTATGCCTAGTGGAATTGGCAAAATTAGAGGAGATGCAGATTATGCAGCGTTATGTTTCCAAAATGAAGTAAGGAATTGTGAAAATCAAATTCAACTGCGAAAACAACGCAGAAAAATGAAGAGAGAAGAAAAGAAAGAAGAAGAATTCAAGATTTACATGATAAAATCAGAAGAAGGAAAAGGAATATTTGGCGATGTATCGCAAGAAAATGATGAACCAGTGGAGGTGATAAAGATACCAACACCAATGGGAGAACATGAATCTAGTTATACTGTAGCAGAACCGACAAAAGAAGTAAATGTTGGAAGTGAAGAAGATCCAAAGATACTGAAAATTGGAACTAAACTGTAAACCTTCTGCGAGAATACAGAGATATTTTTGCGTGGAATATGGATGAGATTCCTGGGATAGATCCATATGTTGCGTGCCATAAATTAGAGATTAACAAAAATATGAGACCAATCAAACAAAGAATAAGAAAGATTGCAACTACTTATCATGCCAAGATAGAGGAAGAATTGCAAAAGATGCTTGATGCAGGAATTATTAGGCAAGCGAAATATCCAGAATGGATCGCCAACATGGTAGTCGTTCCTAAGAAAAACAAGGGGATAAGAATTTGCATCGATTTTACTGATTTAAATAAAGCATGTCCCAAAGATAGTTTTCCCTTGACAGATATTCCGCAGATGGTGGAATCAGCCGCAGGAAATGATCGAATATCTTCGTTAGATGGATACAAGGGCTATAATCAAATCCCACTTGCGGAAGAAGATCAAGAACATATTGCATTCTTTGCTCCTAGAGGATTATATTGCTACACAAAGATGCCTTTTGGGTTACGAAATGCAGGAGCAACATACCAAAGAATGGTGGAAAAAGTGTTCGCAAAATGGATACATAAAACTTTAGAGGTATATGTGGATGATATGTTGATAAAAACCAAAGAAGCTAAAAATCATGTGCAGGATATAAGGGAAATTTTTGATCAGATGCGGATTTTTAATATCAAAGTAAATCCTGAGAAGTGTACATTCGGAGTATCGTCTGGGAAATTCTTGGGATATATTGTATCAAAAGAAGGAATACAAGTTGATCCTGAAAAGGTACAAGAAGTTCGAGATATGCCAACTCCAGCAACAGTAAAAGATATGCAAAAATTGAATGGACTTTTAGCCTCACTAGGAAGATTTATTTCGCGGTCATCAGATAAATGCAAGCATTTCTTCAACATACTAAAGAAGGGAACAAAATTTAAATGGACAGACGAATGTGAGAAATATTTTCAAGGAATTAAGGAATATTTGATGAATATATCCATATTACAGAAGGCTGAACCATGAGAAGAATTGCTGATATATCTTGCGACAACTCCACATGCTTTAAGTGCAGTACTTTTGCAAAATGACGCAGGAGTTGAAAAACCTATTTACTACATCAGCAAAACATTTAATGTCATGCGGAGAAAAATTATTCAAGATTGAAAAACTAATTTTGGCATTAGTTTATGCAGCTTCTAAACTTCGCATATATTTCCAAGCGCATAAAATCAAAGTACTAACAAAAGTACCAATCGAGTCGATAATGAAAAATTCAAAAAGATCAGCAGAGTCGAAAGATGGAATGCACAAGTGGGGCATTTTGAGATCCAATATGCAATTTTATCTTCGCCAAAATCTCAAATTGTCGCAGATTTTCTCGCAGAATTTCCTTTGGAGGATGATGAAGTTGTAGAAGACATGATGGATATAGAAGAAGAATATGGGGATCCTAGAGATCTTTTAACATAACCAAATAGGTGGGAGATATTAGTGGATGGATCATCTAATGGATAAGGAAATGGAGTGGGAGTCGTCTTTATTTCGCCAGAAGGTGCAAAAATGGCATTTGCATTTCGACTGGAATTCAAATCTACCAATAATGAGACATAATATGAGGCTGTAATACATGCCCTAAGATTTGCGATAGAAATGAAGGTAGAGAATGCAAGAATTATCAGTGATTCACAGTTGATTATTCGCCAAATTGAAGGGGAATATGCAACTAATGATATATCTTTGAAAAAATATAAGAAACTTGTAGAAGAATTATCTGCGAAAATACCAAAACTCAAATGGAGGCATATTTCAAGAAGAGATAATAGGCTTGCAGATGCTTTTGCGTTCATATCAAGTATGATGGTAGATCCGACTGCGAGAAATATAAAAATACAAACACTCATAACACCGTCAATTAATAAAGAAGAAGAAGAGGAAGCTGAGGCAATGGTAGTAGAAAATAGTGGCGAAAAATCAAGCCAAATTATCGCAGATTGGCGTGCGGAAATTCACGCATATCTAGCAAAGGGGGAGATACCAAGGAACATATTGGAGGCACATAAGTTAAAAAGTAGAGCAACAAATTATGAGTTAAGAGATGGGATATTATATCGAAAATCTTTAAATGGGCCTTCCCTCAGATGTTTGACACAAGAAGAAGGAAAGCAAATATTAAAAATGCTACATAGTGGGGACGCTGGTAACCACAGCGGTGGTAGATCTTTAGCATATAGAACGAAAATGCAAGGTTATTATTGGCCATATATGCATGAAGATGCAAAGAATTTATCAAGAAGTTGCGAGGAATGTCAGCGATTTGCAAAAAGAATACATGCACCAGGTGAAACATTAACATCTTCAAAAAATGTTTGGCCATTTGGAAAGTGGGGTTTAGATATTGTGGGACCATTTGTACCAGGAACAGGGAAAAAGAGATACTTAATTGTCGCAACAGATTACTTCACAAAATGGGCGGAAGTCAAAGCGGTACAACATATTCGTGATAAGGACATTTTCACATTTATATTTGAAAATATCATCTGCAGATTCGGAATTCCAGCGCAATTGGTGTCAGATAATGGAAAACAATTTGAAGGACAAAATATAGAGATGTTACTTAATGCATTCAAGATAAAGTGTGGAAAATCAACTCCTTTATATCCACAGGCCAATGGTCAAGCTGAAGCAACTAACAAAACAATTGCAGATATTCTCAAAAAGAAGTTAGAAGGGCATCATAGAACGTGGTGTCAACAAGTCCATAATGCAGTTTGGGCTTATAATACAACACGAAGAGAAGCAACTGGGGTATCACCTTTTTGTTTAACATATGGGGTTGAGGAAGTATTACCAACAGAAGTTGCTATTCCTACAACAAAAAGAGAAGCTTGGGAAAAGAATCTTAGTGCTGCCATGATTTTAGACAAACTTGATGAGGTAGAAGAGAAGAGAGAAAAGGAATTACAACATATGGAAAACTACCATCGCAGATTAGCTCGTGAATATAATAAAAGAGTAAAGAAGCGTGAATTCAAAGTTGGAGATTTAGTTTTGAGAGAAACACCAGAATATCAGCGAGAAAATGGAGGAAAATTAGAGAAAAAAATGGGATGGGCCATATATAATCAAAGAAATAGTTGGAACTGGAGCATATAAATTAATGGATCCAGAAGGGAGAGACATGGGTCAAAGACTTGGAAGACCATGGAATAGACAGTATCTAAGAAAATATTATCAATAAAGGTTTGAAAGACTAGAATGAATGGATTACACGCAAGAAATTTCGAGAGAATAAAAGAAATGTTCTGCAAAAACAAAGTTGGTTGAATATAAAAGCTATTTTCCGCAATAATTTGCGAGATAATTAAAAATTCTAATGCAAATGCATATAAGACGGGCGAAAATCTCCTAAAAATATATAAGAATGGGACGAACCTTTGTGGCGTACACCCTAGTTCGCGGATTCTATTCCGTAAGAGGCAATGTCCTTAAAGTGCGTCATAAGGGGGTATCTCTTTGCATGGCTATGGGAAAGGCTATACCGCTGCTGGAACATAGTCATGGAGATTTGGGATTATAGAAAATCCATCCGGGAGGGATAACTTGGATTCCCAACTATATAAGGTTATACCCTGGTTGGGCGCCCGAGAGTTTCTCCTAAGGAATGCAACGTATGATCAAGGCGCCGAGGTACACGGTTGAGCTGTGGGTGCCCAGGATGGATGAACCTACCCTGGCCATCCATGGAAAGTCTTGGATTACGATGTGTTCGGCCCGAAGAAAACCCCACTTAGGGTGCAGTCTTGTAACTATAAGCCATATAAGGCATAAAGGACAAGGCTGCGAAAACAACTGGTTGTTGGCAGAACCAGATGGGAAAGTGCTAGTCTTGTATGGCCGATATATAATCCTTGAAGGGGCAACCAGGGGGATAGATAAGGGCGATACCCTCCATTAGGGAGCTGTGTATCAAAAAAGACGGCAATGTCATGGGGCTTTATATTCGCAAGAATATTTAGACCCGTCATATTGTCGCGTGACAGAGACAGCAATGTCATGGGACTTTATATTCGCAAGAATATTTAGGCCCGTCATATTGCCGCGTGACTGGCCAAAAAGCCTAATAAGAAATGTTAAGATGAGATCAATGGGTTTTGCGATAAGATCAAATGATGAGATAAATGAAATCAATAATAAGAGGATATAAATCGCAAAGACGGCAATATCATAAGTCTTAAAAGTCAAAGAGAGATTAATCTCACAATATGGCTTAGATTTATCATATTGTCGCAGAAATTAAAATTAAATGATAAGGCAAGATCAATGGATTATTACGTATAAAGGTAAGAATGTCCTGCGATCTTGTTGCATAAAAGTGGCATAATAAGATCTTTAACTAGGAAGGCGAAATAAGACCACAAGAAAAGTTATATTTGCGAAGCATATAACAAATTCTTCGCAGAAATATCTGCGATAATATTACAGATTGATAACAAGAGGCAAGTATGGGATTTCTTACAAGAGTAACAAATAAAATACTTCACAAGGAAGATTATGAGGGGCAAAAATGGGGATTATAAAACAACATTTCATTATCTTTCTTGAGAAGAATCAAGTTTATGAAGATTGGATTCGGAATTAATAAAAATATATAAATCAGAACAGGTGATTGAGTTACAAAGAACTTCAATGTTTCGCAAAAAGGGCAGGAAGAAGAAAGATTCGGAAATTACAATCATTCGCAGTAACTGTAAGAAACATTTTTAAAACATGATAATTTAAAGAATATTCTTCTCTAATTTCATCATTCTTGTTCACCACTATTATCTTCACCGACATCATCTTTTTCAGTTTGAGTTTCTTTCATCATGAGGAGGATTTTGTTTTCATGAGGAGGATTTTGTTCTTCTTACATTCATTAAGAGGGTTTCCTTCATCCTCATGTGGATTTTGTTCGTCTTCAGAAAAATCTTCTTCATTACTTGAATAATTCAGATCTTCATCTATGGGATGAGGAACTTCATTATCATCTATCTCCAAGGGTTTGATCTTCATAGGAGGTAAAGAATGGGAGAATAGAACATTATTTATGAAAACCTCAACGCCTAAATGAGCTTTGCGGAGGCAATTCTTTTCCCGGTTTCTAATTTCTATATCTTTGAAATATTCAAGATAGTCAAATCTTTTCAATGCCCTATTGTGAGAGTTGGAAAGCGCGGTATTCTTTTTGTGAAGTTTGGCTAACCTCATAGATAGATCAGAAATTGAAGCTTGAAGATGCTTCTCAGATTCTGCGAGAGAAAAATTGCATATTAGAGGGAATTTTCACGACAAATAAGATGAGAAAATACAATGAAGTAATTAATAGATGAGGCAGTCAAAATGACTACCTTCCTTTTGTGAAGATAAAGTGTGAATTATATTAAAGAAGCAACTCTTCCATTGGTTCATGGCATCATCAAAATTATCCCCAACTTTACCTTTTAAACGAGATTTTATACTTTTTTCACAATTGCGAAGATAAGCATTTTCTTCCTTCAGTCGAGTACAATCATCTTTGAGATTGTTGACTTTTACACTTAGAGCTAATCTGCCCTTTATAAGCTTCTCTTGTTCAGCAGTAGATGATTCAGTTTTCTTTCTAAGTTCATCTTTAGTGTGCGAAGGGATTGTTCTTGGTCCTTACACAACTTTTGAAGATTGTCTAATTGCTGTGAATAAGTCTTTGTCGTATCCACAAAACTACGTTTCTCTTGGGATAAAACTCTGTTTTCATCTGATAAAGATTCCACCCTCAAGTTAATCTGATTTAGCGAATATAAAAGTTGGGTGGCTTCATTACTTATACGATCTCGTTCATGAATTATTTGATCTTGTTCATGAATTAGTCGGTTATTCTCATTCTTAAGATTATTTATCTCGTCAATTGAATATGTATGAAGAACATTCAAATTATCAAATTGATTCTTCCAAGATTCTTTCCCAATGCGGGCCTCATCAGCTATTGTTTCCCACTCAGTATCTTCATTAATTGGTTATGTTTTGAAGCTAAATATGCATCAACAAATAAATAAAGGAAAATTGAGTATATAAAAAGCAAAGATTTACAGAGGCAAAAGCAAAGGCAAGAAAGTTATACCTTTTAGATCATCATTTCTGCTGCGAAGAATTTCACAGTCTAATTCATAATTATGAAGCTTATGATCGAGAAGTTCACACTCCAAAGTTTTTGCTTGAAGATTCTTCTTCAAAGTTTCAACCTCATCTTCTAAGGCAGTTAATGAAGATGAAGAACCGCAAGACCCAAGATGCTTGCTTAGAATCATATAAACATCTGTCTCGCGAGGATCGAAGAAGATTTCATAGCATCGTCCAAAACTTCAGATAATATTTGAAAAGCAGCTTCAACCCCTGTTGCTATTTCTTGGGAAGAAGGAAGAGAAGTAGAGGAAGAAGTTTTGGCGATAGTAAGAATGGAAGAAGGAATTTGATTGGTCGCAGTTACAGTTTCATTTACCGCAACATCATCCACCGTAGCTTCCTTAACTGCATCTTTGTTTACCAAAGTTTCATTATTTACAACTTCATTCACCGCAGCCTCATTAACTGTCATGTCATTTAATATAGTCTCATTCACCGCAGTTTCATTCATCACAGATTTATTTCCAACTATCGTAGACTCATCCATCGCAGTTTTTAAAATGTTGGAATTATCAGAGATAGGAATATTAGTATCAATAACTTTATTAGAAGTCGATGAAGAAGTAATATGGGTATTGAAATTCACGCAAGGAGAAGAAGAAGATTTATCTTGCGACGGAACAGGTTTTGCAGGTAAAAATTCAAGAATATCCACTTCATCTGAAAGAGCTTTTAACTTGACGAAAATGCTTAGGAGGTTTAGGAATATTCTCTTCATTCTGCGAATAATAATGTAGGTAAGAAACAGAGGAAATAATATTGTTATTTCAAAAGAATAGGTGTTTCTTACTACCTTATCATCCTCAGATCTTTTCGTCTTCCCAACGCGCCTTTTCTGAGAACCCTTAGGGTGAGGATTTTTTATAGTAATTTTAGTTTGAGAAGTGGTGTTACTGAAAAAGATGATAAAATATGGGGATTATGAATAAAAGTGGGCGATAAAGATAACATAACGTGAACAAAATAATATGGAAGATAAGAACATACCTTTGAGTCTCCATTAGAGCAGCAGCAGAAAGAATAACAAGAAAGAAAAAGTTGCAGACAAAAAAGATTTTGAAGAAGAAAGAGAAGGTGAGAAGAAGGAAATAGTCTCGAGTGGAACATCTATTTATAGATGAAGGATGGGTAACCGGGTTAATCGGTAAAGATTGACATGTGTCAGCAGTAAGAGCGTAAAGTAGGGAACTTTGTCGGGTAAAAGATAAGGAGTTGCGGCGAATCAAGAAGTTTAAATTCTCATTATCTTTATCTTCTTCGCAGAAAATATATGAGAAGAGACAAGATGTAGGATCAGAATATTGTCAGAACAATATTCCTGAGAAATAAACGACTGTTCTGCGATACATCGATAATAAACGACTACTCTGCGATACATCAGTAATATTCTGCGACATATCCAAAGATGACTTAAACAATGACGTAATGACTGAAAACTACAGAAACACGAAGAAAGTGTGACATGTCTGCGATATATCAATAAAACCTGCGAAAGTTAAAGGCGGTGCTAACTGCGATTTATCGCAAGAACTCAGATCCGAAATTGAAGGGAATCTTAGATGTAAATGAGCTGTAATCCATTATGTAAATACCTATATAAAGGATATGAATAGTTCCAGAGAAAAAGAAGAAAAACTTTTGAGTGTTAGAAAAGTTTTTAGGAGAGAGAAAATCTTTATCAAGTGTTTTGTGTTCTTGATTTCTGTAATTTCTTAAGATCAAATTAATAAAAAGTGTCTTTAATCTTCAAATTATGTCATAGATATTAGTAAGATCTTGAATAGGGTGTAGTGTGGGAATTCCTGCAACTACAGAGGATATAAGCATTGTTGTAGTAACACATATATGTATAAGTCCTTATTGCTTGAACCGAAGTTTGCGAACTTTGTTGATCAAGTGATACCGGAGTAATGTGTGAGCCCAGTCCGCAAACTCAGCATACAACCTCAGTCCGCGAACTTGAGTATGTTATGTCTAAAAATGATGTTTGTGAACTTATCATAATAAACTAAGGAATGCTATTGCAAACCGTGGCTTTATAGTTCATGAATTGATTCGAGTGAATCACATCGTTTTTGCTTCGATTGTGTCTTGTGTAGTAAATAAAGATCTAAGTAATTGAACAACTCTCTAACTAGTTTATTTGAGTCATTTGGACTAGTTATGGTGAAGAATAATATGGTTGATATGAAAGTTATCATTTGGCTAACCATTTGGTTAACTAGTGTTGAACCAACTAATGTACAAGTTTGGGTACGGTTACACGAACCTAAAATTCTAGTACATGTGTGTATGACAATCTAAGTCTTCGATCTAACGGTTGATAAATATTAGCTTGAATCTAATTAGGTTTTCATCTAACGGTGAATATTGAATGCTTTGTTACTAAGCTAACATTGATTGCAAACCCTGATTTGAAGACTATATAAAGGAGAACTCTAGAAACTGTGTGATACTAGTTTGCTAAGCTAGAGTAAATTCTCCTTTAACCTTTGGTTTTCTTCTTCTAAAACCAGGTTAACGACTTAAAGACTTTATTGGGATTGTGAAGCCAGGGCGATACTACTTTTCTTGTAGTTGTGTGATATGATCTTTATGTTTCTATTGTATGAGTACAATTTTAATAATTGGCTTGAGATTTCTATCTCCGATAGGAAAGATATAAAAGTAATCACAAGCATCTTCGTCTTATCGTTTGTGATTCCACAATATATTTTTTCGCTGCGTCAATTAAGACTATTGTGAGGTGATTGATAAAACTGAGATGTTCTTCGGGAATATAAGTATGGTTTGATTGATTGGTTCTTATTCACCTTGATTTATCAAAAGACGGAACAAAAAGTCATAGGTTTATTCGTGGGATATGAATTTATCTATCTTGTAGACTTTTCTGTGTGAGACATATTTGTTTATTAAAGTATTCGACTTTGGGTCGTAGCATCTCTTGGTTATGGGTGAGATCAACTAAGGGAATCAAGTGCGCAATATCCTACTAGGATCAGAGGCGTATGAGATAAATGTACCTTGGATCAGTGTGAGATTGGTTGGGGTTCAACTACAGTCCAGACCGAAGTTAATTTGGAGTAGGCTAGTGTCTGTAGCGGCTTAATACAATGTATGTTTAATCTGGACTAGGTCCCGGGGTTTTTCTGAATTTTCGGTTTCCTCGTTAAAAATTATGGTGTCTGTGTTATTTTTTTTCCGTATTATATTTTGTTATATAATTGAAATAATACAGGTTGTGCGTTGTTCAATCAATTATAATATCCGACCTTATTGGTTGTTGATTTAAATTGATTGACACTTGGATATTGGTCTTTAGTACCATCCAAGTTATCTCTCTTTGATTAAGACTCGCATATTATATTTGCTTGAGAAAATCAAATTGAGAGATTGAGATAATAACTCCTTGTGATATTTTCTATTGATTGAGTCTGACTGTCTAGTTGATTCTCTAGAAAGTAGTCGAAGTTGTCCATACAGATTTCTAATCGAAATATTGGGTGTGGTTGTTAGACCCCCGCCTTTTCAATTGGTATCAGAGCGGGAAAACACGTTCAAGACCTTACAAGTCTGTGTTTGTAGTAATTTGACTCTATGGACAAGAGTAGTATCTCAATAAATGTGCCAACAGTCTTCGATGATTCAAACTACCCATGGTGGAAAATTGCTATGAGCACGTATTTTCAAGCTCGAGATTTTCAAATATGGGTACATGTTATTAATGGCTATGATCCCCCGGTGAATACAGAAGACGATGTATAGTCCAGAAGAAATTCTTGTTGCAAAGCAAAATTCTGAAGGTGTAGATGCTATCAGACATGCCATTACCCCAGACCTTAAGCACTATGTGTCTTCTTGCACTAAGTCTAAAGATGCCTGGGATATCTTAGAAACTATTTTTGAAACCAACAAACATGTTTCTAAGAAATATACCATCGATGGAGGAAATAACCTCATCACTCTTTCTGCAAATTCTTCTTTCAGAAAGATAAGATTCTCTGATCAAGATTATGTTCAAACCGTTGCATTCAATAGTGTGTCAAACACAAGCAAACCCTCTATCTTGTCATGGGGTGATGAATGTTGTACGGATGATTTCTGGTTTAAAAAACCATTGATTATAGAAAAGATCAAGGAATTCATAAACATGAGACTTAGATGTGATAAACGTCCCTTATCTGCCTTTGCTGCCAAAGATTCTGTGAAATAAAAACCTTTAAGTGACATCGAATTGGATACATTTAAGATATGTAATAAACTCTCATATTTTACAGCAGAAACATCCACATACTCAAGTTTTGATTCAGAATATAAGTCCGACACAGAGGTTTTCAATTTCTTGAATAAAGAGGTCCTTCAAGAAAATCTTCAATTAAAAGCTTCATTGAAGAAACTAGAATCATTAATCCAGGTGAAAAATCTTGAGATAGATTATCTTAATGATAGACTCACCAGAACCATTGATCTAAAGGAGAAAGAGATTAACACTCTTAAAGATGATCTTCAAAGATTGTCTGGAAGCTCTGACAAAATTTCATCAATGTTATTTGGTCAGAAGTCCTTTAGAAACACTAGTGGTTTAGGATGCAAAAGCAAGTGTGCAGACGTTGTCAATCCTGTTGATTCTATTGATCAGGGAAAAATAAACGCTGACAGATGTGTTAAGAAAAAGATACCTCAACAAAATAAAGAATCCTTGGTATGTTTGTTTTGTGGAAATGCAAGGCATGTTCAAAGTAAGTGTTGGAGATTCAAGAAGAACATGCAAAAGAATTGCTAAACTACAGAAGAACATGCAAAAGATGAATCTGGATAATCTGCACGACTCTTCTAAAAACAGTGCTCCCAGAATCATAAGAGGTAAGAAACTTGCTTATACAACAAACCTTGGAAAATCGCTATGCGATAAACAATGAGATAATTTGGCTCATAACGTCCCTATCTAACATCAAGGGCATGCGCATCCTCATCTTTAACTTGAGAAAGTGAGGGCTTGCGGTTTTTTTTTTTTTTTTGTGGCTCAAGTTTTGTGTCTTTTTGGTTAAGAAAATAATTTCCTAACAATATAGATAATGAATAATTAAACTACATAAGACTTATTCTTCTAGGGTTTTTGGTGTTCATAAGTCTATTTAAATCTTTGGTAGACTTCCTCTTTCCCTGAAAAGATACAACCTTATAGCTCATGTAACAAGAAGCGTAACTAGCAAAGATGCAGTTGAAGCATCTAATGTGTATCTGTGTAAATGGATTTCTTCCTCAAGGGAGAAGAAAGTAAAAACTACAATTAATGGTGAAGGTTCTTTCTCTAACTGCCTCTTTTCTATTTGTCCTTTTGATGTTAATTTTAGGGGAATGGTAAAAGAGTTCATCAATAAGAGAAATGGTTTAAAATCTCAAATCATTTTCTCTTTGGAAAAGATAACTCACTATGAACAAATGTTATATCTATCCAAGAACACCCTACGTGATTTGAGAAGAGAACTCAGTGAGTTAACTGATATTTCTGAATATTTAGAGGAATTGAACGATCCCATAATCAATGGGTTTTTCAATAATGAGAAGGAATTCTCAGTAGACGCTTTGAGGAAGATCTACGACAACTAGTAAGTCTTTTGATAAGAATTCTATTTCTTATTTTGTTTAAGAAGAATAACTAGTGTTTTGGAATAGTCATTATTGTGATTACACATAGCTATGTCCAAAGTTTTCATCTTCTTGGTTTTAGATTTATTGGTTTAAATTTGAAACTTGTTTGGAAGATGATGGTTGCAGTATTCTTTATGGTTTTATATACTGCAATATTTTGATGGGATATATGTGTTTACGTCCGTAAACTTAATTGTCCCATATTTTGTCAAAAGTAAAGTCATTCATGAATTGATATGCAAATATTTATAAAAGAATGAATAGACTTTTGGCAAAACACAAAAGTTAAGCCTATATTGTCAATTATTGATGTAAGATAGGTTAAAATCTTTTGTGATTCAAGGATTATGTCTATTGTGTGTCATTGTGCAAATGGTGATGTAAATATAGAATGAATCCTTGTGTATTCCGCAGTAATTGATCTTCCCTAATCCATTTTTTGTGTATTACTGTGAGTCTCCATATTGTGTCTTATGTTGAGCACTAGACAACCAAGTTGATTATTTTTGTGAATTAGCTAAGTTGTGTTCCGTAAGGTACTTTACGTCGAGTATATTGAACCAAATCAATCATCTTGTGTGATTATTTAGTTATGACTCCGTATGTTTTTCTCATGTTTGAGCATGATTGACTGGGTTATTTTTATGATTAACTTAGTCATCGCTCCATAGATTTTCTTATGTGAGTATAAACGATTGAATTGATTAATTTTGTGATTAGTTTAATTATGTATTCCGGTTGGATTAATTATGAATTCTCTTTTGAATAATCTAATCGAGTTATTAAGTCTCCATAAATTTACTTTTGTTGAGCATATTTAGTCAAATTAATCTTGGTTCGCTTTGGTTTATATGATTGAATATTTCTTGTTGGATTCCAAATTCATACTTGTATGTAATTTGTTGAGTCTAAAGAAATCCTTCTTTTATTTTGAAATTAAGGTTGCTCTTGTTGTTCCCTTGGGAATGACATTTTATGGGGGAGAGTTCTTTTGAACTTGTGCTTAATTGCCAAATCTTTGTGGGAAGTGCGGACGTGGAATATTAGAGGGGTTATCTTGTATCTTTATAGACTCCTTGATGAATGCATTTAGCTTCGGCTTTATGATTGCATCTAAACAAGATGATATACATTTACCTTTGGTCATGAAATGTCTCTTACGGAAATTTCATTAGGATCCCGTTCTTGTACCTTTGCCAATTTTATTGACAAAAAGGGGGAGAATTAATATGTAGTTCATACTACAAATACATATGGTTTTAGGATCATTATGTAAGGGGGGAGTGGTTTCCATGTGAGATGGAGTATTGACTAAGGGGGAGTGAAGTTTCACCATAGTATTGTTGTTAAAGTTGTGATACAATTGAACTTTGACGCTGTGTAATAATACTATAAAACTGTATAACAATAATTGAGAACCTCTGCTTTTCTCATTGTTATAGCTGTGGATTTTCAACAACGATGATGCTAAACTTACAACCTTTGGGATCATTGGACTACTTGGAAGTGACGAAGATTTCGAGTAATGTTGAAGATTAGACATATGGAATAGGAGCTACAAAGTTTATTTATATATTTTTTATATTCTATATGTATTAATAGTTTTGCCACTAAAATTGACAAAGGGGGAGATTGTTAGAGCATTGCTCGGTCGAACTCGCACGCGTTGTTATCTCAAGCATGTTTGTCAATGTTAGTGATCAAAACTATAAAGTCTTGATTTCTAGTCTACTATAGCTAAGGTCTCAGACTAGGATAGAAAGTGTAGTTGATCTCAAGAACTCCATGGCGATCATCATACAAGATGAAGGACTACTCAAGGAACCAGTGGATCTTCATCGACTAAAAGGTATATGGAGATGAACTTATCTATCACTCAAAAGTCTATCTACTATATCTCCTATCTTGAGACAAAAGTCGTATTACTATATAGACTAAGATTATATACATATGATATTTCGAGCTGAGTATATCTCGCTTATCTATTTCTCAAAATATGTGTTGGTAAAGCTTTCGCTTTAGCCAAGTTCATATTTACCTAGTGACGAAAGTCATGTTATGTTTCAATCATTTTGGAAATCGCTCTGACGAGAAATAGTTTGTGAATAACAACTATATAACGTCCTATGAGAATGTTTCAATGATTGAAATGAGAGTTTAGACAATATAACCATTAGAGGATATAAGCATTGTTATGGTAACACATATATGTGTAAGTCCTTATTTCTTGAACCGAAGTTTGCGAACTTTGTTGATCAAGTGAAACCGGAGTAGTGCGTGATCTCAGTCCGCGAACTCGGCATACAAGCTCAGTCTACGAACCCAGTCCGTGAACTGGCATAGTTCTCGAACCCGAGAATTTCTGCTGGAGTTTGTGAACTCTGTCCGGGAACTTAAGTCCGCGAACCCAGTCCGCGAATTTGAGTAGGTTATGTCTAAAAACGATGTTTGTGAACTTATCATAATAAACTAAGGAATGCTATTGCAAACCGTGGATTTATAGTTCATGAATTGATTCGAGTGAATCACATCGTTTTTGCTTCGATTGTGTCTTGTGTAGTACATAAAGATATAATCAATTGAACAACTCTCTAACTAGTTCATTTGAGTTATTTGGACTAGTTATGGTGAAGAATAATATGGTTGATATGAAAGTTATCATTTGTCTAACCATTTGGTTAACTAGTGTTGAACCAACTAATGTACAAGTTTGGGTACGATTACATGAACCTAAAATCTTCTAGTACATGTGTATATGACACGCTAAGTTTTCGATCTAACAATTGATAAATATTAGCTTGAATCTAATCAGGTTTTCATCTAATGGTGAATATTGAATGCTTTGTTACTAAGCTAACATTGATTGCAAACCCTAAATTGAAGACTATATAAGGGAGAACTCTAGCATCTGGGAAACCTAATCCCCACACATTTTGTGTGATACTAGTTTGCTAAGCTAGGGTCGATTCTCTTTTAACCTTTGGTTTTCTTCTTCTAAAACCAGGTTAACGACTTAAAGACTTCATTGGGATTGTGAAGCCAGACCGATACTACTTTTCCTATAGTTGTGTGACCTGATCTTGTTATTTATATCGTGCGAGTACAATTGTAATAATTGGCTTGAGATTTTTATCTCCGATAGGAAAGATATAAAAGTAATCACAAGCATCTTCATCTCATCGTTTGTGATTCCACAATATCTTTTTTCGCTGCGTCGATTAAAACTATTGTGAGGTGATTGATAAAACTGAGCTGTTCTTCAAGAATATAAGTCTGGTTCTATTGATTGGTTCCTGTTCACTTTGATTTATCAAAAGACGGAACAAAAACTCATAGGTTTATTCGTGGGAGATGAATTTATCTATCTTGTAGACTTTTCTGTGTGAGACAGATTTGTTTATTAAAGTCTTCGACTTTGGGTCGTAGCAACTCTTGGTTGTGGGTGAGATCAACTTAGGGAATCAAGTGCGTAGTATCCTATTGGGACCAGAGGCGTAGAAGCATAACCATACCTTGGATCAGTGTGAGATTGGTTAGGGTTCAACTACAATCCAGACTGAAGTTAATTTGGAGTAGGCTAGTGTATGTAGTGGCTTAATACATTATACGTTTAATCTGGACTAGGTCCCGGGGTTTTGCTGCATTTGCGGTTTCCTCGTTAACAAAATTCTGGTATCTGTGTTATTTCTTTTTCGCATTATATTTTGTTATATAATTAAAATAATACAGGTCGTGCGTTGTTCAATCAATTAGAATATCCGACCTTATTGGTTGTTGATTTAAATTGATTGACACTTGGATATTGGACTTTGTTACCATCCAAGTTATCTATCTTTGATTAAGACTCGCATATTATATTTGCTTGAGTAAATCAAATTGAGAGATTAAGATAATAACTCCTTGAGATATTTTCTATCGATTGAGTCTGACTGTCTAGTTGATTCTCTAGAAAGTAACTCGGAGTTTTCCATACAGATTGATAATCGAAATATTGGGCGTGGTTGTTAGACCCCCTCTTTTTCAACAAGATAACCCCTAAAAAATTCCACCGCCGCACTCCCCACAAAGATATGTAAATTAAGCTCAAGTTCAAAAGAACTCTCCCCCATTTGATGTCATTCCCAAAGAACAACAAGAGTGACCTTACTTTTACAATGAAATAAGGATTTTTTTGGACACCTAAAACCACAAAAAAATGATTTTGTATCCAATATTCTCAATAAAACTAACTACAAGAGAACCCATGATTAATTTAATCGGAATACACAACCAAAATTACCACAAACGAATCTATGATTAGTTTAGTTGGAAATGCTCACACAAGAAGACTTATGGAGCTACACAGTATATACAAAAAATATGGATCAGGGAAGATCAATACTGTGAAATATACAAAGATTCATTCTATCTTCATCACTATTTGCATAACGATATATAATAGAAATAGACATAATCTTTGTAAACAAAAGATTTTAATCTATCTTCCATCAATGAATTGACATAATAGCTTAACTTTTGTTTGTCAAAAGTTCATCGATCTTGTATCAGTACTTGCATATCGACATATAAAAGAGATAACTTTTGACATCATATGGGACAATAATAGTTCACGGACGCAAACACACATATCCCATAACATATTGCAATATATAAAACCATAAAGATTAATATTGCAATCATCATCTTCCAAATCAACTTTAGAATTTAAATAAATAAATCTAAAAACATTACAAGATGAAAACGTTGGACATAGATATGTGTACTCACAATAATGGCTATTCCAAACCCTAGTTATCCTTCTTAAAAAAAAATAAGAATACAAATTCTCTTAAGAAGTTTCCTAGAAAAATGTTAAAAACAAATTTGACACCAAAAGAAGTGCAAAAAACTACTCATCATCTTCACCTTCAGAGACCATGAAGGTGGAACGGACCTTTTCCATGTCTTCTTTGATATTGGGGAACTTGGTAGCAATCACAAGTAATTGTTCTTGAACACAACTTACTTTGGTATTCAACTTATAAATACCTTTGTATATTTGGCGAAGAAACTTCGTAGAAGGATCACTCGAGCCATCAATTGTGTCACGCCTTTGTCTTTTGCAAGCATATTCCTTCATTCGATTGAAGGTACATGGCCGAACAAGCTTGTGGGTTCCAATCGAGTTCCCAATAGGCTCAATGTAGAAGTTGCGACAAATACGCTCAATCAAGCATGGGTAGCCTAACTTTTTGTCAACGGAAGTCATATCTAACATTTGAAAAATAATGAATCCACAAATGTCAAGATCTTTGGTTTCCATCACAAGGTAATAGATCAATTTCGCAAACTCACGACTCCAACAAGAATTTTCAACCGTGGAAGGACAAAGGTTAGAAATACCCAATTTTCTGAAGGACTTTAGAGGAAAATCTAGTTGATTAGTAGGAACTTTTCCTCCATTCCTCACAACACTTTTACCACAAAGGCCATTTGAAATGGTTTCATGTGAAGGTCTTTCATTGCTTGGTCTAGGAAGGCGAAAATTACCCAAAGGGGTTTTCGTAATCTTCGAAATCAATTCTATATTAACTAGAATTCTTTCTCTATTGACCATGGTCTTGAATTCCATGTCCTCAAGAACAACATCATGAATGTTGGCATCTAAGATTCTAGTAAGAGTATCAAAACCTTCACCAAGGCCATCAAAGATGTTTCCAAGCTTGAATTTTTCAAAGCAAGATAAATCCTCATTATACCCACTAACATCATCCAAATTTTTTTCTAGAATAAACCCAATAGAAGAAATCTTTTCAAAAGCCTTGCGACAAGATTCATTCACAAATCTAATCCTAATAGAATTTTGTTCGATAGGAAGATCCATTGAAGAGGATGAAAAACTTAGGTTATTTGAAAAACTTTTGAACCCTTAACATTCTTCATGATTCTAGAAGGAGATAAAGGAGTGGGAAAGAGATTACTTACTTGACTAGTTTCTTGAGAAATCCTTTCAGAAATTGTTCTCCAAAGAGCTTTAATGGAGACAATACATGAACCCTAGAAGAGTTCACGTACACGGATTGATGAAGGAGGAAGGATGGTATGTATACCCATGCTTCTTTTATACCCACGGATGGGCTTGGACCCGTACATGAACCGTGACCCACAAAGAGGAAAGTAGGATTTTTTAGGTACGCATGCTAGGAGTAAATACCCGTATTTAGAAGGAAAAAGTACCTACACCATCTTTTTGAAAAGCTTTTTTTCAGAAAAGAAAAGATTACATAAACAAAGTCAAACCATTACTTGCCCCATTTCAAGTTATATACAAATGGGGTGGAGCCAATCCTGAATTCAGGTGGTGAAAAGTGCAGAGGATTTCTCATGCAATTTTTTTGGTTGACATTTCTGATCAGAACCATGGACATAATCATAGTGATAACACTCAGAGTTCTTTAAAATATTTTTCTTATGACACGGAAATGACTTTTTTCTGAAAAATGGTTCCTTTACCAACCTCATAGGAAATCTTTTTATCAACTTTACATGAGTAGGTAGTTGGAATAGTTTGTACATCATGAGAACATGATTTGATAGGTATAAAGTTTTTATCTGAATGATTCAATTTCTCTATGGAATTAAGCTTTTCTAAGAATTTAAAAACATTTTCAAACACTCTAAACAGATCCTTGTCAATTAATCCATTGTGATAGTATTCCTTATACAAATTAAGAGTAATTTTTGTAAGGGTCCATAACTTTGCGCGTTGATCATGTTTCCTCTGAAAAATATTCATAAAAGGTTTTTTATTTTTTTCTTTAGACTGTTTCTCATCATCTATATTCGATGGTATACTAGATGGTACAAGATTATTAAGAGAGACCGTAGGTCTAGAGAGTAATAATATTTGAACAATCTTTAAGGAACTCTGGTGTGCGTTACAGATTCCATGAGCAAGCCTCCCAAAAAGATTTCCCATCGGGATATATTTTTGAGGATCGGACAAATACGAACTTATAAGGTTTAAGGTGTTTTCCTGCTCTGATACCAATTGAACAAGCGGGGGTCTAACAACCCCACCCAATATTTCGATTAGAAATCTGTATGGACTAACTCTAATATAATTTTAAGAGAATCAACTAGACAGTCAGACTCAATCTTAATAAAAAGTATATCAAGGAGTTAATATCTCTATCTCTCGATTTGATCTATACTGAAGAAAATAGGAATCCGCGAGTCTTTATCAAATACAAGAGTTATAAACTTGGATGGTACCAAATACCAATATCCAAGGATCAATCAATTTCCAATCAACAACCAAAGGTTGGATTACAATTGATCGATACAACGCACAACCTGTGATATTTCAATTATATAACAAAATATAATGCGGAATAGAAATAACACAGACACCAGAAGTTTTGTTAATGAAGAAACCGCAAATGCAGAAAACCCCCGGGACCTAGTCCAAATTGAATACCACACTGTATTAAGATGTTACAGACACTATCCTACTACAAACTAACTTCGGTATGGACTGTAGTTGAACCCTAATCAATATCACACTGATTCAAGGTACAGTTACGCTCCTTACCTCTCTGATCCCAGCATGATACTACGCACTTGATTTCCTTAGATGATCTTACACACAACCAAGAGTTGCTACGAACCAAAGTCGAATATTTTAATAAACAAATCTGTATCACACAGAAAAGTCTACGATAATAAATAGATTTGTCTCCCACAGATAAACCTACGAGTTTTCATCCGTCTTTTGGTAAAATCAAGGTGAACAGGAACCAATCGATAACCCAGACTTATATTCCCGAAGAACAACCTAGAATTATCAATCACCTCACAATAATTTAAATCATATGGTAGTTGTTTGAGGGTGAAAACGATTTCTGCTGATTTTGGTAATTTCGGGTGTTTGGGTGAGAAACAAATTTAAACCCTAAACAATATACTGCAAGGGAGTACTTTAGATTCGAGAGATCAATCTGTACAAATCCATCCTAAACCAAGAAATGGTCGTTCCAGACTTGCTTCGGTCACAAAGTGAAGGAGAAGGGTTGGTTTTGGGGAGGGAAGCGAAGAGAGTGTTGAGACCAGAATAGTTGATTCTGGAATAGTAGTTTTGCGACTTGTATCAGAAAGTGAAAGCTAACAGATGGGAAAGCTAACAAGTGATTTCTGAGTGTTGTATGCTCCTCATCAAAAACTTGTTCTCTGGTGGAAATAGGTGAGACCTATTTATACAAGTCGAAGTGAAACGTACTCTGGTCTCGTAAGAAATAAAAACAGATGAGTAAATGGGAGGAGGTGGTAACCGGTAAAGCCCGAAATTGATATTCCATAATAAAGGAAAGTGTTTCACCATTACTCCCTGTATTTACTAACCGCCTCATCCTTATGACACTGTCTTGTAACGGGCGTGGTGTATGCCGCACGCTTTAAACCTCCAAACCAATACCCTAATGAGCATCCCCCAATTTGTGACATATGTTGATGTCTCGAATGTTTTCGTGGAAAACATGTAGCATGTTGCTGCTGTTTGGAAAGTTAATCTTGGGAGACTTGCCGGCTCGGTAGTGACCCTTGACGGTCGAGATTTTGCATCTTGAGAGGAAGGGTAGCCTTTGATTATTGCAACCCTTCGCTTGGTATCCAGCGACATGAAAGCATGGCCGGCATGGATTTAACGTGGTTAGGCATGGCCAAGCTAGGATTTTGGCATTGGGCCAAAGGTTGCCATGCGTTAGCTGGTTACCTTGGACATCTAAGATCTGCATCTTAGATGGAAGGATGGTCGTTGATTGTTGTAACCATTCGTTTGGTAGCTAGCGGCACGAAAGCATGGCCGACATGGCTTTAACGTGATTAGGCGTGGCTAAGCTAGGATTTTGGAATCGGGTCAAAGGTGGCCATGCGTTATCTGGCAACCTTGGACGGATGAGATCTGCATCTAAGATGGAAGGGTGGACGTTGATTGTTGCATCCCTTTGTTTGGCAGCCAGCGGCATGGTTTAGGTCCGGCATGGCTTGGCATAGTTTAGGCATGGCTAAAATTAGGGTTTTAGTAAAAACCATGATGTTTGGCCTTGGGCCAGAAGTTTCCATGCGTTAGGTGGCAAACTTGAACAGTTGAGATATACATCTCATATGGAAAGGAAGCCGTTGATTATTGTAACCATTCGTTTGGTATCTAGCGGCATGAAAGCATGGTTGTCATGGCTTTAACATGGTTAGGCGTGGACAAGCTAAGATTTTGGCGTTGGGCCAAAGGTGGCCATGCATTAGATGGTGACCTTGGATGGCTAAGATCTTCATCTTAGACGGAAAGGTGGTCGTTGATTGTTGTAACGCTTCGTTTGGTAGCTAGCGGCATGAAAGCATGGCTATCATGGATTTAACGTGGAGTAGAGCCACTAGCAGTATTTGGCTTGGAAGGGAAGTGCTTGCGGCTTGGTCAAAATTAGGTTTTGGTATGCTGAAACCCTGATTAGATACCTTTACTAGAATCGATGTAGAATTCTCATACGGACTCGTATTTAGATGGTCCTCCCCTCCATTCTGTACGGTAAAGAATTTCATATCTCTCTACGAGGGAATATTTAGGTTTTGAGATCGTCCGAGAGGTGAAAACAACCTGAAAGTAAAGCTCAGGAAGAATTCAAGAGGGATGTTGGTAGCCAGCGGCATGGTGGCATGGCCGACATGGCTTTGGCGTGGCCAAATTAGGGTTTGCTACAAACCTTGTAGTTTTGGCATTAGGCCAGAAGTTGCCAGATGTTTGGTAGCGAACTTGTACTGCTAAGATCTGCATTTCAGGGGGAAGGGTAGTCGTCGATTATCGCAACCATTCGTTTGGTAGACAGTGGTATGGTGGCATGGTCCGCATGGTCGTGCATGTTTTAGGCGCGGCCAAAATTAGGGTTTGGTACAAACCGTGTAGTTTTGGCATTGGGCCAGAAGTTGCCACATGTTTGGTGGCGAACTTGTACGGCTGAGATCTGCATCTCAGGGGGAAGGGTAGTCATCGATTGTCGCAACCCTTCGTTTGGCATCCAACAGTATGGTGGCATGGTTGTCATGCTCGTGCATATTTTAGGCACGAAGATGTGGATGACATGGTTTTCCATTGGCACGGTGGTGCGGCTGGAATGGTCGGAATGCCTTGGCGCGAAGACATGGATGGCATGGTTTTCCATTGGCATGGTGGCACGACTGGCATGGTCGGCATGCCTTGGCGCGGAGACGTGGATGGCATGGTTTGCCATTGGCACGGTGGTGCAGCTGGCACGGTTTGCATGCCTCGGCGCGGAGACGTGGATGGCATGGTTTGCCATTGGCACGGTGGTGCGGTCGGCATGCCTTGGCACGGAGAAGTGTCTGGCATTGTTTTCCATTTGCACGGTGGTGCGGATGGCATGGTCGACATGCCTTGGCGCGGAGACGTGGCTTCCATGGTTGGCATGCCTTGGCGCGAAGTCGTGGCTGGCATAGTTTTCCATTGGAACGGTGGTGCGGCTGGCATGGTTGGCATGCCTTACCGCGGAGACATGGATGGCATAGTTTTCCATTGGCATGGTGGTGCGGCTGGCATGGTTTTCCATTGGCTCGGTGGTGCGGCTGACATGGTTGGCATGGATTGGCGCGGAGGTGTGGCTGGTACGACATGCCATTGGCACATGTGGTGTGGGAATTAGGGTTTGGCATATCGAAACCCTAATTATTATTTAAAAAAAAAAGTACCCTGGTAATTTTCTCGGAGACATATTAAAGGGTTCAATAAATGCGCTTAGTGGAGACATTATTACTCAAGTTCTGTGACGTCACTATTTGACTAGGGTTTTACGATTTTAACCCTAAGCTAAAAACCACCATCAACATTAAGTCCCCTTCTTAGCTCGGAATAGGGGCATTGTTGCGAGGTAAGCATAAAATGGTGACAGATAAGGACATAATCGAAACGTAAATCATGCAAGATGGTCAGGAAGATCCGTCTAACCTTTTCTGGGAAGTAAGGAGAATCTGTGATCCTCGTATTTTGCGGCTTTGCGTAAATTCTGCTCGTGGTACTGCAGGTTAGGTTGGAACGGATTTGATAGTGTAGATTTGGTGTGAAGGGAAGCTGCTAGCACTAGTCGGCTTGGACTTTGAGCCGTTAGCACTGGATTGGCTTGGAATGGTAGCCACGGGTATCGTGCGTCTCGGAAATGAGTCTTGAGCGTTGGATTGGCTTGGAATGAGCCAATAACATTGGTTGGCTTGGAATGAGAGCCGAAGCTATCGTGCGGCTTGGAAAGGAGCCATTAGAACTGGATCGGCTTGGAATGGGAGACGCTAGCGTAAATTTGGCGCGAGCACTGATCCGTTTTCATGGCATGGCATGAGCGTTGGCTTCAGAAAGATAATAACTTGCTTCAGTTCCGTGGGAAGGTGATGACGGATTCGGGAAGATAACAACTTGCTTCAGTTCCGTGGAAAGGTGACGATTGTCTTCGGGAAGATAACAACTTGATTCAGTTCCGTGGGAAGGCGATGAATGGCTTCGGGAAGATAACAACTTGCTTCGGTTCCGTGGGAAGGTGACGACTGGCTTCGGGAAGATAACAACTTGCTTCGGTTCCATGGGAAGGTGACGAATGGCTTCAGGAAGATAATAACTTGCTTCAGTTCCGTGGGATAATGATAACTTTGTCTAAATTAGGGTTAAGCATGCCGAACCCCTAATTAGCGCCCCTTACTAGAATCGTTGTAGAATTCTCGTACGAACTCGGATTTTGACGGTCTGCCCCTCCATTTTAATCAGAAAAGAATTTTATATCTTTCCAAGCGGGAATATTTAGGTTTTGATCTCGTTTAGAAGGTGAAAACGGCCCGACAGTGAAACTCGGGAAGAATTCAAGAGGGATGTTGTGGGCCCGGGGTAGCATAGTCGCGCTGAGTCATATATTCTCATTCATGGAGCAAGAAGGAAACTTTATTCTGTGCAAACTCTAGAAACTCCGTCCGTATGAAAAGAGGTATTGACCTTCTTTTATTTTCTATTGCTCGTCCGGATCCGTGCTTTTGTTTGCGGTGTCTCTCCAGTGGATTCCAAAATTTACCAAACTCCATTGCATTCTTGGGACGGATGGATGTGGTTGTGTTGTCGGTCCATCCTTGATTTTAGGTTGTTCAATGCCTAGACCTTCTGATCGCGATGACAATATGCTGTGGATGCTTGTATGGTCGAAATCTTCCGGAGCCACTGGATGAAATAGATGAGTTGGGAGACGTTTCGTTGCCGACGTGATGCTATCAAGTCTTCAAGGACTTTGTTCCAATAGACATCCTTTGAACCATCTCCTAAATCTTGGACTATCATATGGAATGGGATATGGTGAGAAGTCCCCATTTATATTTCGGTTAGATCCGATGGCACTACCGAACATGTGAATGTATCTCTGTGGCATGCTTTTAAGGTCTTTGATGCACATGTACGGCTTCGTGTTGAGAAATTCTTGTGGCTCGTAAAACTTCGACAGTGATGATGTTAAAATCAGAAATAACTTGGTTAAGGAGGGTGAAAGCGCCCCGTGCTGGTAGTCCCCATGTGTAGCCTATTTTTATTGCATCGCCTTGAATCCACGTCCACGGGATTTGATACAAGCTTATTTTACTCTTCTGGATGTGATGCTGGGATGCTTAGAATATCACATGGATGAAATACTCTGGATAGTAAAGTGGTAAAAATAAGAGAGTTATGTTGTTTATCGTGGCTATCTCTGATTCTTCAGGAAAATGTTTCAGCCGTGTCTCTGGGCTTATCTCATAAATCTTTGATGGTCATCGGGATGGACTGCGATGAGCAGTCCCCAGTCACACTTTTCTTTAGTTTTTGAAGTTGTTTCTTCCGAGCAGGCTTGGGATCCACCGCAGCCTTGTAAAGTATTGCAGGCGTCTTCTAGACAGAGAGGTGATGATATTCTTACGTCGTACAATTGAAAAGTAAATGACCTCGTCGTGACTATGACCTTTTGGTTGACTGTGTCTTCTGAACTTTGACAATGAATGGATTATGTGTAGATCCTCAGTCCCAAAATGTGGTTTACATATTTCCATCTTTGTAGTGATCGTGCTTTGGTGAAGCTCTCGCTGGTATCAATAAACGAGCGGCACCGGTTCTCGACAGCAGATGTGATCAGAAGAGACTACATTTGCATGGGAACAAAGTAGGTTGGCTGGATGCATAAGCGAGTAATTGTCCATGAACACGAGCTTTGGCGGGAAGGAGGCGTTAAAGCGGCTTCGGTTCTTGGATAGGACGTTGAAACTTATAGAGCAAAAAACATTAAAGCTTCGTCTTCATATCATGGAGTAGCTTATGGAGAGAACGCTGAAGCGGAGCGGCTGCTGGAGCGAACGTTAAAGCGGAGCGGCTGCTGAAGTGAACGTTGAAGTGGAGCCACTGTTGGAGGAGGTTGAAGCGGAGAGGATGCATCAATTCAATTAGTGTGTTGTCAAATTGGACACCCTTCAAGAAGTGGTTAGGAGTCCCCAGTTCCATCTATCAATCGTGTTTTCCAAGAGAGGTTGGGGTTTGGGAATGGCTTCCTGGCTGGAAATAGCTGCTTTCCGGATGCAGTGCGGTTGATGGATCCAAATATGTATTGACATTGTTCCTTGGGGAAATATATAATATCATATAAATGTTTCATCATAGACTGCACGATTTTGCGGGCGAAGTCCCCAGAAATCATGCATCTCCTGACAGGAAAAGAGTCTTTGTGAACTCAGGGGGGTTGCTGATTTTCTTTGCTTCGATTTTGGAGAAGTCATTCCTGATCTTACGTGTGATGAAATTAGATTGCTGATTCCCTTCTACTGGGCGTTCAAGAGCAACGCTGTAAGGATGAAAGATGTAAGTTGCTGTAAAGATACAATCTGTTAGCGCTGGAAGGATGCAAGATATTAGCGCTGGAAAGGATGCAAGCTGCTGGTTCTAGAAAGATGCAAGTTGTTAGCGTTGGAAAGGATGAAAGCTGTTGGGGATGGAAAGATGCAAGATCTTAGCGCTGGATCGGCTTGGAATGGGCGTTGGCTTAGCGTGGACGCTGGCTTGGATTTGGTATGGCGCGGAATATTGGCTGGGCATGGCGCGTACTGTTGGCTTGGCACGGTGTTGTCTTGACATGGAGCGGACTAGTTCTTGCGGGCCCAGTTTCCTCTTTCCATACATAGCTCAAACATGAAATCCTTTCCTTATTCAAATTCCAAAAAGTGTTATGCTTATGAAAGGGGTTGGCTCCCCTTTTTATCTCGTATCTTTGTTATCACCACCTGGTGTTAGCGGTAGCGTGTTAGCAATAATGTGGGCAAGCATATTCCATCTATGTACTCCAGCGTTTATCTTTCAATTTGTTCTCTTGTTTTCTTGCGTTGGTGTAAACCCTAGCCATATGTATGCCTTCCATAAATATGTAGAAATATTTTTCTTTTGAACTGGTGTAAACCCTAGCCATGGGTATGCCTTTCATAAACTTGTATAAATACTTCATCATAAACATTTCCTCTTCGAATATCACCGTAGTAATGTCGGCTGCCTCATGAATAGTGATGGGTAATTATTATTATGCAAAGTAGGCACGTATGGGTAGGTGACTGTTTTTTTTTAAAGGCAAACAAAGCGCCTGGTTTATAGTTTGATTTGAATTGATAGATAATTATTATCTATGTGGGTTTTGGATTATTATTTTGGAATAAATTATTTTAGAATAATGTTGTTTTGGTTATGACTATAAGTAGCATAAGTATCCCAGGAAAGCCATGGAATTGGGAATGTTGTGCGACAGTAGAAAGCATGAAATGAAACATGGGAACAATATGGATCTCATTTTTTATCATCTCTGTGAAGATTTGAAGTACTAGACCATGTATTTTGTCTAGCAAGACTTACTCGGTTTTTCTGATCTCCTAATGAAAAATGGATCTTCAGGGTGCATGTCTGAGTTTTGTGGGAAGCGCCGTCGTGATCGTGGAAAGTCTCCAGTCGTCCCTGAGTCATCTGATAATCGAGTCGTCGATCCCTGGGTGGATCATTTGCTTCTACCATCTTGGAAGTCCCCAGTCACCCCTTGTTGTGTTATGACTGGTAACTGAGTCGCCAGGTAACTGAGTTGTCAATCCCTGAGCGGATCGATTGCTTCCACCAACTTGATGTCTGGGTTGAATTATGAGATCGGGAATTAGAAATTGATATTATAACCGAGAGATCAATCTCACACTGTGGTCGCCAATTGTTTGAGGGTGAAAACGGTTTCTGCTGATTTTGGTAATTTCGGGTGTGTGGTTGAGAAATAAAATTTAAACCCTAAACAATGTACTGCAAGGGAATACTTTAGATTCGAGAGATCAATTTGTACAAATCCATCTTAAACCAATAAATGGCCGTTCCAGACTTGCTTCGGTCACAAAGTGAAGGAGAAGGTATGGTTTTGGGGAGGGAAGCGAAGAGATTGTTGATACCAGAATAGTTGATTCTGGAATAGTAGTAGTTTTGCGACTTATATCAGAAAGTGAAAGCTAACATATGGGAAAGCTAACAAGTGATTTCTGAGTGTTGTATGCTCCTCACCAAAAACTTGTTCTCTGGTGGAAATATGTGAGACATATTTGTTGCAGCCCTTCATTTGGTAGCCAGCGGCATGAAAGCACGGCCGACATGGATTTAACGTGATTAGGCGTGGATAAGATAGGATTTTGGCATTGGGCCAAAGGTGGCCATGCATTATCTGGCAACATTGTATGGCTGATATATGCATTTCATATGGAAGGGTGGCCGTTGATTATTGCAACCCTTCGTTTGGCAGCCAGCGACATGGTTTAGGGCCGGCATGGCTTGGTATAGTTTAGATGTGGCCAAAATTAGGGTTTTAGTAAAAACCGTGATGTTTGGCCTTGGGCCAGAAGTTTCCATGTGTTAGGTGGCAAACTTGAATGGTTGAGATCTGCATCTCAGATGGAAAGGCAGCCTTTGATTATTGCAACCCATCGTTTGGTATCCAGCGGCATGAGCGCATAGCCGGCATGGCTTTAACGTGGTTAGGCGTGGCCAAGCTAGGATTTTGGTGTTGGGCCAAAGGTGGCCATGAGTTTGCTGGTGACCTTGGACAGATAAGATCTGCATCTTAGACGGAAGGGTGGTCGTTGATCATTGAAACCCTTCATTAGGTAGCCAGCGGCATAAAAGCATGGTCGTCATGGCTTTAACGTAGAGTGGAGCCACTGGCAGTGTGCAGCTTGGAAGGGAAGCACTTGCGGCTTGGAAGGGAAGCGCTTGCGGATTTGTCTAAATTAGGGTTTGGTATGCTGAAACCCTAATTAGCCCCCTTTACTAGAATCGATGTAGAATTCTCTCATACGGACTCGTATTTTGATGGTCCGCCCCTCCATTTTTTACGAAAAAGAATTTCATATCTCCCTACGCGTGAATATTTAGGTTTTGAGCACTATCGGGAGGTGAAAATAGCCCGAAAGTAAAACTCGTGAAGAATTCAAGAGGGATGTTGGTAGCCAGCGGCATGGTGGCATGGCTTTAGCGTGGCCAAATTAGGGTTTGGTATAAACCATGTAGTTTTGGTATTGGGCCAGAAGTTGCCACGCGTTTTGTAGCGAACTTATACGTCTGAGATCTGCATATCAGGGGGAAGGGTAGTCGTCGATTGTCGCAACCATTCGTTTGGCAGCCAGCGGGTATGGTGGCATGGTTGGCATGCTCGTGCATGTTTTAGGCGTGGCCAAAATTAGGGTTTGGTACAAACCGTGTAGTTTTGGCATTGTTCCAGAAGTTTCCACGTGTTTGGTGGTGAACTTGTACGACTGAGATCTGTATCTCAGGGGGAAGGGTCGTCGTCGATTGTCGCAACCCTTCGTTTGGCAGCCAGCAGTATGGTGGCATGGTTGGCATGCTCGTGCATGTTTTAGGCGCGAAGACGTGGCTGGCATGGTTTTCCATTAGCACGGTGGTGCGGCTAGGATGGTCGGCATGCCTTGGCGCAGAGACGTGGCTGGCATGGTTTTCCATTGGCACAGCGGCACGGCTGGCACGGTTGGCATGCCTCGGCGCGGAGACGTGGCTGGCATGGTATGCCATTGGCATGGTGGTGCGGCTGGCTCGGTTGGCATGTATTGGCGCGGAGACGTGGCTGGCATGGTTTGCCATTGGCACTGTGGTGCAGCTAGCATGGTCGGCATGCCTTGGCGCGGAGACGTGGCTGGCATGGTTTTCCATTGGCACGGTGGTGCGGCTGGCATGGTTGGCATGCCTTGGCGCGAAGACGTGGATGGCATGCCTTGGCGCGAAGACGTGGCTGGCATGGTTTTCTATTGACACGGTGGTACGGCTGGCATGGTTGGAAATCCTTAGCGCGGATACGTGGATGGCATGGTTTTCCATTGGCACGGTAGTGTGGCTAGCATGGTTGGAATGCCTTAGCATGGAGACGTGGATGGCATGGTTTTCCATTGGCACGGTGGTGCGGCTGGCATGGTTGGAATGCCTTTGCGTGGAGGTGTGGCTGGCACGGCATGCCATTGGCACATGTGGTGTGGGAATTAGGGTTTGGCCTATCGAAACCCTAATTAGTATTTTAAAAAAAGGGTACCCTGGTAATTTTCTCGCAGACATATTAAAGGGTTCAATAAATGCGCTTAGTGGAGACATTATTACTCAAGTTATGTGACGTCACTGTCTGACTAGGGTTTTACAATTTTAACCCTAAGCTAAAAACCACCATCAACAGTAGCGAAACTAGATATTACGGAATCACAAACGATGAGATGAAGATGTTTGTGATTTCTTTTTATCTTTCCCAATCGGAGACATAATCTCAAGCCAATTATTCAATTGAACTCGTACGATATAAAATGGCAAGATCATATTCCTCAACTACAAGAGAAGTAGTTTCATCTGGCTTCACAATCCCAATGAAGTCTTTAAGTCGTTAACCGACAGGGTCTCGAGAAGAAACCTACGGTTAAAGGAGAAACGACTCTAGCAAAACCAAATAGTATCATACAGGAGGTATGGGGATTAGTTTTTCCAGTTGCTAGATGTCTCCTTTATATAGTTTTCAAATCAGGGTTTGCAATCTAAGTTACCTTGATAACAAAGCATTCAATATTCACCATTAGATGGAAAATATGATTTATCCAAACTAATATCTTTCAACCGTCAAATCTAAACTTAGCTTGTCACACACACAAATTAAATGTATTTCATATAGGTTTGAGTAACCATACCTAAACATGTACATTGGTTGGTTCACAAATAGTTAACCAATGGTTAGCCATATGAGCACTTTCATATTAACCGTATTCATCTTTATCATAACTAGTTCAAATGACTCATAAGAACTAGTTTAAGAGTTGTTCAATTGATTATATCTTTATGCATAGACACAATTAAAACAAAATCGGTTTGATTCATCAATTCATGAACAATATATCCACGGTTTGCAAAGATTGCATTCCTTATTGATTTATTTTTTAAGTTCGTGAACTTCCAATTTGAGAGATATAACCATCTTGGGTACGCGTACGGGTACGTGTACCATATCTACTGGATTTGAGTTTACAAACTTACAAACTCAGCAGAAATTTTCGGTTCGAAAACTTTCGTTGGTACGCGTACCCAACCTGTCTCCTTTACCAATACCGCATGCACACATATGCACGCACTTGGTTTCCCGCACATGGATTTATACACTAATGTGTGAACACATTATATATGCTTATATCCATAGTTGGTTACGTAATCTCAACTCTACATTTCAATCATTGAAATATTCTTCTATAATGTTATAAAAATCGTTATTCACGACTATCATCATCAAAGCATTTTCAAGATTGAAACATCATCATGACTTTCATCACGCGTAAAGATGAAAATGGTTAAAGAAAAAGCTTACCAACACATATTTCGAGAAAAACATAGGCGAGTAAACTTGGCTAAATATAGCAAATGTGTATGTATGAAAACTATCATACTTATACGACTTTTGTCTCAAGAGTAGGAGATAGAGTAGATAGACTTTTGAGGGACAGATGAGTTCAAGTATCCACATACCTTTTGGTCAAATAAAGTTCCATTGGTTCCTTGAGTAGTTCTTCGTCTTTGTAAGATAATCGCCATGGAGTTTGGAGCTCAACTATAATTAACTATCCTAAACTGAGGCTTAGTCATAAGTAAAATAGAAATCAGGACATATAGTTTTGATCACTAATATTGACAAACATGCATGAGATAGAAACGCATGCGAGTTCGACCGAGCAATGCTCTAACAATACTAGTATTGTCAACGAATTGTAAATGAGAAACATAAGTTCGACCCTCCACCGCCTGAAACCCCCATATTTAGTTTGTTGTTCTAGCCTCATTGATCAACATAGAAACAACTTCAACCACAAGCATAAAAAAGAAAGGTAACGAAGGGTCACCTTGTCTTATCCCTTTTGAATGTTGAATTATGTTAATAGCTTTTGCATTAACCAATATAGAGAATTGAGCACCGGTAACACACAAATTGATCCACTTGATCAATTGATCCATTTATAACCAAAATCATTTTTTCTGAAAATAGATAATAGAGAAGACCAATTGACATTGTAAAATGCCCTCTCCATGTCCATTTTACATAAAATGCCAGGGTTCTTCTGTCCTAATCTACTAAAATACCCTCATTGGCTATTAGAATGCCATCAGGAATCTGATTAGGTTTAATACCTTGAGCATTAGATAACAAATTAGGCATAACTCTTTACATATTTTTAGCTAGTAACTTAGGTATTATCTTATAAAAGCTACTAATAAGACTCAAAGGTATAAAATCTTAAACATTAGCTAAACCTTATTTCTTAGGAATATGTTTTATTAACCTCCAGTCTTGTTTACCTTTGATAGAACTCATCGACATTAGCCATTACATCACTCTTAAAAATACTCCAGAAATCTTTATATAACTCTAGATTGAATCCACCATGATCCTAGAGCCTTATTTGCACAACACTTTTTAGTAGCATTCACCACCTCTTCCTCCGCAAAAGGTCTCTCTAGACAGCTTTGGTGAGTGTTGTGAATACTCTTGAAAGCCATGTTATCAAAAGAAGGTGATATTGAAAAAATAGATTTGAAAAATTTTAGAGCACTGCTCTGTCGAACTCGCAAGCGTTTCTATCTCAAGATTGTTTGTCAAGTTTGGTTGTCAAAACTATAAGTCTTGATTTCTAGTCTACTTATATCTATGTCTCGGATTAGGATAGAATGTGTAGTTGATCTTTAGACTTTACGTCGTTCATCGATTGAAGACGGAGATCTACTAAGGGAATCTTGGAGGAACTTCATCAATAAAAGGTATGTTGAGATTTGAACTCATCTATCACTCATAAGTCTATTCTATTATATATCCTAGTGAGACTAAATCGTATAGCTATACATACTTTATATTATACACATTTGATATTTCGAGCTGAGTTTAACTCGCTTATATCTTTCTCGAAATATGTGTTGGAAATTTTTTTGCTTTAACTGCGTTCATCATCATTCTTGATGAAAGTCAAATGATGATCATGTGAAAATAGCCTTGTAACATCTTACATGATTTGTGTGAGACAATCATTTGATGTAGACTCGGAATATTTCATATTGATTATTCAATCACTTGAAAATTTCTTATAAGCTAATAGTTTGTGTGAGACATCTATTGTCGTCTTCTAAGAATGTTTCAATGATTTGAAATGGGAGTTAGAACAATTAATCATTGTATGGATATATTACAGTATGCATACCCATATGCAAACAGTTGTAAGAATGATTCAGGTCCAGGAAACAAGTATGCATACCCATATGCGAACAATTTTAACATTCAAAGTCTGAGAAGTAAGTTTGCATACCCGTTTGCAAACTGTTTCACCTGAATTCTGTCCGGAATGACAGTATGCGTAACTGTTTACGAACTGTCGGAAAAGATCAAGTCCGGAACTTAAGTTTGGGTACCTGTTTGTAAACTTATGTGGTTAAGTTCTAAAATCGGTTAAGTATGATTTCATACTCATGAACAAATACATTTGTATATTAAGGAATGTAATATTTGCAAACCATGGATAAAATGTTCATGAACTGATTCTTTTGAATCAATCCGATTTTGCTTCAATTGTGTCTTGTATACTTCTATGAGAATATAAATAATTGAACAACTCTATGAGTAACACAATTAGATTCATTTGATTATCATTTGATCTAGAAGTGTTAAGATGAACATCGTTAATACAAAAGTGTTCATATTGCTAACTTCGGTCAACTGTTATTGATCCAACTCAATATACACGTTTAGGTACGGTTACCCATATCTAAATGAAGGTATATTTCATTTGTGTGTAACAAGCTAAGACCATCTAACGATACAAACTTACTTTGAATCTTAAATTAGGTTTTTCATCTAACGGTGAATATTGATTGCTTTGTCTCAAAGTTATCAAACCCTGATTTGAAGACTATATAAGGGAGAACTCTAGCAATTGGGAAATCTAATCCCTACACCTCAAGTGTGATACTGGTTACGAATAGAGTCGATTCTCCTTTAACCTAGGTTTTTCCTAAAACCATTATAGGTTAACGACTTAAAGACTTCATTGGGATTCTGAAGCCAGACCCAACTATTTTCTCTATAGTTGCTTGTTCTCTATAGTTACTATCTTCTCTAAGATTTGCTCGAGATTTATCTCTGATAGGTAAGATATACAAATTAATCACAAAGCTCTTCGTCTAATTCTTTGTGATTCCACAATAACTTGTTCTACTACCATATAGTTAAGTTATTGTGAGGTGATTGATATTTCTAGGTTGTTCTTCGGGAATATATGACCAGATTATCAATTGGTTCCTGTTCACCTTGATTTATCAAAAGACGGAACAAAAACTTCGTAGGTATATCTGTGGGAGATAGATTTATCTATCATGAAAAAGCGTGGGTCTAACAACCACACCCAATGTTTCGATTAGTAATCTGTATGGACAACTCCGATTTACTTTCTAGAGAATCAACTAGAAAATCAGACTCAATCAATAGAAAATATCTCAAGGAGTTATTATCTCAATCTCTCAATTTGATTTACTTAAGCAAATAAAATCTGCGAGTCTTAATCAAAGAGAGATAACTTGGATGGTACCAAAGACCAATATCCAAGTGTCAATCAATTTAAATCAAAAACCAACAAGGTCGGATATTCTAATTGATTGAACAACGCACAACCTGTATTATTTCAATTATATAACAAAATATAATGCAGAAAAGAAATAACACAGATACCAGAATTTTGTTAACGAGGAAACCAAAAATGTAGAAAAATCCCGGGACATAGTCCAGATTAAACATACATTGTATTAAGCCGCTATAGACACTAGCCTACTCCAAGCTAACTTCGATTTGGACTGTAGTTGAACCCCAACCAATCTCACACTGATCCAAGGTACAGTTATTCTCATACGCCTCTGATCCTAGCAGGATACTACGCACTTGATTTCCTTAGCTGGTCTCACCCAAAACCAAGAGTTACTATGACCCAAAGTCGAAGACTTAAATAAACAAATATGTCTCACACAGAAAAGTCTACAAGGATAGATAAATTCGTCTCCCATGAATAAACCTATGAGTTTTTGTTCCGTCTTTTGATAAATCAAGGTGAACAAAAACCAATTGATAAAACCAGACTTATATTCCCAAAGAATAACTCAGCTTTATTAATCACCTCACAATAAACTTAATCGACGCAGCGAAGAAAATTATTGAGGAATCACAAACGATGAGACGAAGTGTTTGTGACTACTTTTATATCTTGCCTATCGGAGATAGAAATCTCAAGCCAATTATTACAATTGTACTAGTACGATAGAAGATGCAATATCATATCACACAACTACGATAAAAGTAGTATCGGTCTGGATTCACAATCCCAATGAAATCTTTAAGTCGTTAACCTGGTTTTAGAAGAAGAAAACCAAAGGTTAAAGGAGAATCGACTCTAGATTAGCAAACTAGTATCACACATAATGTGTGGGGATTAGGTTTCCCAGTTGCTAGAGTTCTCCCTTATATAGTCTTCAAATCAGGGTTTGCAATCAATGTTAGCTTAGTAACAAAGCATTCAATATTCACAGTTGGATGAAAACCTGATTAGATTCAAGCTAATATTTATCAACCGTTAGATCGACAACATAACTTGTTATACACACTTGTAATGCACGTTTCTAGGCTTGTGTAACCAAACCCAAGCTTGTACATTAGTTGGTTAACACTAGTTAACTAAACGGTTAGTTGTATGATAACTTTCATATCAACCATATTTTTCTTTACCGTAACTAGTCCAAATGACTCAAATGAACTAGTTAGAGAGTTGTTCAATTGCTTAGATCTTTATGTACTGCATAAGACACAATTAAAGCAAAAACAATTTGATTCACTCGAATCGATTCATGAACTATAAAGCCACGGTTTGCAATAGCATTCCTTAGTTTATAATGATAAGTTTACAAATATCGTTTTTAGACATAACCTACTCTAGTTCGCGGATGGAGTTCACAAACTCCAGCAGAAATTCTTGAGTTCGAGAACTTACTCCAGTTCATGGACTGAATTTTTATGCTGAGTTCGTAGACTGAGCTCACGCACTACTCCGGTTTCACTTGATCAACAAAGTTCGCAAAATTCAGTTCAAGCAATAAGAACTTATACATATATGTGTTGCCACAACAATGCTTATATCCTCCAATGGTTATATTGTCTAAACTCTCATTTCAATCATTGAAACATTCTCAGAGGGCTTTATATAGTTGTTATTCATAAACTATTTTTCGTCATAGCAATTTCCAAAATGATTGAAACATAACATGACTTTCGTCACTAGGTATATATGAACTTGGCCAAAGCGAAAGATTTACCAACATATATTTCGAGAAATAGATAAGCGAGATATACTCAGCTCGAAATATCATATGTGTATAATCTTAGTCTATATAGTAATATGACTTTTGTCTCAAGATAGGAGATAGAGTAAATAAACTTTTGAGTGATAGATAAGTTCAAGTCTCCACATACCTTTTAGTCGATGAAGATCCATTAGTTCCTTGAGTAGTCCTTCGTATTGTATGATGATCGCCATGGAGTTCTTGAGCTCAACTACACTTTCTATCCTAGTCCGAGACCTTAGCTATAGTAGACTAGAAATCAAAGACTTTATAGTTTTGATCACTAATATTGACAAACATGCTTGAGATAGCAACGCATGTGAGTTCGACCGAGCAATGATCTTACAATCTCCCACTTCTTCAATTTTAGTGGCAAAACTATTAATACATATTGAATACAAAAAATATATAAATGTTATAGGGCCTATGGCCCATGGATGTGCGGTCCATCTAGTTACCTAGATTTACCTTTACATATATATAAATATTGTATCCATGTAACCCTATTATCCTGATCAATAGAAATCTCTCTTTGTCTCTTTACTTTCTCCATATTTTCCACTGCAACACGTTATCATGCACGACTCTACCAACTGGTACAATTTTTTTTTTCTTCGTTCAAGATTGGTTATGGATTATTACTTGAAGATTAGCGTGGTTTTGATCCTATTTGTTTATCATCATGGATGCGTTACCAGGTATTTCTTTTGAACAAAGAAATTTCGTTTTCGTAGTATATATTAGGGTTCCACAAACGTATGATTATAAAACCTAGATATTTCACCGTTAGATTTTCATGAAATTTTAATATGTTTAACCCGATCAGTCATTACTATGTGTTTTAAAATTTCAATCAAATCAGAATAAGATGCAATCTCCAAAACTGGATTTTAATGAATCTGTGTACGTTCAGGAAAACCCTAATTTATAACAGCGTATAAAAACATATGTTTTAGGAATTAAAACCGTTAGATGATGCTGTATTTTTGTTATGTCTTACATATTGTTCTCCTTAAAGCACTGTAAAAATTTATTAAAGATCTAACCATGAAAAGTACTCCAAAGTACGTGATATTTTCTGCTGTGTCCATAGAAACGTGAATCGGAATAGTCATATGGCGTCATAAATATGTTTTTATCGAGCCGTTGGATGTCTTTGAAATTTTAATATGTTTGTTGAAACATTGTGATAAATCTAATGTAAAAAAATATCTTGATCGGACGACGATGCATTTGTCTGTCGATCAGAAAAGTTGAAAGAAGAATTTTGTAACTTTTAGGGTTAACGATATGTTTTGGGCTCATATACTAATAGTTTCAAACTTATTATCAATGGGCTGAATATTTCATATATAATGAACCATATATGTTTATATTCATTAGCCATGACCTTGTCAACCTAATGGACCGGGTCTTGACCAAATAGTTGACCAGACTTTGACTAAACCAATTTGGCTCTAATTTGACCTTTTGAACTCAGAAGTACTTGAGCACCATTAAAGAGTCTATGATGTGGAGGTATGTGTGCACAAGTACAATACTTTCATCATAAAAATCTTCAACTTGTAAAGATGCACCTTTCAAAGAGGAAGTCATTCCTTCAACATTTCCAAGGCGACATATTATCTTCAGACGATGTAATGCTTTGAAGGAAGTTTGTCGAAACATTCATTTTCCCACGAACTTGAATGTTCAGTGGGATGTAATCCACTTGTTAGACTATAATAAGTCAATAAATTCGACAATGATATGTTGTAATTAAAAGCAAACCTCACTTTTTGAGAAAAGAAACTCACATAAGTTTTCATGAGTCAGAGATGTAACTCTGGATCCAGTAATAATGATACAAAGTAAATGTATCTACCTATTATGGGACATAGATGTAATTCCGACTCATATGAATGAGAGTTGAAAATATTGGTATAAGCATTTTACTGAGAATGGTACAAGTGTTGTAATGCAAGTATCATATATTAGTAGTCAACTATAAGAGTTATAGGGAGTTTAAAGGAAAACGAACTCACTGTATTCTTGGAGAAGGTCATATCATAGTTAGACATCAACATTAATGGCAACAAGAACTTTGCTAATTTTTCTTATTGTTTATCTTTATTCAATCGAATTCGTATGGTTAGATTCTATATTTTGCATGATTTGATCCTAAACTATTGTCTACATGATAGTTTGACCGATATTATATTAGCTAAAATAAAGAATTTTTTTGCGAATAATTATATCCATTGTATGCTCTTACGGAATGAATATTATATCATTTCCATGAGACTGAAATTCTCTAAAGCACTTGAGATATACTCAAAAGTACTTGAGTTAAAAGGATCATTCGTACATTATGATGAAAAGTATATCATCTTCATGAACTGTAACACTCTAAAGTAAATGAGATAATTTTTCTTTTGTTACGTAATAAGGCCACACCACTTATTACATGGAGCTCTTAAGGAAATATATTAAACTTCTTGTTGAATTGTTTCCTTATATAATACCATGTGATGATTGGATCATTACATGTAATAGCCGAGCGAAGGAATGCTCAATCTTTGTTTCCTAATTGGTATAACGATTAAAAGTTACATAAGCTCTATAAGAACTAAGAGATATTCACACCTTGTTAAATTCCACAGAAACCCATGCAAGTGGATATCATGTGGTAACTCACAGTGATTAGAATATAATTTGATTGCATCTTTTTAGTCTCTAATATATTTGGAAGGACATTAGAGAAACTAATGAGTCAATCTAGTGAAGTGTAAATCACTATAGTATTTGGATTATTGAATCCATATTGACACCGACGATGAAATATTGGGAATTGACTCATAAAGGCTTTGCCATAACCATAAATCCACTTTGGTTGTGACATGATGATTGTTTTGAAATGACTCATACGAACATCAATTTATTTGAGTGAACAAAAACGGAAGAAAGATTGACAGAATGCGAAGTCACGACATATCTCTCAATTAGTATTTTCTAAAGTACCAAATGCACAACCTTCTTCTCCCTCCCATTATGCTTTTAAGTAAGAGAGCATATCACTTATTTTAAAAAGTCTTCAGTAAAACAGGATCGAGACCATCATAAGATGCAAATGGTAAACAATCCATATTACAAAGATAACAAGGTGAAATTTAGAAAAATATTCATGCAGAATGCGGACCATTGATGTGACTGATGGATCTGGTGAATGTTTTGACATTTTGGACTAATTATAGCTCCAAAGAAATTTGCGTTTGGAAAACTACTAGCACATATTTTACATGTAAGGACTCACCACCCCTTGTAAATGCTAGCGAGTGTACATCAAAAGGACTTGATGGTTATTGCATGTTTAATAGGATCAAATGCAGAGTATCCTATACCCCAAGGTCTCGCAAAGGCTATCATTAAAGGTTATAGATGGTGCCTAAGACATGGTTATGCGTACAAACCTACCTTTAACTTCTTGGTGAATATGCAATATTGATGCATCTTTACTTAATTCGTTTTAGAACCCAATATTAGTCAACCTTTTATGCGTACCAGTTGGTAACTGAATTTTAGCCTGACATTCGTGTTCTTACGCATTTTTGGTTGCACTATATATGTGCAATTACAAATCCACATCGTACTATGATGGGTCTTCAAAACTGTTAAGTAGTTATGTTGGAAATGAGTTCCCAACAATTATCCACATTTTAAAACCTTTGGCAGGCGATCTCTTACCGCTAGATTTGCGGGTTGTCATTTTAGTAAGACAGTCTTCCCGTCGTTAGGGGGAGATAAGAAAAAGTATTTTCTAAGGAAACGACATGAATTGTCATGGTGTGTTCCAAATGTGTCTCATATTGATTCTTGTACTTCACAAATGAATGTGAAGTGAAAAAGAATAATCAATTTTCAGAATGTACATTGATGTCACTAAAGTGACAAGATCACACATACCAGCTGCAAATATTCCTGCAAGGTTATAAATCCTCAGTATGGGGTACACCATAGACTAAGGTGTTCCAATTACACTTGGTGGAAGTGTAGTTGAGGCCATGGCTCCAGAAAGGAAGATGGAGAAACCACCAGGTTCGATCAATGCTCACCTAGAAAGGAAGTAGTTGAGTAAGGCACAACCTAATTTGTATCATTAATGAAATTATCTCATTTGATTATCTCTGACTATGTCCATGAATCAATACTGGAGGACGCTCCGAAGTTTTAAATGATTCTAGAGAACAATGAAATCCTGACGGATTATGAGAATGCACATGAGTCAATGGAAGGATCATGCGTGCACAGTGATGATATAATCTATAAATAGTTGCTCCAGAAGTAGAGCACAATGAGATTGAACCATGCTTTATTTTGATTAATTTCAAATAAACAACATATTTGGCCTACACAATCCAGGTAGAACTTAGGTCTTTGGAAAATATGTGGGTATTTGGTGTGGTAGTGCTAACCAACCAAGTGTAAAGCCTATTGGACATACATAATTAATTTGTCATAAAGCATAATGATAAAAAAAGTAGTCTTAAAGTACAATGACTCGCCTTATGGCGCGAGGTTTCTCACAAAGCCCTGGAATTGTTCTCTTGTAATGAACGTTATAGAGTTCCGCTACTTAGTTAAATTGGTAATTTCAAAATGACTTGAAATGCAGCATATGTATGTGGTTGTTACGTATCTCTGAAAGAATCAAGAGATAGAAGATATTTACAAAAGAAATTGATAGACTTTTGTTGCCCAAATCAAATGACTCTAAACCACAGAGTGCGTTTACAGTTAGATAAAATGCTCACTTATAGATTCAAGCAATCAGGCGGATGTGGTATACCCGTCTAAGTGACTATTTGATTTGGAGGGGATAGACAAGTAAGTTATTTATCCTCGCGTATTCACAAGAAAGTTCCTGATTTGAAATTATAGCTATCTATGTCATTGGTACAGACATGATGGGTACTCTTGATGTAATAAGAGATCTTAAAAGCTATTTGAAATCCGAATTTGAGATGAAAAATCTGGGGAAAGCTCGACCGAATACTGAGCTTGTGGTATATTATCCCACCAGTTTGCATTTGTCTAAAGTTGTCAGGCAATTTAACAAAGACATGCATCCTAATAGCACTCCCATGATTAGTCTAGGTTCAAATGTAAGTAAGTGACCATTTCATCTAAAGGAAGATGATGAAGTTGTGTTGGGAGGTGAAATTCCCATACCTAAGTACAATAGACGGATTGTTGTACTTAATATAATAATGTACTCGATAAAATTTTGCATCCTCAAGGAACTTGTTAGCTAGATATAGCTCAGCGCCAACGCAAGGTCATTGGAATGGTATAGTGAATGTAATCATGTACTTAAAAGTAACCATTGACATAAATTTGTTTTATCCCTATAAAGACATTAAAAGTAATGCTAATGAAAGTGCAATCCAAAAGTTGTTGATTAAGAAGGAACAATAATCTCTTCTCCAACGAAAGTAATCAGAGGGAGATATGGTAGATTATTTTCTAAGTCATTACCAATATTCAGTTTCGAAAAATAAATGACTAAAGGAACAGTATGGAACAACTCCGAAAGTAATTAGAGGGAGATGCCGACATTAGGGGGAGGATCCAAGGATATGATGTCGACATATTTTACTTCGAAATCGAAGATGTGTTGTACTCTTTTTCCCTTCGACAGAGAATAGTTTTTCCCAAAGGGTTTTGTTACTCGACAAGGTTTTTAGCGAGACAACACTAAAAACATCAAGTATGTTGAACGTTGAAGACATAAAGATCGTGTTGATATTACTGAAAATATCTGAATCAAAAAATGAAATACGATAGTCTGTTAAGCAACGTAACTTCTAGAATCAACAATAGGGTGGTTTTATAAACGTTCAAGTCACCAAAGTAAAGTGTGATAAACTCCTTTTGACTGCATTAGACTAATGAAAATTGTCTAATATCAGGGGGAACATCTAATGGTGTGTTGAACTGTTTTCTTTCACCGAAGTTGCTTTTTCCCACAGGGTTTTGTTACTCGGCAAGGTTTTTAATGAGACAACAACAAACACCGGGAATGTAATTTCCTAGCTAAGGCTATTGTCTTTCCCATGAGGATTTTCAGCCTTAAGAGTTGTAAGCAACCAGTAAACTTCAACGGAGCAAAGTGATCATCTGCAACGGATCACTTTTACTTGCATCTGTCATGTTGTACTCTTTTTCCTTGTCAAGGTTTTAATGAGGCAACATATTTGAGTCCATATATGTTCTAAGTTTTCTTGATATTGTACTCCTTTTCTTTAGTTCAGGTTTTGTCCCTATGGGTTTTTCCGGATGAAGTTTATACGAGACAATTAACTTAGACTCGTCGATATTTTAAGATCGTATTGCATGTGAAGAACTACATGTAAAGTACGAGACAACATGTGAAGTAATACATGTGAAGAGTTATACCATGGTTTTGTCCCGCTGGATTTTTTCCTTATCAAAGTTTTAATGAGGCAATTGATTTCGGCACAAGTCATCAAGGAGGGAACGACATTTGAAGAACAACATTCAAAGAACTATATGTGAAGCACTATGTATAAAGTTTTGTTATTGAACCGCACAAGGGGGAGTATTATAGGGCCTATGGCCCATGGATGTGCGGTCCATCTAGTTACCTAGAGTTTACCTTTACATATATATAAAAGATATTGTATCCATGTAACCCTATTATCCTGATCAATAGTAACCTCTCTTTGTCTCTTTACTTTCTCCATATTTTCCACTGCAACAATAAATAAACTTTGTAGCTCCTATTCCACATGTCGTCTAATCTTCAACAATACTCGAAATATTTGTCACTTCCAAGTAATCCAATGATCCCAAAGGTTGTAAGTTTAGCATCACCGTTGTTGAAAATCCATAGCTATAACAACGAGAAAACAAGAGTTCTCAATCATTGTTATACATTGTCATAGTATCATTACACATCGTCAAAGTCTAATTGCATCACAACTTTAACAACAATACTATGGTGATACTTCACTCCCCCTTAGTTAATACTCCATATCACATGGAAACCACTCCCCCTTACATAATAATCCGAAAACCATATGTATTTGTAGTGTGAACTACATATTTATTCTCCCCCTTTTTGTCAATAAAATTGGCAAAGGTACATGAACGGATCCTAATGAAATTTCCGTAAGAGATATTTCATGACCAAAGGTAAATGTATATCATCTTGTTTAGATGCAATCATAAAGCCAAAGCTAAATGCATTCATCAAGGAGTTCATAAAGATACAAGATAACCCCTATAATATTCCACAGCCGTACTCCCCACAAAGATTTGGCAATTAAGCACAAGTTCAAAAGAACTCTCCCCCATAACATGTCATTCCCAAGGGAACAAGAAGAGCGACCTTAATTTTAAAAGAGAAAAGAAGGATTTCTATAGACTCAACAAATCACATACAAGTATGAATATGGAATCCAAAAAGAATATTCAATCATATTAACCAAATCGAACCAAGATTAATTTGACCAAATATGCTCGACACAAGTAAACTTATGGAGACTTAAAAAATCAATTAGATTAATCACAAGAAAACTCGCAAATAATCTAATTTTTTACTCAACCAAACTAATTACAAAATTAATCAATTTAACTGGCCACACTCGACATAAGAAAATATATGGAGCAATGACTAATTTAATCATGAATAACCAACTCAGTCAAAGAAATGCTCAAACGTAAGAAAACTTATGGAGTGATAACTAAATAACCATACAAGATGATTAATTTAGTTCAACATGTTCAACATAAAGTATCTTATGGAACAACAACTAAGCTAATCACAAAAGCAATCAACTTTTCTTGTTTTAGTGCTCAACATAAGACACTTCATGGAACAACATAGTATTTACACAAAAATTGTGGATCGTAGAATCGACCTTATATCGTGGAATAAGCAAGGATTCATTCTATTTCCATCACCAATTACATAATGACATACAATAGACATAATCCTTGAATCACAAAAGATTTTAACCTATCTTACATCAATAATTGTCAATATAGGCTTAACTTTTGTGTTTGCCAAAAGTCTATTCATTCTTTTATCAATATTTGCATATCAATTCACGAACGAATTTACTTTTGACAACATATGGGACAATCAAGTTCACGGACGTAAACACACATATCCCATAAAAATATTACAATATATAAAATCAAAAGAATTAATACTGCAAAAATCATCTTCCAAACGAGTTTAGAATTTAAGCCAATAAATCTAAAAACAAGAAGATGAAAACCTTGGACATAGCTATGTGTAATAACAATAATTTCTATTCCAAACACTAGTTATTCTTCTAAACAAAACAAGAAAAACAGAATTATCACCAAAAGACTAACTAGTTGTTGTATATCTTTCTTAGAGCATCTACTGAGAATTCCTTCTCATTATTGAAAAACCTATTAATTATGGGATCGTTCAATTCCTCAAAATCTTCAGAAATATCAGTTAACTAAGTGAGTTCTCTTCTCAAATCATGCAGGGTGTTCTTGGATAGAGACAACATTTGTTCATAGTGAGTTATCCTTTCCAAAGAGGAAATGATTTGAGATTTTAAACCATTTATCTTGTTGATGGACTCTTTTACTATGCCCCTAAAATTAGCATCAAAAGGACAAATAGGAAAGAGGCAGTTAGAGGAAGAACCTTCTCCATTAATTGTAGTCTTCACTTTCTTCACCCTTGAGAAAGAAATCCATTTACACAGATTCACATTAGATGCTTCAAATGCATCCCTTCTTGTGATGCTTCTGGTTACAGGAGCCATAAATTTGTATCTTTTCAAGGAAAGAGGAAGTCTTCCAATGATTTAAATAGACTTATGAACATCAAAAACCCTAGAAGAATAAGTCTTCTAAAGTTTAATGATCCATTATCTATATTGTTAGAAGAATATTTTCTTAACAAAAATAGATACAAAACTTGAGCCACACAAAAACGCAAATCCTCACTTTCTCAAGTTAAAGAAGAGGATGCGAATGCCCCTGAAGTTAGATAGGGATGTTATGAGCTAAACGCTCTCCTTGTTTATCACATAGTGATTTTTCAAGGTTTGTTGTGTAAGCAAGTTTCTTACCTCTTCTGATTCTGGAAGCATTGTTTTTAGGAAAGCTGCGCAGATTATCCAGATTCATCTTTTGCATGTTCTTCTGTAGTTAGGAAATTCTTTCAATGTTCCTCTTGAATCTCCAACACGTACTGAACATGCCTTGCATTTTTACAAAACAAACAGACCAAGGATTCTTTTTTTTGTTGAGGAATCTTTTGCTTAACACAGCTTCCAGCTTTTATTTTTCCCTGATAAATAGAAGCAACAGGATTGACAATGTCTATACACTTGCTTTTTATCTGTTTGTACCAAAAATAAATTCTAGGCACAAAACACGATTGATTTGATGTTGATGATGTCAATTTAGGGTTATGAAACAAATTAAAGAAAAATAAAAGAGGCACAAGAATTTAACGTGGTTCGGCAAGTTGTGCCTACGTCCACGGATGAAATCCAGTAGGGAGAGATTTTATTGACATGATGATTACAATAGTTGTGTGTGGGTAGACGGGCTTGATTAATGGGCTTCCGTGTATTTTATACATGGTACAAACGGTATCCTAAACCACTAGTGTTTCCAAAGGACTTCTGACTAAATAACATTGCTGAAATTTTGTCAGAGCTTCCAGACAATCTTTGTAGATCATCCTTAAGAGTATTAATTTCTTTCTCCTTTAAATCAATGGTTCTGATGAGTTTATAATTAAGACAATCTATCTCAATATTTTTCACCTGGATTAATGATTCTAGTTTCTTCAATGATGCTTTTAATTGAAAATTTTCTTGAAGAATCTCTTTATCCAAGAATTGAAAACCCTTGTGTCGGTCTCATATTCTGATATTTCATTGCATCTATCAAACGTATTTAACCCGTTGACACTTAAAGGTTTTTCTTTCACAGAATTATTAGCAGTGAAGGAAGATAGAGGACGTTTATCACGTCTAATGCTCCTTTTTACAAATTCTTTGATCTTTTCTGTAATCAACGGTTTTTTAAACCAGACCTCATTCATACAACATTCATCACCCCATGAGATAGGATGTTTACTTGTGTTTGACACACCATTGAATGCAACGGTTTGAATAGAATTTTGATCGGGAATTTTTATCTTTCCGAAAGATGAATTTTCAGAAAGAGCATTGAGATTATTTCCTCCATCGATGGTACATTTCTTAGAAACATGTTTGTTGGATTCAAAAGTAGTTTCTAAGATATCCCAGGAATCTTTAGACTTAGTACAAGAAGACACATAGTGCTAAAGGTCTGGGGTAATGGCATGTCTGATAGCATCTAAGCCTTTAGAATTTTGCTTTGCAGCAAGAGTTCCTTCTGGATTATAACTATCAACATCCTTGAGGGTAGATACATCGCCTTCTGTATTAACCGGAGGATCATAGCAATTAATAACATGTACCCATATTTGAAAATCATGAGCTTGGAAATACGTGCTCATAGCAATTTTCCACCACGGGTAGTTTGAACCATCAAAGACTGGTGGTACGTTTATTGAGATAGCACCTCTGTCCATAGAGTCAGATCGCTACAAACACAAACTTGTAAGGTCTTGAACGTGTTTGCCTGCTCTGATACCAATTGAAAAAGCGGGGGTCAAACAACCACACCCAATATTTTGATTAGCAATCTGTATGGACAACTCCGAGTTACTTTCTAGAGAATCAACTAGATAGTCATACTCAATCAATATAAAATATCTCAAGGAGTTATTATCTCAATCTCTTAATTTGATTTACTCAAGCAAATACAATCTGCAAGTCTTAATCAATGAGAGATAACTTGGATGGTACCAAAGACCAATATCCAAGTGTCAATCAATTTAAACCAACAACCAACAAGGTCGGATATTCTAATTGATTGAACAACGCACAACCTGTATTATTTTAATTATATAACAAAATATAATGCAAAAAAGAAATAACACAGACACCAGAATTTTGTTAACAAGGAAACCGCAAATGCAGAAAACCTCCCGGGACCTAGTCCAGATTAAACATACACTGTATTAAGCCGCTACAGACACTAGCCTACTCCAAGCTAACTTCGGTCTGGAATGTATTTGAACCCCAACCAATCTCAAACTGATCCAAGGTATGTTTATGGTCCTACGTCTCTGATCCCAGCAGGATACTGCACAGTTGATTCCCTTAGCTGATCTCACCCACAACCAAGCGGTGCTACGACCCAAAGTCGATTATACCTTAATCAATGTGAGATTGGTTAGGGTTCAACTACATTCCAGTTTGAAGTTAACTTTTAGTAGGCTAGAGTCTGTAGCGGCTTAATACAGTGTGGTGTTCCAATCTGGACTAGGTCCCGAGGTTTTTCCGCATTAGCGGTTTCCTCGTTAACAAAACTTTTGGTGTCTATGTTATTTATTTTTTGCATTATATTTGTTTATATAATTGAAATATCACAGGTTATACGTATTTCAATCATAGTTGTCAAATCGGACCTTGTTTGTTGGATAAGACTTGATTGATCTTGAATACTTGATTTTGTTATTTTCACATTGTTAGACCAGTCCGGACTAACCATGTTTCAAGTGGACACCATGTTGGAATATTCCTTTAGTGATTGTTGCTTAAAGTGGTTTATACACGGTGGATATTGAATAAGTTGTGATTAACACAAAGGATTTTCGTTCAAGAACTTCACTCTGAAATTAGGTTTACAGACTTGCTTCTGTTTAACCATTGATTGTATTGAGTAAGAGATAATCTCTTTAGTATTATTCTTTGATTGAGTTTGCGCTCTCAAAATATTATTGAAGTTTAGTCCATACAGATTGCCAACCGAAATATTGGGTGTGGTTGTTAGACCCCCGCTTTTTCAGTTCTGGTTCATAAGTCTGCCGGGGACGTTTTAGCTCTACAGAACCTACGTGACCAGCAGTATCTCGTCGAGGATGTGCGCTAGGAATCGTGACATCACGACCATAAGTGTCTCGCAGGGATGTATACTAGAAATCGTGGCTATGGGTGCCTTGAAGGCCAAGAGATTAATCTATCCCGTGAGAGTTGATTTTTGTTTATGATCTTGAAATGACCCTTTTGCCCCATATCCAAATTTTACCATCTACATGCCTATAAATACTCTTGAAGATGAAGGTTTTTCTTATACTTGTGTTGTGTTTCTCATATCAGAAAACAAACTTAAACCCTCATATCCTCTTCTTAAGCTTTTATTTCAGTTCTAGTAGCTCCTTATATATTAATATGTGTGTCACCATGTTAATTGTTTGGCATGGTGATGTCTCTCAATTAGCCAATCAATTACAACAATCCATGAATCTGAATAATGGTATGCAGTTCAATCTCAATGAAATTATTCCAACTATATATCAAAATAATCATCTTTTATGGACTAGCTACCTGATAGGAACCTTTACTGAGCCAGTAGAAAGAAACAGTTGGGATATTAAAAATGCTTTGCTTTTTCAATAAGAGATTCATGGGGGATTATCAGTTAGAAAATCTAGTGAGTGGATATACATAATTAGATTCCAACATGATTATGAGATGCATAGAGTTCAGAGTATTGCTACTAGAAGAGTATTTAGAGACTTGTTCTGCATTAAAAAGGGGGAAGCAACAGAAAACTTACAGTCTTGGTTCCCTACAAAAGAGATTTTTTTCATAACAATCAATAATCTAACTCTAGCTCAAGTTATAAGTGGAAATCTCAGAAAATATTTGGCATGTATGAGGGAGATCCTTTCTTTCTCGTATCATGTGAGGCAAAACAATGGAAGTCTTTCAATCACAGTTAGAGCAAGTATAAGATTTAGGTAGAGGCTTAGGTTTAGTGTAAATACTGAAAATGAATTGGGTCATGTTAATTCAGTTAACTTTGAATTTCACAATTTACCTTACAATTTTTGTGAGTTCTGTGACATGATAGGGCACAAGATGCAAAATTGCATGCATTATCACATGGCTCAACACCAAGATGAAATTCATGAAGCATATGCTATTGCAACTATGCAACAAGAGGTCATCCTTCAGCAAGAACAGATGCAACCAGTGATGGTGCAGCAAGGCATGAAGATGCCAAAGGACAGTATTACAAGCTCGTTTCAGAACAATATGCTACTGAGGTAACTAATACAGATTACCTGAATCAACTTGAAGTTGTAAATATTAACCATCATGCGAATATGCATAACAACCAGGATACTGATAATATTGCACATACACAAAATAATGGTACTGCAAAACACTTGAGAATTTCAAACCATATGGATTCTTATATGTGGAAGGTTATGAAAAAAACGGACATACCTGACAATCCATTTAACTTTATCAATGGTTTATGGGAGGAAGCTTCTTCTTCACGACAACATCTCAACAATGACCATTCAACATATTTGAAGAACTGGGCTTTGATATAGAATTATTTTCATTGGGATTGGAGTTGATCTTAGCACCGCCTAACCAAATTCATGTGGAAATAAGGAGATGGAGGATATTGAAACTGGAAATACTATAAAGGTGTATCCTCACCAATGGTTCAAGGGGGAATTTTCAAACAATCAAGATGAAGGAATTGATGACAACCACAATAATGATTGTAGACAAGTGTAGCTGATCACCAAATCTCAAGACATCAGCAAATACTCCTTTTTGATTCCATGCACAGATGCCATCGGAGCCAATGAGCTCCCATTTACTGTTTTCTGCTTATTTTTTTCTTATTATTTGGTTAATTGTTATTAACTGCTCTCTATAGTTTCTAGTTGTCTTTGTACTTATTTCCTATTTTTATGTATTTTAATATCACTAGATTATATTAATATAGTTTGAAAAAGCGGGGGTCTAACAACCACACCTAATATTTCGTTAGGAAATCTTTATGGACTAACTCCAATGTAATTCCAAGAGAATCAACTAGACAGTCAGACTCAATCAAGGAAAATATATCCAAGAGTTATATCTTTGTTTCTCAAAGTAATCATCAAATCAAACAGATGGAATCCATGAGCCTGATTATTAGGAGAAACAACTAATATCACACTGATTAAGGTACAGTCGTGTTGCTTACACCTTTGAATTCCAGCAGGAATTTACGCAATTGATTCCCTTAGCTGATCTCTCCCACAACTAAGAGTTGCTAGGACCCAAAGTCAAAGAATTGATAAACAAATCTGTCCCCCACATAAAAGTCTATCTTGATAGATAAATCTGTCTCCCACAGAAATACCTATGAAGTTTTTGTTCTGTCTTTTGATAAATCAAGGTGAACAGGAACCAATTGATAATCCGATCTTATATTCCTGAAGAATATCCTAGAAATTTCAATCACCTCATAATTACTTAACTATATGGTAGTAGAACAAGTTATTGTGGAATCACAAAGAATGAGATGAAGAGCTTTGTAATTACTTTTTATATCTTACCTATCGGATAATCTTAGAGAAGATAGTATACTCAATACAATAGAACAAGTAAGATCAGAACACGTAACTACAGAGAAAATATTTGGGTCTAAAATTCAGAATCCTAATGAAGTCTTTAAGTCATGAACCTATAATGGTTATAGGAAAAACCTAGGTTAAAGGAGAATCGACTCTAGTCGCAACTAGTATCACACAGAAGATATTGGGATTAGGTTTCCCAGTTGCTAGAGTTCCCCCTTATATAGCCTTCAAATCAGGGTTTGATAACTTTGAAACTAAGCAATCAATATTCACCGTTGGATGAAAACATGATTTAAGATTCAAGCTAAGTTTGCTTAAAACCAAAGATATATCTCTCCACCGTTAGATGGTCTTAGATTGTTACACACAAATGAAATATACCTTCATTTAGATATGGGTAACCGTACCTAAACGTGTATATTGAGTTGGCTCAATAACAGTTAACCGAAGTTAGCCATATGAACACTTTTGTATTAACCATGTTCATCTTAACACTTCTAGATCAAATGAATCTAAATGTGTTATTCATAGAGTTTTTCAATTGTTTATATTCTCACAGAAGTATACAAGACACAATTGAAGCAAAATCGGATTGATTTAGGGATGCACAATGGTCGGGTTATATCGGTTTTCAGACCTACCAACCAACATACCGTACATGTTGGTTTTGTAAAGGGGATCCCCAACTAGGGAATGGGTTCAAGGTCGGATCGGTTATAAACTGCCCGATGTTTTATCTGCCGGACCAGGTCGGTGATCGGTTTACCCTATCTTTATAAAATGGCGTTTGCTCATATGGAAACAACAAAAATACAAAACCATTTGATTCAACACAATTTGATTAAACACATCACGTAGCATTTTACACAGTAACAATAGTAATACATATCAATTAATAATAAATTAATTATACATAATACAATAACAACGGTTGTGAAACTAAAAACCCCAAAATTTCATCAATTTGAAACCCTAATTAGATACTCACAAAATTAAAAATTAAACTAAACCCAAGATATAACAATATATAATTTATTCAAATTGAACCCAATAATAAAAAGAAGAAAAAAATGTGAAACACAACTATCTAAGGTTGCAATTTTTGAAAATTATGACAAAAATCTATTAGTTTTGACTGAAATCAACAGGAGTTGAAAGAAGATGAAAATTTTGCTTGAGTACGACAAGAAGGTGCAGTGTTGTCACTGTTGTGCTGCTCGAGTACCAGGAAAAATAAAATGAACAAGAAGAAGATGAATGGATATCTTTGTCTGTCGCTCGTCTCTTCTGTTTGAGAGGAAAATTTTTCTGGAAAGAAAAATATAAATCTCAACTCAATGATTAAATATCTAGGGTTATAACCTAGATCAACGGGTAGTATTAGTTGCATAATGACTTGGATGATTAATCGGTTATAGGTAGGGTCGGTCGGTATACAAGTACAACCGCCTATCACCGGAAACATATCGATTTTATAACATAATTACCATCTTAGGACTATTTGATATCTCGGGTTCAGGTTGGTTCGATGTTTTTTATGTCGGTTTAGTTGGGTTGGTCGGGTGAGTCGGGTTTTTGTGCATCCCTAGATTGATTCAAAAGAATCAGTTCATGAACATTTTAGCCACGATTTGCAAAGATTGCATTCCTTAATTTATAAATGTATTTGTACATGAGTATACAATCATACTTAACCGATTTTAGAACTTAACCACATAAGTTTGCAAATGGGTACACAAACTTATGTTCCAGACTTGATCTTTTCCGACAATTAGCAAACGGGTACGCATACTATCGTTCTGGACCGAATTCAGGTGAAACAGTTTGCAAACGGGTACGCAAACTTAGTTCACGGACTTTGACAGTTAAAACCGTATGCATACGGGTATGCATACTTGGTTCCCGGACCTGAATCATTCTTACAAAAGTTTGCATACTAGTATGCATATTGTGTTATATCCAAACAATAGTTAATTGTTCTAAACTCCCATTGCAATCATTGAAACATTCTTAGAAGACGACAATAGATGTCTCACACAAACTATTAGCTTATAAATAATTTTCAAGTGATCGAATTATCAATACGAAACATTCTGAGTCTACATCAAAATATTATCTCACACAAATCATGTAAGATGTTACAAGACGATTTTCACATGATCATCTTTTGACTTTCGTCAAGAATAATGATGAACATAGTTAAATAAAAAAATATTTCCAACACATATTTCGAGAAAGATATAAGCGAGTTTAACTCAGCTCGAAATATCAAATGTGTATAATGTAAAAGTCTATATAGTTATACGACTTAGTCTCAATAGGAGATAGAATAGAATAGACTTTTGAGTGATAGATGAGTTCAAGTCTCCACATACCTTTTGTTGATGAATTTCCTCCAAGCTCCCCTTAGTAGATCTTCGTCTTCAATTGATGAACGTCGTGAAGTCTAAAGCTCAACTACACATTCTATCTTAATCTGAGACATAGCTATAAGTAGACTAGAAATCAAGACTTATAGTTTTGACACCTAAACTTGACAAACAAGCTTTAGATAGCAACACTTGCGAGTTCGACCGAGCAGTGCTCTAACATTGTTTCTTATTTTGTTATAATCCATCTCCTGCTAAATTCCTAGTCTTTTCTTGCTTGTTGTGTGATACTTTAAGTTTCCAAAGTTTAGCTCCTAGTTTTAGGACTTGATATTTGTAATATGTGTTTTTTCTTCCTGCTATGTGTTTTTTTAGCGTAAATCACCCTTTCTCCCAATGTTCCTTTGGCTGAAATTTTCTCTTATGTTTAGTTTATCTATCCTAGTTTTTCTGTAACCTGGTGTGCATTTTATTTTGGTCAGTCTATTATATTTTACAAGGTTCCCTGATTAGGTCTCTGATCTTACTGCAATTTTATTTCTTGCCATTTTATTCCATTTGATGACATCTATAGTGTACCCCTTGATCACCCTTTTCTTTGTTTTCCTATTATAAAGCTGCCTCTGTTTAATTCTTTTTCTTTTCCATAATGAAACTTCTTTCTTGGAATGTCCAAGGAATTTGGACACCTATCACTAGGGACCATCTAAACCAACTCTGCCAGACTTACAAGCCATATATAATTTTTTTTATATGAAACAAAGGCCCAATTTGACAAAATTGACTTCTTTTTGAAAAACAATAATTTTCATGACCGGTTCATAGTTCCTTCTGTGAGAATAACTAAGGGTTTAGCAATTTCTTGGCATAATAATATATATTTAAAACTAATCTCAGCAAATTTAATTTAAAAAAAATTTAATCACAATCATTAACAGCAGAGGAAGACTGTAAGAAACTAGTTGGAATCCTAGCAACAAGTTGGGCTCCAACACCTTTCTGAATAACTATCCCTAATCTATGAAAAACAAATTACATCTCCTTGCATTAACATCAAATCTAGACAAATGATTGTGCAGTCTCTTCAAAAACTCAACGGTATCATCACCGAGTTCACCAAATGTGGAGAAGGCCAAAGCACCAAACCCATACCCTTGAGCTACACATTTGTCGAGATATTTCTTGTTTTTACGTGAAATGGCATTGCTTAGGGCTAAGCCAGCAGGAATGAACGGACACCACCGCCAGCGAAAGGAGAGACTCCAGTGACTTATAAACACATGTCACGACCATTGTCCCAATTATAAGTGAAAAGATATAGAAATTAAAAATAAGTTGAAAAGATATAGAAATTATGTGTGTTTATGATGCAGTGAAAGTTGATGAATAGATATCTCAGTGGTCTTATATTTTAGATTTAGAGAAAAGAATTCAAAACCATGGATTTTAATAGGGGACTTGAATATCATTTTGGATACAGGAGAGAAACAAGGTGGAAACAACACAAGCTCAAGCAGTAAAGCTTTTGTCACTCAAGTGATAGATTCTCCGGGTCTCCAAGACGCGGGATATGAAGGGGCACCTTTTTACATGGTCAAACAATAGGAGTTGAGAAGCTAACATTTGCGAAAGGATTGACAGAGCTCTAGTATCTTACCAGTGGATTCAATTATACCCGGACACAAAGGTAAGCCATTTATCAAGAGTAAGATCAAACCACACTCCTATCCTGTTTGACTCCAACCCAGAGACAAAAAAGATACACAAACCCTTTAGATTCATTTGATATTGGTTAAATCATCCTACTATAACCAAGGTTGTAGAGACTTCCTTGGAAACTACACTCTAATAAGGACTCGAACAAAAACTTGTCTTTTAACCTAAAATCTCTTTCTTCAGACCTAGCCCTCGGGAACTCCGAGGCCTTTGGAAATATTCACAAGAATATTAAAAGGCTATTCAACAGAATAGAGAATATTCACAAATATGGTAATATATCTTCTAAGATAGATAGTCTATAAAGCCTCCAAGATGAACTTGGAAAATGGTACAAAATCAAAAATTATTATTATCACCAACTCTCTCGTGATGAATTCTTCAAGGAATATGACCAAATACTGAATATTTCCATGCTTCGGCTTATGATAGGAAGAAAATAAATTCAATTCATACTCTTAGAGATCCATCAGGTCTTTGGCTATCAGATAAAGAGAAGATAAGTTCCCTTCTCATCAACCACTTCACCCAGATAGGAGCTTCGAAATTGAGTAATTATAATGTCGATTTGTCAGAAATAATAAAACCATGTATTTTTCGATTCGGAAAATTCTTCCTTAACCCAAATTCCGTCAAAAGAATAAATTTGTCCACATTGTCAAACATGAATCCTTGGGGTGCCCCAGGCCAGGATGGATTCCAACCGGGTTTCTTCAAAGAAAATTGGGAAATTATGAGTCCAGATACAATCTCTGCTATTCAATATTTTTTTAAGACTTATGACACAAGAGTTCAATCATTTTATTATTACTCTTATCCAAAAAACCATCACGCCTCAAACCCTGAGAGATTTGAGACCCATCAGTCTTAGCAATACAATTTACAAACTCATTTCAAAAATCCTAGTAGACAATAGATTAAAGCCTGTATTAAACATAATTATTTCTCCCAACCAATCCGCCTTTCTTCCAGGAAGACAAATCACCGACAATATCATCATCGCTCACGAGCTCCTTCACTTGATGAAAACTTCCAAAACGAAGAAAGGTTTTTTGGCGCTAAAGATAGACCTTTCTAAAGCCTTTGATAGGGTTGAGTGGCCACTTATTATAAAGGATTTATTTTCTTTCGGTTTTGGCGATTCTTGGGTCAACCTAATTTTCCAATGCATCTTCACTACTTCTTTCTACATTCTCCTAAACGGATCCCCAGGTCCAACTTTCACAAATTCCATAGGTCTAAGACAGGGGATCCTCTTTTACCTTATCTCTTTCTTATTATCATGGAGATTATATCTAGATTACTAGAAAAAGCACCAATAGAAAAAAAAAATCTCAAGGATTAGAATAAATAAAAAATGCCCAACTATATCGCACCTATTCTTTCCTGATGATTGTTTCCTATTTAAGAGAGCCGACCTGGGGGAATAAAAAAATCTATTGGATATTTTATCCTCTTTCTGGGAGATCACGAGTCAAATGGTAAATCTTCATGTAGTTGCAGGAAATCCCACACTACACCCTTGTTATGATTTTGCTATATTCAACTCACAATTGAAGATTAAAAACGACACTTTATTATTTTGTTCTCCGAAATGTTTACAGAAATGGAAGAATTCAAGATTACAACTATTTTCTTGAAGTTTCTCTCTCCTCAAGACTTTCTTAACTCTCGAAAAATACATCATCCCCTTTTGGACATATTGGGTCTATATTTATAGGGTAGTTACATAGAGGATGACAGCTAAGTTTTCCTCTTATTTCGGATTGGTTCTGTGATTGTACCATGATAGTTACGATGTTCATTCTTGCAAACTTTATAACCATCGCAGGATAAACATGCTTTTCTCATGTTTTCTTTAACCGTCAGTTATTACGTCACTCTTTTGGCTGCTTTTGTGACACTCGCAAAGTGTAGTTGAAGATCTTGCGGTGATGCTCGCTGGGAAGTGTTGTTAATCTCGCATAGAAGTGTTGTAGCGATATTCTGGTCCTACATCTTGCCTCTTCTCATGTCTTTTCTACGAAGAAGAGAAGATCATAAGAATTTTAAAATGCCGCAACTACTTATCTCTTCTGATTTTTCTGTTCTGACACGTTTTTGTATCTTTCACCAGCTGTTTTCACATATTCTCTCCTCTAATAAATTTACGACACGTCCTCTCTAACCACTGCGATCTGACCGTTCATGTCTTTTCTTAACATTTATTGCATTCATCTTCTTCGAGAAATTTCTTCTTCTATAAATACTTCTTTCATTATTTTCTTTTCCTCTTTTACGTTCTTCTTCTTTCTCTCCGTGATTTCTCTGCAAGTTTACTGTTCTTCCGTAAATTGCGCGTCTGTTATCGCTGTGATTCTTTTCTTATTTTCCAACCCTCTCTTTCATTCTCATGCTTAAAAATGGTTGCCGCTGGTGCTAAAAATTTGATTGCTTTTGGTGAGATGCAAGAAAAACTCAAAAGCAAAGGTTTTACTTTGTCTACAATTCCAAATCAGAACCCTAAATCCGAACTTTTTCTCAGATTATTCACTGATTATCAATGCTCTCGTGAGAAAATTATAGTATCGCTAGGTCAACTTGAAGATGGTCTTTCCATTCCTCTCTATGATCCATAACTTCCACTATTCTATGAAATAATTTCTGACGAGAGATTCTCGCGAGCGATATATCAATTGGGTGGAGATTATATTCGATTGCTGCTTGAATATGCTTCTCGCGGTGCTGATAAAGGATCTCACTACCCTGAAGCTGCGAAGAATCCTCAATTTAAAGATGTCCCTATTGTCTCTGCAAATTATAATATAGAATTTTTTTTCGAAAATTACAAAATAATCCCTATGAAGAGGGATAGCACTTGTTGGGGTGTTCGCTTGAAGAAAGAAAAGATTGTTGATGATAAAGCTCTTATGCTAGACATTAATTGGCATACATCTACTAATCAAGGCCCTCGCCACTCCAGCGATGATAAGTGGTTTATTTTTCCGTTATGTCTTGAAGGTTCTTATATTTCTGGTTCTCACGAATTACCCGAGAATCTTTCAGAATATCAACCTTGGGTCTTCAACTGGCCTGAAAGAACTAAAGAGGTATAATCTCTCTGATCTTTTGTATAATTATTATTCATTATCTTCCTCATGTTTTTATATTTTCGCTAATTATTTCAATTTTTTCCAGGTTGACAGGATGAAACTCAGCTACCAGGCCTTTAGGAAACCCAACACTTTCTTAGCTCTTAAATATTTCACAGATGAAGTAAGAAATATATTTTCACTAACTTTAACAATATATTGTTGCCCCTGTTTCTTACCTTCATCTATGTTCACAGGAGATTGAAGAACTAGAACCAATAAAACCCGCGAGAACTAAGGAGAAATCTTTAAAGGATAAATCTACTGTTCCTCCCAAAGGGAAGTCTTTTGCCCCTCGCGGTGAAGAATCTGGCGATCATCCCTTGAAGAAAAGGAAAACCCGACCTTCTTCTTCTTCAACTCCTCAACCCATTCCAGAAAATCCAAGTGTTGATTTCGACAAGGACAATAATGATGAAGATTTTAACAATAATGATAACTACTTCCCTTCTATTAAGGATTCTTCTTCTTCTGATTCTTCAATGGCTCATTTATCTAATTTTTTTGGCAAGAATATACTTGGTATCCCAAATGAGTATGAAGATGAAGCTATTAATGAAATATCCCAGTCCCTCGCCAAAGTCTTTGATGCTCCCATATTAGCTGACAGTGATTCCCTTCGCGGGGTTTCAAGATCGCTGACTCCAAGTCTCTTAAATTCACTTGGCAGTCTGGTATGCTTCTGTTTGTTCATCCTTTTTATGTATCTATTGATATTTTTTCCAGATTTTGACTTATATAGTTCTATCGCAGGTTGGAAGAGCTGCTTTTGCTGTTGCTTATGATTTATACAATAGGCGTGAATTTTCTCAACATAAGAATGTTGTTCTTTGCCGAAAGAATGAAGAATTGAAATCTGAATATTCTAATCTTCGCGAGAAGAATGAACAAATGGAAGCGGAGCTCGCTAGTCTTCGCGAGAAGAATAAAGAGCTTGAGAACAATCTTTCTCATCAATCATCCAAAGTATCCAATCTTTACACTGTTAACAAACAACTCTTAGGTATGATAACCTTCTTCTTTTCCTTCTTAACTTTATGCTTAACTATTCTTTCTTAATTGATTTATCATTCTCGCAGACGTTTATGGTCTCACTGATGAGTCTTTAACCATTCGCTCTTTCCCTGAACCAATAGATAATGATACTCTTCTAGAACTTCTTAATAATTCTTTAAATAACCCTTCCAATGTTAATTCCCTTTCCATAGATGAACTCAGATCTAAGTTTTGCCTCTTAGAAATTGACTACAGATCTTCTTTAGATATAACTCATGGATTCAAACAGCTTTATCATAATTCCAAAGCTGAGATTAAAACTTTAAAGGCCAAAAACAAAGATCTCTCAAAAGACAAAGACCGTATATCTAGGCAAGGAGATGAAACCTTAGCGAATTTCCATAAGACCATTCTTGAAGTTCAAATTGAAAGGGATGGGCTTATCCGTGAGAAGGAAGGTTTTATTGAAAGAGAAAACCAAATTCGTTCTCGTCTTCTTATAAATAATGACATGGAATTTGCTTGGGCTGCGAAAGTTCTTGACAACGCCTGAACTAATTTAGGTGTAGATGTTAGTCTTCATGCTGAACAAGCGGCTTTAATTAAAGACATGATTTCTGAAAGAGAAGGTTATCACTCTTATGATTTCACTAAATTATTTCCTAATTGAATCATCCTTATATGTATTAACTTTGTTATCATTTGCTCATGACATCTAAAAGAACTATCGTAAAAGATTTGATGAGTTAGAAGAAGAGAAAAGCCAACTCGCTGGAAATCTATCTTCTCCCAATGAAAAGTATTCTAGATTGAAGGAAAAATTGAAAATCTCATCTTCAAATTTTAGTAACGCCCTTATCCGTGTTCGTAATAACGTTGTTAAACTAGTATGTGATGATCATGGTATTCCTCATTCTACATACCCCGATCTCGCAAAGGAAATTCCAGCTGATTCCCCAAATCTAGTTATCTCTGATAGCAAAGCTGAGGAATCTAGCGAAGATGATAATGATGAAGAACTATCTGGCGAGGAAGAGAAATATGATGTAGATAGAGATAATAATGATAATGATGAAGAAGAGAAATCTGGTAATAAGGAGAAATCTGAAAAAGAAAAGAGCTCTGATGAAGGTGGTGATGGATCTACTTAGTCTTGTTTCTTCTCTTTTTCTTCGTTGTAAATTTTGTACATTTATTTTTTGCTTCTCGTAACATTGCTGCGAGCTTCTCCAATTTGATGTGTAAACTTCTTTTGCTTTTATCTGTACGAATTAGAAAACAATTCTTTTTCTGCAACATAATCAATCAATCATAATTATTATCCTTTAATTATTTGTATAAACGTATCATCTATGCAATTTTATCATATGATGGATGAATAATAATTTCATTATTCTATGCATTCCCATACTTACCTCTATTATTCATCTGCAATATGAAAAAATTGAGTAGAGATTAGATATTAGTTGTGAATCAAATTAATTTTGCCTCAATATCGGCGATGTTATCGCTAGCAACAATTGCATAACTTTAAGATCTATGGGTAAAATCGAAAATCTCATAAATTCTGCGAGCATTATATCGCGGATGAATAATCTTATGGTCTTATTATGCCTTCTAATTAAAGGTCTTATTTTGCCACATGATTTTTTTTAACGTTATCGCGATAAAAATCTTCCTAATTAAAGGGACGTCTTTACATTTGCATGTATTGACCCATTGATCTTGTCTTATCAATATTTTTTCAACATCTCTGCGACAATATGTTAAGTATAAATATCTTGCAAGAATTAAACCTTATGACATTGCCGTCTTGCGATGAAATCGCAGGACGTCTTTACACTTTCATGTAAAAACCCATTGATCTCATCTTAACTTCTCTCTATTGGCTTGTTGCCTCTGTATAATTTTCGTCACGCGACAATATGACAGGCCTAAATATTCTTGCGATCATAAATCCCCATGACATTGCCGTCTTTAGACACTTATCATCTCCCTAATGGAGGGTTCCTCCCTTATCTTCCCCCTGGTTGCCCCTTCAAGGAGGGCACATCGGCCATACAAGACTAGGTCCTCCCATCCAGATTTGCCAACAACCAGCTGTTTTCGCAGCCTCTTGTCCTTTATGCCTATATGTCTTATAGTTACAAGACTACACCCTAAGTGGGGTTTTATTCATGCCAAGTGCATCATAGCCAAGACTTACCAAGAATGGCCAGGGTAGTTTCGTACGCCCCGGGCACCCTTGGCTCAACTGTGTACCTCGGTGCCTTGGTCATACTTTGCACTTCTTAGAAGAGATTCTCAATCGTCCAACCAGGGTATAACCTTATATAGTTGGAAGTCCAAGATCTCTCTCCTGGATAGGTTTTCTTTAACCCCAACATCTTCATGACTCAAGTTCCAGCAACGGTATAACCTTATCCCTGAGTCATGTAAAGAGATACCCCCTTATATGACGCACTATTAGGTCTTACATTTGCCTCTTGCGAAATTGTATCCACGAACTAAGGTGCACGCCATAAATGTTCGTCTCATTATATTAATCTCTGCGAAATTTTATTCGCGCTTCTCGCGAGTATTGTAACTCTGATAAAATTTCATTTCTTGTAAAATTTTGCAATTCTTTCAAACAGAGTATTGTTTTCAATTGCATTTTCTTCAAACAAATTCTGCGTAAATTTCATCATTTTACCTTTCTACTTACTATTTTCTGATTCTGCTTTTCTGTTACGTTTTGCTGTTTTTCCTTATCCGTGAGCCGCTCGACATCATTTTCCTCTCGCTGCTCTATTGAATCAATCATCAATCTTTCACATCTCTGTTGTTTCTTGATGTTGTACTTCCAATTGCTCTTCTTCTCAGCTCTTTCCTCGCAAGATTTTATATCAATCTCATAACATTTCTTATTTTCTCCCCAATCTCCCTTAATAACTCCAAAACCATTAGGATGAGGAAATTTAACATACTGGTGGAAAGTAGATGCTACACCTAATATCCCATGTATCCAAGGTCGACCAATCAGGGAATTGTAAGGTGATTCAACGTCAACAACACAGAACAAGATCTTGGAAGTTATCCCCTTTAATGGAATCCGCATTTCAATTTCCCCTTTGGGTTTATTGGCAGTACCATTAAAACCATATATTTTATATGTTGATGGTATTAGATCTTCGTCTCTTCCACCCATGGTCTGTGTAGGTATGATAAAATAATATGTCAACTGAGCTGCATGTGTCTATTAGAACTCTATTAATGGCCCAAGAATCTTCATTTTTGTTATCATTTTCTTCATCTTCTTCTTCTACTTGCTTGGGATTTATTTCTAACATTACTACCAATGGGTTATCATGCTGCTCACCAGGCTATGGTACTTCTTGTGCAGTGAAAGATATAGTTTTTTTTTGCCATTCTTTTAATGGTGAGGCTCGTGATATTCATTATCTCCCTTCCATCTGTATCTCTCGCTAAGACTCTGCTCAGAACATTATCATGGAAATCCTCAATAGTTCTGTGTGAATGTACAATGGAATTACAAAACAAATTTTTTGCTTTAGCCCCAACTTCTATTACGAATGATTCTACTCCTTTTACAGTATTTACCCTGCGAATTTAAGTCTTTGGAGACAATCGCTGAGATTGTGGATGTCCTACTAAAAAGTGGTTTAGCTTTCCTTGGTCAATCATCCTTAAAATTATTCTATTTACATTCCTACAATCATTTACTGTGTGACCATGAAAGTGATGGTAAGGACAAAATTCTTGACTACGATTATTAGGATATGGTTCTTTTCCCATATTCCATGGTGATGGTATATTTTCCATCAAAATGATAGCTTCCCAGATTTTTTCTATACTAGCATTTAGAGGTGGCATCTTAATTTCTTCCCATATTATTTTATGGGTTACCTTGGCTTCTGAAATTGTTTTGCCTCTGTCCACCATAAGTTTCTTGCGACTGATCAAGCCTTTGAATCTTATTATTCCCACCGCGATTGTAATAATTCTTCTCCCTTTCATATTCTTCTTGATCTCGACTGCCCATAGTTACTAACTTCTGCTGGTTATCAATTTCCATTTTCTCTTGTTGTGTTTGCGATCTGCTCGCCACATTGTTAATCATTTTAGGAAGTAAACTCCCATTTGCTGCTACTGAATTGGTATTCGCGATTGGATATGATTCCATCTCATTTTGTTTCTCCTCCAAAGCAATGTATTCTTCTTGTAGTTCTCGTAGTTCAGTCATAGTGATTGTATTCTTGACTCTGAAAATTTGTATGTACAGCAGATTGGTCGCGAACATTGCATTGATAAAATACAAGATAAGATATCTCTCGTCTACTCTTCCTGCCATCTCACTGCACATTGTCTTCCATCTTATGGTTAAATGTTTCAGAATCTCGCCAACCCTATGTTTTAACCCAAACACATCTTCAATACCTGGCTGCGATGAATTGTTGCTTATATATGCTCCCAGAAATGTAGCTTGTAAATGATCAAAAGAAGTTATAGTATTTTTTGGCAATCCCTCAAACCATTTTAGCGCCTACTTGATTAAGCTAGATACAAAATACTTGCACAATCAGAATCATGATTCTCCCATTGCAAAGATACACCTAACATAAGCCTTAACATGTTGTACGGCACAAGTAGTTCCATCAAAAATGCTAGTTAATGCTGGTAAATTGCACTTTGGAGGTATTCCTCTTAACTGTACTTCTTGAGTGAATAGAGTTCTCGCAGCTTCTTTAATAGCTTCATCAAGTTGCCTTCTACCTCCTTCTCTTTTGTTATTTATTATTCCCCTCATCTCTGCTAATTCTCTTAAAATTTGCTCGTTCGCCGTTGAATTTGGTTCCATCGGTATTTTTAATGCAGCTTCCCTTCTCCTGCGTTCATGTACTTCTTGTCTTGCGAGATTTTGTGTGTCTTCATCTACACCCATATTCCTTCTTCTGCGATCTTCTGCTTCACCTTCTTCTTGCAATCGCGGCTGTACTTCTCTGCGAATTTCTTCATTTCTCATCATTTCTCTTCGTTGTATTTCTATTCTCCTTTGTATTCTATCATACTCTTCCTGAATATTATTATTATAACGATTTTGTGTACGTCTCCTTTCTCGATTTTCATGGTTATTTTGTCGTACGGCCTCTTGGAACTCTTGTTCTTCTACTTTTGCCCTTAATCTTTCTCTCTCGTAAGCTAGTCGTGCTTGTTCAACATAATGTCTCTCAATTTCTTCCTCAATTATTCTTCGATTTCTCTGAATCTCTCGCCCATGTAATATCCTCCTACCTTCTTCTGGATTATCTTCATCATTTTGGTTGTCTCTTCCCTCTTGATTTCTGTTGTCAAGTCTATTATCCAAATTTTCGCAACGCGGATCATGGCAATCTTCTATTACTTCTTCTTCTCTATGACGTTGCTCTTTATTTAGATTTTGCATTTCCTCTTGAATATTTCCTCTAGCATTTCTTATTGGGGAATTTCTCCTTAATTCTTCTCTTAATGATCTTGAATTCGATCTAATAGTACTTCTTGATCTTCTATTTTGTAACCTCAAATTCTCCATTCTCAACTCGTGATTTTGTCTTGTTAAATTTGCACGCTCTTTCGCCTCTAATCTCCTTTCCTCTTGTATTCTTTGTCTTGGATCATCTATTGTTTCATTTTCACCTCCTCCATGAATTAATCCTTCAACCACTCCTTGATTTATTTCTTCTCTCTTCCGTCTCTTAATTGTTGATCTTCTACATCTTCCATCGAATCCGATCTCCAAGTATGCACACCCACTCTATCATAATCCACATTTCTATTTTGTATCGATGTTTGTTGATTCGATTTTTGTAAAATTAAAGTAAAATAAAAGCAAAGAATTTGAAATTATCTTCTCCTTCAATCAATCCTTGTTCTACCTCTTCTTGTTCTTATCCTTGAAGATTCCCCTAACTCATTTGTTTCTCCTCCATAACAATTCGGACAAGTCTTTTACTCCTCCTCGATGAAAAACCCTAAAATAGCTATGGATAAGATGCAAGTTCAATTAATTGGCCACTTAACTAACCAAACATCTAAGTCCTATCACAATACATCAATCATGTGATAATTAGAGATTTGAACGATTTTGGTGGTTACAAATGAAGAAGACCGAAGTTGAATTCCGACTATGTATTTCTTCTTCTGAAGTTTCTTTTATCTAGATTTAAGCCTCCTTTTTCAATTTAACCCTGGGAATTCGAATCATTTCTTCAACTCTAACAATTTCTTCAAATATTCTATTTTGTCTCCCAAGAAACTCTAAGTTCTGGTCATGAAATTATAATTAGAGATTTCTTAATTTGATTCTCCCTATTTCGGGCGCCAAAATGTAGTTGCAGGAAATCCCACACTACTCCCTTGTTATGATTTTGCTATATTCAACTCACAATTGAAGATTAAAAACGACACTTTATTATTTTGTTCTCCAAAATGTTTACAGAAATGGAAGAATTCAAGATTACAACTATTCTCTTGAAGTTTCTCTCTCCTCAAGACTTTCTTAACTCTCAAAAAATACATCATCCCCTTCTGGACATATTGGGTCTATATTTATAGGGTAGTTACATAGTGGATGACAGCTAAGTTTTCCTCTTATTTCGGATTGGTTATGCGATTGTACCGCGATAGTTACGATGTTCACTCTCGCAAACTTTATAACCATCGCAGGATAAACATGCTTTTCTCATGTTTTCTTTAATCGTCAGTTATTACGTCACTCTTTTGGCTGCTTTTGTGACACTCGCAAAGTGTAGTTAAAGATCTTGCGGTGATGCTCACTGGGAAGTGTTGTTAATCTCGCAGAGAAGTGTTGTAGCGATATTCTGGTCCTACACTTCAAAAATCAGGGATCTACTTCAGTCCTAGATTACATCCCAAACATGGGAAAATTATAGCAAAAATCCTCAAAGTTCCCTTGATGACGAAAAAAGATGGATACCTTGGCACTCCCCTATTCTTTGATAAAAACAGAAAAGAAAACTTTAAGCCTCTTCTCCAAAGGTATTATAATACTTTATATGGTCGAAAAGAAAAATTGCTATCTTAAGCGGGTAGAACAGTTTTAGTTCAATCTATTCTCCAAGCATACCCAACTTACCAAATAAAAATGTTATCTCTACCCAAAGAAACCCTTGATAAATAAATTAAATAAAATCTAGAGAGATTTTTGGTGGAAGAAAGACGAATCAAAATGGAAAGGTGGTTATATAAAGGCGTGGAATAACATGTGTAGACCTAAATCTCAAGGAGGATTGGGTATAAAAAAACCACACAATTTTAACATAGCTTTGTTAACAAAATTGGCCAATCGGCTAATGATAGAGAAATATCAATTATGGGTAAAACTTTTAGAAGCGAAGTATTTATATAATCCAACCTAATGAAACCAACTAGAAATTATGAGTTATCTTGGATATGGACAACCATACAAAAAGGTCTGAATATTATTAAGGGAAACTATACCAGGAAAGTAAAAAATAGAGTTGATGTGAAGATTTGGGAGGACAATTGGATACCCAATTCGGAAATCATACATAAACTAATTGATAAAGATGAACCCTTACCATAAAAACTCAAGGACCTAAGAAACACAGAAGGAGAGTGGGACCATGAGATAGTAAATGAACTATTCATTCCATAGGTTAAGGAAAAGATTCTTGCAATTTCACCTCGCCTAGAAGAGTCAGACAGAATTAGATGGAAACATCATGATTCAGGGGTTTTCTCGGCCAAAAATATTTACAACTTCCGCATCAATCAAATTCAGGTAAATGAGAGAAACAATGATTTCCCTTGGAAATCTTTATGGAAGATGCAAGTCATTCCATAAATCAGACTATTCATTTGGAAATTAATTCAAAAGGCTTTACCTACCACAAGTAGACTTGTAGCCCACAACCCGGAGATCTCGCCAAACTTTCCCATGTGCAATTCACATGCGGTGGAAACAAAACATCATCTTTTCAGAGACTGCCCGTTTTCTAGAGACATATGGTTCGGATGCTCTCTTGACGCATCCAATACTCAAATATGTACATACTCAATCGCCAACTTGGTTAGAAATTGGATTGTGGATCCAAATTTCCTGCAATTTAAAGAAAAAATTGATACAATAACATGGTTTATTTGGAAATACAGATGTGAGGTAGTTTTTCAAAAACCAAATCCGGATACACTAAGGCTAATTTAACAAATTAAGAATTTTATTCAAGAGGAAAGTACCATAGGTAGATTCATAACTCATAGCAGATATAGGATTACAAAATCTTCATGGTCAGAATTTAATTCAGATTGGATAATATTTGTTGACACCTCATTGAAAATGAGGATTTATCCATGGGATACGCTTTCATTCTATATTCATCCGACCAAGAATCTTTCATACATCTCTCAGTGGGTTCAGAGTGGGGTTTTACAATTTTACATGCAGAAGCAAAGGTGCTCCTTAAAGCTTTAAATGGTTTGAAGAAAATATCCTTTCAAGTGTGTTACAATAACAACTGACTGTAAACTTTTGGCGGATTCTATCAACAAAAATGGTAAGATTGCTTCTTAGGTAGCAGAGAATACAATTGAAGATACTATGCAAATTCTCAAAAAACTTCCACAGGATCAGATTAGGCACATAATTAGGGATCAGCGGTAGACTCAATTGCAAAAGAAGCGAGGATCATAAAAATACACAAGAAAAACCACCTGCATCAAAAATTTCAAAAAGAGAGCATCATCTCTAATATTGTTAATAAAAATGAAATTGTAAAAAAAAAAAAAAAAAAAATCAAAGGGAAATTTTTATAAAAGAAGTTGCAGTCACCAAAAGAGTGACAGAACTATCAAAGATACAAAGAAAATCACAACATTAGCAACTGCCAACAACATCATTCCAATTGCTAATAAGTGTACTTAAAGAAAAACCTTCAAAGATCCTATGAGGCAAATCCAAGTTAAACAAAGTACACTTAATAGATATGATCAACCGTTTCCAATTCCTACTTCTCTTGCCACCGTACAATCTTTCGTTCCTTTATTTCATATTGTCCACCAAATTGCAAATGGGATAAGACCCCAAAGCTTATTTTTCATGTCAGTACTCTTTTTGTGTAGACATCCCCATAGAGTAAGCTTAACATTCTCAGTGAAAGCCCATTGCATTCCAAAAATGTCGAAAAAGTAATTCCACAGCCTTGCAGTTTCTTTACAGTGGAGGAACAAGTGCTCATTAGTCTCTAGTTCTTCATCACAAAGAATGCAATTACATGTATTGGACCTACCGGTTCTTTACAAAAAAATCATTAGTCGGAGCGCCATTAAAACAAAGAGTCCAAACCAAGAAAGAAACTTTTATAGGGATTTTTAGATTCCAAAGTTGCTTATGCGGGAAAGATAAGAACCCATCGTCATCTAGTGATTCGTAACAGTTAACAACATTGAAATCATCCCCTAACTCCCATTTCCCCTGGTCATCTTTATCAGCTGAACCCAGAACCAAAGAAGGATCTCCCAATAATTGTAATAGGGAAATAACATCACCAAGCTTAGTTTCCTTTAAGTAATTTATTGAGAAATCAAAGTCCCAAGCCGAACTAGAGGATATGCAATCTTTCACAGTGGCATTTTTCTTTCTTGAAATCTTGTACAGAGCCTTGAAAGAACATTTTAAGGGAAGACTACCAATCCACTTATCTTCCCAAAAAAAATCTTATTACCATTGTTAACTTGGAGGACAATATTTTGCATTATATGATCTTTGGACTTAAGAATACCAGACCACAAGCTATATCCAACATAATTTATACTTGAGTTTGGAAAGAAAGAGTTAACATTACCTCCAAACTTTTGGTGAATGATTCTTCTCCACATAACTTTCTTTTCTGCACTATAACGCCAGATCCATTTGCAATGGAGAGATTTATTAACCAGCTTTAGTTTCTTTATGCCAATACCTCCTCTATGTTTAGGTAAAGTTACTCTTTTCCAAGATACCCAGCTTCTCTTCTTATCATTTGAAGTAGAACCCCAGAGAAAATATCTCATAATCTTCTCAATGGTCTTCATTACTGAACAAGGCATCTGAGACATGTCTAAATAGTATATTTGAAGACTAGACAAAACAATATTTATCATTATCTGGCCTTTTTAAAGGTATTTTTTCTTCCATGTAGCTAATTTTTGTTGAATTTTCTGAATTATGACATCCCAAATGGGGTTGCACTTTGATTTTCTCCCTAATGGAATGCCAAGATAATTAATTTGCAATTGAACCAAATTACAACCAAAGATTTCAACACAAAGATATCCATTATTGTTAGAGCCAATTCTAGCAACTGCACTTTTCCTGAAATTTACTCTAAGGCCAGAGAAAATCTCAAAAGCAAAGAGAACATTCTTCAGATTATTTACCTGCTCGGCTGAATTATCTAAGAAGACAATGAGGTCATCTGTAAATTGTAATTGTTGAATCATAGTTCCATCTGGAGAAACCTTGAAGCCATAAATAAGGCCAACTTCACCAGCTTTCTTAAGCATTAAAGAAAGAATTTATGCCACCATAATAAAGAGAAAAGGCTATATTGCACCCCCTGCCTAATACCCTTTTGAGATTTGAACATAGAAGAGGCTTCACCATTTACTAAAATTGGAAAATCTTGCATATGAGATACACCATCTGATCCAGTTCCTTCAAACATTACCAAAACCAAATCTCTTCATAACTATATCAAGACAACTCCAATTAATGTTATCAAATTCCTTTTTAGTATCTACTTTACAAAAAATACCAGGTCTGTCTTCTCTTTTTCTTGAATCATTAGTTCTAGTGCAATTAAGATACCAACATTTATTTGTCTTTCTTGAACAAAAGCACCTTGATAATCTGAGATGATTGAAGGAAGCACTAGCTTAAGCCTATCAACTAACAATTTGGATATAATTTTGTATACTCCTCCAATGAGGCTAATATGACTGAAGTTGTGCAAAGAAACAACTCAACTGCACTTAGGGATGAGCTTTAAGTTTGTACAGTTGAGTCTCCAGTTCAAAGAAGAAGTAGACTCAAATTTTTTAATAACAAGCATGAGATCATGCTTAATAATATTCCATGTACATTTGAAGAACTCCATTGTAAACCCATCAGGGCCTGGTGCTTTGTTAAGTCAAAAGTGCCAAATAACATTCTTCACTTTTTCCTCAGAAAAATGTCACTCAATTGAAATTTTGTCCTCAACTGAAATGGAAGGCATTTCTAATCCATCGAATCTTGGTCTTGAAGGAAAAGTTTCAGAAAAAAGAGATTGATAAAATTCAGTGGCTGCATCAATAATCTTGATTTTGTCATAAGTCAAATTTTCATCTACAATCTTCAAAATGCCAATAAGCAACTCTATGGTATATAACTTTTTTTCTCCTTTTTCTTTATTTCGTTTTATCATTATCTTTTCTTATATGGTTCATCATTTTGCAGACGTTTATGGTCTTTCTGATGAGGCTATTCTTCTTCATACATTTCCCAATCTTATGGATGATGATACTCTTCTTGAACACCTAAATTCTTCTCTAAATAGTTTTTCAAATGATAGGATTGAATATCTTCCCATTGATAAACTCAGATCCAAACTTCGCTTCTTAGAAGTTGACTGTAGATCTGCCTTGACTATGGCTAACAAGTTTAAACGTTTCTTTCATAATTTCAAAGAAGAAATCAATAGTTTAAGAACAAAAAAATAGTAACCTCATAGATGAAAAAGATCGTATTTCTCTCCAAGGTGCTCAAACTTTAGCGAAATTCCAAGAGACCCTTCTTGAGGTCCAAATTGAAAGAGATGATCTCAAACATAGAAATGTTGTGCTCTACGAGAGAGAGAACCAAACTCGTTCTCGTCTTCTCATAAATGATGACGATGAATTTTCTTGGGCTGCAAAAGTTCTTGACAATGCCAGAAATAACCTAGGTGTAGATATTAGTCTTCAAGCTGAGCAAACGACCTTGATTAGAGACATGATCTCTAACAGAGAAGGTTGTTAATTGTTCTTCTTCCTTTAGCTATTTGCTTTTTCATAAACTACTATTAGATTGTTGACTTATTGTTATATTGTTGAGAGCTTTTGTTATTTATCTTTTGATAAATGTTCAAGGTTAAAGGCTCAAATGAAGATCACTATTGCGAATTTTGGGAAGGGTATATTAATTATATGTCCCTACTTTTAACTCCCTACAAATATATCCTTATGCAACAATAAATATGTCCCTCCTTTTTTATAACCTTAGAGATATCAACAAATTTCTTCCTCTACCAACTAGCACCACCACCACCAACATTCAAGCCACCACCACAAATATTCCACCAATACCGCTACCATTGAACTAGTCCTCCTTCACCACTAGTTTGTTGAGAATGAAAAAGCGATGGTTCAATTTTTTTGTATCAACTATTGGCTCAAACAATGGATGTTTATCCATTGCGTTGGAAGTAGAAATTTATCCATATTTATCTTCTCAACAATAGAAGTTTAATGATAAATCCATGTTGGATCAATAATGATAGTTTATCCAAGGTTGAAGTCATGCTACCATTGCTCAAATGAAGATCACTATCAAAAACCATAGTTGATCCAAAGTATATGGATCAACAACCATAGTGAACCCACCCACGGCTTTGCTGCACTCCCATGCCTCTCCACTCATTCTGCACCAAATACAAATTCACAATCAGAGGCGAAGAATTTATATTCCAATATTCATCAAATTCACAATCACAGAGATGAAGAAACCATATTCCAACATTCATTAGCAACATAATACAAATTTACTGCTCTACACAGAAAGACTACAACTTATCAGAAAAAAAAGAGAAAGAAAACTATAAACAAGTATTAAGAAATCAAAAGGCATAGTTGCACAATTACTCTTTTTTACGGACTTCAACAAAAACTAGAAATACCAATCTTTTCATCAACTTCACAAATCAGGTGAAGTCAAGAGAAACAAAACTATTTCATACAGTATGTTAAACAAGAATAGTAAAAAGGCACAGCTGCACAATAACCGAGTTTCTATTCTTTACATTAATTTTACAATAGAAAAGGCTAGCTCTGGATCTCAAGGAAAATGTTATTACCTATACACAACTAACATGAATTTCTTTCTCTGTGATCTGTGAAAATAATGACTTGGAGTTTGATGAATGTTACACAACCTCATTCGAAATGGGCACAACTATAGAGCTTCCAACAGTTCAATTGTGTAACAGACGAGTAATATATTAATTTTGGGAATGATGCAATTTCATTTCAGTAGAAACAAAATGAAAAAACACTCAAACAAATTACAATTAATACTACACTCACATATGACACCATCAATTCGTCTTGGTCTCCCTCAGCCTTTCATACACTTAGAGAGAAAATCATTAGATTGGGATGATGACAATAAGATTCCTCACTCCAAATACATATTTGATAGTGGAACTTGTCTCTTAGATAAAATTCGAGACTTGAAAATACTCATTCTCTAGTGATCAAAAATCACCAACACCACTAATTGATAGTGAAGCTAATGAAGAAGAAGAGTTTGATGAAGAATCTTATGGAGATAAGGGAGAAAGCTTGTATTTGATATCATTTATTTTAGGGAAAACCTACACTACACCCGATCTAAAATCAACCGATGGTGGTAAGAGATGATGGTGGAAGTGGAGGTGGTGCTAGAATCCATAATTATCAACACATATTTGAAGATTAAGAATAACACTTTATTGATTAATTCTCAGAAATATTACAAGAAATTGAAGAAGTCAAGAATACAACCGCTCACAAGAATTTTTTCTCTCCTCAAAACTCTCTTCTGACTCCAAAATTGATCTCTCTCTTTATATAGGGTAGTTACATAGTGGATGACAGCTATGCTGTCCTTTAATTTCTGATCTGTCTCGCGATGTTCTCGCGGCTATTATAATGTTAACCCTCGCGGGTGTTTGTAATCATCGCAGCATCCTCACGCTTTCTTCGTGGTTTAGTTATCATCATCCACTACGTCATTCTTTCAGTTATTCTGTGACGCTCGCGGTGTGTTGTTATGTAACTCGCAGAACTGTCATTGTGAGTATCGCGAGAATATTGTTGTGGCGATATTATGATCCTACATCTTTCCTCTTCTCATGTCTTTTCTGTGAAGGAGGAAAGATCGTGAGAATTAGAATGCCGCGGCTACCCACCTTTTTATCTTCTTTTTCCGACAAAACCCCTAAATTAAGTGTAACTGTCTACACATGTCGAATATTCTTTATCGGTTAATCCTTTATTATCCGGTTACCATCCTTCTATCTATAAAAGAGAGAACTTATTAAATAAATATCCTTCTTTTTTTTTTACTTCTTCGTCTTCTTCACCTCTTCGTTCTTTACAAGTTTTTCCCGTCAGCAACTTTCTTCTTCTTACAGACTCACCTGCTACTGTCTTCATAGATTCACCGAGGTATGTTTTCTTCTGACGTTGTTAATTCTCAATTTTACTTGTTTGAATCATGTTCATTCACCCTATTTGATATTCTTTTCTTGATTCTATATAATTCCCATACTACGTTTTCTTTTCAGTGGAACTACATCCAACATCCAGTTTGTTGACCAAAACCCTAATCTTCTCGAAGATTCACAACAAAAACTCACTGAAAAGAAAAGGAGGCCTGCGAGTCATAAGGTAGGAAGAAATATTTGTTTTCTTAATAACAATATTATTGCCTCTGTTTCTTATCTTTATTATTACTCGCAGGGTGATGAAAATGCTGTTAGACCTCGCAAGAAATATCGCAAAGCCAAGGCTCTTGAGATTGATATTACTATTCCCAAATTTTCATCTTCAAAATCTGTTTCTACTAATTCGCAGATGGAACCTCCATCCTCTATTTGCGAGAAAATCATTATCAATACCTCCAATGCCATTAATCCTCCAATGAATGAGACTCCCAAAACTGTTATGAACAAAGATTTTTCCTCTCCTATTTTACTTCCAACTGTTACTTTTCCAGACACTCCACCTTCTGGTGATGCAACTATCGCGAATGACTCAAATCTCCAACTTGCCATCATTACCACTTCATCCTTTGTACCTCTTCCCTCATCTAAAGAATCATCAGTAGGGGTTGATGCTACTTTTAAAGTTTTGTCTGACATTTTAGATGATGCCATGAAATCTTCTACTGACCCTTTCAAATATGATGTCTGCGAGACTTTAATCAAATATTTTGGTTCTGATCGAACTGCTTCGCGAGCATCTTTAGAAAATGAAATTGAAGCTCTAAAGAGAAGTCTCCAAGCCAAAACTTCAGAATGTGATATTCTTGATCACAAGCATCGCAACTCTTTACTAGATTGCGAAAATCTTCGCGATAAAAACAAGGAGTTAAAAGGTATAGTTCTTCTGTCTTTGCCTCTGATTTTTCTGTTCTAGTAGATATTCATCTTTTCCGTATTCAACTCCCTTTTAAATATTTGGTTTTCCTATTTAGCTTTAAATCGGAAATGATTAATGAAGATATTTCAATTTGAGTCTGTTGCTGAAGAAGTCCATGTTGAGAGAGATTCTTGGATGGATCAATATAATAGATTAGATAATCTTTATACATACTCGATCGATAAAATAGATAATCTTACCAATGAGAACGATCAATTAGCGCAAATGAAAAATCTATTAAGTAGCGAAGTTACTCGCCTCTCATATTTGTTAACCCAAGCTAACTTGGCGATGGAATATTTATCAGATGAAAATAAAACTTTGTCTCAGGAGAAACGTAGCTTTTTAAACAAGATGGCGATCTCCTCGCAGCAAATAAATATTCTTCAGAAAGTGTGTAACGACCAAGAACAATCTCTTCGTTCATTAAAAGACGAACTCAAGAAAGTAACTGAATCTTCTGCCGCTGAGAAAGATAAACTTATCAAAGGCATGATACCTATAAGTTTAAAGGCCAGTAAACTCCAAGATCAATATTCTCAATTAGAAGAATCTTATTCCTTATTAGCAAAAGAAAATACTTATCTCCTCTCCAAAGAAGAAATTATAAAATCTCTCCTGAAGGGTATAGTTGGAGATAATTTTGATGATGCCATGAACCAATGGGAGAATTGTTTCTTAACACTAATTCAAAACTTAACTTCTCAAAAAGAAGGTAGTCATTTTGACTGCCTTAATTGTTAATTTCTTTGCTATACTTCTTGCGAGATTTTCATCTGAATATTTTCTTGTTAACTTATGTTTCTCGCAGAATCTGAAAAAAGCCTTCATTCTACAATTTCTGATCTAACTGAAAAACTGGCTAAAGTTCGCAAAGAAAATGGAGTTCTCACCGCCCATCTTGTTCAATCTCGCGATCGAGAAGAGAGGAGATATGATTACCTTGAATACTTCAAAAAATATGGAGATTAGAAATCGTGATAGATGTTTCCTTCGCAAGGTTCATCTTAGTGCTGAAGTTCTTGTGAATGACATTCTGATATCCAAGTCTCTCTCTCCTGTATCCATTGAGCCTATAGAAGTAGATGATGATAAAATTACTCTTCCTATGGACAATGATCTAAATTATGCCAGTGGTGAAGAAGATGTCTCTCAAGAAGACCCAACAGAAGAAGAAAAAATTCCTTCTAGAGAAGTAGCTACTGGTGGTGAAGCAATTGCTGGTGAAGAGTTAGAAGAAGAGGAAGCTCGAATTAATTGTAATGAGAAGAATACTAATGAAGTTGATAACACTAGCAAGAATAATGAAGCTGGCGAGGCCAATTCTTAAGCTTGAATTTTGTTCTTGTTTTCCTTTATTTCTTCTTTCTTTCGAGTAATGTACTTTCATGCAACTTTGGAATTTAATTATATTTCTGCCATTTTGAACATTTTCAAGAAAGATAATGATATCTTATTTATTAATTCCCATACTTGCCCCTTATTATCTTTCTTGTAATGAATAAGTGTTTCCTGCATTTTAATATATTGCCTCGAAGATTTTTGCGAATAGGACTGAAATTTTTTGGATAATGCTGCGAAATTATGTATGTTGCTGTGAAACTATAAATAATTCTTCTGAGAAATTCTGAATAATATTCCTTAAGAACTTTGAATAATATTTGTTTCTCATTATTTCTCTTGCGATGAATAAATTTTTCCTGCATGTTCAAAAGAAAATAGTTAATGTTTGGAATTGTTCTGTTGGTCTTATTTTTCCTTCCTAGTTAAAGGTCTTATTTTGCCAACGTTTTGTTTCTGCGACAAAATCGCAGGACGTCTTTACATTTGCATGTAAAAACCCATTGATCTTGCCTTATCCGTGCTTTGTCAATTTCTTTGCGAAAATATGACAAGTCTAAGTTCCCTTGCAAGGACAAAGCCTTATGACATTGCCGTCTTGTGATGAAATCGCAGGACATCTTTACACTTTCATGTAAAAACCCATTGATCTCATCTTAACTTTTTCTCATGGCTTGTTTCCTCTGTATAATATTTGTCACGCGACAATATGACAGGCCTAAATATTCTTGCGATCATAGAGCCCCATGACATTGCCGTCTTTAGACACTTATCATCTCCCTAATGGAGGGTGCCGCCCTTATCTTCCCCCTGGTTGCCCCTTCAAGGAGGGCACATCGTCCATACAAGACTAGCTCCTCCCATATGGTCTTAACAACAACCAGTTGTTTTTCGCAGCCTCTTATCCTTTATGCCTATATGGATTATAGTTACGAGACTGCACCCTAAGCGGGGTTTTCTTCGGGCCGAATGCATTATAGTCAAGACTTGCCAAGAATGTCCAGGGTAGTTTCGTACGCCCCGGGCACTCTTGGATCAACCATGTACTTCGGCGCCTTGATCATACTCCGCACTCCTTAGGAGAGACCCTCGGTCGTCCAACCAGGGTATAACCTTATATAGTTGGAAATCCAAGGTACCTCTCCTGGATGGGTTTTTAATAACCCCAATCTCCATGAATCAGGTTCCAGCAGTGGTATAACCTTATCCCCGAGCCATGCAAAGAGATACCCCCTTATATGATGTACTTTAAGTCTTACATTTGCCTCTTGCGAAATTGTATCCGCGAACTAAGGTGTACGCCATAAAGGTGTAGTTGCAAAATATCCTACAACTACACCCTCAGTAGAATTAGTAAATTTAAGAAGTTCATGATGATGAATAACAATTTTCTTATTAATGCTCTCAATTGATCACAAGAAATATCTAAATGGAACTAGAATAGTTACAACTTTCTCTATTCTCTTTCCTATAATATTTTTCATACTCACTAAGAAAAAACCTTCCCAATTTAACATTTGAACTACTATTTATAGTGAAATCTTTATAACTGTAATAATCTGCGAAGTATCGTAACTTATGATCGCAAGCTTATTTTATACTCGCAAATTTTCCATTCTTCTCCCGCGTTTCTTCTATCATCGTGTTATTTTGTGACACTTTCCTCTTATATTTGTTGCTATATTCGCAACCTAATATCTTACGATATTTGGTACCTACATCTTGCCTCTTCTCATGTCAGTTATGCGAAGAAGAAATGTCATGAGAACCTCTATTCTCGTAAATTTAATATAGTTATCATCACCTGTTAGATTCGCAACACGTATTTTTCTCTTTTATTAAAATTTTGACACGTTGTTTCGTAACCGTCCTTCTCAACCGTTCACGTCTAATCGCATTGATGAATTTTTACTTCCATCAAACTCTCCCTTCTTTATAAATACTATCTTTTTATTCTTTTATTCTATTCATCTTCTTTACCACACCTGCTTCTGCAATTTCTTCCTTTTTTCTCCTATTACGATTTCTTATCTCTTTCACTTCTTTTCCTCTCTGTTTTTCTATCTTTCATCCAATGGCTCCAAAGAAGAAAACTATAGAACAACTTAATGCAGAGTTTTCTGATAGAGATCTCGTCCTTTCTGAAATTGATGGTCATGATAATAAGTCCTCTCTCTGTATGGAACTCTTTACTGATCTCCATTGGGATGATCGGAAAGTTTTAGTCTCACGAGGCCAAATCCTCGCAGGTCTCCCTCTTCCTCTTTATGATGTCCATCTTCCTTTATTCTATGAAATTATCTCCCATCCAAATTTCTCACGAGCCATTTATCAATTGACTGGTGATTGCATTCACATTCTGGTTGAATTCGCAACTCGCGCTGCTACTGGAAAATCTTTATATCCAATTGATCTTAGGAAACCTGCATTTAGGGATGTAGAAATTGTTTCTGCAAATTATACAGTCGAGAACTTCTTCAAAAATTATACATTAATTCCTGCGAAGAAGGAAGGTAAGCGTTGGGGTGTTCGTCTTCATCGTAAAGCTGATATCGCAGAAGATGATCTTCTTATGCACGATATTGATTATGCCTCAGGAAATAATAAAACCCCTCGCCGTTCTCATGATGAAGATTGGTATAATTACCCTCTAGCATTATCGGGTTCTTACATTTCTGGGATAGTTGATCTTCCTGCGAACCTTCGTGATCGTAATTATCAACCTTGGGTCTTTTCTTGGCCTAACAAAGATAAAGATGTATGTATCTCCATCCCCTTATCTTCTTGTTATTTTTCAATTTGTTTTCAAATGAGGTAAGAAACACTTTTATATGTATTCTAAACAATATATTGTTGCCTCTGTTTCTTATCCTTATTTGAATTTATAGACTCTTCCTGATTTTCCTGGGACCGTTGCGAGTAAAGATAAGAACTCAACTTCTTCTGAAATGCTATCCGTGAGACAAAGAACGCTTCATTCTGCGAAGAATACCAAACCTTCTGATGAAGAAAATACTCTTCGCAAAGGAAAGAGGAAGCTTGAGGATGTGATTTCTGCAAAGAAGAGGAAGAAACTCCCAACCAGTACTTACTCCAACGTGATTTTCTCTAGCAAGAACGTTGACGGAGAACAAAGTGATGAAGATGATAAATTTCCTGAGAAGGGTCTTAGCTCTAACTCTAATACTATTTCTGATAGGGGATATGATGATGACAATGATGAAGAAGGTGAAGACTATATCAATGCAGAAACTTTTGAGTCTGCAATGATTCAAGTTTCTGAGGCTTTTCTCCACTCTTCTCGTGGGTTAGGAAACTCTCCTACTGCGAATGCTCGTAAATTTATTGCGAAGGCTTGCAAAGTTCCCACTGTACTCAACAATAACTCACTTAATGGAATTTCAAGATTCGTATCTCCTGCTAAATTATACGCTTTGGGGAGTATGGTAAATTCCTTTTCTATTCCTTGTTTATTTCCCTTATTTCATTGATTTTTAATCCTTTTTATTTATTCAGGTTGGGAGGGTCAGTTGCGCAGCTGCTTCAGATTGGGAAAGGCGTCATTCCATTGCTGAGAAGAAAACTTTAAGCCGTTGTAAGAAGTTGGAAATTGAGAATTCAAAACTTCGTCAGCAAATAGAGGATTTGAATATTGATAATGCGGAATTAAATTCCCGTTGCGAAGATAACCTACAATCTGCGAATATCGCAGCTGGAAGTTCTTCCCTTCTTGAGGAGAATAATCAATTAAAGCTTGAAAATACTTCTCTTCGTAATGATAAGAAGCAATCAGAAGGTAAGTTCGTGTATTATGACTACTTTAACTCCATAATTTGCTAACCGATTTCTTAATTCCTTCCCTTACTCTTTATTCTCTTATCCTGTAATTACTGCAGAAAATTATGCGAAGATGAATGATGATCTGAAAACTATTCTTGCCGCACGTAACCAGAAGATTCGTGATTTAAAATCTCAACTTCAAATTTCTCGAGACAATCATAATTTAAATATCAAGCGTTTCCGAGCTAAAATGACTCGCAAGATTTGTGAAGACAACCAAATTCCTCTCAAGAAGTATCAGACACTCCTTTCTGAAGAAATTCCCAATGATACCCCGTATTTAGAAATTTCTGATAGTGAAGTTGAAGATGATATCTCCGAAGAAGAAAAAGAAGATCATTTTGATGAAGATAAATCATCTTCAAAATAGTTTTAATCCTTTCTGTATATTTGCTTCAGTTCTTTTATCTTGTTTACTTGAGTACAACACTTTTTAATCCATCAACAATTTCCTTTTGAAATTTAACTAGTACCAATGTTTTAATTTTGCGATGATAAATTGATGTTTAACTGAATGCTTGATGTTTAACTGAATGCTTCCCTCTGTTTGCATGACTTGATCATATGGAGAGAAATAATATAGAGAAATAATATATTTTGAAGACCTAACTTAGTATTCCTTTTCCCCTTATTATTGCTCTTCAGGTGATCAATCCTTATTTTAAGTATCTAGAATATCTACCTCAGTTTAAGTTGTGAAGCTTCAAGATTTTGCGAAGTATATATGAAATCTTCCCCTTGAAGTATAAGTATTATGAATCCTCCTTGCAGAATTACGAAACATCCTTGAAAAAAGTATAAGAAGTATGAAATATTCTTGAAGAAGCATAAAAAATATGAAACATCCTTAAAGAAGTTTACGAAGTATGAAACACCCTTGAAGAAGTATAAAAAATATTCACTCTATGAAGAAACATTCAATGTTTGAAGAAATATAAGAAGTATTGAATCTCTGAAAAAGTATAAGAAGTATTGAATCTTTGAAGAAGTATAAGAAGTATTCAACCCTTATGAATATGATTGCGAACAAAATTGCTTCTATGCTTATGAATTCTTTATATATATTCTCATAAAAATTTTCCAACAATATTGATGGAATTGATTTCATTAATTGTTGTGGTCTTATCATGCCTTCCTAAGTAAAGGTCTTATTTTGCCACCTCTTTTTGTGATGATATTTTTGCGATAATATGACAAGTCTGAACATTCTTGCGAATATACAACCTCGTGACATTATCGTCTTGCGATGAAATCGCAGGACGTTATCACACTTTCATGTAATAACCCATTGATCTCATCTTAACTTCATTGTATGTAATTCTGCGAATATGTATATATATATATATATATATATATATATTTTTTTTTTCTTTTTATTCACAGAAATATGATTGTTGCACAAATATGACAAGTCTTTATGTTCTTGCGAACAAGAAGCCTCGTGACATTTGCGTCTTATAGCACGTATCAGCTCCCTAATGGAGGGTGCTGCCCTTTATCTTCCCCTTGGTTTCCCCTTCAAGGAAGCGTACATCGACCATACAAGGTTAGCTCTTCCCATCCGGTTTTGCAAACAACCAGCTTTTGATCGCAACCTCTTATCCTTTTTGCCTATAGGGCTTATAGTTACGAGGTTGCACCCTATGGGGTATCTTTGGGCCAAGTGTATCATTTTCCAAGACTTGTCAAGAATGGCAGATGTGCTTCAAACCCATCCGGCACTCTTGACTCAACCGTGTACCTCGGCGCCTTGATCGCTTTCTACACTTCTTGAGAAAGACAGTATGCCTTAGTTGCCCAACCTATATCCTGGTACATCGCAAGATTAGGTTGAGAATCCAAGGTGTCTAACCCGGATAGGTACCCCGCTTTTGGGTTGTACCCCGTAATGTCCATGTACTCAGGTTCCTTGGTGGTGTTCCGGTTTCCCTGAGCCATGCTGATAGGTACCCCCTTAAATGACGTACTTTAGGACTTTGCCTCTTACGAAATGTTGCTTCGTGAACTAGGGTGTACGCCACAAAGGTTTGCCTGTGTAAAATTTCTGCGGCTTTCTTTCTTTTTTGAAAGCTAATCACAGTTTGCGGTCTTTTGTTCGCAAATATGTTTTGCGTCTTTCTTCAATGAAAGCTAATCGCAAAAAAAAATATTTTGTATTCGTAAAAATACTTCACAAATATTTCACGTTGCGAAATACCTCATTTCATTTTCTTGTTTTTTCAAAATGCATTTTATTATACATTGTGAAGAAATGTATTGATTACCTTCGTAAATCATACCTATTCTTTACCTTCGTAAATTTCTTGTATGCTCAATCATTGTAACTTCATTCCTTCATGACTTAATCTTCAGCCATTAAATTTTCACTTCTCTTTGCAGCCTTTGTTCTTTTTCTCCAACTTTCCTTCTCAACAGTTTTTCCTTCGCAAACTTCTACTTCAGTATCGTAACATTTCTTCCCTTCTGCCCAATCACCCTTGATAACTCCAATACCTTTAGGATGAGGAAATTTTATGCATTGATGAAAAGTTGAAGCTACGCCTAAAATCTCGTGAATCCAAGGTCTCCCTATCAAAGCGTTATACGGTGATTCAACATCAACAACGCAAAATAAGATTTCAGTTCGCATCCCCCCTAATGGAATTCGCATGCTTATTTCTCCTTTAGGTTTATTGGCAGTTCCATTAAAGCCATAAATCCTATAAGTAGAAGGTATTAGATCTGCGTCCTTTCCCCCCATGATTTTGTAAGCAGGATAGAAGAGAATATTGACAGAGCTTCCTGTATCAATTAAGATTCTATTAAGACCAAATGATTCTCCATCTGTATCATCCTCACTTTCTTCCATATTCAGACAAATTTCCAATCTCACTACCAATGGATTATCATGTATTTCGCAACCTTCTGGAATTTCTGTAGCTTCAAAAGAGATTTCACGCTTCTGCCAATCTTCGAGTCGTGAAATTTTTGCGATGTTCATTATTTCTCTTCCTTCACCATCTCTCGCATATACCCTACTTAACACATTATCATGAAAATCTTCTATGGTTTTATATGAGTGAACTATAGAATTGCAGAAAACATTTCTTGCTTTTGGTCCCACTTCAATGTGTAAGATTTCTTTTCCCTTTTCTTGTGTTGTATTCACCATGCGAGTTTCCATTGGTGCTTGCGGTAATTGTTGCGATTGTGCTTGCTTGAGTAAAAAGTGATCTAGTTTGCCCTGATCAATCATTCGCAAGATAATCCTTTTGATATTATTACAACTATTTGTAGAGTGCCCATGAAAATGATGGTACAAGCAAAATTCATGACTTCTTGGACCCATTGGTGGTTCCTTTCCCATATTCCATGGAGTTGGTATATTCTCCATCAAGATAATTGCCTGCCATATCTTTTCTACACTTGTATTCAAAGGTGGCATCTTTATTTCTTCTCTTATCATTCTTTGACCTCCTTGACCATTGTTATAATTTTGTCTATTATTCCCTTGTCCAAAATAATTCTGCCTTTGTCCCCCATAATTTTCTTTCTGCTGATCTAATCTTGGGATCTGGTTATTTCCTCCTCGATTGTAGAAATTCCTTTCTCTATCATACTCTTCTTGATCTTTACTTCCCATTGCTACCATTTTTGGCTGGCTATTGTTGGTCTTCTTGATATTTTCTTCTGATATCTGCGAAGATGTTTGCGAAGTACCTGCTACGACATTGATTATTTTAGGAAGTAAGTTTGCTCATGTATCTTGATTGTTGGTGTTTACCACTGGATATGACTCCATATTGTTTTGCTTTTCTTCTAATGTAATGTACTCCTCTTGCAATTCTCGCAATTCTGTCATCATAATCGAATTCTTTCTTCTGAAGATTTGAACATATAATTGTTCAGTTGCGAACATGGCATTTATGAAAGACAAAATCAGGTATCTCTCATCCACACGTCCTGCCATATCACTGCACATAGTTTTCCATCTTCTTACCAAATGCTTCAAACTTTCACCAATTCTTTGTTTTAAACCAAACACATCTTCAATGCCAAGTCGCGAGGAATGATTCGTGATATATGCTCCTAAGAAAGTTACTTGTAAATGATTAAATGATGTAATAGTGTTCTTGGGAAGTCCTTCGAACCATTTTAGAGCTTCTCCTGTTAAACTTGATGTGAAGTATTTGCATAATACAACATCATGATTCTCCCATTGTAGCATGCATCTTACATATGCTTTAATGTGCTGAATAGCACATGAATTCCCGTCAAAGATGCTGGTTAACGTAGGAAGATTGCACTTTGGTGGAATCCCTCCCAACTGTACTTCTCTAGAAAAAGGAGTCCTCGCAGCTTCTTCTATTTCTTCATCTAATTGCCTTCTATCTCCTCCTTCTCTACTGCTTATCATTCCTCTCATTTCCGCTAATTCTCGAAAGATTCGTGCATTTGCTTCAGAATTCTCCTCTATTGGCCTCTTCAACGCAGCTTCTCTTCTTCTACGTTCTTGCATCTCCTCTCTTGCGATTCTTCGCATCCTATCATACTCTTCATTAATGTTTTCATTTGCATGATTTTGCAAATATCTCCTTTCCAAATTGTCACAATTGTTTTGTTGCAGAGCATTTTGAAATTCTTGTTCTTCCATTTCTGTTCTCCTCATCCTTCTCATATGAATATCTGGAATTTCTTCTTCTTCATTTCTCCTTCTTCTGTGATTTATTTCTTCCTGGTTTGCCTGAACTCTGATTCGAAGATTTGGTTCGTTCCTTGTTATTTCTTCTCGTTGATTCCCAATCTTCCTCCGAATTCTATCACACCCAAGATTTTGATTGTTGCGAGCTTGTTCACGTCTTCTTAATCCATCTTCGTAATTGTTTTGATGCATAGCTTGTTGTCTCTCAATTTCTTCCACGAGTTGCCGCTCTTCCTCTTGATTTTCTTCGCCATTCTGATTATTTTCCCTTGGAAGTGGTTCTGTTCGTAAATTCTCCATATTTTGTTCGTGATTTGGCACTAGAATGAAACGATTCTCTCGATTTCTTTCAACTTGATTATGTGCTTGTTCTTGCATCTCATTTTCACTATTGATTGTTGGCGAATTTTGTTCTTCTCTTCTTGGTCTAGCATTTGATCTTACAACACTTTGAGATTTCCTCCTTTGTAACATCTCATTTTCCCTTCTCAATTCTTGATTATGTCTTGTTAGATTGGCACGTTCTTCAGCTTCAAACCTTCGTTCTTCTTGAATTTCTTGTCTCAATGTTTCTAACATCTCCCTTTCTCTTTCATGAGTTGTTCCTCCCATCAATCTCCCATTTTCTCTAATTTGTGGTTCTCTGTATGTTTCTGCTGGTGTATCAGTTCTCCAAGTGTGTATACTCACTCGATCATGATCTTCTGTTTGTTGAATTTGATTTCTTTGATTATTCCTTCTCCTACTAGGTTCTCCTGTTACATTTGCTTCTCCACCTGCGAGCCTTACACTTCTTCTTACTGCAGTCAATGGTTTTGATGTATTTCTTCTTCTAGCCATTTCAGATTTTCAAAACTCCCTAGAATTTTTGCTAGAACAATCTTCAATCCCTGTTTCTAGCGCCAATTATGTAGTTGCAGAATATCCTACAACTACACCCTCAGTAGAATTAGTAAACTTAAGAAGTTCATGATGATGAATAACAATTTTCTTATTAATGCTCTCAATTGATCACAAGAAATATCTAAATGGAACTAGAATAGTTACAACTTTCTCTATTCTCTTTCCTATAATATTTTTCATACTCACTAAAAGAACCTTCCCAATTTAACATTTGAACTACTATTTATAGTGAAATCTTTATAACTGTAATAATCTGCGAAGTATCGTAACTTATGATCGCAAGCTTATTTTATACTCACAAATTTTCCATTCTTCTCCCGCGTTTCTTCTATCATCGTGTTATTTTGTGACACTTTCCTCTTATATTTGTTGTTATATTCGCAACCTAATATCTTACGATATTTGGTACCTACAAAAGGTTCGTCATGTTCTTATATATCTCTTAAGAATATCGATAGTTCTTAAATGTTTCTTATGTTTTCGCGAATATTCTCGCAAATCTAAAAAATTTCTTTCATTCATTATTTTCTGTTTCATCATATATTATATCATCTTCTAGTTTTTCTCAGAACTTGTTACTGATAATATCTTTTTAGATACAGTCTATTCCATGGTCTACCAAGTCTCTGACCAATATCTTTACCCTCTGGATCCATCAGTTTATATGCCCATGTTCCAACTATCTCTTAAATGATATAAGGTCCATCCCATTTTCTCGCCAATTTACTATCATTTACTCGCAGATAACTTGGTGTTTCTCGCAGCACTAAATCACCTGGTTGAAATTCACGTTGTTTGACTCGTTTGTTATACTCACGAGCCAATCTTCGCTGGTAATTTTCCATATGATGTAAAGCTTTTTCTCTTTTTTCTTCTAATTCATCAAGTTCACTTAGAATCATGCCAACACTAAGATTCTTCTCCCAAGTCTCTCTTTTTGTTGTGGGAATATCAACTTCTGTTGGTAGTACTGCCTCTACACCATATGTTAAACAAAAAGGTGACATCCCAGTTGCCTCTCTCCTGGTTGTGTTGTAATCCCAAACTGCATTATGTACCTGTTCACACCATGCTCTATTATATCCTTCTAGTTTCTTCTTTAGTATATCTGAGATTGTCTTATTTGTTGCCTCAACTTTCCGTTAGCTTGTGGATATAAAGGAGTAGATTTCCCGCATTTTATTTTAAACGCATTGAGTAATATCTCTATGTTCTGCCCTTCAAATTGCTTCCCATTATCAGAAATCAACTGTGATGGAATTCCAAATCTGCAAATTATATTTTCAAAGATGAATGTAAATATGTCTTTATCACGAATATGCTGTACTGCTTTTACTTCTGCCCACTTTGTAAAGTAATCTGTCGCGATAATTAAGTATCTCTTTTGCCCTGAACCTGGTAAAAATGGTCCCATAATATCTAATCCCCATTTTCCAAAAGGCCATACACTTCTTGAAGATGAAAATGGTGCCCCTGGTGCATGTATCTTATTTCCGTGTCACCGACAATCCTCGCAACGTCTTGATAGCTGTTTTGCGTCTTCATGCATATACGGCCAAAATAGCCTTGCATTTTTGCTCTGTAAACCAAAGATCTTCCCCCGCTGTGATTACCAGCATCTCCACTATGCAACATTTTTAACACTTTTTCTCCTTCCTCCCATGTCAAACATCTAAGTAATGGTCCGGTAAAATATTTTCGATACAATATCCCATCCCTTAATTCATAATTTGTTGCATGGATTTTTAATTTGTGTGCCTCTAATCTATTTCTTGGTGTTTCACCTCTCGCCAAGTATGCATAAAGTTCTGCTCGCCAATCTGCGATATTTTCTCTTGGTTTTTCTTCTGCGATATTTTGTGTATCTTCTACTCTCATGACATTTGCTTCTTCTACTTCTTCTTTGTTGACTGAAGGTGACATACGTGTTTGAATTCTTATGCATCTCACAGCTGGGTTTGTCATCATGCTGGATATAAAGGAAAAAACATCTGCGAGTCTATTATCTTTTCTCGATATATGCCGCCATTTAATCTTTGGAATTCTCGCAGACAATTCCTCAACAAGCTTTCTTGTATTTCTTCAAAGATGGTTCATTTGTGGTGTATTCTCCTTTTATTTGGCGAATAACTAACTGCGAGTCACTAGTAATTCTAGCATTCTCCAACTTCATCTCTATGGCGAATTTTAGGGCATGCACCAAAGCTTCATACTCCGTCTCATTATTAGTGGATGTGAATTCTAAACGAAATGAAAAAGCTATTTTTCTCCTTCTGGCGAGATAAAGACAACTCCAATTCCATTACCTTCCCCATTTGATGATCCATCCACCAATATTTCCCACATGTTGGGTTCTTTTAATAGATCTTTTGGGTCTCCATGTTCTTCTTCCATGTCCATCATTTCTTCCACAGCTTCATCATCTTCTAGAGGAAATTCCACTAAAAAATCTGCTACAACTTGTGATTTTGGCGAGGATAATATTTCATATTTGATTTCAAAGTGTCCTATTTGTGCTTTCCATCTTTCAACCCTGCCTGATCTCTTTGAGTTCTTCATTACTGATTCAATGTGCACCTTTGTTAATACCTTTACCTTATGTGCTTGAAAATAAATGCGAAGTTTAAATGTTGCATAAACCAGTGCTAAAATTAGTTTCTCAATCTTTAAGTAATTTTTCTCTGCAGTATTAAATGTTTTGCTTATGTAATAAGTTCGTTTTTCTATTCCTGCATCAACTTGCAGTAACACTGCACTTAACGCATGCGAGGTTATCACAAGGTAAATCAATAATTCTTCTCTCGGCTCCGTTTTCTGTAAAATAGATATGTTCATTAGATATTCTTTAATTCCTTGAAAAGCCTTCTCACATTCATCTATCCACTTGAACTTTGTACCCTTCTTGAGTATATTGAAGAAATGTTTGCATTTATCTAAAGATCGCGAGATAAATCTTCCTAGCGAGGCTAAGAGCCCATTCAACTTTTGCACGTCCTTTACTGTTGATGGTGTCGGCATGTCACGAATTGCTTGTACTTTCTTTGGATCAACTTGTATTCCTTCTTTTGATACAATATATCCTAAAAATTTCCCTGACGCTACTCCAAAAATGCATTTCTCGGGATTCCCCTTGATGTTAAAGAGTCACATTTGATCGAAAATCTCCTTTAAATCTTGCACATGGTTTTTAGATTCTTTACTTTTGATTAACATATCATCTACATACACTTATAATGTTTTGTGGATCCACATTGCGAACACCTTCTCCACCATTCTTTGAAATGTTGCACCAGGATTTCGCAATCCAAAGGGCATTTTTGTGTAACAGTATAACCCTCTTGGTGTAAAAAATGTGGTGTGCTCTTGATCTTCTTATGCGAGAGGAATTTGGTTATAACCTCTATACCCGTCTAATGAAGATATTCTATCATTTACCGCTGCGGATTCAACCATTTGAGGAATATCTGGTAATGGAAAACTATCTTTAGGACAAGCTTTGTTTAAGTCAGTAAAGTCTATACAAATTCTTATTCCCTTATTTTTCTTTAGGACCACCACCATATTAGCAATCCACTCCGGGTATTTTGCTTGCCTTATAATTCCTGCATCAAGCATTTTCTGCAACTCTTCTTCTATCTTGGAGTGATAAGTTGTCGCAATTTTTCTTATTCTTTGTTTGAATGGTCTCATCTCTTTGTTAATTTCTAACTTATGACACATAACTGATGGATCTATTCCAGGCATCTCATCCATGCTCCATGCGAAGATGTCCTTATATTCTCGCAGGAGATTTACGGTTCACTCTTCTTCATCTGTATCCATTTTAGTTCCAATTTTCAGTATCTTAGGTTCTTCTTCACTTCCAATATTTATTTCCTTTGTTGGTTCTGTTGCGATATAGCTGGCTTCAGGTTCTCCCATTGGTGTTGAGGTTTTCACAACTCTCGCAGGTTCATCTACTTCTTGCGAAATCTCGCTGGGTATTCCTTTTCCTTCTTTCGCTCTTATCATGTAAACTTTAAATTCTTCTTCTTTCTTTGCCTCTTTTGCCAATTTTCTGCGAGCTTTTCGTAGCTTTGGACGTCCTTTATAATTTCTTACTTCAATTTGATAACACAATTTCGCAAGATCTGTGGCTCCTCTAATTTCTCCAATTCCACTGGGCATAGGAAATTTGATGCATTGATGCAATGTTGATGCTACAGCCTTGATTGCATGTATCCATGGTCTTCCCAATATCATGTTATACGGTGATTCCACGTCTACCACACATAATTTTACTTGTGTTTCAATCTATCCTAGCGGAATTCGTACCACTATTTCGCCTTTAGGTTTTGTTAAAGATTTTCCAAAGCCATGAATATGATATGTTGAACAAGACATTTCTTCATCCTTGTATCCCATTTTCTTAAATGCATGATAAAATATTATATCCACAGAAATTCCTGCGTCCACCAAAGTTCTATTCACGGCCCATTCTTTCGCAAATTTTATTGATTTTCCCCTTTTCATTGGTACAGTGGATACCGTGATTACCAAAGGAGATGTGTGATTTAAATTTTCTTTTGGTATTTCTGCAGCTGTAAATGTGATTTTCTGCTTTTCCCAATCCTTCAGAGGTGATACTTTCTCCACCATCATTATTTTCTTTCCTTCAGAATCTCGTTTATGTATCCTTCCCCTAATGTTTTCATGGAATTTGTGGATCATTTCTCTCGTTATCAAACTACACTCCAGTTTCCTACAATTCTTTTTGGCTCTAATCATTTTTCCTTCAACTATTTCACCAATTTGTTCAATCGCCTTCTCAATCTTGAATAATTCTTATCTTTAATCTCACCTCTTCTATGATTCTCACACATTCAGTCCCTATTTCGGGCGCCAAAATGTAGTTGCAGAAAAACCTACACTACACCCCTTACCAGAATCCACAATTATCAACACATATTTGAAGATTAAGAATAACACTTTATTGATTAATTCTCAGAAATGTTACAAGAAATGGAAGAAATCAAGAATACAACCGCTCACAAGAATTTTTTCTCTCCTCAAAACTCTCTTCTGACTCCAAAATTGATCTCTCTCTTTATATAGGGTAGTTACATAGTGGATGACAGCTATGCTGTCCTTTAATTTCGGATCTGGCTCGCGATGTTCTCGCGGCTATTATAATGTTAACCCTCGCGGGTGTTTGTATTCTTCGCAGCATCCTAAGTAACTCGCAGAACTGTCGTTGTGAGTATCGCGAGAATATTGTTGTGGCGATATTATGATCCTACAAAGCTCTAGTGAAGAATCTGATGGAGACTAGGAAGAATCAAGCAAGAAATAGATTTCGTTTCTTTGTCCGATTTTTTGTAAAACTTGTACATTCGCTCTCTGATCTTTTATTCTTGTAATCTATCATTGCGAATTTCTCTTCAATATAAGCTCTACTTTTCTTGTTTTATCCTGCATGTGTTAGAAAAACTTTTCTCTCTTGCAACATGATTGACCAAAATACAATTAATTATTTTTTTAATCTTATGCGTAAATCTATCATGCGAAGACAAATAACATTTAACTCATTCTATGCATTCCCATACTTTCCTCTGTTATTTGTTTTCAAATGAATGATTGAGCAAGCTGCCTCTGTTTAGTAAAATAATTTGCGATAAAATCTCAATTATATCTGCATAATCTTGCAATCATAAATTGTTAGAAAATCACAATTATCTCTGCATAATCTCGCAATCATAAATTGTTAGATTGCATTCGTTTTTGTATTCTGATGTGGTCTTATTTGGCCTTCCTAAGTAAAGGTCTTATTTTGCCATCTTTTTTTTTTGCGACAAAATCGCAGGACGTCTCTACACTTTCATGTATAAACCCATTGATCTTGCCTTATCTTTTTGTTCTTTTGTATTTTTGCTGCGACAATATGACATGCCTAAATTTTCTTGCGAAACTAAAGCCCCATGACATTCCCGTCTTGCGACGAAATCGCAGGACGTCTTTACACTTGCATGCAATGACCCATTGATCTCGTCTTATCTTCTCTTTTGTATTATTGCCTCTTCATGAATGTTTCACAAATATGACAAGTCTAAATATTCTTGCGAAAATATAGCCTCATGACATTTGCGTCTTAAGACACTTATCAGCTCCCTAATGGAGGGTGCCACCCTTATCTCCCCCTGGTTGCCCTTTCAAGGAGACGTACTTATGCCATACAAGACTAGATCCTCCCATCCAGTCTCAACAACAACCAGTTGTCTTCGCAGCCTCTTATCCCTTTTGCCTATATGGCTTATGGTTATGAGACTGCACCCTAAGTGGGGTTTTCTTCGGGCGGAGTGCATCATAGCCAAGACTTGCCAAGAATGGCCAGGGTAGTTTCATACGCCCCGGGCACTCTTGGATCAACCGTGTACCTTAGCACCTTGGTCATACTCTGCACCCCTTAGGAAAGATCTTATTACCTTAGTCGCCCAACTCAAGTCATATGCTTAAGTTGAGAATCCAAGGTGTCTCTCCTGGATGGGCTTTCATTGACCCCAATTCTCCATGACTCAAGTTCCAGCATCGGTATAACCTTATCGCTAAGTCATGTAACATATACCCCCTTCTATGACGTACTTTAGGTCTTACATTTGCCTCTTGCGAAATTTTATTCGCGAACTAGGGTGTACGCCATAAAGGTTCGTCCCATTCTGGATCTTAAGTGATCATTTTTTGCAAAATTTTCGCATATTTTCAAGATTATTCTTTTGCATTTCATTTTTGTTGTAATTTCTCAATCTCATTTTTATCATTAAGCAAATTATATTTTTGAAATTTTTGCAACAAATCAGTTATACATCTTTCTTTTTTTTCGCAATATTTCTTTCACTTCACAGTTTGAACTTTTTACCTTTACTGTTTTCTGCCTCTATTCTTTTGTTGCTTTTCGCTACAGTCTTTTCGTCTGCGACATTTTCATCAGTTGCTACTTTAAGTTGGCGTTGACTTCGCATCATTCTCTCTTATCTTAGTTCTACTAAATCAACCATCAATCTCTCACTTCTTTGTCTTTCTTTGATGTTATAGTTCCAATTCTCCTTCTTGGCAGCTCTTTCTTCACAAGATTCCACATCAATCTCATAGCATTTCCTTCCTTTAATCCAATCTCCCTTTATTATTCCAACACCATTAGGATGTGGAAATTTAATGCACTGGTGGAAAGTCGATGCCACACCTAAAATCCCATGTAGCCAAGGTCGACCAATTAAGGCATTGTAAGGCGACTCTATATCGACAATACATAATAGAATCTTGGAAGATATCCCCTTTAATGGAATTCGCATTGTGATCTCCCCTTTAGGTTTATTGACAGTGCCATTAAAACCATAGATTTTATAGGTTGAAGGTATTAGATCCTCATCTCTGCCTCCCATTGTCTTGTAAGTATGATAAAACGGGATATCTACAGAACTCCTTGTATCAATTAAAACTCTATTAATTGCCCATGAATCTTCGGCCTCATCATCTTCATCTTCATCTTCTCTTTGTTTTGGGTTTATCTCTAGTCTCACGACCAATGGATTGTCATGTATTTCTCCAGGTTCAGGTACTTTTTATGCAGTGAAAGAAATAGTATGCTTTTGCCACTCTTTTAATGGCGAAGCTTTCGCAATATTCATTATTTACCTCCCATCAGAATCTCTTGAGAAAAATCTGCTTAAAACATTGTCATGGAAATCTTCGATTGTTTTGTATGAATGTACAATAGAGTTACAAAACAGATTTTTTGCCTTTGCTCCGACTTCTATTACAAATGTTTCTCCTCCTTTTGTTGTGTTTACCCTGCGAATTTCTGGCGGTGGTGGTAAGGGTTGAGATTGAGGGTGCCCTATTAGAAAATGATTTAGATTTCCCTAGTCTATCATTCTGAGAATGATTCTCTTTATGTTTCTGCAATTATTTGTAGAATGTCCATGAAAGTGATGATAAGAACAAAATTCTTGACTTCTGTTATTTGGAAGCGGTTCTTTTCCCATGTTCCAGGGTGTTGGTATATTCTCCATTAAAATTATTGCTTCCCTAATTTTTTCCACACTAGTGTTCAAAGGTGGCATCTTGATCTCTTCCCATATTATTTTTTGACTTCCTGATCCTCTCTAATAATTTTTCCTTTGTCCTCCATAATTTTCTTGCGGCTGATCAACTCTTTGAGTTTTGTTATTTCCACCTCGACTATAAAAATTTCTTTCTCTTTCGAATTCCTCTTGATCTCTGCTTCCCATAGCCACCAGCTTCTGTTGATTATCATTCTTTTCTTCTTATTGTACATGCGAAGTGCTCGCCACTGTGTTTATCAATTTAGGTAATAAGTTTGCATTCGCTGTATTTGAACTTGTGTTCGCAACGGGATACGATTCCATTTTATTTTGTTTTTCTTCAAGAGCAATGTACTCCTCCTGCAGTTCTCGCAATTCAGTCATTGTGATTGTATTCTTGATTCTAAAAATTTGAATATATAGTAGATTGGTTGCGAACATTGCATTCATAAATGATAAAATGAGATACCACTCGTACACATGCCCAGCCATCTCACTGCACATTGTCTTCCACCTTATGGTTAGATGCTTCAAACTTTCTCCAATTCTCTGCTTAATCCAAACACATCTTATATCCCTGGTCGCGAGGAGTTGTTAGTTATATACGCCCCTAAGAATGTAGTCTGCAAATGGTTAAAAGACGTTATTGTGTTCTTGGGCAAACCCTCGAACCATTTCAGTGCCTCTCCTGTTAAACTAGATGTTAAATACTTGCACAATACATCATCATGATTTTCCCACTGTAGCATACACCTTACATACGCCTTGATGTGTTGAATTGCACATGTTGTTCCGTCAAAATTGCTAGTTAATGCCGGCAGATTGCATTTTGGGGGTATTCCTCCTAATTGTACTTCTTGTGTGAATGGAGTTTTCGCAGCTTCTTCAATTGCCTCATCTAATTTCCTTCTTCCTCCTTCTCTCCTATTATTCAGCATTCCTCTTTTTTCTGCCAATTCTCTTAAGATTTGTTCATTTACCCCAGATGCTGATCCCATTGGTCTCTTTAATTCTGCTTCTCTTCTCCCGTGTTCTTGCTTATTTTGTGTTGCAAGATTTTGATTTTATTCTCCATCATTTTCTTGTTGTCTCTCTCTGCGATCTTCTCTTTCATTTCCTTCATGAATTCGCACACCATTATATCTCTCATTTTCTCTTCTGCGATTTTGCTCACTCCTTATCAACTTTCTTTGTTGTCTTTCGATTCTCCTTTGTATTCTACCATATTCTTCATTGATATTATCATTGTTGCGGTTTTCCTGCGTCTTCTTTCTAGATTGTCATGATTGTTCTGACATATTGCTTCTTGGAGTTATCTTTCCTCAATTTCTGCTCTCAATCTTTCTCTCTCGCAAGTTAATCGTGCTTGTTCAGCATAATGTCTCTCTATTTCTTCTTCAATTACTTGCTGATTTCTGCGATTTTCTCTCCCATGTAATACTCTCCTTCATTCTTCTTGATTTTCTTCACCATCTTGGTTATTTCATTCTTGACGTTGATTGTTTTGAGGAATTTCTCCATGTGGAATGTATCGATCTTCAATCATTTCTCTATTTTCGCGACGTTCTTCATCTGGATTTTGCATCTCCTGTCGAATATTTCCATCAACATTTTCTACAAGTGAGTTTCGTCTTTCTTCTCTTCTGATTGATCTTGAACTTGATCTTGTAGTGCTTCTTGACCTTCTATTTTGTAGTCTCATATTCTCCATTCTCAACTCATGATTCTATCTTGTCAAATTAACACGTTCTTCTGCTTCTACTCTCCTTTCTTCGTGTATTCTTTGTCTCAATTCCTCTAATGCTTCAATTTCTCCATTTCCATAAATTATTCCTCCAATTGCTTCATGATCTTCCTCTATTCGCCTATCGTTTCTTAATTGTTGCTCCTCTTCTATTTCTTTCACTGAATCTGATCGCCAAGTATGTATGCTCACTCTATCATAATTCAAAGTTCTATTTTCGCTGGTGTATTCTGAATTGGTTGTTGAATTTGATTTTCTCCATCATTTCTTGTATTCATTCTTGATGATTCTCCAGTCTTGTTTCTTCTTTCTCCAGCAAGTCTCTTACTCTTTTTAACAGTTGTTGGTTGTCTTGATGCATTTATTCTTCTAGCCATCTCTTTAATCTCAGTGAATTGTTGAAAATTATATGAAACTTTTCACCAACTACTCCATATTCTTTCAAATCAAAATTCTAATCTTCACACTAATAACAAGGAATGGTCCCTGTTTCTATCGCCAATATGTAGTAGCAGGAAATCCCACACTACACCCCTCACCAGAATTCATACAATCAAATCATTTTTTGATCAACAATCATAAATTTTATTGATTAATCTCTCAACTTTTACAAGATAAAAAGGAAATGAAGCTAAATAATTAACAACCGCTCTGGACTTTTTCTCTCTTTATGACTTGCTCAACACCCGAAAAAGATCTCTCTCTTCCTTACGCTTGTTCAACTCTTTATATAGGGAATTACATAGTGGATGACAGCTAATATGTCCTTTATTTTAGGATCTGACTTGCGATATTCTCGCAAGAGTTCTATTGTCAATCTTCGCAAGCACTATAATCATCACAGAGTCATCACATTTTTCTCATGTTTCTACAATCGTCATCTGTTACGTCATTCTTCAAATCATTCTACGACTCTCGCAATATGTTGCTAACCAAACTTCGCAAATGTGTCCCTCTTGCGATATTCAGATCCTACATAGTTTTCCATTTGGTGAAGATATCTTGAATTCTTCTCCCCATATATATACTATTTCTCTTTATCCCTCTGACCCAATTTTCTTGCAAGATCACGTGACAAGGAAGCATGTTTTATCTTTGCAGCTTCTCTGACAACCACATGATCTGTAGAAAGCTGAACATTCTCTTCATTATAATCAAAGTACTCAATAGAATGATCAAGATCATCAATTTTAATCTGCAGATTACCCAAAGACCTTTTCCAAGCTTTAATGAAGGATTTAAGAGATTGTAACTTCTTGGAAAAAACATAACTAAGTTCCCACATAAAGAAATATTATCCCACCAAATTTTCATATTCTCCAGAAAAGAAGGATGATATAGCAAGTAGTTATAAAGCCTAAATGGATCTATGAATTCAGTACCAGAATTGCATACCAGCATCACTAGAGCATGATCTGAAATTGGTCTCTTTAGTCTTATTTGCATAAGAGAAGGGCAATGTTCCTACCAATCATTCATGATTAGAAATGTATCAAGTCTGAGAGGTGGTTGTTGTGATTTAGTCCAAGTATACTTACCTCCCACCATTGGAAGATCAATTAGAGACTGTCTGCTGATAATTTTTTTAGAGTAACTTCTACAAGTCACACATCCACTTGCTTTATTTATTTCAGATTGACAAAGTAATGTATTAAATTCTCCTGCTACTACCCAAGGATAATCAAACAAAATTCTTATATCATTGAGCTCCTCCCAATATTGTTTGTAATAACCAGAATATGAAGAACTGTAAACTGAAGTAAAATCCCAAACAAAATCATCAGCTAAGTTTCTGAATTTGATGGTAATTGAGAAAGCTCCCAAAAGATGATCAATCATTTCTATAACTCCTTCCTTCCATATTACAATTATACCACCTGAAGCACCATTAGAAGGGAGATGAATGAAATTGCAATCATTATTTCCCCATAGAGACCTGATTAGAGCAACATCTACCAATTATTTTTTTGTCTTCTGAATTGAACAAATTGTGATCTTATTCTTCAAAATTGCATTTTTAATTGCTATCACCTTCTGATCCTCTCCAAGACTCCTAATATTCCAACACATGATTCTGTGATCCATTAATGATCAATAGAAAACCCAAAACCCATTATAGGATCAATGTCTTCATTTTCCATCGTGTCTTTAACAATATCGATTTTCTCATCATCATTACCAAAACTGTCACAAATAATCTCTTCCACTTCCGAGTCTGAATCCAAATTCCCTAAACCATCATCATCTTCCACTTCTGGGAATTCCATATTAGCTATTGCATTTCTTACAATGATATCCTTACACAAATTCTTCATATTAGGATGATCACAAGAAATCCCCAACACATAATTGAATTCGATATGTGAATCAATTTTTGACAGTAGATCTTGATTTTGGTTATCATGTTTCAAAACTTCCTCTTTATCTGGAGCTACTTTTGAGAAAATGTTGTTCGGCAACAACAAAGAATTAAAATCTTCTTCAACGTTAGTGGAATCTAACAGTGAGAAAGAATTAGAGATTTGAAATTCTGGAAATACCAAGAAAGCATCCAAAGGTCTTAAATTAGTTGGAGTACTTTGAATCTCCAAAGTAATACTCAGTGCCGAAACTAGAGATGGATCATGGACAGGAGTTAAGCCTAGCTTAGGGCCGATATTCATATCCCCAGTTGGAAAATGAGATACCACCATCCCCATCTAGTCCATATAACGATCTTGCAGGTCATTGGCAGGAGTTAAGCCTTGCATAGAGCCGAAACCCGAATCCTCTAAGGGATCCAAAGGTAACACTATCCCCATCTGGCCCATATAGTGACCTGCATCTCTTTTCTTTGGTCGAACAGTCACCCACGGTATGTGTATATTGCTCAAGTCAGCACATTCATTTCCCTCCAGATTTGGAGTACTTTGTGTAGAAGGGTTACCCCTTAGCTATTGAGCTTCCACCTTTTTCCATACCAAATTCAATTTCTGAAGCGCCGAATTATCAGGAGTTGAATTATTTGAATTTGAATTACGCGTAATCTTTTGCGTAAAATTTGATGACAACCAAGATGAAGACTTGCCAGAATTATGGGAAATTAGTTGCCTATTTTTTGCCATAATATCCATAGAAGAAGAAGAGTCTCAGATATTCAAAACCTCCCTAACAGCTGGCGACTTTGATGTGCTGACCAATATGAATCTGGTTTCCAAATTTATCAAGTTTGAAAGATTAAGATTTGACCTTGCGTTCTTGGTGAACATAAACCTCCTCAAAAAGATGATCTTGAATCCATTCTATGCTAAGCCAAAGATTTTTGTAGTTAATAGCTGCTGGAAAATTACGTAGATCACCAAGAACTTTTATCTTACAACTATTTAGTTTTGTAAACTTTAACGAGGATTGATGGACTGCTGTAATTTTCCCCCAAGGATATACCATTTCCTGGAAATTTTTGAGATTCCAAAACTTAAAAGGCAATCCTCTAATCCCTATCCAATGTGATTCTTCAGAAGAATTAACTATTTTGATATGAGCATCTTCTTCTCTCCAATGACGAAGCTTTATCTTGACTTTACCAATTTTAAATTCATGATGTACCGAGAATTAATCATAAATAAATTTTGATTCATCTAAGAATACAAATAGGTTACTGTTGATGCTCCTCAAACCCAAATATCCTGAACAATTATATTTTTTGGATATCCCATTCGCAATTTTATTCCAACCAGGATGAAAAGATTTAACTTCGCATGCAATTCCCATGGACTCGAAACTTGCAGCAGAAGAAACATACTCCGAAGTCGCTAACTCTGGGAAATAGTCAAAAACATGAACAAAAGGTGGATTTGATATTGTTGAATCCATTACAGAATACCAAAAGGAAATCCAATTAGCTCCAGCGCTACCACCTGGTATACAAATAAATCTAGATCTAGCCTCCTTAGAAGGCTCAAATCTTGAGATCTTAAGATAACATCCAGCTTGATTTGATAACAACGCTTGATAAGAATTACCACCTGTTGGAATCGTTGAGTCATTTTTTTTCTTCTTCTCTGAAATAACTGAAATAGCCTCCAAAGAAGAATTATAAACCCATTGAATAGAATCCTTAGGAAGAAAGATCCAATTAACATCTCCTTTGTATCTTTCCAGAACCTTAAGATTTTTTTGTTTTCCTCTAACTACCCAGGAATGCTCAAAAGATTTGCTTTCCAGGAAGATTTTAGTTACCATGAAGAAAAAAAAATAGACGAAACAAAAAGAAAACTCTACAAACCAATAAATCTCGACCCCGAGGGGAAGGATCATAGATCCGTCCTTGGACGGCGGAGAAGTTCAGTTTGCACACTCCTAAACTGAATTGATCAAAAGATCAATACGATTAGGAGGTTGAGTTTCAGAAAGAGATTAATCATAAACGATTAGAAGGCTCGGTTTGAATCGCCATGAAATTGTACAACATTGTTCTTATAATTTCGTTTTGGATCTAGAGGTGGTTGGACTCCTCAAGAGAGTTCAGAAAATCATACACAGTAATGTCATGACCCCAGGTTCAAGAGAATTTGTTTTTAAAAGGATGGGTTTTGCAATTCAAAAAGGGCTTGCAGCGCAGCTTGTTGCTCGCTTGCCTGCTATGTAAGAACTTATTAATTGCTTGATCAAAAAAAAAAAAATCTTCTTGAACTCTTTTATCTTCAAAAACCCTAAGTTGAGTTGAGTTAGATCCAACTGGGGAATCTAGAAGCCTACCTCTAATACACTACTTATAAGGGTCGAGTGTTCATATTATAGTTGGTTTTAATCAACGATCAGAGTTTTATGAATTGACGGTTATTTGAAGATTAAAATTTGAAAATGAATTTTTGGGGGAAGTGGTTCGACAAAGAAAAGGAGATAAGAAAATTAAATATGGATTTGGAATAAAAATGATTAGAGTCGGTTTAATTTTAAATTTAGTCGGAGGATATCTTTGCAATTCCATAAATTTAAGGTTATTTTAGTAACCTTACTATCTCTAAGACACCCCTTATAACCATCAATAGGAAAGATTATTAGAAAATATGCCCCAAAATTTGCATGTTCGCTCCAAATTAGGATTTATCTAGAAGTTAAAGCGTATGTAGACACAAAATTGTTATTGGCAAGTCCATATAGAGAAGCCTATTTTCCAAGCCCACCTTGAAACTTGACATATCCGTGACGGCTCTGTTCCGTACAGTTTGTTTATAATACATCTTGCATGGTTATTGGTTCACGTCGAGAAAGTTTATAAATCCAGTACATTTGGTGTGTATACCTACCTACAAAAAATGCTAGTAATTGTCGATCATTGTAACCTAGAGAAAGATAAGGGGAGACACAAGATAGAGAGGAAGAAGAAAGAAGAAATTCTTATTAGATGTGTGTATAAAATACAAAGCTTGAGCCTCTATTTATATAGATAGATGACTTGGTGACCAAGATGTGTAAACCCTAATCTTAGACACGAAGGGCATCTTAGTAAATAAACTTGGTTTATAACACTCCCCCTGATGACCACTGTGGCTAATTCATTACAAACATATCAGAAAAACTCAAAAGAGAAAAACCTGAAATTGCGTAAGCATGTAAAGACTCAGACAGTGTTGGACACACATATGTTGCCTCGTTAAAACCTTGACAAGGAAAAACCCAATGGGACAAAACCTTGACGAAGGAAAAAGAGTACAACTTGATAAAGTCCGGTGAATGCACCTTAATTTGATGATGACGCTCCCCCTGATGAGTACTTCAGTAAATTCTTGGCTTGCAAATCTTTGAGTCGAGACTTCCCAATTTCGGTGAACGAATTTCTTGAATGCTAGAAGATATTTGTTCTCATGAAGTCTTCTTTTGTGTTATTCTTCTAATAGTAGTGTACTTGAATCTTCAAGCTTCTCCAAATGCATTGAGAACTTGTGTCTTGGTTTGCTATCTTCGGAGATGATTTTCATATGTAGTTGATGTAGTTTCTTCAACAAAGTGCCAAGATATGAATACCTTATCATACGTGAACAAAAATCGTATTTGTTAGAAAGAAATCCAAATTCTTAGGAGATGATTAAGTTGATTTGGTTTAATCAAATGTGGGCATCCACTAAACAACCAAAATTGATATAACTCCCCCTTGGATGACCATCATGTTGAGTAAATTGCCTCACTAAACCTTGCCAATAAACCCAATGGGAAAAAATTTGGACGAAGAAAAAAGAGCACAATATCAACATTTTGAATAAAAATTCATCGTTTGTGAGATGTTGACTCGTTAAAACCTTGTCAGGAAAACCACATGGGACAAAACCGGAAACGAAGGGAAAAGAGTACAACTTTTGACGATTTATGGATGCTAACTCAACTATATGAGTATTACAAAAAAATAAGCATCAAAATCATAACTGTAGTCTATATCAAAGATGAGATTAAGCTAGCATAATTCTAACTGCAGATTTAAGAAGGGAAAAAAAAATAGAACTTATGCTGCTAAAACGTGGATTTTGGTGTTTTTAAGGACTCCTCAAGAGACCTATAAAGCTGATATCATCAACTAATTAATCCGGATTTTTGGTCTTGCACCAAATTTTTAAAAACACTTAAAGGATTGTGAAACCTGATAATTGAGTCAGGTGGCTGCCAGAATATAATTTGGATCCTATTAGGATTACAAATATGAATATGGTCTCTGGATACATACGAGTCATTCAAAGACTACCACGCCAAATGCATCATATAAAGAGAACAATTATTAAACCAATCCTGGGGTTTGATAAAAAAAAAAAAAAAAACCTCAAATCATTTTTTACAAAGAAAATATTTCTCATATAAAGTCGTAATATCACTACACCAACCTGTAATTAATAGGCTTGGCATGTTTAAGGTGTTAAGTTTGGATCCAAAATTGCGTTATCGAGAAATTATAATAATCCAATCTAATATGGATTACATGCCAACCAATCACACAGTCAATATTCCTCTGCAGAGGGGTTCAAGACCACCATTTATTTGTAGTGGTTACTTTAAATGAATATTTGACACTGATTAGTTTATATGATCTCACACAATTTCCAATGTATGCATACTTTGAAAATAAAATAAAATTACTGGTACCGACGCCCGCGGGCATTATAATCTCCCCATCTTCCATTGAGAAGATATGGACTATAGGAGTGTGGATCATATTTTGATAGACTCAATTGGAGTACTATCTGTAGCCTCTTGTAAAACGAATGTTGCTATATGTGATTGGATTTCCTCTTAAGAGGCAAAAGCTTATATGAAAGCACAACGAGAAATTTCACGCAAAGCTCATATAATGACAGCCTTAATCGATTTGATAGTGATGGGAGAGAAATTAATATAACTTTCAAGTTAATTAACACAAGATTTTGATAGTGTGATTATGGCGGAAATATTTTAATCTCGTATACGAAAATAAATTTCGTAAAGTATTATCCGATTAATTCGAGACATATACTTTTATGGATTTTTAAGAATACCAGGTTGGACAGTCGATATTGACTTCAAGAGCCATAAAAATGTCCAAAAATTGTAGTTTATACAAATCAAAGACCAACCATGGATTTTATTGGCTATAATAAAAATATACAAATAAAATCTCCAATAATTTTGTGACCAATATGGTCGATGAGATTATCATTGAAAATAAATTTATGGACACATTCTTTGTTAAAGAAAATTATATCAAGATCGATATAGTCATTACAAGGACTAATTATATGGCCTAACAAGCCGGGTGTGCACCCCTTGATCTTTAGTGTCCAAGTCCAACTACAAGTGGAACAATTTCAAATTTTGGAGAATAATTACCACGAGGAAAATACAAATTTCTCAATATCCCTCGGGAATGCAGCAATTCCTCATTTTATTGGTACGTGTAATTTGCTTAAACCCTAATAACGATATCCCACTCTAAGATTGATAGAGAAAATGTTTCTTCTTGAGAAAGATAAAGAAATCATTTTCGTTATTGAATTTATAAAAATCCATGGTTTCCGGTAAGAAATAGAAACCAATGGTGTTGGCATCTCATATAAGCAATATAGAAAACCAACACCAGTTCGTTTGTACGATTCATGAAAATCATATAGACGAAAAAAAAAATAAGGAAAAAAAAAATGTTGTCTTTGTGGTTAAACATATGGTTTCTTATAAAAGAATAAAAACCAGCTAAAAAAAATCACATGATCTTTGTCTAAACGATAAAGATACCAAAATTAATTGGCCTTAGGATTTTCAACCATGCATGTAATTAGTTACGACAACACCATTTTTTGGTGATTACAGTTTCATTAAAGGAATAAAAACTGTGTAAATCATCTTTCAATTGATTTATTTTTCTTTTCTCTTTGTAAAAGAATAGAGATGAGAAAAAAAATACTAATTTTAATTACAATTTCATTAGGGGAATAGAAATTGTAAACAATAAACCGAATTAGGTTTATTATTTTTCTTTCTCTATGAAGGAATTAGAGAAGATGGAAGTCAAATCTCTTTGCAAAAAAAAATAAAAAATATTTGTCCACCCGTTATATGTGTTGATATATAAAATAAAATAAATCAATCAACTTACAAAATATAATAAGAAAATAAAAACCTGTAACGGATTAATAAATTGTACATCTTGTTAAGTTTTGATGGACCCTCCTTGATCGATCTAGGCATAGAGTAGTGGAATATAGAATACACCACGGACATCAGAAGATTCACAACACCTGTATCCAGCCGAGGTGAGTGCATACATGCAAAAGGTGAACAAGAGTTAATGTTAGTACAAAACCAACCGGATCTCGTTAAGATATAATTAATTAATACCAACATAAAGAATATATATATTAAACAAAATATTAGGTCGAGAGCTTCTCCGATTTAGGCTGTTGTTTTATACGGCTCAGAAAAAAAATATCCAAACACTTTTTGTTCTTCTTAAACTCTCGAAACACGTTTCATCTTCTTAAAATTCTCCCGCTGTTTTTGTAGAGCAACATGGCTGATAAAGTATTGTAACCTAGAGAAAGATAAGGGGAGACACAAGATAGAGAGGAAGAAGAAGGAAGAAATTCTTATTAGATGTGTGTATAAAATACAAAGCTTGAGCCTCTATTTATATAGATAGATGACTTGGTGACCAAGATGTGTAAACCCTAATCTTAGACACGAAAGGCATCTTAGTAAATAAACTTGGTTTATAACATCGATTAATAAAAATTTCCTCTTTATTGTTTCTCACATCCTGCTACATTATATATGGAGAAACATGATTATTAGCCACGCTAAAATAATCATAAATCCGTAAGCCTAACAACTTACATTGCCCAAACCAATGTTTTCACTTACGATATGCCTTGTGACATTTGGCCCGTAATCCGCGGATTTAACCGGACCAACCATTCATATGCGGATGGATGTCCGGGCCGTTCGTCAATGGGTTGGATGCGGATGGAATTTTTGAAATCCAACGGATAACGGATCGGGCCCGGATGCAACCTTGAAAATCCGTTGGACATCCATATTCGTTAAATTAAGGGGATTTATGTAGTTATAGAAAATACTATGGATCATTTAGGAATTTTTAAGATGTTTGTTTGGGGTGTTGTACATGGCATTTTTATATTTGTATACATATATAAGATATGTAGGTTTTATAAGGAGTCATTTGTGTTAGCTTTATTTTCTTTACAATAAATTTTAACTAAAACAAATCCATTGGATTATCCGCATCCAATCCGTCCATCCGTGCATCCATTAGATGCAAATCCGTTGGATATGGATCGGATGCGGATGCTAAATTTGAAATCCGTAGTGCAACGGATTGGATGCGGATGAGGCGAAAACCGGTCCATACCGGCCCATGCTCACCATGCACATGCACTTATTGCAGCTAAATCGATTGTCACTAGGGGTGTGCAAAAAAACCGGAACCGCGGTTTTCACCCGCAACCGTCCGCAAAATTGCGGGTGAAAACCAATCCGCAAGAGGCTACGGACCGGACACGGTTGAGTTTTCAAATCCGCAAGGTTTAGCGGTTTGGTTGCGGTTGGATTAAATAGAACGCGGTTTTAACCGCACCGTATAAGGTAGTAAAGGCCTTAACTTCCCTATCTAGTTGGTGGGCTTGTGTAGCCACAATTTTGGGTTTTATATATAAACCATGATTCTAAAGCATGTTAGCACAATGTAAATACACGAAGCTCTGAAACCAACAAAAAAATTCTAGTCACATGACATGGCCCAAACATTAAGAGATCAGAACATAACATAAATTAAATCATTTCAAGACCCATATAATTTTCATTACCAAACAGCTAAGAATAACATGACAAGTTGTCAATGAATTAACACTGCATTCTTTGTCTATCTTTCTTAACTTAGTTTTTTTTTTTTTTTTACTTTTTTTTTTTCCTGAGTAAATCCGCGGTTGATCTGCAAACGGACCGTATCATCCGTTGATCCGCGGATAAAAAAACTGCGGGTGATTGGACCGAACACGGTTTGATTTTCCAAAACCGCAACTTTTACGGTTTGGTTGCGGGTGACCCCTAATCCGCAACCGTCCAACCGTTTTGTCACATTAACTCAAAGTAGCACCAAGGCCCAACTGGGCTTGATTGCGCGTCAGAAAACACTTCAATGGCTTGACCGTTTTCCTACTAATTTCTTCATTTCTCACCCGAATTAAATGATTTTTGGATCAGGGTTCATTCTGTACAAGATATAGGTAGTGACTCCTAGATCTAAAAAAAGTATTAAAACTGTTTTGAGCATCGACTTCTTCATTTTACTTGGTCTTTTACCCTTTTTCGTTTGTAGTACATCACTTCCTAAACATTTTAAAAGCTGTTTTCATTCCTTCAAAGGATATATAAGACAAAAGATATAAAATAACATGATATGAAATAATTTAGGCAGAAACTCAGTATTAAGCTAATGAATCGATGTTAAGTGTAGTAAACTGCGCACTTATCACAATAACACGAGACTAAATATATTTATATTAATTAACATGCTCAAGATATTTCATAATATTTTTATGTTAAACCGCATTGGGGTTGTATACGAAAAGAACGAAACTCTAGGTGTGTTCTGAAAAGAACGTATTCTAGGCCTAGGATATTAGGATCCATGAAGTGCTCTAATGTGATCCAATTAGTTTATTAACTATGCTTTAGCATACTAAATACGTGGATACAAAATACCGCACACTGAGTGAAGTAACTCCATAAACATTGAGTTAAAACGACCGCATACGTTATATTCAAGATGACGAACCAGATGACGTAGCCAAATCACGGGGAAGGTGTGAAGACCTATGCGACAATAAAGAAATCGTGCGACAATGAAAAACTCTTGTGTGACATTGACGCACGCCAGATCCGAAATTAGGGGCTTTATTAGATGTCTTCCACTATGTAAACTCCTATATAAGGAGCATAGCGCCTTTGTAAGAAGGAGAGATCTTTTTGGGGTGAGCTTAGATAAGAATTTTAAGAGAGAGAGAGAGAGTTATTTTCTCCCCAAGTTAGGGTTTCTTCGTATCTTTGTAATTGTTCTAAGATTTTAATAAAAGTTCTTGAGATTTTTATGATGATTTCTTAGATTAATTCATAGATTATCATCATTAGGGTGTGGTTGTAGGATTTCCTGCAGCTACATTTTGGCGTTAGGAAACAGATGGGAATGATATACCCTATTGGTAAATTTCTTGAAAAGCAAGCTTAAAGTTATAGTTTCTCATCGCTGCAATAATAATCTTTGAGGGTTTTAAAAATTCAGATCTATTAAAACAAACCAAAAGTTTACATCTCATAAGTAAATTTCATTCATAACAACCTCGGTTCTTTAGTTCGTCAAGGGAAGACATTATTTCAAGAAATTTGGTGAACTCATTGATTCTGCGCAGATGGATGAAAGAAATAACGAACATCGAATAATCCATGAACAGATCCAACAGAAGAACAATTACATAAGCAAGGCAGACATTAAAACACAAAGCGAACAAATGAAAGAATTAAGGATTATCAAAGCAAAAGAAGAAAGCAGGAGTATACAGTGTAACTCAATAACAAAAACGGCTATCAATAATTTCCATGCAAGAAACACAGGAAAAATACACAACCTCGATTTTGAAGGAAGGAAAATCATGATGGTGGAAAAAAGATCTCCCTTAAAGGAGTGGGAAAAGCAGAAGATAACATTCGCAGCGGACGAGATACCAGAAGAAAATTCAAGGCGAATAGATCCCCTGGTAATTACAGTAACGGCAGAGCGAAAAGAAAGAAATGAAAGAGCGAAATCATCAGAAGAATGGGCGATAAATAAAACCTTGGTAGACACGGGTAGTTTGGTGGATATCTTATTTTATCGCGCATTCCAGGTTATGTGATTCAAGGATGCGGATATGACGCCCTCAACATACAACATTCATGGTTTTAATAAAATGACAACCAAGCCAAAAAGTGAGATAACCATGCAAATACTATTGGGAGAAATAGAAACGTAGTTAACCTTATGCGTAGTGGATGTAAAATCACCCTACAATATGTCGTTGGGATGACCGTGGGTACATGCGATAAAAGTAGTAGTGTCAACTCTTCATCAGTGCGTGCGTTTCCCAATACCAAGTGGAATAGGTGAAATCAAAGGAGATACGAGGAGTGCGAAAGTCTGCAATCAAATAGATATAAAGAATCATGAAGGACGCGCAAAGCGGCGAAAGGATAAATGGAAGAAGGCAAGAGAATTAAAGAAGGAAGAAGAGCTAAGAGTATTGTAGATGGTGAATTTTCGACAAGGGATAAAATCGTAAACCCATAATTGTATGTACTCCTGATCCAGCAATCAGATGAGTATTGAGGCTCATGTCTCGTATCGAAAGCATGAAAACTCATGCCACAAGAATCTCTGACTGATAATACTGTCTCTCAGAGTATATGTAGATATGTAGTCTCTCAGCTGAGACAACGTCATATCTCATGAATACTGAGCAATTTCAGTAATTACTTCTACATAGAATCGAAAGATTGGACGGCTCCTAGACAGCTTGCCTGCTAGTGTAGACCAATAACGTCTTCAGGATGTAACAATGTTTTCCCTGACTATACAAAAGAAATATGACGCTTCAACAAGCTCATGATCACTCAATTCATGAATAATTAATTCTCCTAGACGATCGTACTAGTATAGAGACATCAATTAATTATTCCTAAATCATTAGATTCTTTAACTGAATCCCTGGAAAATACTCTACATTATTCATAATATTTCCTTACTTCAATTCATGGCAATTCCCAGCAGAATTCCATGGGTTAGTAATAAATATGCAACGTACGGGTATCTGAGCAACTATCGAGTAAGCCCCGACTAAAATGGTGCAAGTGTACTCAGCAATAATAAACCAACGAGCACCTGAATGCACTAACGAGCATTCCAAAATACGAAAGAACGATGAACCTATGAAAAATAGGAAGAAAATAATAAATAATAAAATATTAACCAAGGCGCTATAGGACAGGGCTCACCGGCCAGCCAGCCACGCCGTGACCAGTCCCACGCCCAAATTCTATATTTTATCATATTTTTATTATTTTCCTTGATCTCATGAAAATCTCTTCATTTGAACAAATATCATTCTTTTTAAAGAAACTCCTCAGCTTCATGGTTTTTCTTTCGCAACAAGGAAATAATATAAAATTGGGAAAGGTGTCGTGAGACTGTGTCTACTAGCCGGTCGGTTATGTGAAAAAGCGGGGGTCTAACAACACCACCCAATATTTCGATTAACAATCTGTATGGACAACTCAAGAAAATAAACTAGACAGTTAGACTCAATCAATAGAAAATACACAAGGATTTATTATCTCAATCTCTCGATTTGACTTACTCAAGCAAATATGTTTCGCGAGTCTAATCAAAGAGAGATAACTTGGATGGTACCAAATACCAATATCCAAGTGTCAATCAATTTAAATCAACAACCAAAATGGTCGGATATTCTAATTGATTGAACAACGCACAACCTGTATTATTTTAATTTTATAAAAATATAATGCGGAAAAGAAATAACACAGAGACACCAGAAATTTTGTTAACGAGGAAACCACAAATGTAGAAAAACCTTGGGACCTAGTCCAGATTAAACATACATTGTATTAAGCCGCTACAGACACTAGCCTACTCCAAATTAACTTCGGTATGTACTGTAGTTGAACCCCAACCAATCTCACACTGATCCAAGGTACAGTTATGCTCCTACGCCTATGATCCCAGCAGGATACTGCATACTTGATTCCCTTAGATAATCTCACCCACAACCAAGAGTTGCTACGACCCAAAGTCGAAGACTTTAATAAACAAATCTGTCTCACACAGAAAAGTCTACAGGTAATAGATAAATTCGTATCCCACGAATAAACCTACAAGTTTTGTTCTATCTTTTGATAAATCAAGGTGAACAGGAACCAATCGATAAAACCAGACTTATATTTCCGAAGAACAACCCAGTTTCATCAATCACCTCACAATAAACTTAATCGACGCAGCGAAAAAGATTATTGAGGAATCACAAACAATGAGACGAAGATGTTTGTGACTACTTTTATCTTGCCTATCGGAGAAATAAATCTCAAGCCAATTATTACAATTGTACTCGTACGATAGAAAAAATAATATCAGATTACACAAGTACAAGAAAAGTAGTATCGGTCTGGATTCACAATCCCAATGAAGTCTTTAAGTCGTTAACCTGGTTTTAGAAGAAGAAAACCAAAGGTTATAGGAGAATTGACTCTAGCTTTAGCAAACTAGTATCACACATAATGTGTGGGGATTATGTTTCCCAGTTTCTAGAGTTCTCCCTTATATAGTCTTTCAAATCAGGGTTTGCAATCAATGTTAGCTTACTAACAAAGCATTCAATATTCACCGTTAGATGAAAGCCTGATTAGATACAAGCTAATATCTCTCAACCGTTAGATTGAAAACTTAGATTTCCATATACACATGTACTTTCCGTTTTGGGTTTGTGTAACCATACCCAAACGTGTACAAGGTTGGTTCAATATTAGTCAACCAAATGGTTAGCCAAATGATAACTTTCATATCAACCATATTCTTCTTCACCATAACTAGTCCAAATGACTCAAATGAACTAATTAGAGAGTTGTTCAATTTCTATGAGATCTCATGTACTACACAAGACACAATTGAATCAAAAACGATGTGATTCACTCGAATAATTTCATGAACTATAAAGCCACGGTTTGCAAAGCATTCCTTAGTAATTTAAGATAAGTTCACGAACAACGTTTTCAGACATAACCTCTTGATTTCGCGGACACAAGCTAACCGGTTGAAGTTAATAAACTCCATCATAATTTCTCGGGTCGAGAACTTCCATCAGTTCGCGGACTGCACCTGAGCTTCAACTTCATTAGATATTCTCGGGTTCGAGAACTTACGCCAGTTCGCGGACTGAGTTGACTGCTCACATTCCGATTCCACTTGATCAACAAAGTTCGCAAACTTCGGTTCAAGTGCTAAGGACTTATACATATATGTGTTACCACAACAATGTTTATATCCCACAATGGTTATATAGTCTAAACTCTCGTTTCAATCATTGAAACATTCTCAGAGGGCGTTATATAGTTGTTATTCACAAACTATTTTTCGTCAGAGCGATTTCCAAAGTGATTGAAACATAACATGACTTTAGTCACTAGGAAAAAATGAACTTGGCTAAAGCGAAAGCTTTACCAACACCCATTTCGAGAAATATATAAGCCAGATATACTCAGCTCGAAATGTCACATGTGAATATTCTTAGTCTATATAGTAAACCGACTTTTTTCTCAAGATAAGAGATAGAGTAGATAGAATTTTGAGTGATAGATAAGTTCAAGTCCCCACATAAATTTTAGTCGATGAAGATCCCACTGGTTCCTTGAGTAGTCCTTTGTCTTGTATGATGATCGCCATGGAGTTCTTGAGCTCAACTACACTTTATATCCTAGTCCGAGACCTTAGCTATAGTAGACTAGAAATCAAGACTTTATAGTTTTGATCACTAATATTGACAAACATGCTTGAGATAGCAACACATGCGAGTTTGACCGAGCAATGCTCTAACACTATGCCCTAGTCATGGTCGGTCCCACACCTCATGATTCCTCAATATTTTATTATTATTTCCCTAATCTCATGAAAACTCCTTAATTTCATGATATTTCCTTCAAATCATGAAAAATAATATAAAATTAGGGAAACTCGTGGGACCGGGCCCCAGACGGCCGGTCATGCCCTAGTCGGTCCCACACACTCCTTATTTTATTATTATTACTAGGGCTTAACCCGTGCCGTAACGGCACGGGCTTACATTGCATTTATAGTAAAATTCGGTATTGCATCGAGTGATTTTTTATGTCCGATCTTACTTATTTTATATCGATGTTGCATCACCATTATTAAAGGATGGTCAAGAAATGAGAGTTACTCATGGTGTTTTGCTGATCACCAATGATGGGATAATGAAGGTTTTAAAATTGCTTATACGGAGTAGTTGTAAGTTCTACATCTTCGCTGGACTTTCACCAAAGCATATATGCAACTATGCAAGGAATTAAAGAAGATATATGCATAAAAAGAGATCATAACCTTTATCAGAGGAAGAAGGTGTTACTTGGAAATGTTTATTTCCCCCAATTCTACCATTAATACCTCCTCCAAGATCAACAATCGGAAAATCGATCAAAAAAAAAGACAAAAAAAAAAGAAAGATCAACAGCCGGAAGAAGCATCATTCAAGCATTAGCATAATACAACTACCACCAAGTGCATCACCAATAATTTTTCCAAGAAAGCAATTTTAACAAAACTTCAAGGAACTGATAAGTAAGCAAATACAACCCCATTATATGACATCATATTCCAGATCAACATCTTCAAATATTCCGCAATTTGGTAAACATACAATAGAGTACAGACACAAAAATTCTTTACATTTGGTTGTTTGGCGTAATGCAGTTGCCACTTGATTTAAATTTGCGTAACAATTTAATTAAGAAAAAAAAGAATATGACATGGAGGACATAAGCACCTATTGGTAACTTAACTCTATTCACCAAGCTAATTATGTCAAGAATAAGCAAGGTATGTGCTAAAACAACCTAATTCAAATTTGAAATGAAATTCACCCCCAAACAGAATGTCAAGGTCACACTGCCATTTGTACCGAAGATCCAACAAGATTGAATGAAAAAAAAACCTTTAAAACCAAATGGAACTCATCTATCAAGTTAAAACCCATTAGATAATTATCTTACTTATTAAGACTAATTTACTGTAACTCCATAAGCCCATTTCACTTCCAGTCCCTACCAGACTCTTTCGCACTTTCCCCGTAAATCACAACACTGTTTTCCCTTTACTTTCTTTGGTGATATGGTTATTGGTAAGCATTGTCTGTGTATGCCTAAAAATGTTAGTTATCGATAAAAAATCTTCGTTGAGAAATACAAAACAGCCTTGCTTTATCCAATGCAGAAGTACAACCCTCATACAATACACAACATGCCATGAATAAATTTATATTTATCTAAATCATGTTTATACATTGATATTATCCTCCTAATCAATATCAGAGTATTCATATTGCCAACACCAAGAAATCTAGAAAAAGTAAAACAATATTTACTTTCGCACAAACCTGCTCACATGTTCCTTTCTCTAGAATTAATATTTAATATCCGATTCATTAATTCGTCAATTTATGGACGCATTCTCGAGCGAGCTTTTTCTCGTAGTTGCAGTGAAATCATTGTGCATGGTTAGCCTATAATAAGTAAAAAATCAGTTATGCAAGATTAAGAGAGGTAGCTGAGGCTAAAACATGAGGGCCATATGCACTGATATATAAAAAATAAGGTTGCGTAGGTGTTGCATCAGACCACACTGCCAGAAATTTCTATCCTTGTGTAGTAATATTGCTAAGCTCCGTAAACATAATTAGTTAATAAGGGCCTCGCACAACAATTAATGGTAAACTACAGATACATAGAACATAAAACAGTTGGTAGGGTTATGCACATCTTCAGGACATTGACCTCCTTTGATTTATTCCAGGGATATGCTTAGTTATTGCTTCGCATCATCTTGAGTTTGAATTACCCCTGGGTTTCTGATTTCCACCAAAACTTGTGTCTTAAAGATAAAATACACATACAAACATAGAAAAAGACGTAGAGAAAATGATTAAGAACTTGAAGCTGGAAATGCTTAGAAGTACAGTCGAGAAACATCTCCATGCATGTTCAAAATAAGAAAATCCACATAGCATTACTGTATTAACGACTTCCTAATAATACTAATTACTAACAGAAACTGGTGATCCACCCTTTTAATACAAAATACTAAGGTTAATTATCATCTACATTATCATCTCACTAAAACAGAACTGACATTTCCATTACTTTTAAACAACTCCATGCATCATGTTATGCATGATGCAACTTTTTTAAAGACATGTTTTTTTTTTTGGGTAATATATCATGTTTATGTTTAGCTTACCTGTATCACTGGGATCATTCCAGAAATGATTGCGAATAAAAGATTTGCAAACTGCCACAATAGAGGAGCATCCATGGAGCAGGAACAGTCCTGGTTATTGCATTTAGAAACACCGAAACAACTAAGAAGACACCTATAAAAAATCACTAAACATAACCAAAATTATCAAAGCCTAAACCAAATAAAATCTTCAAACCAACATAAAGCAAGGGCATAAATGAAAAGCTTCCAAAATGATTTTTTCTTCGTACATCAAAAAACATAATCATATATAGAAAAAATGATAAAAACACAAAACTCTCACTCAGAATCAGAACCATATTCACTATCCAAGCAGTAAAAACATCATCTCCAATATTGTCAATCCCACATGGAATAGGACCTAAGATCATGTCATGAACTACGTTTGATATTATTCCGCTTGCTTTGTACTATGTCGTTCTTGGAATTGGATTGGAAATGGATGACAAGGAATGAGAATTCGTTAGCAGTAAATCCAATTTCTCTCATCGAATGAGAGTTTAATCTTGGACAACAACATGAAAGGAGAGGTGGAAAAATTAAGGATCAAGACAATGAACTATATATTGCGACATAAATTGCATTAAAATATAATGAAGACTAATAAACATCCAATGGAACTTCAAGAAATTCATTACCAATCAAACTACCGCACAACAAATTTTGAAAACCTGAAAAGCAAAATTGCAAAATCTTTAGCATAACAGATATATGTAAACTGATCACCACAGAAAGCTTCAAGGTCTGATAATTTAGGTTGTCGAAAAATACCTCTTTACAAACAACACAAATCTCTCTACATAGCCAAACGATTTGACATAATCAGTACCTTGTTGGGACGATTTGTGAGATGATTTGAAGCCATATGATGAAGGTGGTTTTACCAAAACTTGTTCTCGGAATACGATGAAGACAATGACTGAAAAAGTTAGAGGAAGAAAAAAGAAATAATGGGCGATACAATCATTTGTTCATTCTTCGGCTGTCATCGTTGAATCTGGGCGTTTACTATCATTAAGTGGTTGAATATTACGTATCCATGTGAATGAAAAAAGAAAAAAATCAAAATCAAAAATTAAGTTCAAATCCACAACACAAATGTACAAAGACCTAACTCGTTAGCATCCCTAAAAATCTATAATAAGAGAGAGACGGAAGATGAACTACCTTTGGTTGACAGGACTAATCATACCGGAATTTTTCATAGTTGGACGGTTTAACTTTTCCATTCGTCTTCTCTTAGACATGATGAGGTGTTTATGAAAGAAGCAATTTCCTTAAGAAGAAAAACTGATATTTCTCTTAGACATGATGAGTTTAGTACTGCAGGATTCACCACACCACAACCTAGATTTATCTACTGAGAAAACAAATCTGGACAACAATCCTAAAAAATTGAACCTGCTTATTCCATGTTTAATGATTAAAGGAAGGAAGACGAAGGATTTGAAGATCAGGCAACGGTAGATAAAACAAAGGGATAGAGAATGATTCGGCATACCCAGTTACTAATTGCACTCTCAAAGCTAAGGCGCATGTGCGGAAGAAGGGTTTGGCTTGGACACCACAGCCATGGATTTATCTTTGTCCAGACAAATCCTGACCACCACTAACATAGGCAAACTTATCCAAACCCTGTTTTATACTAATGATAATATAATGTTACACATTTTGTGGCGTTACGAAATTAGCATAATATGTTTTTGTTCACCAATACCCGCACCCACCATAAAACCATATGAATCCACATTTTTTATCCACCGCCACCTAGTGGCGGAGCCATGGATTGACTAACCTGGCTCTAACCCCTTAAATTTTTAATAACTACATAATTTTTTTAGTTTATTTTATAAATAGTACTTTGTCCATGTAAATTTATGGTTTAGTCCACCAAAGTTTACATGTTTCTTTTTTTTTTAAAAAGCCTCCTCAATGTCAAATTTTGACTCCACCACTGCCACCATCACTGCCGCCCATCCCATGTAGGTTGTTGGACGCAATTCTAATTTTCAATCACAAATGCCATGTATGAGGTTTAGATTGAGCAAAATTTCGTCAATTGATTAGTTTCATTAATTTTTTTCCGTGTATATATTATTTTTTGGATTGCAATCGATTTTATTTTAACATTAAAATTCATGATTTATACGATATAGTACCAAAGATAACAGGGGTACCATTCGGGTGATCCAACTACAATCATGAAAATATTGTCTTGTATGACATCATCCCTGAAATATATGGTACCTTCATTTATTAAAAATGTTAAAAACAACCAACCACATTTTCCACACTACGATGTTATCGATGTTGTAACGAAAATACAAAATTAATATTGTCCATCACTACTCACCAGCATTCACCATCACTACTTCTTCCACAAAAAATCAGGGGCGGAGCCAGGATTTTGAGGAGAGATGGAGAAAAAATTCTTGGCAAGTTGGATACATGTGAAAAATGGACTTTGTATCCAATTTTACGATAAAAGAACAAAAATAATATAATTGTGCTTGACTCCGCCCTTAACCACCACAATCTTTCGGCCTCCACCTCTTCTACTACTGATTGTCGCAGAAAATTTCTATTGATATTATTTATCAAAATTACTTAATAATATAAATAAATATTATAATTAATTAAAAAAACATTTATAATTAAAAAATGATTAGTCATTTATTATGAGCAATTAGTGAAACAATAATTAATAAAATACTTTATAATGAATATATTATTTATTATGTGCAATTAGTGAAACACTAATTAATAAAGCAGTTATGGTATTTAAGTTGAACAAACCACCACTTTTGATTTATCTTTTCTATCAATTCCAACCAAGGTGGAACACTGGTTAGAGGCCACTCTTATGATGCAATAGGTCATGAGTTCGAACCTCCCCGTTATAATTTTTGAAATTCCATATCTTGACTTGAATATTCATTTTTCATTCATAATATTGGAATTAACGCCACACGTGCGAGATGTAGGGGGTGGTCTGAGGAACCACATCCATTGATTTTTCTTTGTCCAGACAAATCCTGACCACCACTAACAAAGGCAAACTTATCCTAGCTATGTTTTATACTAATGATTTTTATGTTTCCTTGATTCCATGAAGTTCCTTGATTTCATGATATTTCCTTCAAATTATGAAAATTCCTTCAAATCATGAAATCATACATAAAATTAGGGAAAACTCACGGGACCGGGCCCCAGTCGGTCGACCATTCCCAAGACGGTCCCACATGCCCTTATTTTATTATTATTAATGTTATTTGTTTCCTTCATCTCATGGAAACTCCTTGATTTCAACAAAACTCCTTAGTTTCAACAAACTCCTTGATTTTATGATATTCCCATAAAAACATGAAAAAATATAATAAAATTAGGGGAATGCTATGAGACCGGGCTCATTAGTCGGCCGGCCATGCTTTGGCCATCGTCGGTCCCACACTTCATGATTCCTTCATTTTATCATTATTTTTCCTTTATCTCATGAAGTTTCCCCGATTTCAGCAAAATCCCTGATTTCTTCATATTTTCTCAAAATGTTGCTCAAACGCACATCAGAAAATATCAAAATTCTCAGAACTGAGATACGAACACTTTGGTGACATAAGCATGTTACCTTGACTGACCAAGGTTGGATCTTTGGCTTGCAAGAGGCCGGTCCCATATATTTTCATCATTTGACCTAATTTGCGCAATTGCACGTATTAGGTCCAAAACTCTTCCAAACAACTTGGAACTTCATAAAATGATCGTCAGTCGATCCCGTGACCAACTAGGGCCGGTTTCATGATCCCTTGGTCGGTCCCTCATCTCTTCATAATTAGGTTTTAACACTTAATGCTGAGATGGGCATTATTTTTCAGCGATTTTTTTTATTAAACCAGTATTTTAATCATCCTTTCACCAACTGGTCTTCAAGAGGATTTGATATTTTTCCCACTTGAGCATCTAGGTGCTACATATTCATCATCCCATGTATCCGATCCCTCTTTCATTTCATAAATGATTTTCCATAAATCATCAATTAATCATCAATTCAACAATTGATCAAATTAGGGATTTTAATCCAAGGTTCATAATTCCAGATTCAAACACTAAATTTTATGTTGATACCATGATCAACACTCTAATAAATTACACTTGGTTCGGTCCCCAGTATTTTAAATTAATATTTATTTGGTTCAGCTATCAATACTTCATAAAGTGAGAAACATTTGCTCAGACGACTCAAATTAAGGAATATTGGTTCAACTATCAATATTAAAAAATTCATCAAATGAGCAACATTCGCTCAGATGCATAATATTTATTCGTACTGACTAATATTGGTTCAACTACCAATATTCAATAATTCATCAAACGTGCATTATTTTCTCGGATGAGCAGCATTTTCCCTCATCAAGGAATATTGGTTCAACTATCAATACTCAACGACTCATCAAATGAACAATATTTGTTCACTTTAGCTATTAACATTTATTCGAGAATAATACTTTTGTCTCAAGATACATGTTCAATTCGTGAGTTTCAGAATAATTACAAATCACATGCAACTCATCAATACATGGACTCATCGTCCCACGAAGTCAGCAACTGACTAACTAAAACCATGAGACATCAATCGTGTCATATGGGGGGATATTAACTAGGGTTTTGGTCTGGTGGTCTACGACACGTGTGTTCATACACACGATGAGAATATGAGCAAGTCGTGCAATCAGTTGGAGGAGTTAAAAAAATAGTGGATGAAAAATCAACCAAGTCTCCGCACGTTGAGCAACTGGTTTTAACACGATTTCCACTTCTCCACTCTTTGATTCCATCAAATGTCACACTTCATGGGATCATGGTGTTTACAATTCTAGCAATATAAATAAATTTCTGAATCATGATTGAAAGGAGGACAATCTCACGTCAAACAGACAACACGAGATTAACAACTCAACATCTGAGCAATTACTCTCAACAGAGTAAAATTAGATCATTCAGAACTTATCTTATTTTCAAAATACACAACACACCTACAATCTTCGATTACCATTGATCTCACACATTTCTCAGCTTCCCTCCTACAGATCGACCCATCCTCTCTTGTGACCAAATTTACTCTGGAACGGCCATTATCTTGGTTTAGGCCGGAGTACTACAGATTGATCTCTCGAATTCAAATTACTCCCTTCTTGAAGTGCATATGTGTGAAGTTTAACAGTTCGCTCGGTTCAAGGAGTTTCCTCCACATGGTTGTCTCCTCAATTCCGTAAAAACCAGCAACTCGTTTTGCCCCATCTACAAGTATACATGGTCAGAGCACAGGGAAAGGAATACCAAGCGAAATCCCAGAAAAAGAAGGCGAACCAACGCACGAAATAAAAGAACCATCACCATTAGGAGAACCAAAGGCAAATTTCATTACAGCAAATCCAACTAAACACATCAACATTGGGACAGAGGAAGAACCAAAGATATTGAAGATTGGAACACAGATGGACAAAGAAGAAGAAGAAAGAAAAATCAATCTCCTACGAGAATATAAAGATATCTTCGCATGGAGCATGGACGAGATGCCAGGCATAGATCCTACTGTCGCATGTCACAAGTTAGATATCAATAAAAATGTAAGTCCATTTAAACAAAGGATAAAGAAGATAGCAATAACATATCATCCTCAAATACATGAAGAGTTGCAGAAAAAGTGGATGCGGGAATAACTAGACCAGAAAAGTACCCAAAATGCATAGCAAACATGGTGGTCGTACCAAAAAAAAAAGGGAATAAGGATCTGCATCGACTTCAGTGACCTGAATAAAGAGTGCCCAAAGGACAGTTTTCCACTCCCAGATATACCACAAATGGTAGAAGCAGCATCAGGAAACGAGAGATTACCACTAATGGATAGATATTCATGGTACAATTAGATCCCATTGGTGGAAGAAGATCAAGAACACGCGGCTTTCTTCGATCCAAGAGGATTATATTGTTATACTCGAATGCCTTTCAGTTTAAAAAATACAGGTGTGACATATCAAAGAATGGTAGAAAAGTTATTTGTGAAATGGGTGCATACAACATTATAAGTATACGTGGATGATATGCTAGTGAAGAGCAAAATGGTAGTCGATCATGTTGATAACTTGAGAGAAATATTTGAACAGATGCGGCAATTTAAGATGAAAATAAATCCAGTAAAATGCATCTTTGGGGTCGCATCAGGGAAATTTTTAGATTACATTGTATCAAAGGAAGTAATAGAAGTCGATCCAGAAAAGGTGCAAGCGGTTCGAGACATGCCATCACCCGCAACTATGAAAGACATGCAGAAGTTAAACGAGCTATTAGCCTCATTGGGGGCGGTTCCGTTCGCGCTCGTCAGACAAGTGCAAACACTTTTTCAATATCTTTAAGAAAGTAACCAAGTTCGAATGGACAGAAGAATGTGAGAAGGCGCTCCAAAGTATTAAGAATTACTTAATGAATTTGTCTATTTTACAGAAAGCGTAACCAGGAGAAGAACTCTTATCCCTTTAAGTTTGATCATCTTAGACATCATAGACTTTTTTAGTTACTGTTAGGAATGCTCCTAAAATATCTGAGTTGTCAGATATAATAATTCAAATCATTATCAACTCATTGTTCACTCATATCCTGGAATAACTTCCAAGTGTGTTCGACCACAATAACTTGTCTTGCATTAAATCTTGACAGTTAGCAGATAAATAACGACTTAACGTCTTTGATTTTTTGTCCGTAATATGTTATTTAAATTCAGTACTTATTAAAAAAACTTTTGCAATCAGTATATATTTTGTAGTATACTTCGGTTAAAGTTTATCTTTCTCAATTGCATAGGAAAACGAAATCTCCTAGAAAAAATATTGATGTTACAATCATTGTTAGTTATGTATTGTCTTGGTCCAATTTTATAAATCATGATCCAAATTTTTGTATTTTACAGGAGATGCAATTTTTTTCAAACAAATATTAGCTCGTGGACGTTGTTAACTATTATGAAAACTCCCTTGTACTATATAATCCTTCGTAATACTTGTATCATTCGTGTTACTAGGGCTCAAGACCCATCTTGATCGGTTTATTTCGAGTGGAGACACACATTTTGCTCCACATGTTCGCGCCACATGCATGTTTCTTTTTTCGTAGTATTCTAATTTACCACAGTCTTGCTGTAGCATGTAGTAAATAATTTGGTCTTTGAAATTTGAACTCTTATTCGTAGAAGCTGTCACAACCCATGCAAAGATATTATCTCACAATGAAATAAAATTTATTTGTTTGTATATTATGAACTTAGATCTTCCAAGATTACTTTCATTATCAGTAGAACAACTGATATTTATAGTGTTATTACACACTTTATTTTGAAAGTGATTGTACTTATGGAACTTTCAAGAGGAATCACCCTGATTATTAAAGAGAAGAAAAAAAGAATAGCCAAATGAGATTTTTTTCGAAAGAGAAGTATATATTAAAGATAAAAAAGGGAACCAAGGCTCAAACCAAGGTCAATATAAAGAGAATTACATACACATTAGAGTTTCCCAATTACTCCAAATTAAACTAGGGTCTACAAACTTGAAAGTATCCTTATCACAAGACCATAAGACTACCAATTTTTTAATCAAATCGATAATTTATTGCACACACTTATGCCGACCTCCAAAGACCCTTCTATTCCTTTCCTTCCACAAATCCCAACAAATCGCATAGTATAAGATTTACCAAATTTATCTTCCTTTACCACACAACACATCGGAAGACCATGCTTCCAATAGTTGGAGTAACGTGCTTGGCATAGGCCAAGCAATTCTGAAGGCTATAAGGAAATAATTTCAAATCTCAAAAGAATACGAGCAGTGGATAAACATATGGTTCATAGATTCCCTAACATCATTGCATAATACATACTGCTCACTATCTATGTTAACACCACGATGACGCAACATATCCCTAGTTGGAAGAGAACATGAAAAGTCGCCCACAAAATAAAACTAACCTTGTTGGGAATATGAGATTTCCAAAGAAATTTGTTAAAACCACACTCGTCCAAATCACCTGTGAGTTTCTCATAGCATTTCGAGGTGCTAAAGTTTTCCATAATCTTCATTTTTTCATCCCCTTCCACCAAAACAAGAACATGATGTAAATCACGTTTTAGTAAATCCCATTCTAATTGCTTATTCATATTTAAAGACCTCTTGAACTTGCAAACCCGTTCTCCATTCACTATTATGTCCGAGATTGTAGCATTCTTCATCCTAAATGCCTTAAAAGCAACCGGAAAAAGATCCTGCAATATGCCTCTATCAAGCCAATGGTCTCTCCAAAACCGAATACCTTTCCCATTTTTTCCGTGAAACTCACCATGTTTTGAACTATTGGGACCATATTAGTGACTGTTAGAGCATTGCTCTGTCAAACTCGCATGCGTTGCTATCTCAAACATGTTTGTAAATATTAGTGATCAAAACTATATGTCTTAATTTCTAGTTTACTTATGACTAAGTCTCGGTCTAGGATAGTTAAGTATGGCGATTATCTTACAAAGACGAAGAACTACTCAAGGAACCAGTGGAACTTCATCCGACCAAAAGGTATGTGGAGACTTGAACTCATCTATCACTCAAAAGTCTATCTACTCTATCTCCTACTCTTGAGACAAAAGTCGTATAAGTATGATAGTTTTCATACATACACATTTGATATTTCGAGCCGAGTTTACTTGCCTATATTTTTATTGAAATATGTGTTGGTAAGCTCTTGCTTTAACTATTTTCATCATTACCCGTGACGAAAGTCATGATGATGTTTCAATCTTGAAAATAGCTTTGATGACGATACTCGTGAAGTGAATAACGATTGGTATAAACATTATAGAAGAATGTTTCAATGATTGAAATGTAGAGTTGAGATTACGTAACCAACTATGGATATAAGCATATATAGTGTGTTTGCACATTAGTGTATAAATCCATGTGCCGGAAAACAAGTGCGTGCATATGTGTGCATGCGGTATTGGTGAAGGAGACAGGTTGGGTACGCGTACCAGCGGAAGTTTTCGAACCGAAAATTTCTGCTGAATTTGTAAGTTTGCAAACTGTTAAACCAGTCACCTTAGGTACACATACCCGTACGTGTACCCACAGTAGTTTTCGAACCAAAAATTTCTGATGAGTTTGTAAACTCAAATCCGATAGCTATGGTACGCGTACCCAAGATGGTTATATCTCTCAAATCGGAAGTTCATGAACTTAAACAATAAATCAATAAGGAATGCAATCTTTACAAACCATGGATATATTGTTCATGAATTGATTCAAGTGAATCAATCCGATTTTGTTTCAATTGTGCCTATACATAAAGATCTAAGCAATTGAACAACTCTTCAACTAGTTCTGATGAGTCATTTGAACTAGTTATGAGAAAGATGAATACGGTTAATATGAAAGTGCTCATATGGCTAACCATTGGTTAACTATTTGTGAACCAACCAAATGTACACGTTTAGGTACGGTTATTCAAACCTAAATGAAATACATTTCATTTGTGTATGTGACAAGCTAAGTTTCGATCTAACGGTTGAAAGATATTAACTTGGATAAATCAGGTTTTTCATCTAACGGTGAATATTGAATGATTTGTTACCAAGGTAACTTAGATTGCAAACCTTGATTTGAAAACTATATAAAGGAGACATCTAGCAACTGGAAAAACTAATCCTCACACCTTCTGTGTGATACTAGTTGGTTTTGCTAGAGTCGATTCTCCTTTAACCGTAGGTTTCTTCTAGAGACCCTGTCGATTAACGACTTAAAGACTTCATTGGGATTGTGAAGCCGGACGAAACTAATTATCTTGTAGTTGAGCGATCTGATCTTACCATTTTATATCGTATGAGTTCAATTGAATAATTGGCTTGAGATTATATCTATGATGGGGAAATATAAAAAAAAAATCACAAACATCTTCGTCTCATCATTTGTGATTCCACAATATCTAGTCGCTCCCTTACGATTTAGATTATTGTGAGGTGATTGATAATTCTAGGATGTTCTTCGGGAATATAAGTCTGGGTTATCGATTAGTTCCTGTTTACCTTGATTTTATCAAAAGATGGAACAAAACTCTTAGGTTTATCTATGGGAGACAGATTTAGCTATTATCATAGACTTTTCTGTGTGATACAAATTTGTTTATTAAAGTCTTCGACTTTGGGTCATAGAAACTCTTGGTTGTGGGTGAGATCAGCTAAGGGAATCAAGTGCGTAGTTACCAGCTGGGATCAGAGACATAAGGATCTCAACTACAGTCCAGGCTGAAGTTAGTATGTAGTGGCTAGTTTCTGTAGCGGCTTAATACAGTGTGGTGTTCAATCTGGACTAGGTCCCGGGGTTTTTCTGCATTTGGGTTTCCTCGTTAACAAAATTTCTTGTGTCTGTGTTATTTTTATTCCGCATTATATTTTGTTATATAATTGAAATATCACAGGTTGTGCATTGTATCGATTTGATTGTGAAATCCAACCTTTGGTTGTTGATTGGAAATTGATTGATCATTGGATATTGGTCTTTGGTACCATCCAAGTTTATTTCTCTTGTATTTGATAAAGACTCGCAGATTTCTATTTGCTTGAGTATAGATCAAATCAAGAGATAGAGATATTAACTCCTTGATATACTTTTTATTAAGATTGAGTCTGACTGTCTAGTTGATTTTCTTAAAAGTATATTAGAGTTAGTCCATATAGATTTCTAATCGAAATATTGGGTGAGGTTGTTCGACCCCCCCTTTTTTTTAGTGACATTCTTCCAAAGACTCCTACCTTCCGAAGTATTATCCACATTAGGAATTAAAAGTGTTTCATTCACCATTTTCCTCTAAAGCCTATTTTGGTCCCTTAAAACCTCCAAATCCACTTGATAAGCAATGATTGAATTAGTTTCCTCAAATTCTTCACACCTAAAACCTCGTTTTCCTTCCGAACACATAGCTTCTTCCAAGAAACCCACACTATTTTCCTTTTTCCTTCAACCGTACCCCACAAGAAGTTACACACAATTTTAACATTCTCTTTTCCACACTTACCGGTAGATGAAAGAGCGAAAGATAATAAATTGGTACACTCACAAGGCAACTCTTGATAAGAATTAACCTACCTGCTTTATTAAGTTGCATTTTCTTCCACGATGCCAACTTTTGTTTCATTCTGAGAAAAATGATACCAAACAGAAGTGATAGGCCAGTGGGATCCAATTGGCATACCAAGGTAAGTGAAAGGAAGCTTCTTTGTCTTATAGGCTAATTCTCGAGCAAGATCATCAATTACCCCATCGGCCCCCACATTGATCATAGTACTCTTATCTAAGTTCAGTTTCAACCCCGTAATGCTTTCAAAAACATCCAAAATAATGAATAAGCGTCTAACTTCCTCCACCATCGCATCAATAAATATCATAGTGTCATGTGCAAATTGAAGATGAGAAATAATAGATCCATGTTCCACCACTTGTAAACCAGATAGCTGGCCTCTCTCCACCGCATCGGTTATTAGTTTCGAAAGAATATCTACCATCAAAAGAAAATGATACAGAGATAATGAATCACCCTTCCTTAAACCCTAGCTTGGTTTAAACTTTTCAGTAGATCCACCATTCACGAGAACAGATAAATGAGTAGTAGTTACACACCATTTAATCCAATAGATCCATTTATCACTGAAATCATGCTATTGCAAAATTGTAAACAAAGCTTGCCAGTTAACATTATAAAAATATTTCTCCATATCGATCTTGCACAGAATTCCAGGTTTCCCAGCCTTCGGTCTGCTATCAACACATTCATTAGCGATTAAAACACCATCAAGAATTTGTTTACCATGACTAAAAGTCCCCTGGAAGTCAGAAATAAACATTGGCATCACTGTCTTCAACTAAACTGCAAGAGTCTTAAAAATAATCTTGTACACCATACCTATAAAACTTAATGGCCTGTAGTCTTTAGGAGTGCATGAATCCTTCTTTTTCGGAATAAGAATTATAAAAGAACAGTTAAAACGCCCGTCGATTGAGCCAAACCTTTGGAAGTCTTTAATTAGCTTCATGAAATCTTCCTTTAACTTGCTCCAGCAAGTCTTGAAAAATTCAGTAGTGAAGCCGTCAGGCCCCGGAGCTTTGTTACTCCCCAATTTCTTAACCACGTCCCATACTTCGTCCTCCGTGAACTCTCGTTCAAGCCACAGTCTGTCCACCTCTGGAATTTTCGGGAAATCTAAATTTCCCATACTCGAGTTCACCAATTCCCTCTGAGTAAACAAATTAATATAGAAGCTTCGTATTTCTTCCTTGATAATTTGTTGATTGAAACAGTCTACTCCACCTATCCGAAGTTTAACGATTTTATTTCACTTTTTCCTTGCATTAGCTATACTATGGAAGTATCTTGTGTTCGAATCTCCACGCCCGAAGTTATTTTGTTTCGACCTCAAATGCCATTTCTTTGCCTCCATTGTTTCAGTATTCCTCAACTTCAGTTTGTTTTGAGTTCTTTCTTCCATTTGATTATGTTGAAGCCTAACCGTCTCCTCCAAAATATTTAATTCATGAATTCTAGCTGTGAGATCATTTTTATCTCTAAAAACGTGACCATATTGTTGCTTTTTCCAAGGCTTAATAAGGTGTTTCAAATTCTGCAACTTGAGAAAGAATCGTGTGCTTGCACTGCCGTTATATGCCAGGCTCTCCCACCAGAGTTTCACGTTCTGGGAAAAATGTTTGTGCTCATATAGAAATAGTGGTATAAGAGCCAAATGAGATAAGCTCATATATAAAAATGTTTGTGCTCATATAGAAATATTGTGTAACTGTGCAGGTCAAAAACGGATCTTCTTTGAGATTTTGGCACGACTGGTGGTGCGAAAAAAAAGCCTTCAAGGACAAATACCCGAGATTGTACAAGATTAAGAAGATGGCAACGGTGAAGACAATTATTCAACAGAGAAGGAATTTTTGTTTCATTAGAGAGTTGAACCCGGCAGAAAGTATAGACCTGCTGGAACTTAAACATGATATAGGTTTGGTGGCTCTAACTCAGGGGTAGGAAGACGGTTTGGAAGGCGTCGGAACTGCGAAAGAAATCTACTCAAAACTCACGGAAACAGAGCAAGATTGGGAAGGTCACAAAATTCTGCGCAGCAAAAATGTTCCACCAAAGGTATTGTTTTTATTTTGGTCTTCGTTGTTGAACGCAGTCCAAACTAGACACATGCTGCAGTCTAGGGGCATGGTTATTCAATCAAACCTATGCATGTTTTGTACCACGGAGGTAGAAACTATGGATCACTTATACATCCATTGTACGGTCATTTCTAGTCTTTGGGGATACTTCATGAATTCTATGAATGTGAAATGGGTGATGGCGCTCCGGTTCGAAAAGCTAATGCTTAGTTGGAATATGGATACAACATTGCCGAGAGCCAAGATGGTGTGGCATTTGCTGCCTTTCGCCATAGTTTGGGAGGTCTGGAACGAGCGAAATAGGAGAATTCACGGAGGTAGAGCAAAATCGATGTACGAAATGGAGATTGCGGTAAAGCAGTGGATCTTCTTATGGAGCTTTACAACCGAAATTTTCAAGATTTTATCGGCAACTCAGATCATAAATCAATGGGAGGATGTTTTAAAGATGTAGTTTATGTATTTTCTTTTTCGTTTGATGGTGTATTCACCATGTAAATCCTGTACAGTTTTTCCTTTTCAATATATCCTTCCTTCTTCTTCAAAAAAAAAAAAAAAAAGAGCCAAATGAGATTAATGAATACTAATCGACTCCTGTTACAAAATGATAAAATGTAGTGGCACTAGCACTGGCACTCATATAGAAATAGTGGTACACCTTTATTTAGTAGCTCGAACCCACCACCCAACTACAAACAAGGTGCAACTTTTTTCTCAATGCATGGAGACAATCGTGCAAAATTGTATGGTGCAAAATTGCGGATACATGTCATGGCTCCTACACCTCTATCTCGCTACGATCCTCACTTGTTTGGATTTTCATCTTTTTGGTCGACTCTGCTTCTTCTTGTAATTTTTCAGGTGCACTGCACACATTTGTTTCCACACAGCAAGTAGTTCTCGTGTAATGTGTGCAGCGATCCTTATGCTAAGAATATACCAAATATGGTATAATAGTAATGATATAAAATCCAAAAATATAAATTTGAAAGAACATAGACTTTTGCCACCAATAATAGGTAGATTGGGATTGCTGTCTTTCTCTTCTTCCCCTCCACGTTCATCTATTAATCGTTCACGAGATTTGATTAGGATACGATGCGATATTATTGTAATGAGCAGGCCACGTTTATGTGATTTTATGTTTGTTCTGAACGTCAGAAAAATAATAATGGAGGAGTTATATAATGTCACCAATAATGTACCAACCCGTCTTCCGAATCTCTTAGCTAAATTCCGAAAAGAGGCTTTTCACAAATAAAAATAAAAAGTTAAGCTGGCCCGAAGAAAATAAAATGAGTATCTTTTGTAGACAATCCCAGAGCACCAATGACAGGCTGCGGGAGATCGTATGAAAAAACTAGCAGCCGCCCATGTTACCTAGCTCCCGGGGAAAAGATCTGCGGGAGATCGTATCCCGGGGAAAAGATGTGTACTATGTCCACTCGCTGTTAACACCAATTATTACTGGATTATATACTTTATTACTGGATACACATAAGAAAAAAAAAATCTACTCATGCCATCAGGCATAAATAATGTTCACCAACAGCGGATATCTTCTCAACCTTTTTGCATTTCTTCCCGTCTTTCTTGGAAAGAAGTGTATGTTCCTTTACAATAGGTCTTGCAATTCAGTTTGTCCTTATTTGGTGTGATTAACTGTAGCAAATCCTATATTTTGTTCTTATTGTTTTTTTGTTTATAAACCACGTACTCGTTTTCATTTTTCATGGGAAACGGTCTTACTATAAAATAATGGAATTGTTAATTATCAAGATTGATCAACTGAAGATTCACCTCTAATTATTTATATTCGGTCGATAATCTCTGTTTTCTCATAGACTATGTGTCTGGACTCTGGAGCTGATACGTCTCGTGGTCCTAAAGTAGCATTTTGCTCAAACTTTCATTTACTCATATTAGTCAACTGCATATATACAGTTTCGAACACTCAAAATGAGCACGTCTAGTCATTGCTTATTTTATTAAGGTGGAGAATGTTATACCATTAGAGTGATCTTCCTTCGTGGGTTCGATCGGGATTCGCAATCCACCGGTACCTAATAGGGATATTCTGACTTTGGTGCTTATAAAATGGTATATTTTTGAGTTTAGTGTCTAATTTTGTCCAAATTTGAGTTTGGTGCCTAGTCAATCACTTGACTTTGTTTGACCATTTAATCATCCAAATTTAGAGTTAAAAATGAGAAATGACTAATTAAAAACTAATTTTTTATGGAAGGGTTAATGATATTGAAGTGGTTAATTGGTTCTAGACTGAGTAAGAGTAAGTACCATAGTTGTGGGAGTGGGACAGTACAATGAAAACTATTACTCCCTCCGTCCCAAATTAGATGAGCTAGTGGTAGTTTACACAATTCGTCAAGGAGGAAAGAGAAATATGTTTAAGTATTTTTCACAATTATACCCTTATGGATAATAACTACTAAAATTTAGAAATGATTTATCTCTTAAACTATACCATGGTTTTTCGTAAACTTTATACCGTTGAAAAGCATTTTAAAACACCTACGTAACGATATAAACATGACTATCAAATTATACATATTTCTTATAGTAACAATAATCAATTAAAATGATAGTTTTAGAAATATCCTTTGATTAGAAAGATGTCTCATCTATTTATGAGACAAAATTTAAAACCAACCAGCTCTTTTAGTTTGGGACAGAGGTAGTATATGATTATAGCAAGATTCTGTCCCAAAGCGCATTTCCAAGAGAGTAGTAATGGAGTCGACATTAACTATGGTTGGCCATGGGCATATACATTAACGGTTTCTCTTTCACTAACCTGTCGTTGCCATGATTGAGATGATGTTATGGAAATGTGGCCTACGGGGCATTGTCGCTATCTATCATGACGCCATTTGCATTACACTTTTCCAAACCGTCTGGATCCACATTGTCAAAAATAAAGGGGATACCCAACCTCAGATGAATTGTGAAGTCATTCCTTAGATTAAATCAAGGGTTTGATTTGATTGTCCAAGTTTTTACAGCCCAACGTGATTCACGTCTTAATGCACGAGGCAAGCTAGCATGCATGCTTGTTTTTTTCTTTTTCTTCTCTTGTGGCTTTTCTTCACTCTATTCTCTGTCATTCGTCCGCTCTTTCCCCTTCATCAACCGAAGCGCCACGCTGGTAGCGTTTTTTTATCGTGACAGCATTAGAGTGCTTATTCCGCATTTCATCTCCGCGTGGATACGGAGAAAGGGGTATTGCATGTAATTTGTTTGGACTATTTACCCCAAGAAATACTGTAAATCAAATGAACGTGGTAGAATCAACCGATACAGATACGTAATGCGGCAAATCGTGGCTGCCATGCAACTAAAATCCGGCAACTACAAACCATGATGATTGTGTTATTATTAGTAATAAATTCTGACAACAACATTTTAATGGGTGCAGATCCTCTTTCTCCAAAAACTCCCTGTCTCCCTATGCCTAATTTTTTTTTTCTGGTAATTCAATTTTCATTAATGGAAAACAAGATTACATAGATCTCAAGTACATCAAATTGAATAAGAAAAAGGAAATAACAAGCTTGTAACGGTACATGATTGAAAATTCCGACAAGGAAAAGAGAAGGAATTCCAAATACTGACCTAATACAAGAATGTAAGAACCGATAGAATCGGAGAGAAGATGGTCTTCATAATATTCATAGACCATTTGATAAATCGTCTTCCTGATGAAGTAATGCTCCAATGGTATAGGAGTAATCTGCAAATTTGTTGACATTTGAATTGAATAGAGTAACTGGATCGTGATGTACTTGAACAAACATATAATCAAAATCAATTAACCATTAAAATAAAAGAGAATCACCATTAAGGTGAAGACAAGAATCACCATGAAGGTGAAGATAAAAATCACCATAAAGGTGAAGAAATAATCCTAATAGGAACTAATCCTTTTATTCTAAAACTAAAACACAAAAAAACTAAGATCTTTGCTCAAATCTAGCCCCAAATGAACTAGATCTAAGCAAGAAGATGAAATTGGATTATTATTTTTTTCTTGGAGAAGAGGAGAGAGAGAGGGGAGATTGTCTCCCTATGCCTAATTAAAAAGCCACACATGTCCTCCATTGTATTTAATTGCTAACGGAGTTAATAAATCAGTTAATAATAAAGATTATCATTTCGTTTTCGTTTTCCCACGCTAAAATCTTGAGATCCTCACAAATTTTTATATGATGATGCCGATCAAAAAACTTATATGATGGACAACAAAAATAAAGCAATGTATTTATTTCTGCAAAATTAATAACAAGGGGATGAAACTGGAAAATGATGAGGAAAAAATGGAAAGATTAAAATACACCAGATTCAAGCTTAGTAAATTAGAAAAAAAAAATGATTGGATTATTGACTAAAAACAATAACTTAAAAAGTTCTTACTTTTAATCTTCCATTTTTCCAGGATGGATTTAGTTGATTCATTTGATATTTGACTTCCATGAAAAGTTGGTTTTTAATTCATGATCAAAATAGTTTTTAGGGATTTCGGTGTAAAACATACATGTTTAAATCAAGATCAATTGTTTTGTTTATCACAAAGCTCATCTTTGTTTCTTCAAAAAAAATAAAATAATTATAGCTTATCTTCGTTAGCATGAAATCAAAATGGCAGAGGTCTAAATCAGATTCATCATCAATGGAAATTTGAAGGGATAATTGATTTATCTTTCTCATAATACTTTAGTCTATGACTTAGATTTTTAGGTTATGCAAAATTTGACGTAGTTAACTTGCATTTACACTAAAAACATGTGGCTTCCTCTTTTAATAAGGAGGGACACGGAGAAGGGGAGTTTTTAGAGACAGAGGATCTGCACCCCATTTAATTTAAGTTGAATAGAGAGATAGAGGAGCCTGACTCTCGCGTAGGAGTCGGATCGAGTTTCCGCTCACGAATTTGGAAATTTCATGAAATACTCCTTTTATATAAATTTAGTTTAATTTAAGTTGTTAATTTATCTTCTTTCCTATTAAAAAAAAAAATCTACACCCCATTTTAATATATAGCACAGTCAGGTGGGGACCGTGGGATCACTGGTCGTGTATCACACCGCGATGTGCGGACAATCAATTATTTCTGGTGCGTTCATTTATTTCATTAAAATGTTGGTGGTGCCGCGGTGGTGTAAGGATTTGGCCGGAATACACGTTTACATAGCCGTGAAAGTCATTTTCGAATTAGAAAGATGAGGGACGAACGTCGGGGCCGGAAAAATAATTTACGAAGGGAAGAATTTGTTTACGCACAACCATTTACATGGATAAATATAATATATGGATTATTAAAAAACAGGAGCTGAGAAAGGAAATACAAACAGAGGAAATGTACAAAACTGTCACTTTATTCAATGGTTTGAGCCCAGACTGGTCCTAAAACGAACATGCTGCTCGATACATATAAATGATGCCAAGACAATTAGCCCTATCGTGCATACTTGTGTGGGGCAACAACCTTGGCTCGTGAAACACAAGGGAAAACAAGCGAATGGTGCAAAATTGCAAATAAATGTCATGGCTCTAAGCTAGCGGCCCTCCACGATCCTTGGTTGTTTGGATTTTCGTCTTTTTTGGTCGACCAATACTTATGCTAAGAATATTCCAATTATGGTACAATTTTGATGATATAAGTCCAACCAAAAAAGTAAATTTGAAAGAACAATGACTTTTCGCAGTACCAATAATATATATGGCTGTCTTCCCCTTCTTCCCTTCCACGTTCATCTTTCATAATCCTTCATGAGATCGACTTGAATTATGTAATACGATACGATATCACTCTCATGAGATCTGTCCGATTTATGTTTTTCTTATACGCATATGCCCGTCTTACGAATCTCTTAATCTATATTCCCTGAAAAAGTTTTGATGCTTCGTACGTTCTTTTATGCAAGGCTGTTAACGAGGGTACCAATTTGATTGTCTTATTAGCATTTTGATACACCCCAATCAAAACCAATGCTCCTATTAGCAATCTTGCATTTTTGCAGTACCACACTGAAAGTTGGGAGAAAAACAAATAGCAGAAAATTTAGTGGGAGAAAAACTTTATGAATGGCCGGCACGAAAAAAATAATGTGCACTCACTGACTAGTAGACATGCTTGATGCTTCCAGTCCATGGGAGCTGTACCAGAGGACCAATGACAGACAGGCTGCGGGAGGAGATATTATGAAAAAACTAGAAACCGCCCATGTTCATGTATGTACGTACCGCTAATAATTTACTCCTAGGCCCTGGCTACGAGCTAAAGGAAAATAAGGAAATGTTTGGATTTAGTGTTGGCAAATAGCACCTACGACGTACAGTCGTTGAGAAGACAGAACCAATATTTTCCTTTGGTGGGGTCAGATAAAGTTTCTTTTAGACCTCACCATAGTTAGTAATTTTCCGAATCATTCCCGAATGATTCGCGAATGTATCCGAACTGACCGGATCTGAATGATACTTCCGAACTATTTGAACTCCGAACCTAGTTCACGGATTATATGGACTTCACGAATGATTCACGAACGCATCTTAACTGGCCGAATCCAAATGATATTTCCGAACTAGAATTCCCATAAGTAACTCTCTGATCAGAGTTCTGTTGATTAGTTTTTGTTTGATTTTGAATATACTTTATATTTAAATACAATTATTCAGTTAAAATTTTCTATTGGTAGTTGTTTAATCAGTGTTTTATGTGTTGATTTTTGTTTGAAAGTCTATAAACTCGTTTTATAATACGTTTATGCAATTAAATTGTTTACTTCTTGTTAAATAGTCACGCTAAAATGTTTCTTTTTTCATCTTATAAATCATATACAAATAAAATTAGTCTCGTAATAAGGTCATAATACTTATCAATTTATCATATATGTAAGCCGAATTTTAAGTGCCGAACTCACATCTATAAAACGAATATGCACGTACGCATGCTGTTCCGAACTACTGCCCGGACAACGAACCGTTGACCGGATGTTTGACCGAATCCGACCTATCTGAATCCGTATAATTCTCGTACGTATACCGTCCCGAACTACTACCCGTACCCCGAACTGCTAATTAGGGACCTCACAAAAGAGTGAACTTACTAAATTTCAAACGATCTTACGTTAAGAGGGAGGGCTATGGGGTTGATCCCCTAAAGTTAATCAAATTTGATCCTATTATGGACGGATGGAAACTTTCTTTCACCCCATTTTTTTTTTCATAAACGAGGATGAACCTCAATTTATTACATTAAAATATCCGATTCATGACCGGGATTATTACAAGGATTTTTCTGATCATCACATGGCGATTTTGTTTGATAAATAACACTGATAATGGCAGCTACAACAACATTATAAAATTTGCATTCCATCAGACACTTACATTCCTTCAGACTAGCCGTTTCTTTGAATCCAACTTCACCCATATTGTTTCCAATAAACCAAGAATAAGGCAGGATTGGTTTAAATGGCCCTGTTAGTTTTGTTATGAACAAAAAAAAAACAAAGTAACAACACTACACAAAGTAGATGTGTTAGGATCTTCAAGTGATCCAACCATTTCTCAAGGTTTTGAATGATAAATAAACTAGCTAATTTAAGGTAACTCACTATACTAAAATGCCATCGATTTGCAATGGTATGAATTGGTGAATCGGTCTTCGGAGTCATCGGAATCGGTCGGAATCTGGAAAGGTGTCTTGGTGTCTTCTGTTACCATTGTTGATGTAGTGTCTTTAGCAGTTGCTGTTGAATTAGTAGCCGTAGTTGCTGGAGTTGTTGTTGTTGCTGATGATGTTGCAGATATTGAAGATGAACTTTTGTTGAGAAAACCCAAGTTTCTCCTTCTTTTGTGAAAACCCAAGTTTCCCCTTTTGAACACCATCACTACACAACCCCAACCCAAAGAACAAGAACAAATCCATGAACAATTCCCAAACTTAATATCAGATTTGAAACCTAAAATACAGGAAATTAAATGCTTCAAAGAAGCTATATCAAACATCTAAAGGAGGATTCAAAAACAATAAACAGAAACAAAGATCAAGGGGTTGTTTATCTACCCAGATCTTCTCATATAGACCCTCAACCAAGTAAAGGAGGGTGATAGTCCCCATTATACGATAGTGAATTTGCCGTCTGAAACAATTGAACTAAAACGGCACATTAAGAGCCGCATGGAAACAAAACAGAGTTGATACGGTTATTAGGCCTATTCCTATGGGTATGCCAAACTCATGTATTTGGCATATATGCACCCACTATGGGTATGCCAAACTCATATGCCAATATGTTATTTCTGGCATATTGGCATACGCGACAGAGTTTCCAGCGAGCGATAAAGACTTTATCACTGGAGATATTCTCTTTATCTCCGAGTATTTTTATATATATATAAATTCTCATTCTCTCCTACTTTTTCATTATTCTAATACATTTTTATATTTAAAGGGTCCCACTAAATATATTATATCACTAAAACTTTTATAAATACCCCACCTCACAAATACAAATATATTTTTTATTTATTAGGGTCCCACCCAACACAATTAAATATATATTTTTAATCAAGTTTGGCATGTCTACCATAGTGGCGCAAATAGTTTGGCATGCCAAACACCATTTTTTTTGCCATACCCATAGGAATATGCCTTAATATGTTGTTTGAGTAAAGTACTCTTGATTTGCTGTCTTAGAAGGAAAGCAATTTATACGGTTGTTAATTGGTCGTTTGAGACCAAAACAGTTGCATGCGGCAGTTCAACCCTCGTAAAGTGTATTTTTTTTCTCTAATTTTTATAGTAGTAATTACACTCTATCATGCCGACTATCACCCATTTTCAAAGGAATAGAGTATTCAACCACTCTTATCTCATTGCCATTGCTCTAAGCCTGAAAATCAAGCTTGTCTCTGCATGGCTCCACACCTAAGCATAAGCCGACATAAAACTTAGAATCGGCTACTTGCTTTGACATGTTTACAACAGTTTTCTCCCCACTAGAGTGATATTTAAGCACATGGGAATCAACATTCAGGAAGGAATAATAACATACTTCCCATCATTTTTTAAACTTTTTAGGAAAATAGATGTTATTTTTTTATTTTTTTTATTTTTAATAATTAAAGGCCTGGAAACAGGCTAACGATCAGCCTCGACTGCTGTAGCTAGCCAAGCAGGTGGCATAGACCAAAACATAGAAATTTTCTGCATCTTATCCCAGTGTGCTAACTCATGAGCTACCGAATTACAAGTTCTTGGTTGAAAAGAAAAAATACAAGAGATTAAAGAAGAGGCAAAAAACTTGATATCTTTGAAGATTGCATCAGTTTTAGAATCACCCTCAAAACGACCTGAAGAGAAAAGATCCACCAAATGTTGAGCATCATTTTCAATAATGAGGTATGTAAGCTTCAGTTCCACAGCTTTCTTGAGACCTCCCCATATTGCTCTAGCTTCGGCTTCTTCTGCAGATGAGACTTCAAAGACCATTGCAGCACAGATAGAAGCTTTGCTAGTGTGATCTCTCATCACATAACCTGCACCATTGTCTCCAGATATATCATCGTAAGCTCCATCAGTATTACATTTAATCCATCCAGTCAAAGGGGGCATCCATTTATGGTTTAGGATGATAGGGGTACTACAGGGGATAACTATGGTATTCTTTCTAGTTAGGAGCATGGCTTTAGCTCTTTCTAGGACAGAAATATGCGTTTCAGACAGGTTTTGAAAAACTAAGTTATTTCCGCTAGTCCACAAAGACCATAAAATAGCAACAATGAACTGTTGATCTTCTTCAGATAACCTAGAAATTAGAATCCAACAACCAGAAAACAAGCCATTGTTGAAAAGTTTTTTGAGAAAAGAAAGCAGTGTTTATGCAAAACTTCGATAGAAACCAAACTTTAGAAGAAAAAGGACAAAGCACCAAAGTGTGCATAATGGTTTCCAGGGGATCACTGCACCTGGTACAAGCAACATAATGCATTGGCATTCTGTTATGGAGAACAGTTCTAGATGGAAGAACGTTTTTAGCCGCCTTCCACAGAAAAAGTTGAATTCTGTAAGGAACTCTGATTTTCCGGATATGCAACCAAAGAGACTTAAAGGGAGAGGGGTAGGATCCTCTGAGTCCAAAGTAACCAGATTTTGAAGAAAATTTCCCATTCTTCGAAAGGTCCCAAGCCCTCCTGTCAGGAGTGCAAAGATGGCTTAAAGGAATAGTGATAATCTTCTTAACAGAAGCATCATCGAAATGAGTAACAAGTCTAGAAACAATCCAAGTTCTAGAAGAGTTGTCAATGAAATAATCGACAGTCAAGCTTGGATTAAGAGGAGTAGTAGGGTTAGGAGAAGCTGGCCCTAAAGAAGGAATCCATTTATCACACCAAGGGTTGATAAACTTCCCATCTCCGGCAATCCAGGAAACAAAAGGTTTTATTAACTCTTTTATAGCATGAAGTCATTTCCAGGTCCAAGAACACTTAGAGGGCACTTGGCATTAAGAAAATCAGTTCTTAGAAAGTATCTAACTTTTAAAAGTTTTGCTAACATACAATCAGGATTTTCAATAATTTTCCAAGCATTTCTAGCAAGCATAGCCAAGTTTTTTAACTCATCTTTTTTGAATCCCAAGCCACCTTCAGATTTTGGATAGCAAAGAGAATCCCACCCCAAAAGATGAAGTTTTCTATCTTTAGGATCTAAAGATTCTCCCCACCAAAACTTGCAGAGATGAGCATCCACCAGTCTGCAAAGATGTTTGGGAATGATAAAAGCGCCCATTTGGTAAAGAGGGATTGCCTGGCCAATGTGTTTAACCATGGTGGTTCTGGAAGCCTGGGAGAGAAGTTTATGTAACCAGACAGTAATCCTAGCATCCACAACTTGTAAAATACTCATATGAGTTTGAATTTTAGAAGACTGAAAAACAATTGGGGTACCCAGATATTTTTCCCCCAGGTCTCTGCTTTGGATATCCAGTATGTTGGCTAACATAGCTTTCCTATGTTCAGATACCTTTCTACTAAAAAGGATACCAGACTTCTCAAAATTTATTTCCTAGCCAGAAGCAAGGCAGTATTTTTGAAGATAATTTTTTATGACACTGAAGTTTTCAGGAGTAGTAGAAGAAAAAACAAGGGAATCATCAGCAAAAAGGAGATGAGTCATCTCAAGGGCATTTTTACAAATTTTTATCCCTTTAAGAGAGCCATTTCTCTGGAGACTATCCATGTATGAAGAAAGAGCCTCCGCACAGATAATGTATAGGTAAGGGGATAAAGGATATCCTTGCCTAAGACCTCTCTCAGGTTGAAAAAAACCAGTGGGGCTACCATTAAGCAAGACAGAATAATAAACAGTAGCCACACACTAGTTTATAAGTTTTATCCAATTTTCAGCTAAGCCCATTTTCCTCAAAACTTTTTCTAGGAAATTCCATTCCAATTTATCATAAGCTTTGGACATATCAAGCTTTATGTCCGCAGTACCCTCCACTTTATCATTATGATTCACAGAATATATGGCTTCATTTGCTAGAAGAATATTATTAGAAATACTCCTCTTGGGAATGAAGGCACTTTGGTTTTGGGAGATTACTTTATCCATAAATGGTTTAAGCCTGTTAGCCAGAGTTTTGGAGAGGATTTTGTAAATAAAATTGCATAAACCAATGGGTCTATAATGGTTGACTAATTCAGCTAAAGGGACTTTAGGAATGAGAGCTATATTAGTATGATTGAAAACTTTAGCAATATGACCAGTTCTAAAACAAGTTTGGGTCATGTCAACCAATGCCTCTCCCACGATATCCCAATGTTTTTGATAAAACAAACCCGTGAAACCATCAGGACCAGGGGCCTTTTTTCCTCCCATTTTAAAAACAACATTTTTTATCTCCTCAGTTGTAAGAGGAACATTTAGCAAATCATTGTCCTCAGCAGAAAATTTAACAGGGAGATCCCTTAAGATTTCTTCCTGAAAAAGTTGAGGTTGAGAAGAATAAAGATTTTTGAAGTAATCTAAAAAGAATTTACCAATGCTATCCCTATCAGTTAGAGTAGCATTGTTAGAATCTTTTATCCAGCTAATAGCATTTCTTTTCCTTCTAAATAGGGTCACTTTATGAAAGTAAGGGGTATTTCTATCTCCTTCAATGATCCAGACTTCTCTAGACTTATCTTTCCAGTAAAGTTCCTCAAGGGAATACAGAAACTCAAGTTTAGAGATAAGTCTAGAGGAGGTGATAGAATCAGTAGGATTAGAGGTTTGTAGATTTAACAGATCCTTCTTGGTGGTAGATATATCTGATTGAATATTACCAAAGGATGATTTGTTCCAGTTTCTAAGGAACTTCTTGGTACTTAGGAGTTTGGCTTTGAGTTTATAAGCTGGGGAGCCTATGACATTTACAGACCAAGAATTAGCAATAACATCCCTACAAGTGGGATATTCAATCCACATAGCCATGAAGTTGAAGGGTCTAGGCATACAAAGATCTTCATAATTGAATCCAACATGCATGGGGAAGTGATCAGAAGAGTCTCTAGGTAGGTTATTAACATAAAACTTAGGGAAGAGGTCATCAGCCAGTTGATTAAGGAGACATTTATCAAGTCTTTCAAGAATCAAGTCAGGGCCCTATTGCTTATTAGACCAGGTAAACCTAGGACCAGAGAAACCAGGATCATGCAGATTATGAAGTAAACAAAAGTTTTTAAGAAGTTTGCAATCAGAATCATTCATCTCTAGACCACCATTCTTATCCTCATATCCTAGCAGTGTGTTAAAATCACCAATGACAAAAACTGGATCATCTACATGGGCTATAATATGATGTGAGAATTGCTCCCAAAAGGAGGCTCTAAGAGCACTATTAGGATCACCATACACAAAATGGATATGACAAGTTTTTGAGTGGATTATGTCAGTAGTAGTCACATGGATGCCCCTTAAGCTAAAGGATATAACATACAAGTGAATTTCCTTCTTCCAAGCCAACACCAAGCCACCACTTCTACCAATACTAGGAAGATTGAAAGTACATGGAAAGCCCATATTTTTTAGCTTCCTGGAAGCCATATCTTTCCCCATTTTGGTCTCAGAAAGGAAAATAATATCAGGATTCACATTTCTACAAAGCATGCCAAGTTTTTTATTTACAGATTTTTTTCCTAGGCCTCTAATGTTCCAAGATATGAGATTTATGTTATTGACAGGGAATTGATTTAGAGTAGGATTGGAATTATCAAGAATTGGGTTACTGGGAATAGGATTTACCTGGGTAGGAGAGCCAAGATCACTTCCAAGAGGAGAAATAGAAGTATCACCATTTTGAGTAGAACTTTTAGGAGAGAATAGATTTGGATCAGCAGCATTGAGAGGGGAATTGTTGCGGACATCATTGCTTGTAGGGGAATTACCAGTAGGAACAGTGAAGTTACCCATAAAGTTAAACATGGCATGGGTATTGAGAGAACAGTTGGATAGATCAATATCAGGTAAATCATCCAATTTAGTGATGGGAGAACATAGTTGAGCATAATCAGGTTCATTTGGAATTCGATCTTCAGAAGTGGTACCTAAAGAATTAGCAACAGAAGTGGCTCTGGTACGTTTCCTTAAGTCAGCTCTTGGATTAATATTCCTTTTGAGATTAGCAATAACATCTTTTCAGTAGAGGTAGCAGCTCCTCTAGTGATGATGGGACTGACATTAGGAACAATGGATGTTTTGAATCGCCTTGAGGAATTATTAGTCCAGATTGGACCACTTGGAGTTGATACAGATTACAGACCCAATAATAGTAACAGAATTAGTCTGGATAGTGCTTTGTTTCCCAATTACTGGTAAACCTCTATCCGTTGGAATAGTTTGTTGTTGTACCGGACCAACATCTAAGATCTTCAGAGCTGGAGATCTATTAACAAAGGGGCCCATCTGGAAAGTATTAGATATAAAAAACTTGGTAGGATCAAATGTACCATTATCAGAGACAACAAACTTGCCTGAGGACCTTTCTTGCAAGGAAGAGCTCATAGCAGTATCTTGGATATCCTCAAACATTTGTGTATTCATGTCAGATGTACCAGAAGAAGAGGTACAATTTTCTTTCGCAGGTGAAGGCATCATGAGTTTTGAAACACTTGGAAGATTATAGTTGTTACGGCTTGAATCTAATTCTTTGAGCTTCTTCTGTTTGAGCTTCCAAGAAGGACAATTCTGATCCTTATGGTCAAGAACACGGCAAGACGTACAGAAGTATCTTGGTACTATGATGTGTCTGCACTCAATTAGGAAAGGTTCATTTCTACCATTGGTAAAGAGAGGTATACCAGTTGGTAAAGCTTTCTGAACTGGAATTTTAATGCAAACTTTAACACTTTTCTTGTGAGGGTGCTTGCCAAATGGATTCTGAGCTTCAATTAGTTCATCCATACTTGTAGTAAGTAGCTTTAGATCTTCATACCAAGTGCATTTATTTGGCACATTACACAATATAAACCACATGATCTCTTCTTCAAAAACAAGTTAGTGGTTTGGGGGCCAGCCTTCCTTTGGTACCATTTTCAAGATAGATAGGTAGCCACAGATGAACCAAGGTTTTTGAGAATTAATTCTATTAAAATCCTATTCTGAAAGAAAACGGATGAGCACCTTGTTTCTTTGACCATTGAAAGTGGAAACAATATGATTTTGAGCCAGGGGCCAATTGTTACAGATATAATATCTGATCGAAGAAGTTGGGATGAGGGTTTCACAGCAAATGTAACCAGCCATACACCATTTCCAATTAGTATCATCTTCTGCTAGAATGACTTTCTTATCTATAAAAACAGGTTTAGTAAGAGTAGTAGGGAGATTGAGCTTATTAGACATTTGGGTAGAAAGAGCTTGGATTTCAAGGTTTAGAATATTGGGATCTCTTGAGGAAGAAGGTTTTTCCATAGTGAAGGTTATGGGAATATATATTTAAAAGGTGTTGGTACTCTTGGGATTCTGAGAAGTTATTATAAAAAGGATGGTTAAGAAATTGAAGTTTTGTTGAGTATTATGACGATAGATGATGATGAAAACAGAGTGCCATATGGAAAAGGTAACAAAGTTTGTAGTCTTGTATGTATGAACCTTAAAAATATAATGAGAATCTTGATGACCAAAGTCAAGGCAGGTTTTAGTGAAGCTTTGATGTAAGGTAGCAAGATTGGGACTGAGAGCAGTACTTCGGGAGAGAGATTTAGCATATGAAACATCCAAATCAACAAAAGACTTTTTAGTTTGGTTTATCTGCAGAGTATTCACGTGAGTACTAAGAAGAGGGTAGCATGACAGGGTGAGATGTTGGTACGAAGAGAGAAGGGAATGGGTACTTTTAGGCTGGGTTGTTGAAAATTTATTGTGCTTGTCATTACTTGAGATGACGTTAGCCTGATGATATAACCTTCCAAAGATAATAATGGTAGAAATTTGAGAGAGGTAATCCTTTGTGGGAAACTTGGTGGGTGAAGGTATTTGGGTAGAGTTTTGGCGGGTATTTCTGATGAGTGGACTAGACCCTTTCCTGGCCGGTATTCCCCTAGTTGCAATGATGTCTCCCAACTGATGCTGCTTTATCCAAATATGCATGCCACATAAAATGTAAATTAGTCCCCAAAGATAATAGTCAAATGTTGGTAACCTACCAAGTCTCCTCTTTGAAGAACTAGGGTGAGGCATTCAGTTATAATTGCTAATAGGTGTTGAGAAAAGAGGGAAGTGATGTGATTATGGAAAGAAAGTGTTGGAACAGACACTAGGCTTTTACTCAGCATATGGTAATTATGGTTATTTGGGTGAAAGGTACACGCATGAGGTTGCATGGGATAAAAGAACGAAGCGATTTGAGGATAAACCAACCGCCATAAATGACAGTTAATGAAGAAATTTATTCCTTTAAAAGGTGGGTTTTGAAAGTGATTAAGAAACATATTAACATTTGTACTGGAAAGGGAAAGGTTTAGGTAGAGATTGAGAGATGACAAGTTCCGGCAATACAGAACCCATAATCCACTCCTTATTAGATCAATATCAGAGGCTAGCAACACTGTTGTGCAATTTGAGTGCTGATGAATTGCAACAGTTAAAGATAGATGTTCAGACTAAGTTGGATCGTCGTGAAATAGTTCGACATCGTCGAATGGAGGAATAGATTCGCAGGCAAAGAGATGAACGACGGAAGGAGAGGATGTACGCTGAATGGGTGCCTTAGTACTTGAAAAGACTGGAGAGAAAAGATAATGAGTGGGAGGCAAAGCAAGAGGAGAAAGCAGAACAGAAGGCCAAAGGACCACAGTATGGTAGCAGAACTGATGAAGATACTGACTCTTCAGGAGGATTTGATGCAGATGGAGAAGGTGGGGATGAAATGGAAACAAGCTATTTGGATTCAGATTATGGGGAAAGCAGTGAAGAGGCAGCAGTTGAGCGGCTTGAATATGACTCTGATCATCTGAAGGCTCGATTTGAGAAAGAGATAGCCAGTCCCAAGAAGTATTCTCGGACCATAAACGAAGGAGATCAGTTTCTGCTAAGTGTGAGTGCCCGGGTTCCTTATTATGATGAGGATTCTGACTCCAGTGGTACATCTCCAGCCCCATCAATAAGCGAAGACAGTGAACGATGAACGGAGGAAGGGTAGCAAGACGTGTGGTGGAAGCCACAAAGTTACCAGGAGGAGCTATATTTTTTGGGTATTTAAAAAGCTTGAAAATGGTAAGCAGGTTTTTTGTGAAAATGCTCTTCTGATGATTTCCTTGACTACCCGACTTCTTAAAGCTGTGATTGGAGATAATGGATAGTTTCTTTCTCTTAGTCTTTATCTTGTTCTTGTTGGATATTTTGTTAATGTTTTTCGGATTTTGAATTTGCTGGATGTTTTGACCAGAATTGGTACTTGATGTGGTAAGGTAATAGTTGGTTCTTGTAGTAATACTTAGGTAAATGTGGAAAGAATGTTGTTTTTCAATTTCAGTAATGATAGTTCAGGTAGATTGATGGTAGTGTAGTGTTCGTTTGGTATTGAATTCTTTAACTGTACTAGTGATGAACAAGGTGTTTTTGTATCTATGGAAGTTATTACTCAGAACACAGTTGTGGCTGGAGTTGTTATTATTGATAGAGGTAATTCCCTGAAAAGAATTGTTTCCAGTTTTGGTGTGAATTAAGTGACTTTGATATTCTTTTCTGATTATGAACTCGATTAGGTAGCAAGATAGCCTATAGATAATGTAACTGGCAATAGGCAGATAAAGGTGAAGGGTTTGCAAAGAAACTCTGGCACTAAAATGTTTGAAGGTGAGGTGTACTTAGTTTTAGTAATGCTGCACTTGCTTTGTTGCTCTTCTCTGGTACGAAGCTTGAGTAGATAACACAGGAAACTATAGTTAAGGTAGCTAACAATGAGAATAACTAGATGGGTGATGGGTTGTTGAAGAACTTCTTTAAACATTAAGGCCGAACCAAAACCAGGTCCAAAAACTGAAATGGCATCCGAGTTGCAGAGCTAAAATCGGATGAAAGAGAAAAAGAGACACTTTCGGAAACATTATGCAATTAAGATGTTGGAAAATAGATGTTATTGTATCTCAGATGATTAATGATAATGCAGCATGTGATTTTGAATTTAGAAGAAAAAAAATGAAAAAAGAAGAAGCAGGGGATGTGGCGCAATTACTTCGAGTCATTGGTGAGCCACTTTTGTCTGCAAATAGTGATCAGTGGCAGTGGAAACACGCAAAAGTTTTGGGTATTAAACAAAAGTGTCCCTCTGCTAATATGTTAATTAGAAAAGTGTCCCTCTTTCAAATTGAATTAGAAAAGTGTCCCTCTTCAAGGGAATTCCGTCCAAACGGAATTAACTCTCCGTTAACTCTAGAGAAAATATTTTATATTTAGATGGAATTACCAATATATCCATATGACACTTTCGTATTTCCATAAATACCCTCGAGTTAATCTGATACCGATCCATCTCGATAACGATCCAATGCCTATTAGAGTAGACATATATGATCAATCTCGAGAATGATCTAACGACTCTAATGCGATACACGTTTTATCGCACATTTTTGGATATATGCAGAAATCGAAACCCTAAAATCACTTTTGTTCTCATTTGCCTTTCGTCTCCCAGTTCTTTCTTCCATCTCTTCTTCTCTGATGAAGAGCTTGAAGAACTAATCAAAGCAAAGCGAAACCCGTTTAGTCACTGAGATCTGATCAGTGACCGCCTCTATTTTCTCTCGATTAGATCTTCCCTTTCTTCTTTTGTTTAAGGTTTGTTGATGAAAAACTGATTGAAGTAAGAAGTTGTACAAGATGAGTGGTGATAATAGTGATTCTAGCAAAATGAGGCGCGAAGTTCTTCAACTTCTTTTTGACTCACAAAATGATTATGTAGCTTTAGGGTTTTTATGTTGGGGTGTAGAACTATTTCTGGTGATTTAGGCTTCAGGTTTTATTTTATTACAACAATGATGTCTCTGTAGTGTTAGCGTTTGATTGATTTACCCTTTTTTAATTACTAATTTTCATTAAAGAGAACTTAATTTCGAAATTTATGGATTTTTCAGAAACCCTAATTTTGAAATTTGGGGATTTTTAATTTCTCGATTTATGGGTGCTGTTGAATGGTAATTGAATTGTTTATATTATGATTTACAAATAATATATTTGGAATGATGGTTTTTTGGAATGATAACTTGGAATTATGGTTTTTTGGAATGATGGTTTGTAATTATGATTTGGAATGATGGTTTTTTGGAATGATGATTTGGAATGATGATAATTGAATTATTTATAGTTATGGGTGCTTTTGAAATGATGAATATGGTTTCTGTGTATATAATGAACTTAGTAATTGAATTTTTTGGATGGTTTTTTGCTTGTTGTATGTGCAGAACCAGATTTGTTAGGTACCCTAAAAGGAGCTTTAGGATTGAATTATTTACCACAAATAAATGGACTCTAAATCATGATTTGGATGTAAACCATGTTGGTCTTGACATGTTGACTGATATGATTATGTGGGAGGTGAAGATTAGTGAGTCCAAGAAGCTTAATTTGTTTTGGTTTACTCCAGATAACCTACCAGAACTGATTACCAATGATGTGGAGTTCTTTACAATGTGGAACAAGGCTGAATATCAAGATGATGGTTATGTGCATCTTTACTTCAGTATTAGTGACAAGGTTTTGAGGTCTGGTGATGAATTCCCATCATCTTCAGGGGTTACTAATGAAGTTAGGTATTTGACACCTACTAAGAAGGTGACAAGTGACTCTGAGATGGTGTTTTCTACACCTAAGAATAAGGGGACACATGAAGATGACTTTGTGTTTTGTACACCTAAGAAGAAGGTGACACCTGAAGATAACTTTGTGTTTTCTACACCTAAAAAGAAGGTTATAACCAATTCTCATGCTACTAGGAAAAGTCCAAGGTTGGTTTGTAAGTCAATTGATGCTCATATTAATGCTGCATTTGAGAGGTTACTTTTAAATGATGTTTTGAATGATGAAGAAATGTGCCATCTAGATGATAATGTGGATGCAGAGTATGATAACATTCAACTAGATAATGTGGAAGAGGATGTGTGCCATCCAGTTGATGATGATATAAGTCCACCCTGCTCTGATGATGAGGAAAATGATATTGACATAGCTGATGTCAGAGATTTTGTCGACAACTACTTTGATGATGACTTTTGGCAGAACTTTAGAAAGGAAGGTAATGTTGCAGTACTACTTCTGATTATGTAGTTTACATTAAGCTATTTAATGTGTTATGATGACTAACAATACTTTTGGCAGACTTTGTAGGTTCACAAGGAGATGATTTACCTAAAGGGGATAAAGGAAAATGTGTTGCAGTGGCTTTAGTGCCTAGTGATGATTAGAACTGCCTTGGTAACTCACAGTATCACTCTGACTCTGAAGATGAGAAGCTTGACTCTGAATATGATAAGTATGACTTTGAAGATGAGAAGAAGAAAGCAGAGGCCCTTCAAAGTTTTTACCAGGAAAATGTGTTGCAGTTAAAGCCCCTGATTGAATCAGATGAAAGAATTACATTCATTTCTGATAGGCAAAAAGGTTTGATTGAGGATGTTGCTGCTTTATTTCCAGGAAGCCCACACAGATATTGTTTTAGGTATGTTCATTATTTTTACCATAATTACTTTTTTTAACCATTATATGATCTTTGTGTTTTACCTTTTAATATATGTTTTACTGACTTTGTAGACACATGTTCAAGAATTTGAAGACTCACTACAAGGGTTCAAAGATACATAACCTTATCTGGAATGCTGCTAAAGCCTATAAGTTCACCCATTGGAAGGTAATAAATCACTTTGTGTTCTTTTGTAACTTGTTTATGTCATAGAATGTTGTGTTAGTTATAAATTGTTAATAGCCTTCATGTTTATCTTTGTCAAGTTCCATATGGATGCTTTAGTGCTGGAAAATGCACCTGCTGCTCAATATATGATGACTGAGGATCCTACCCAGTGGTCCAGAGCATTCTTTGACCCCTCTTCATGATGTGAACATATGAACAATAATTTTTATGAGTACTTTAATAACATGATTAAGAAACTTAGAGACAAGCCTATTTGTACCTTAGGCTTAATGTATGGATAGTTAATAATGGGCTTGTGGTATAGGAGAAAGCAGTCATCTTTGAACTGGAAAAATGGTGAATTAGTACCTGAAGCAATGAAGCTGATTGAGAAGATGAAAGAATGCACTGGTCAGTTTAGGATTAGTGGTGCTGTATATGGTATTAGTTATCAAGTTACATCAATTCACAATTCTGTATTCCAAGTTGATCTAATCAACAAGACTTGTAGTTGTGTCCAATGGAAACTGAGGGGCTTTCCATGTCAGCATGTTGTGTGTGTTTTGAAGACTTTAAGACCTAATTGGGCAGAGTAAGTTTATTGATGTTTGTATGTTTATTGAATGTGCTCAACTACTTTCATTTCGCATTTACTAATGTAATGTAGTAGTTTCCCTTGTATGTTTTGTAGTTATTGTAGTCCATACTACACAGTGGATGCATACAAAGCCACTTATGCCACCCAAATGCAGTTACTCATAGGGAGAGAAGATTTGGAAGAGGTGACATCATTATTTACCCTTTACCCTTTACTGTTTTTTTTTTGTCATTTTCTTCTTTGTTGGGAATCTTATCTTGTTCCCTTTCTTTATTACTTTACATATTCATTTAGGATTACTTTATGTCTTGTGTTTTTCATTTAGGGTTACTTTATGTCTTGTGTTTTTCTATTTATAACCGGATCTAACTTATTTTTTTCTTCTGTGTTCCTTCTTTTGTTTGTAGCCTCAAGAGCCTTTTGTCAAACCACCTATAGATATGAGGAAACCAGGAAGACCTGCTAAGAAGAGGAAGTTGGGGCATGATGAGCATGTGAGTGAGAAGAGACAGAGTACATGTAAGAGATGCAACCAGATAGGTCATAACAGAAGAACTTGTGCTGGTGGTGAGGTTGGTTCTAATCCTAAAGGAAGGAGACCAAGAACCATGGTAGACGGAGGAACCCAAGAAACTACTTACCCAGATCCAACTGAGGGCAGTTCAAGTAAGAGAAGGAGAGGAAGAGGAAGAGTTTCTAGGGGAGGCAGAGGTAGAGGTATAGGATCTTCATCAACTTCTGCAGCTGCATCAACCTCAGCATCAACATCTCAAACTGCACTATCAACATCTTCTGCACCAGCATCTAGAGGAAGAGGTAGAAGGGGTGGTAGAGGAGCAAGAGGTGGAAGAGGAGTTGTGCAACAGACTCTTAGCCAGTATGTCAATGGTGCTGGTTGGTTCAGCCAGACTTTGAGCCAAACTTTTCAAGCACCAAAGCCACAAAAGAAGGGAACATCTGCAACTCAGTAGAGTTTGCTTGTTTTTTTTTAAGTTTCTTTCCAAGACTATTTGGGTTATGATCTTTTGATCAGTTTATTGTAAGGATAATGGTGTTTCTTTCCAAGACTATTACATCAGTTATATATATCAAGAATATAAAGCACAGTTTAGCTAACTTTGCCTATTTGAGTGGTGGTCAGGATTTATCCTTGGCAAAGATAAATCAAAGGCCGTGGTTCTCCGTGCCACACCCTACAAGTCTCACACGTGGTGTTTATTCTATTATGAATTAAAAATTAATACTCAAGTCAAGATATGGAATTTCAAAAATTATAACGGGGAGGTTCGAACTCATGACCTATTGTGTCATAAAAGTGGCCTCTAACCATTGTTCCACCTTGGTTGGAATTGATAGAAAAGATAAATCAACAGTGGTTGTTTGTTCAACTTAAATATTAATTAGTATAAGTGATTTGTCTAGAGAGAAGATAAATTTATGGTCATGGTTTGTTCAACTTAAATATTAATTAGTATAAGTGTTTTGTTAATTGATGTCTCATTAATTTCTCATGATAAATGATTTATTAATTTTATATCATAAATATCCCTTAATTAATATTAATACATATCTCCATCAATAAATAATAATTTTGACAAAAATTATTTCAATAGATATTAGTGGTGGTGGTGGTAGTAGAGGAAGAAGTAAGTGGTGGAAGCGGTGAAAGGTGTGGTGGAGGCGGTAATATTAGTTTTGGTGGAAGAAATAGTGGCGCTGGATGGTTTTAACGGCGGTGGTATTGGTTTTTTCTTTTTGAATCAAAAAATATAATTTTTTTTACATGACGGGTAACATTGTATTGTGAAAAGTATAGTTGGTTGCTTTTGACACGATCAAAAAAGGCGGATAACAAATACTTTTGGGATGATACCAAATCATATAAGACAAAATGGTTGTTTTTGGTACCACTGCTATCTTTGGTAACCGTTCGTACGCATGATTTTCAATATTAATAAAAAACATATAGTTGAATAAATTAATTGATGACCTAAGTTTGTTAAATCTAAACTTTATACATGACGTGTGGGATTAAAATTTATAAGTGTACCCAATATTCTACGAGGGATGGATAATGGTGGTGGTGGAGAAAGAAGTGATATCTGGTGGTTTGTGGTACTGGCCGGTATTGATGAGTAGTAATTGACTATGTTAATTATGTGCTGCTACGAAAGGATAACACTATAAATTAGAAATGTGGTTGATCGTCTTAATGCTAATATAAAGTCGGTTAAAATACATGAAAATTAAGAAGAAGAAAAAACATTTGGATGTCACGTTATATAATAAATAACACTAAAAACTACATATTTAGTATCAAGGTTTCTCCATCCAATAGATAAATCTAAGGTTGTATTGAGATCCCGTAAGCAGAGGGGGAGTTGGTCTTGGATTTCTGAATGATAATGAATATAATGAAACGCTCCCTCTCGGTTTCTCCAATGAAAACCGAAACCTTCAAAAAAAAACATAATCAATCGAACAACACTTAGATGGAACGCATCACCACCAGTTTAAACTTCTCTGAATTGCTACATATCTAGTGAAATTTCTACAGATTAATCTGGTGATTTCGTCCTACCGTAGTTTTTCACGAGGCATGCAATTAAATCTCTAATAGTGATTTTAAAGGTATTTAATAATTACAAAATTCTCTTATAAGTTTTGTTTATGCAAGTATTGATTTAACTTGGGTTCTTTTATATTTTTGTGTTAATTAAGTTGATGACTTTTTAATTTGAATACATGTTTGGTTAACAAACTTTGATACATATATGGTATTTTATTTGTAGAACTAATGTTAGTCTCTCATTTTTCCCGTTAGCACTTTGTTTCGATCCCGTATTTGTAGACATTATTTGACTAATGTTGGGGTATTTGTTTAATCTCAAGGCCGATTAAACCCAATGTGTGTTGTATACATTGAAGGCGACAGAAGTTTGTGTCGGCTCTACCTTGAAACTAATAATTTTTCTTCGTAAGGTTAGTTGAATTTATATAGATACAAATATCAATATGACTATGCTCTTTAAAACTCCAAATTACTTGAGTAACACTAGATGTGAGAACGTCATTCATGCACTACTTAGCATAGTTGGCGTGAAATCTTTTTATCCACAAATTTCTTCAATTTTATGTTATCAATATGATTGAGAAAGAATCTTACACATGTTTTGATTTACTATTATAAGTTTATTTTTTCTACTCACATGTGTATATCTCAGCCTTCCAATAGCCAAGGGTTCTTCATTTTCATAACTCTCACATTTGCAAAAATAAATAAATAGTGTTTATCTATAGTAGGGAAAATATTATGGGTTTTTGCTTCACTCCTTATAGCCTTAGTTATCAATAATTTCGGAACAAATGTATTCATAAACATCATGGAGTTGGATTGGAAGTTTAGGTATATGTACTTTTATATGAAATATTCTTTTTGAAGTTTGAAATTATAATATGATGCAACAATAAATGAGAAAAAAATATTATTTACTGTATTTTTTATTTTTTTTTCATGTTGGCACGACATTATTACTTCGTCCAGATAATAAATTGGAATAACATGCTTAAGTAAAAAATAAAAAGATCGGGTAACCCATTTTGTTTCCCAAAACTTATTTGAATATCAAAATAATTACTCACGAATAAAATGAAGCAAGAGGAATGTGAACAATATCCTATTAGAGACAAAACATCCCGTGCCGTTACGGGATAATATTTATGGTTTAGTATAAAACATAGCTAGGATAAGTTTTCCTTTGTTAGTGGTGGTTAGGATTTGTCCAGACCAAGATAAATCAAGGGTTGTGGTTCCTCAGACCACCCCCTACAACCCACACGTGTGGCGTTAATTCCAATATTATGAATGAAAAATGAATACTCAAGTCAACATATGGAATTTCAAAAATTATAACGGGGAGGTTCGAACTCATGACCTATTGTGTCATAAGAGTGACCTCTAACCAGTGTTCCACCTTGGTTGGAATTGATAGAAAAGATAAATCAACAATGGTGGTTTGTTCGCTTTATTAATTAGTATTTCACTAATTGCTCATAATAAATGACTAATCATTTTTTAGTTATAAATGTTTTCTTAATTAATTATAATATTTATTTCTATTAATAAGTATTTTTGATAAATAATATCAATAGACATTTTCTACGACAATGAGTAGTAGAAGAGGTGGAGGCCGAAAGATTAGTGGTGGTTAAGGGCGGAGCCAAGCACAATTATATTTATTTTTGTTCTTTTATCGTAAAATTGGATACAAAGTCCATTTTTCACATGTATCAAACTTGCCAAGAATTTTTTTCTCCCTCTCTCCTCAAAATCTTGGCTCCGCCCCTGGTTTGTGGTGGAAGAAGTAGTGACGGTGAATGCTGATGAGTAGTGATGGACAATATTAATTTTATGTTTTCGTTACAACATCGATAACATCGTAGTGTGGAAGATGTGGTTGGTTGTTTTTAACACTTTTGATAAATGAAGGTACCATATATTTCAGGGATGATGTCATACAAGACAATATTTTCATGATCGTAGTTGGATCACCCAAATGGTACCCCTGTTATCTTTGGTACTATATCGTATAAATCATGATTTTTTAATATTAAAATAAAATAGATTGCAATACAAAAAAGAATATATACACAGAAGAAAAAAAATGAAACTAATCAATTGACGAAATTTTGCTCAATCTAAACCTCATACATGGCATTTATGATTGAAAATTAGAATTGCGTCCAACAACCTACATGGGATGGGCGGCAGTGATGGTGGTAATGGTAGAGTCAAAAATTGACATTGAGGATGCCTACTTTTTTTTAAAAAGAAACATGTAAACTTTGGTGGACTAAACCATAAATATATATAGACAAAATATTATTTATAAAATAAACTAAAAAATTTATGTAGTTATTAAAAATTTAAGGGGTTAGAGCCAGGTTAGTCAACCCTTGGGTCCGCCACTAGGTGGTGGTGGATAAAAAAAGTGGATTCATATGGTTTTATGGTGGTGACGGGCATTGGTGAACAAAAACATATTATGCTAATTTCGTAACGCCACAAAATGTGTAACGTTATATTATAAAGTATAAAACGTGGTTGATCATTCTAATGTTAAAATAAACTCGGTAAAACATATGTCCATTTAAAAAAATTGGTCCAATCAATTGCCATGTTATGTAATAACTAAACAAAAGACACGGATCAAGATCAGAACATATGAAATTATTTATTATCGATTTGATTATGTAAAGAGTGGTCAAGATTTGTCTTTGGCAAAGATAAATTTACCGCTGGGGTTTGTTCAACTTAACCATTTTTAAATTTTTTATTAATTAGTGTCTCATTGATTCATAATGATTAATTAAATTTCTATTATAAATGTCCCTTTAATAATCTAACATAAATACATAATTTTATTAATAAATAATTTTACTAAAAACTATATTAATTTTAATGGTGGTAGTGGAAGTAGGGTTAGTATAAGCGGTGGCGGGTGTTTGTGAATGGTGGAGGCGGTAACATTACTATTGGTGGAAGAAATAGTGGCGGAGGATGGTTTTTATGGTGGTGGGTGTTGGTAATAGTAGTGTATAATAATAGTTTTTGCTTTTTACTGAGTATTATTGACCAGGTAAAAAAATAATCTTCACAAAACATGCAACATTGTATTGCGAAAGATGTAATTGTTTGTTTTTAGCACAATTGATAAGGACAAAAACCAAATATTTCGAGGATGATACCGGAACGTATAAGATAATATGGTCATGACTGTTCGATCACCCATATTATATATGTAGTTGCAGAATAACCTACAACTACACCCTCAGTAGAATTAGTAAAACTTGAGAAGTTCTTGATGTTGAATAACAAATTTCTTATTAATTCTCTCAATTGATTACAAAGAAGTATCTAAATGGAACTAGAATAGTTACAACTTTCTCTATTCTCTTTCCTAAGATAATTTCTAATACTCACTAAAAGAACCTCCTGAATTTTACATTTGAACTCCTATTTATAGTGAAATTTGTACAGCTGTATATGAATTGCGAAGTATCGCAATTCATCTTCGCAAGATTATTCTATCTTCGTAAATCTTCATACTTCCCCGTGTTTCCTCTATCATCGCATCATTTTGTAATTCTTTCCTCTTATATTTGTCACGATGTTCGTAAGCTAATGCCTTGTGATATTCAGTACCTACATCTTGCCTCTTCTCATGTCAATTCTACGAAGAAGGAATGTCATGAGAACCTCTATTCTCATTCATTTAGTATAGTTATCACCACCTGTTAAATTCGCAACACATATTTTTTCTTTTCCATTATCTTTTTGACACGTTTCTTCGTAACCGTTCTTTTCAACCGTTCGCGTTCAATCGCATTGATGAGTTTCTATCTTCATCGAATTCTCTCTTCTTTATAAATATTACCCTTGGTTTTTCTTTTTATTCTCTTATCCTATTTGTCTTCCTTATCACTTTTGCCTCTATAATTTATTCTCTTTTTCTGCTACTACGATTTCTTATCTCTTTCATCTCTTTTCTTTCCTATTTTCTATCTTATATCCAATGGCTCCAAAAAAGAAAACTATTGAACAAATTAACGCAGAGCTTGCTGATAGGGACCTCATTCTTTCTGAAATTGATGGTTATGACAATAAATCTTCTCTCTGTGTGAAGCTCATTACCAATTATATGATGTTAATCTTCCTTTATTCTATGAAATTATTTCCTATCCCATTTTTTCATGTGCCATTTATCAATTGACTGGTGATTGCATTCGCATTCTGGTTGAATTCGCAACTTGTGATGCTACTGGAAGATCTTTGTACTCAGCTGATCTTAGGAAATCTGGATTTCGAGATGTGGAAATTATCGCCGCGGACTATACAGTTGAGGGTTTCTTTAAAAATTACACATTAATTCCTGCGAGGAAAGAAGATAAACGTTGGGGTGTTCGTCTTCATCGTAAATCTAATATCACAGCAGATGACCTTCTCATGCACGACATTGATTATGCCTCGGGAAATAATAAAACACCTCGTCGTTCTAATGATGAAGATTGGTATAACTACCCTTTAGCATTATCGGGTCCTTATATTTCTGGGATAGTAGATCTTCCTGCGAACCTTCGTGATCGCAATTATCAACCTTGGGTTTATAAAAATGTATGTACCTCCATCTCCTTATCTTCTTGTTACTCTTCTATTTATTTTCAAATGAGGTAAGAAACACTCTTTTATGCTTTTAAACAATATATTGTTGCCTCTGTTTCTTATCCTTATTTGAATTTGAAGGTTCTTTCGATCTTCCCGAGGTTGTTGCGAGTGAGAATAAGAGTTCCACTTCTTCCAAAAGATTAACTGCGAGACAAAAGACACTTCGCTCTGCGAAGGATACCCAAACTTTTGGTAGTCAAGATGATTCTCTTCACAAAGGAAAAAGAAAACTTGAAGATGTTGCTCATGAGAGGAAGAAACAGAAGAAGTTCTCAACCAAGTCTTATTCCCATGTAATCTCTTCTAATGAGAATGTTGAGGAATATCAAGGTGATGAAGATGATAAATTTCCTGAGAAGGACTTTGACTCTAATTCTGATACCCTTTCTGATAAAGGAGATGATGATGATGATGATAATGCTGATGAAGGTGAAGAGGAAGATCATAATAACACAGAAACTTTTGCTTCAGCAATGGTTCGTGTATCTGAGGACTTTCTCCATTCTTCTCGTGGGTTAGGAAACTCTCCTACTGTGAATGCTCGTAAGCTTATTGCGAAGGCTTTCAAATTTCCTACAGTACTCAATAACAACTCTCTTGATGGAATTTCAAGATTCATCTCTCCTGCTACATTATATACTTTAGGGAGTATGGTAACTTTATTTTATATTCCTTGTTTGTTTCCCTTACTCCATTAATTTCTGACCCTTTTTACTTGTTCAGGTTGGAAGAGTTAGCTGCAAGAAATGCTTTAGATTGGGAAAGACGTCATTCCATCGCTGAGAAGAAAACTTTAAACCGTTGTAAGAAGTTGGAGATTGAAAATTCAAAACTTCGTCAGAAAGTAGAGGATTTAAGTATTGATATCGCCGAACTAACATCCCGTCACGAAGATAATCCACAATCTGCGAGCATCGCAGATGATAGTTCTTCTCTTCTTGAGGAGAATAATCATCTAAATCTTGAAAACTTTTCTCTTCATAATGATAAAAAGCAATTAGAAGGTAAATTCTTCGTAATAGTGAGTATTTTAATTACTTTTCTTTCGTAATTTGCTAACCAATTCCTTAACTTCTCTCCTTGCTGCAGAAAATTATGCGAAGATGAATAATGATTTGGAAACTATTCATGCCAGTCGTAAGAAGAAGATTTCTGATTTAAGATCTCAACTTCTAATTACCCAGCACAACCATAGTTTATATGTCAAGCGTTTTCGAGCTAAGATGACTCGCAAGATTTGTGAAGACAATCAAATTCCTCTCAAGAAGTACCATACGCTCCTTTCTGAAGAAATTCCTGAAGATACCCCATATATGGAAATCTCTGATAGTGAAATTGAAGATGATCTCTCTGAAGAAGAAAAAGAAGATCATTTTGATGGGAATAAATCCCCCGAAGAATAGCTTCATTCTTTTTTGTATATCTGTTCTAGTTCTTTTCATATTGTCTGTTTGAGTACAACATTTTCTTCTTTCTTGCTCTTTTGATCAACCAACAATTTCTTTTTGAAGTTTAACTCATATTAATGTCTTAATTTTGCGATGATGAATTGATTTTTCTTTGATCGCATGTCTCCCTTATTCGCATAACTTGATCATGTGAAGAGAAATAATATATCTTAAAGACTTAGCTTAGTATTCCCTTTCCTCCTATTATTGTTCTTCATATGATCAAATATCGCTGGAAGTATTAGAATATCTGCTTCAATTTCAATTTTAATTTGCGAAGCTTCAACTTGTTGCGATTAATAATTCCTCCCTTTGGAATATAAAAAATACGAGGTATGAAATATCCTAAGCAATACGAAGTATGAAATATCCTTAAGAAGTATAAGAAGTATACAATATCTTTGAAGAAGTATAAAAAGTATTTAATCTGTGAAGAATTCCTCAATATATGAATGAGTATAAGAAGTATTTAATCTTCGCAAAATCTGATAAATGTGAAATATCCACTGAAGAAGTATAATAAATATGAGACGTTCTTGAAGAACTATAAGAAGTACTCAAGTTGTGAAGAAATATTCAATATATGAATAAGTATAAGAATTATGTAATTCTCGTAAAATTTAATGAATTCTTCACTATCTGTTTTTGATTGTGAGCAAAATCGCATCTTCTGTTATGTCTTCGTGAAAATTCTTCAATGGGGTTGTCTTCTTTGTTAGGATTTCTTGTAAAAATTCTTCAATGATATTGACGGAGCTGTCTTCTTTGTCAGAACTTCATGATATATATTCTTATAAAAATTCTTCAATGATATTGATGGAATAAATTTCATTAATTGTTGTGGTCTTATCATGCCTTCCTAAGTAAAGGTCTTATTTTGCCACCTCTTTTGTGATAATATTTTTGTATTTGCGATAATATGACAAGTTTGAACATTCTTGCAAATATGCAACTTTGTGACATTATCGTCTTGCGATGAAATCGCAGACGTTTTACACTTTCATGTAATAACCCATTGTTCTCATCTTAACTTCTTTGTTATGTTCTGCGAGTTCTCTTTGGATTTTTTTTTAGAATGCTCGCAGAAATTCAGTTGTTGCACAAATATGACAAGCCTTTATGTTTTTGCAAACAAGAAGCCTCGTGACATTTGCGTCTTATAGCACGTATCAGCTCCCTAATGGAGGGTTCTGACCTTTATCTTCCCCTTGGTTGCCCCTTCAAGGAAGCGTACATCGAACATACAAGGTTATCTCTTCCCATCCGGTTCTGCAAACAACCATCTTTTGATCGCAACCTCTTATCATTTTTGCCTATAGGGCTTATAGTTACGAGGTTGCACCCTATGGGGTATCTTTGGGCCAAGTGCATCATTTGCCAAGACTTGTCAATAATGGCAGATGTGCTTCAAGCCCACCCGGCACTCTTGACTCAACCGTGTACCTCTGCGCCTTGATCATTTTCTGCACTTCTTGGGAAAGACAGTATGCCTTAGTCGCCCAACCTAAATCATGTTACACCGCATAATATTGCGTAATGTCGCAAGATTAGGTGAGAATCCAAGGTGTCTAACCCGGATAGGTACCCCGTAAAGTTCCATGTACTCAGGTGCCTTGGTGGTGTTCCGGTGTCCCTGAGCCATGCTTATAGGTACCCCCTTAAATGACGTACTTTAGGACTTTGCCTCTTACGAAATGTTGCTTCGCGAACTAGGTTGTACGCCACAAAGGTTCGCCTGTGTAATATTTCTGCGGATTTCTTTCTTTTTTGAAAGCTGATCACAGATTGCGGTCTTTTATTCGCAAATTAATGTGTGCATCTTTCTTTAATGAAAGTTAATCGCAATAAAAAATTTGAAATTCGTAATTTTTGCATATTTCCTGCGAGCAAACAATATTCGTAAAATTTATCATAAAAAAAAAAATTTGTGTTGTAACATACCTCATTTCAACTTCTTTTTTCTGAATGGATATCTTGTTATACTTCTCGAGTGAACATATTGATTACCTTCTTGTTTCATTACTTTCTTTTTTCTTTCTTCGCAAATCACAACCCTTTGTTATCATCGCAAATTTCCTGCATGATTAACATCGTAATTTTATTCTTTCATGTCTTAATCCTCTGCCATTAAATTTTCACTTCTTTTCACAGCCTTTGCTCTTTTTCTCCAATTTTCTTTCTCGTAGTTTTTCCTTCGCAAACTTCTACCTCTCGTATCGTAACATTTTTTTTCCTTCAGCCCAATCACCCTTGATAACTCCAACACCCTTCATATGAGGAAATTTTATGCATTGATGTAGAGTGGAAGCTACGCCCCGAATTCCATGGAGCCAGGGTCTTCCTATCAAAGCATTATATGGTGATTCGACATCAACAATGCAAAACAGAATTTCAGTTCGCATTCCACTTAATGGAATTCGCATGCTTACTTCTCCTTTAGGCTTATTAGCAGTTCCATTAAAACCATAAATCCTGTAGGTAGAAGGTATTAAATCTGCGTCTTTTCCCCCCATAGTTTTGTAAGCAGAATAGAACATGATATTGACAGAACTTCTCGTATCAATCAAAATTCTATTAAGACCAATTGATTCTTCCTCCATATCATCTTCGCTTTCTTCCATATTCATGTAAATTGCTAATTTTACTACCAATGGATTATCATGTGCTTCACAACCTTCTGGAACTTCAGTGGCTTCAAAAGAAATTTCACGTTTCGCCAATCTTCAAGTCGTGAAATTTTTGCGATGTTCATTACTTCCTTTCCTTCACCATCCCTCGCATATACCCTGCTTAACACATTATCATGAAAATCTTCTATGGTTTTATATGAGTGAACAATAGAATTACAGAAGACATTCCTTGCTTTTGATCCCACTTCTATATGTAGGGTTTCTCCTCCCTTTTCTTGTACTGTGTTCTCCCTGCGAGTTATGACTGGAGCCTGTGGTAATTGTTGCGATTGTGCTTTCTTAAGTAAAAAGTGATCCAGTTTCCCTTGATCAATCATTCGCAAGATTATCCTCTTGATATTATTGCAGTTATTTGTAGAATGTCCATGAAAATGATGATATGAACAAAATTCATGACTTCTTGGACCCATTGGTGGTTCCTTTCCCATGTTCCATGGAGTTGGTATATGCTCTATCAGGATAATTGTCTGCCATATCTTTTCTACACTTGCATTCAAAGGTGGCAACTTTATCTCTTCTCTTATCATTCTTTGACCTCCTTGACCATTGTTATAATTTTGTTTATGGTTTCCTTGTCCAAAATAATTTTGCCTTTGTCCCCCATAATTTTCTTGATGTTGATCTAATCTTGGGATCTGGTTATTTCCTCCTCGATTATAGAAATTCCTCTCTCTATCATACTCTTCTTGATCTTTGCTTCCCATTGCTACTATCTTTGGCTGGCTATTATTGATTTTCTTCTCTTCTGAAATTTGCGAAGAAGTTTGCGAAGATGTTTGCGAAGTACCTGCTATGACGTTGATTATTTTGGGAAGTAAATTTGCTCCTACGTCTTGATTGTTAGTGTTTGCTACTGGATATGACTCCATATTGTTTTGCTTTTCCTCTAGTGTAATGTACTCTTCCTGCAATTCTCGTAACTCTGTCATCATTATGGAATTCTTTCTTCTGAAGATTTGAACATACAATTGTTCAATTGCTGAACATCGCATTTATGAAAGACAGAATCAAGTATCTCTCATCCACGCGCCCTGCCATATCACTACATATAGTCTTCCATCTTCTTACCAAATGCTTCAAACTTTCACCAATTCTTTGTTTTAAACCAAACACATCTTCAATACCAAGCCGTGAGGAATGATTTGTGATATATGCTCCAAGGAAAGTTTCTTGTAAATGATTAAATGACGTAATAGTGTTCTTAGGAAGTCCTTCGAACCACTTTAGAGCTTCCCCTGTTAAGCTTGATGCGAAGTACTTGCATAATACAGCGTCATGATTCTCCCATTGTAACATGCATCTTATGTATGCTTTAATGTGTTGAATAGCACATGAAGTTCCATCAAAGATACTGGTAAGTGTAGGCAAATTTCATTTTGGTGGAATCCCTCCCAATTGTACTTCTCTAGCAAATGGAGTCCTCGCAGCTTCTTCTATTGCTTCATCTAATTGCCTTCTATCTCCTCCTCTTCTATTGTTTATCATCCCTCTCATTTCCGCTAATTCTCGAAAGATCCCTGCATTTGCTCCAGAATTCTCATCCATTGTCCTCTTCAGCGCAGCCTCTCTTCTTCTACGTTTTTGCGTCTCTTCTCTTGCGATCCTTCGCATTCTATCATATTCTTCATTAATGTTTTCATTTGCACAATTTTGCAAATATCTTCTTTCTAAATTATCACAATTGTTTTGTTGCAGAGCATCTTGAAATTCTTGTTCTTCCCTTTCTATTCTTCTCATCCTTCTCATGTGAATATCGGGAATTTCTTCTTCTTCATTTCTCCTTCTTCTGTAATTTATTTCTTCTTGATTTGCCTGTATTTTAGTTCGAAAATTTGGTTCATTCCTCGCTGTTTCCGTTCGTTGATTTCCAATTCTTCTCTGAATTCTTTCATACTCAACATTTTGATTGTTACGATCCTCTTCACGTCTTCTTACTCCACTCTCGTAATTGTTCTAATATACTGCTTGTTGTCTCTCAGCTGACTCTTCTTCTTGATTTTCTTCACCATTCTAATTGTTTTCTCTAGGATTTGGCCTAGTTCATAAATTCTCCATGTTTTGTTCATGGTTTGGTATTAAAATGAAGCGATTCTCTTGATTTCTTTCAACTTGAGTCTGTGCTTGTCCTTGCATAGTACTTTCATCATTGATTGTTGGTGAATTCTGCCCTTCTCTCTCTGGTCTGGCATTTGATCTTGCAACACTTTGAGATTTCCTCCTTTGTAACATCTCATTCTCCATCCTCAATTCTTGATTCGTTCTTCTTGAATTCCTTGTCTCAATGTTTCTAACATCTCCCTTTCTCTTTCAAGAATTGTTCCTCCCATCAACCTCCCATTTTCTCTGATTTGTGGTTCTCTATATTCTTCTGCCGGTGTATCAGTTCTCCAAGTGTGTATACTTACTCGATCATGATCTATTGTTTGTTGAGCTTGATTTCTTCGATTACTCCCTCTCCTACTTGGTTCTCCTGTTATATTTGCTTCTCCTCCAGCGAGTCTTACACTTCTTCTTACTGCAGTTAATGGTTCTGATATATTTATTCTTCTTTCCATTTCTCTGATACATTAATTCTTCAAGTCCCCGTTTCTAGCGCCAATTATGTAGTTGCAGAATAACCTACAACTACACCCTCAGTATAATTAGTAAAACTTGAGAAGTTCTTGATGTTGAATGACAACTTTCTTATTAATTCTCTCAATTGATTACAAAGAAGTATCTAAATGGAACTAGAATAGTTACAACCTTCTCTATTCTCTTTCCTAAGATAATTTCTAATACTCACTAAAAGAACCTCCTGAATTTTACATTTGAACTCCTATTTATAGTGAAATTTGTACATCTGTATATGAATTGTGAAGTATCACAATTCATCTTCGCAAGATTATTCTATCTTCGTAAATCTTCATACTTCCCCGTGTTTCCTCTATCATCGCATCATTTTGTAATTCTTTCCTATTATATTTGTCACGATGTTCGTAAGCTAATGCCTTGTGATATTCAGTACCTACAATATAAAAGCAATTGGTGTACCCGCGTAAGAGAACATTATCGCTCTCTCAAGTACTATTACATTCTTTTTCCTGAAAGACCATCAATGTCGAGTTGTTTCGCGACAACTACCTACAAAGACAACAACTTTCACTGAATTCCCGATATAAAACCTTATTGACAGGGAAAATGTATTTGCATTCTAAAATATTTTTTTGAAAATTATGTTTGTTCATCAAAATCATCATAAAAAACTCTAAATCATAAATCTAAATTTCACCTCCGATGTTTATAGAATATTTTACATTCTCAAATCATGCGACCTCTTGATGAAAAATCAACAATATCAAATTACGGATCAATATGTATAGGTTTCATTCACTAGGTTAGAAGGTAGAGTAGACACAGATGGGTAGATCACACAATGCAGAACATGACTGAGAATACTTCAGTAATTTGGTCAAGAGATAGGTCAAAAAATTAAGATTAACTTTCTATAGGACTAATTAGTTCATCTTCGATATGAGCTGACTAAAATATGGAATAATAATAATTTTCACGTAAGACAGTTGCAAAACATAGTTTGGCTAACTCTGCCTATGTAAAGAGTGGTCAAGATTTGTCATTCCTCAATTGTTATGTTATGTGAGAAGAAGGTGATATCTAAGATTGAGGTATAAATCAAATCTATTAGATTCATACCATTTAAAACTGGATGCCTTGAAAAAAATTGACGTGTTGTTATTATTATTACAGGCAAGGGATACATTGACCAAACTTGCGCAAATAGCTCACTTCGCAAATGATTGGTGTTGCATGTATGCAACGAGGAATTTGAGGAAACAAGGCATTAGAAGCAGTGCCCAGAGTATTTTGGATATAGTAACTTAGACCCGATGTAATACTTATGTTTTTTTTTAGTTTTTCCACAATCTATTTATTTAAGAAAAATTAACATCGCAAATACATAACATCAACAAAAATTAGACAGATTGCGTTTGCCAATAATGGCTACAGATGGTCCGGAAACGTCAAAAGAAAGGAATTGTTGTAGAATAATTGTTGGGGTATACAACGGATTACTTGATACAAATGAAAAAGGTATAACTATTTCGATTCTGAAATCACATAAAGTTCACAGTAGAAGATGACATCAAGTTTAAAGTTAATAACAAACATAATATGGCTAACTAAAATGTTAAAAAAAAAAACAAGATATGTAAACTTAGAAAGCCGTGGGACTTGAAGAGGCCAATTGTGAAAATTACAATCTTAGAAAGCAACGATCCACAATACCATAATTTTTTTTTATAAATATTCAATGTAGAATATGTCAGCTTTTGGTAAAGGATCTATTGACAACCAATTAATTTGAAATAGGATCAGGGAGTAGAATATGTGTTCAAGGTTCTTTATGAGGTAATGTGTCACCATATTGTATTCCAAGTGAAGGTAGGAACATACGGAAGTGACAAAATGTCAAAGACTTTTGAAGTAACCAAAGGCTTCGTTAAGAAGAATTGTTGGGCACAATATTTTGTTGAAGATTTAATGGCAGAGGTTCGCATATATACAATCCCTTCGAAAAGGTAATGGGTACACATTTTAAACATTATCATCTAATGGGTATTGAAAAATTACAGGAAAATCATGTCACATTGGATAGTTTGTATCATTCGTTCAATGCAAAAAAAATATTATTCTCTGCCTATTCGGCGGATCGACAACATGATCATGATAGATGAGTTAGCTGGAGCGAAATAGGAGCATGTGGAGACTTTTATGGACGATATTGATTAGTTGATTTCACTGAGATGAGCGCTGGTGATGACATATTTCCAAAAAATATTTAAACTTCTATGTTCATGTAGAGCATTATCTCATTATAAACAATGAACCTAAATAAAAAAAGTGTCTGGAAGTTAAGATTATATTTCTTTCTTTTGAGCAAATCTTCGATGGTAAAATATTAAAGGAAAAAACAAAGAAAAAAAGAGAGGAAAATCCCAACTATTTTTATGATAAACACATATTAAATCACAAGGAGTTGATAAGTATTTGGGACACAAATTATACGGTATATTAAAAATGAACCAACATCATGGCCCGTGTCGTTACGGCACGGGTTAAGGGCTAGTCAAGAGTATAAAGCACAGTTTGGCTAACTTAGCTTGTGTAAGTGGTGGTCCAGATTTGTCTAGAGAGAAGATAAATCTATGGTCATGGTTTGTTCAACTTAAATATTAATTAGTATAAGTGTTTTATTAATTGGTGTCTCATTAATTTCTCATGATAAATGATTTATTAGTTTTACATCATAAATGTCCCTTAATTAATATTAATACATATTTACATCAATAAATAATTTTGACAAAAATTATTTCAATAGATATTAGTGGTGGCGGTGGTAGTAAAAGAAGAAGTAGGCGGTGGAAGCGGTGGCAGGTGTTACTAAGTGGGGGAGGCGGTAACATTAGTTTTGGTGGAAGAAATAGTGGTGCTGGATGTTTTAATGGTGGTGGTATTGATTTTTTCTTTTTGAATTAATAATAATAATAATTTTTTTTTTACATGACTGGTAACATTGTATTGTGAAAAATATAGTTGGTTGTTTTTGACACGATCAATAAAGGCGGGTAATATTTTTTTTTGGGATGATACCAAATCATATAAGACAAAATAGTTATTTATGGTACCACTGCTATCTTTGGCAACCATTCATACGCATGATTTTTAGTATTAACAAAAAATGTATAGTTGAATAAATTAATTGATGACCTAAGTTTGTTAAACCTAAACTTTGTACATGACGTCTGGGATTGAAAGTTATGGGTGTGCCCAATATTCTACGAGGGATGGGCAGTGATGGTGGTGGAGAAAGAAGTGATATCTGGTGGTTTTGTGGTGCTGGCTGGTATTGATGAGCAGTAATTGACTATATTAATTATGTGTCGCTACAAAAGGGTAACACTATAAATTAGAAATGTAGTTGACCGTCTTAATGCTAATATAAACTCGGTTAAAATACATGAAAATTAAGAAGAAAAAAAATCGTTTGGATGTCATGTTATATAATAAATACTAAAAATTACATATTTAGTATCAAGATTTCTCCCTCCAATAGATAAATCTATGGTTGTATTGAGATCCGTAAGCAGAGCGCGAGTTGGTCTTGGATGTTTGAATGATAATGAATATAATGAAACGCTCCCTCTCGGTTTCTCTAAAGAAAACCAAAACCTTCTAAAAAAATAAAATCAATCGAACAACACCTAGATGGAGTGCATCATCACCAGTGTAAACTTCTCTGAATTTCTACATATCCAGTGAAATTTCTACAGATTAATTTGGTGATTTCATCCTACCGTAATTTTTAACGAGGCATGCAATTAAATCTCTAATAATAATTTTAAATGTATTTAATAATTATGAAATTCTCTTATAAGTTTTGTTTACACAAGTATTGATTTAACTTGGGTTTTTTTTTATTTTTGCTTTAAGTTGATGACTTTTTAATTTGAATACATGTTTGGTTAACAAAATTTGATACATATAGGGTACTTTCTTTGTAACACTGATGTTATTCTCTCATTTTTCCCGTTAGCACTCTGTTTCGATCCCGTATTTTTAGATATTATTTGACTAATGTTGGGGTATTTGTTTAATCTCAAGGATGATTAAACCCAGTGTGTGTTCTACACATTGAAGGGGACAGAAGTTTGTGTCGGCTCTACCTTGAAACTAATAATTTTCCTTCAGAAGGTTAGTTGAATTTATGTAGATACAAATATCAACATGACTATGCTTTTTATTGCTCCAAATTATTTGAGTAACACTAGATGTGAGAACACCATTCATGCACTATTTTGCATAGTTGGTGTGAAATCTTTTTATGCACGAGTTTCTTCAATTTTATGTTATCAATATGATTGAGAAAGAATCTTACACATGTTTTGATTTACTTTTATAAGTTTACTTTTTCATCTCACATGTGTATATCTCAGCCTTCCAATATCCAAGGATTCTTCATTTTTATAACTCTCACATTTGCAAAAAATAAATAAATAGTTTATATCTATAGCAGGGAAAATATTATGGGTTTTTGCTTCACTCCTCAAAGCCTTAGTTATCAATAATTTCGGAACCAGTGTAGTCATAAACATCATGGAGTTGGATTGCCAATTTAGGTATATGTACTGTTAGATGAAATTTAAAATTATGGTGTGATGGAACAATAAATGGGAAAAGTATCTTTTTATTTTTTATTTTTTTCATGTTGGCACAACATTATTACTCCATCCAGAAAATAAATTAAAATAACATGCTTAAGTAAAATAAAAAGATTAGGTAACCCATTATTTTTCTGCCCAAAACCTATTAGGATATCAAAATAATTACCCATGAAAAAAATGAAGCAAGAGGAATATGAACAATATTGCATTAGTGACAAAACATCCCGTGCCATAACGGCACGGGTTAAGACCTAGTATATATATATAAGTAGTAGTAGATTATATAAACTTATTAGTTTTTTTTATTACATTTGTAGATTGTTTTGTAATTGCTTACACAGGTCAACCATCTTCAACTTAGCAGATATTTCCTTGGATTTGGCAGCAAGGAAAACAGCATCAGAGACCCACTGGATGTCTTGACATTGGATGTTGTTGCATTGCAGGTAACATAAATTGTGATTGTGTTTATTTATACAAACTTTTAACATGTATTTTCCACTGCAATTCTTCTTACAAGGTTCATTTTGGAATGAACAGGAATTGAACTGGTGGTTTATGTCACCACAAGCAAAGCAACACTTATTTGCAGGAAGCTGAACATCCAAAGCTTTAACATAATCTATTGCATCTACAAACCATTCAAAGTAGTTGCAGATGGAGCAGATGAAGAACTTCTCACCAGGATGCTCAGGAGTTTGAGAGAGCAGCATTCTCCTAACACCATTGCAAGGTACATTCTTGCACCTAGAGTAGATCCATGGACACTGAATTGGTGGATGATTATCTATTTCACACATGGAACAAACACTGTTAGAACTGCTACTGCTAGTTACCTCCACCATGCTTCTCATATTGAACTTTTGCATAATTCCATCCATTGTAGATGATTGTTTAGATTTTTATGGAATCTTATTTGCTGCAGATAAATGGATGCTGGTTTTATAGCAGACTAAACAGAATATGACCATTCAACGGTCATATTTGGATAACAGTGATGATGTGTACAACTTGCCACGTCATTGTAATCTTCCAGGTGGAAGTTGCAGAGATGACATGGACATGTTGCCGTGTGTACAAGATGCCACGTAAGCAAGTGTAGTTAACTACCTAGAGTTAGATGTCAAGGGCAAGTTTGTCTACTTTTGGGCGCAAATACATGTGACGTGGCACCGTTTTTTTCATTTTTGAATTTCGGATGGAAAAGCTTGTCATAGGAACATATTTGTAATTCTGTTTAAAGGAGGAACATATATGTAAATAAAATTAGTGAGAGGTACATATAGTCAAAAAACCCAAAAGTTTTTTCAGTTGCTAATTGTTGTTTTATTCTTGATTTAGACGGGTATCTCTCTTTTCCACACAAGAAAATTTGGAGTGCGAGGGGTTCTTTAAAGGTTTCTATCTTGGTGTGGACCTTTTGGCATAAAGGTGTTCCAACTTTGGATTTTCTTTATAAAGATGGTAAAGTTCAGACTCCAGATGGTTTGTTGTGTGCATCAGTTTTGGAGTCTTGTGATCAATTGTTTATTCATCGTAAAGAAATAACCAAATTATGGAATTACTTTCTTGATAACTTTGGACTAAGATCGACCTTCTCGAAGGATTTGAATTCGGACGTATGGGAGGAGAAAAACAAAAGGGGTGGAAGATGTTCAAGAACATCTGGGGCTTACTTCCTTTCGCTATCTGGTGTACTATTTGGAACGAGAGGAATAATGGGTTATATTCGAATAACAGAGACAGTTGAATCAGTTGATTGTGGCTGTTAAGTGCACCATATATATAATTTGCCTTTACAAACTTAGTTGTTTGAAGGTTTTTCACAATCTACTCTTATATGTATAATTGGAAAATTGTAACGGGTGCAAGCTAGCCCTATTAGCTTCTTTTCTGATTTCCCACTACTTTAGTGGGAGTCATTCTTAATTCGAATATTCCTTTTAGTCAAAAAAAAATAACAATAGCGATCTTAGAAGTTTGTTAGACTAGGGTCAATGTAAGAAAAATATCTAAATTTGAGAATGATTAGCTTATGATTTACCACTAAATATTAATGTAAAACAAAAAATTGAATGGGTCAGCGGCCACTTGACCTTTCTAGGTCCGCCACTGAAGATGAATGTGTGGTACCGTTATGTAACTCTAAGATCGAGACTTCACATAATCTTTTACTACAACAAGGTTACTTTGGATCATTTTATTTAATCTTTTCCCACCAGCTGAGGTTGGGTTATGCTGGTATCTAAAAAAAAGATGTTCAAAATAAACTTACATTTTTTATCATTATCATTTTTCTTGAAGACAATCACATTTTGACGTTATTAAGACTAATCTTAAATTCAAAATGCTTTTTTAAAGTTGCGTAACCGGAATCACTCTCTTGAAACCCTAATAGCCATCATTATTATCTTGCTCATATTTGGTCATTTTGGACCAGATCTGAGCAGGGATTATTATTTTTCTTTAGTTGTAGTAGATTCCTAATTGAATAAAATGTTGTTTGTTTCATTTTTGGTGTCTTTCGACATATTTCTTTACTATTTTAAAGATTTTATCTTCTCTTCTTGGTGATTCTTTTTTCGCATGAAAATCAATTATTTCTTCACTTTAATGTTGATTTGTTCCATCCTTGTTGGTTGAACATTTTATTCAATTAGGAATCTACTATAACTATTATTTCTTTACTATTTTTATGATTTTATCTTCGCTTCTTGGGTGATTCTTTCTTCGCATGAAAATCAATTATTTCTTCACTTTAATGTTGATTTGTTCCATCCTTGTTGGTTGTTTCATGGCTTATAATTATATATTCGAGAAAATTGACGATTCAACACGACATCGATTTGAGTTCATCTTCAATAAAAGGGATCTAGGGCATTCAAGCTCTTTGTCCATATATACAAGATTAAGGGCTAAGCATTCATTTATATTTGAAACATCTCTTATCAAAGAAGACAAACATCCAAAATGGTTGGAATTGATTCCTGATTATACCATCTTTTCTCTCTACTTCTCGCACAAAATTTATTGGGCACCTTCTCTTCATTTATTGGGCACCTTCTCTTCAGAATACATGTAATTGATGTCTTTATTTGTATTTAGGAATTAATTTTATTTTTCTTGTAAACAATCATGCCATGTAACCACATTTTGGATTGAACCAGATGTGATATTATTATTCACTAAAAAGAAAAAAAATCTTAAATGCATCCAGTTAATCTAACAGTCATGGAGTACCTAACTAATCATAATATATTTTCCATGCGACGATGCTACAATGTGTCATCGCATGAGTTATTATTCATCTTTTTTACGGTTGGGATTTATTATAAGATTACAGCAAGTCAATGCGCATTTCAAAGAGAGGCAGAGATCAATATATGGAGTCGACAAATTTTATTTTTTTGATCGATAAATTAAATTTATTAAAAAAGAAAAGGAGAAGAAGGCTCATAAAAAGTGAACACAAGAACTACAGAAACCGACCAAAAAAAGAAGGAAAAAGACTAAAACAAGAACAACTCATACTGCAAAAACAAACTTAAAACTCCTAATGCAAGACAGGTGAAGTTTATGTAGGCTCAAACACCGCCAATTTCCAATTGAGCATGAAGTACCGAAGAGATATTCCTAGAAACTGAGGTTGCTTGTGAAGCCAATACGCCACGGTGAAGTTGATTTCTTTAATCAGTTTAGAGTCTTTAGACTTTTCAAGAGATTTATTGTCAAAGGCTCGACGATTCCTCCCATTCCACAAGTTCCATGGCCATGCATGAGTGAGTTTATATATATTAACGGTTTTTCTTTCTCTTACCTGTCGATGTTGCCATGGATCCGTGATTGAGATGTTCCAATGGAACTGTGGCCTATGGGGCATGCGTTATACAGTACTCAGAATGTATCAAGACGGCATTTGCATTACCCTTACCAAATCGTCCGGAACCAAATTGTCAAAATGAAGTGGGATACCGCATAACCACACATGATGGGACATTTCTTAGATTAATGAAGCGTTTGATTGTCGAAGTTTTACAGCCCAACGTGATTCACGTCTTTATGCACGAGGCTAGCATGCATGCTAGTTTTTTCCTTCAACCCTTCTCTCTAATCTTTGTCATCCCGTGTCATCCCATTAGAGTGTTTATTGCATATATTTTATCTCCGCGCACTTGGGGAAAAAGGGGTAATGTTGGCCACAAAAGAAATTAATTTCACTCCCTTATGAATTTTTTTTTTTTTTTGGATGAACATCGGACCACATTTCATTCAATCCAAAAAGGTGATTACATGATTATTTACAAGAAAAATAACATCAAAATACAAGAAGATTAAAACCAAATACAAATAAAGATACCAATTACATGTAATTCGCGAAGAGAAAGAGCAAAATACTGCAAAGGTACCCAATTTTTGTATGAGAAGTAAATAGAAAAGATGGTATAATCCGGAATCAATTCCGACCATTTTGAATGTTTGTCTTCTATAATAAGAGATGCTCCAAAAAGAAAGGAGTGCTTAGCCCTTAATCTTGTATATATGAACGAAAAACCCGGATGCCCTAAATCCCTTTTGTTGAAGATGAACTCAAAGCGATGCCCTGTTGAATCGTCGATGTTCTCGGATCTAGAAAAACATGTTATGAACCAACCAACGAAGATTGAACAAATCACCATCAAGGTGAAGAAATAATCGCTCAAAAAGAAAAAATAATCACCCAAAAAGCGAAAATAAAATCACCAAAACGGTGAAGAAATGTGTCAAAAGACACCACAAATTAAAAAACAACATCTTATTCAATCATAAAATCTACTAAAAGAAAAGAAAAATAATAATCCTTACTTAGATCTGGTCCAAAAAGGACCAAATCTGAGCAAGAAAGATGAAAAGACTTTTGGGTTTTTTTAGAAGGAAAGAGAAAGGAAATAAGAAAGAGAAACCTCTTGTTATTTTTATCCCGATATCTTATGAAAAATATAGATTATCATCATTAGGCCCATTCCTATGCACCATGTCAAAAAAATTGAATTTGGCATGCCATGTGACATGATAAATATGTTTCCCCACTATGGTAGATATGACAAATTTGATTAAAAGTATATATTTAATTTGTTGGATGGGACCCTTTTTTTTTTTTTTTTGATCATCAAACCACAAGTATTTCATTCCATAAGAAACGTTTACATGATGGTTTTAAAGAGAAACAAGTACATCATAACATGAAAAAAAAATACAAAGAAAGATACAAAACGTAAATAAATCGCGAAGAGAAAGAGCGATCTACCACGATAGCACCCAAATCTTGTACTATGAGATTGGAGAAGGAATGGCATACGAATCCATAATTCGACCATTTTGATAGATTTTTTTCTTCTTAAAAAAGAGATGCTCCTATGATAGAGGAGTGATATGCCCAAAAATTCTTCATGTGCAACAAACCCGAACTCAAGATCTATTTTTCTAATGAAGAAGAAATTGATCTTTCGCCCTTCTTGTCAATCGCCGATGTACTTTTATCAAGAAAACCAAACACGAACAAATCGTTAGAAAGAAACACTATAAAAGTGTAGATAAAATCGCCCAAATGATTTAAGATAAAAATCGCTCTAATAGCGAAGAAATTATTGAGAACAACAAAAATAACTAAAAACAAGAAAGCTTTGCTCAGATCTAGCCCCTAAAGGACTAAATCTGAGCAAAGGAGGAAGAAGAAGTTGATTGCCCTTTTAAGTATGGTTAATCTAATTTTATGTTATATTATTAGTGGTTAAACTTTCTTTTGTTGGATGGGACCCTAATCAATAAAAAATATATTTGTGTTTGTGTGGTGGGGTATTTATAAATATTTTAGTATCAGAATATATTTAGTGGGACCCTTTAAATATAAAAATATATTAGAAAAGCGAAAAATTAGGAGAGAATGAGAGATTATATATATATATATATATATATATATATGTGTGTATATATATAATTACTCGGAGAAAAAGAGACCATTGCTGGAGATGGAAAGACCACCGAGAGATGGAAAGACCATCGAGTGATGGAGTCTCTATCGCCAGATGAAAACCCCATCATGTATGCCTATATGCCATTACTAACATATAGACATATAAGTTTGGCGCATTGACATACCTATAGGAATATTCCTTAGCATGATTTGGACAAATGAATAGCTAGCATCCGTAAAATCACATATGTACTCACATACGATATCGTGATTAAGGGTACCCCGTGATTAAAGTGAATCCAAAAAAGTGATTCAGTATTTGCCAACAAAAAATCTTAACATACCGCCCCAAAAACACCATAGAAACCGTCCCCTATCACATTCCAACTATTGTGTGGCCCAAAAATGGGACCCCATGCTAACTCCTTGGGGTGCAGGGCTTACTCTCGTGTGAGAGGGCGGTTTTTACCTTGTTTCTTGAGGCATGTTTGTTTTTGTTTTTTTTTTGAAAAATAGGTATGAGAACCTCAGTACATTGAAGGGAATTTTGATAAACTGTCCCACTTCCAACTTCCGGTTTAAAAAAATTCCCCCGTTATTTTCAACTTTTCAAAACTGCCCCCCAGTTACAGAATCCGTCAAAAGTAAATATTTATTGGTCAACCAAGTCAACACGTGGTCAAAACTCCACCAAATTTCCCAGTTTATCCCTTGGTTTTTATGACCTGTCGAGAGAGAGAGACTTTCAGTTTCGTTTTTCTCTCTTAGGTTTCAGTTTAGGGTTAGCAGCGGCGATTGAGAGATAGATTTATAGATCGTGATTGCTCTGTAATTTTAAGTGAAATTGAGAGTGATTGATAGATTTAACTTGGGTGTTTGCTTGATTTGAAGATGGACGAAAATGAAAAGAAGAAGAAGGTTGCAGACAGGTTAGTTTTATCAATACCCTAATTTTGATTTATTATTTTTGATGATAATTTCTTCGTTTTGGTGATGATTCTGTAGTTGAATGATGATGTTTATGTTATTGCATGATGAATATTCTACTTTATTCATCATGATTTTGTAACTGTTATATGCTTATAAAGTTACTGTTTGTTAGAAATTGGGTTTGTTAAAAATTGGGTTTGGGAATTTTTAATGTTTTAAGACGAATTTTTCCAGAATCTGTAAAATTTAAAAAAAAATCCTCATACAAGATAATTTGTTAACAGTATTTGATGCATGCTATTCTTTATGTTTGTAATGTATTTTTTTTTTAATTTCTTGAATTTGGGTATGATTTTAATGTATTTTTTTATGATTCTAATGTACTTTTTATGCTTATTTTTCAATGTCTCAGTGGAAATACACCATACAGGGATGTAAATTGTTATTGTATACAGAGCCAGATTCAATTTCTATTGAAAAACCTGAAAAAAGATGAACTAAGTTTGAAGATGTTTGAGCAAAAGATTCACAGTAGGTTACAACTGGAAGATATTAAAACTGTTGATTTAATGTGGATGGACAATGGAGTTGGTTGTAGCTTAATGAGTGATAAGGACTGCTTCATGTTTTGGGAGAAAGCTGAAATGAATTGTAATGGTTGTTTAGAGTTACAAGTAAGGATATTCAATCCAGAATGGGATATTTTACAAGGCATTATGAACACACCTAAGAAGACTAGAGTGTCAAAGTCACCAATAGTACCAGTGAGAAGAAGCCCTAGACTGAAAGGTAAAGGAGTTACAAATTCTACTTCAAAGAATTTGTTTGGTGAGACAGGTGGTTCAAGTACCAAACCAGTTGTACTTGATAGTGATGAAGATGTAAAAATGAGAGCTTCTCAAGATGAAGATATTGAAAATAGACAAGGTGATGAAGACATTAAAGATGTTGGTGTATTTAATCATGATTATTGGGTATATCAAGCAATGCCAGATAGATAAATGGGAGCTTCTCAAGCTGATGACTATGTTGTTGAACTTGAGAACATTTGTGAGGATGAGTGCCACCCTGTAGAGGACCCTGATGCTACACCAATATATGATAGTGATGAAGATAGTGATTGTATGAAGTCTAATTCAGAAGAAGATAGTGTTGATTCAAATGATGATGCAAAAGAAGATAGTGGTGATTCAAGTGATGATGCTGAAAAAAACAATGATGAAGGTAACTGTTACACATTATTGCTTTATTTTTTTTGGTTGCCTTATTATACCAACTCATGGTTTTTTCTGATGTTTAGGTAATGTTGAGAACAAGGATGATGATCTTGAATGGTTCAAGAACTTTAAGGCTGAGAGGGCATTGAACTTCCCTGATGAAGTTATTGAACAAGGAGATAAGGGAAAACATAACAGAGGTAACAGTTAGAAGTTATTGTACTAATTCAGTTTTGTAACATTGCTTGGACTAACTAATTTTTGTTGTTGTTATAGGTACCGCTGAGATGAAAGATGATGATCCTGAAAGGTTGAAGAATTTTAAAGCTGAGAGGGCAATGATCTTTCCTGAAGAATAAGTTATTGAAGAAGGAGATGAAGAATTGTTCCCAGAACAAGAACATGATGAACCTCTTGACCCCTCACAGATGGTGGTAGATACATTATTTCCTAATAAAAAGGAATTTCAAAGGAATCTTAGAGCCCATTGTGTATATGAAGAGCATGAATATAAAGTAAAGAAAAGTGATTAGAAAAGACTTAGGATTTGGTGTCCATATAGAAAAGAATGTAACTACAATTGGGTTTGTGTTTGCATATAGAAAAGAATGTAACTGCAATTGGTTTGTGTCCATATAGAAAAGAATGTAACTGCAATTAGTTTGTGTTTGCATCTAGAGTTAAGAAAAAGTCTACCTTTAAAATTAGGAAAGTCAACCTCACACATACTTGTGAAGGAAATTTTGAGGGTAGAAATAGATCTGCAGATGAAAGGTATGTTGTTGATGTAGTAGTAGACAAGTTGAAGGACAGTGCCAAGAAAGTGATTCCAAAACCAAGGCAGATTAAAGAGGATTTTAAAGTTTCTCACATGACTAAAATTCCTTACCATACTGCATGGAAGACTAGAATATTAGTATTGGAATACATGCATGGAAACTATGAAGATAGTTTAAGATGGTTCCAACATTTTGTACGATGGTAAGTAACTTGGACAAGGACAATGTTGCATACTTTTCTTACTGCAAGTCTGACAATGCATTTGAAACCATGACTATTAGCTTTGGGGCAGCAATTAAAGGATGGCAACAAGGTTGCATGAATACTATTGGGTTTGATGTTTGTCATCTAACTGGTAAGCATGGAGGTGTATTACTCGCTGCAACAGGATTAGATGCAGAAAATAGATTAGTGCCATTGGGAATTGGTGTTTGCAAGTCTGTAACCATTGAGAACTAGACCCAATTCATCACACATTTGAAGCCAGCAATATATGGTCATCATATGCCTCCTACCTTCATCTCAGACAGGCAGAAAGGCTTACTTGAAGATGTTCTTGATGTATTTCCTGGCAGGCCTAACAGATATTGCTGGAGGTATGTTGATTCCTTAGTTTTCTTGTATGTTCAGTGCATCTTATGATTTTTTTTTAAGTTTATTGATATGTTTGTATGAAATACACTGCAGACACTTGTATAAGAATTTTAAAAAGTACTATAAAGGACAAACTTTGTACAACTCATTGTGGAATGCTGCCAAAGCATACAAAAGGCATCATTACCAGGTAATGTATATTTCCAAGCTACTTTCATTTTTTATATATAATCATTTTTGCTTGTCATATGTAAATTGTTTTTAGTGTTATATGCAGCAACACATGGATGCTTTAAAGACTGAAAATCCAGCAACACATCAACACCTTTTGGATGCTGGTCCTGAGTCTTGGTCAAGAGCATTCTTTGATGACACAAGTAAATGTGAACACTTGAATAACAATTTTAGTGAGTCTTTTAATGCAATGATCCCACACATTAGGGACAAACCTATCTGTAGAATAGGAATCCTTTATAGTCAGTTGATGAATGCTAAATGGCATGAAATGAGGCAAGAGGCTGAAAAATGGCCAGATGAAGGGTTGGTTCCAAAGGAAATGAAGTTTATAAAGAAGATGTGCAAGTTAAATGGTCCTTTTGATGTTAATCCATGAGTTTTTGGAAAATTATATGAAGTTACATATGTTCACAATTCTGTTTTTCACTGTTAATTTAGAAGAAAAAACATGTTCTTGTCTTCAATGGAAGCTAAGAGGGGTTGTATGCATACATGCAGTATATGCATTGAAAGGATACATACCAAAATTGCATAAGTAAGTTCACTTTATATATTTGTTTGTTTGTCTTTTTGCTCTTGTTAATTATTTACTTTTGTGTTTGTTAACCATTTACTTTTGTTGTTGAGCAGGTGCTGCTCTCATTACTACTCTGTGGAAGCATTTAGATCCACATATGAACCACATCTGAAACTATTGGATGATGTCAAATATTGGGTCAAGGTAAGCAATTTAAAGTTCATCTGAAACCAGTAAAGCACTTTCTTGGTAGTTGTACATTTAATATTCACAATATTCTTTTCTTATATAACATATATGATTCGTTTAGGGTTTTATTTTTCATTTCTCTTTATTGTTTGGTTGTAGTTAGAGATGGAGCTAAGCCATCTTAAAAGTGGCAGGAAAACAGGAAGGCCTAGAGTTTAAAGAAGGAGGGCATATGATGAACCTCCACCACAACCCAGAGTCTATAAGTGCCGCAGGTATGGGATTGGAGGCCACAATAGTAGGGGATGTTCTGGTGGTGCTGTTGGACATAACTCTAAAGCACCAAGACAAAGAACTCAAGTTGATGGTGCAACTCTCACAAGATTTAATACACCTGCAGCAACTTCTTCAAGATCTAAGAAGAGGAAATCATATGATACTCCAGGTGCATCTACTTCAAAACCAGCTGGAACTAAGAAGCAGAAAGTTTCTCAAAATTTCAGAAATGTTAGATCTGTTAAACAAACAGTGAGCCAGACTATGACAGATCCTAAAGGAAAGACAAAGAAACCTAGCAAGGAAAAAAAAGACTAAAGTTGCAGTTTACTTTTTTTTTGTATCTTTTATTAATGCTTAATTTGTGAACTTTTTAAGTTATTGTAAGGTTGTAATTGGTTGTGAACTTTGGTCTATTGGAACATCTTTTGTTATGTCAGGATATGAAATGTAGTAATATTAGTTCTTAAAGCAACTTCTTACTTATTACATATGTAGGTTTTTTCCTAATTGCTTACATATGGCAGCCATTTGGGTTGCAGATTCTACAACCCTGTCTTTTGCAGCAATGAAGAGGGCATATGAAGCCTATCTAAAATATTCACAATCTTGACAGGCAAGGTAAGCTATGTTATTATTGTGTTGATTTTTTCACATCTTCAGTATGAGTTTGGATTTGCAGGTTGCAGAAAAGCAAACCTTATTATGCAGTGGACAGTCATTGTAGCAGTGGTCTTCTTCTCAACAAGCACAACAACTTTTTGTTGATGGTAGCATAATGTCCTTGGCTTTACAGTGGTCTAAAGTGATAAGCACGTAAGTGCACCATTTTATACCCATATTTATATTAGCTAGGTCTCAATTTTATCACTAATAATCTTATTTGTATGTGTTTTTGGCAAATAAACGTTTTTAGAAGAATCGGCTCGAAAAACTGTTAAAGGCACCTCCAGATGACATTTGCTATGCGGACTCTCATTGTTGGCTAAGGGGTACCTAAATTACTAAGGGTCACCCAGTTACTAAAGAGCAACCTAATTGCTATTCACACCCATGGCTATTCGCACCCCACTCTGGTTAGGGGGACATCATCTTCTTCCACGTATGAAATTATTTTTGGCGGGAAAATTTGTGATTTACCTGGATTGGATTTGGAAGAAACATAGTCTGAGATTCTCTTCAGTTTTGATTGGTATTAATTTATTATCATTAAACATGACCGGTAATTAAGTTTATTACGTAACAAAAGGGAAAAATGTTGTTAATTTCCAAAAACAGGGAGAGAAAAAGATACTCGGGTTTTATGGGATATACGTGGAGGATTATAGAGAATATATCCTCTGCTTGAGTTTAGGAAGAAAGCAACCATGTGAAGAGAAAATAAAATGGAAACAAAATATTCGTAGCATGAAGAGAAAGAATATACCGGGAAAGATTACACGGATAAAATAGGGAAGAGATCTTTTCCCGTTTAAGTCATTCTCTATCTTTGGAATGTTTGCCAGCTGCAGCAACGTGTGAGAAGATAAATGAGGAGATTTCACAGCAACATGAGTGCGTGGAAGAGCAAGTAAAGGATATTATTTCCTGTGAAAAACCGAGAAGATATGGCAGAATATTTTGAAGTCAATGCAAAGATTTATTCGCCTGCTGAGTATAAAAAGGTGTAAAGAGATTCAGTGAAGTGATATCGAGAGTTGGGGGAGAGAACTGAGGTTGCAGAGCAACTTCTCTTTTGCCACAGAGAAGAAGAACAGACGACTCAATAGGACTGTCGTTTTAGAACTGTCGCTGTTCATTTCATGAACGACAGTTTCCTAATATTCTGTAATAGTGCAGATTGTAACGGCGAGTTTGTAACGCCTATTAAGCGTTGCAAATTCCCGGTTTATGTTATTTTTCTCATTTTCTTCATTGTAAACACCATTTGAGCTAATAAAAAGTATTTTGAGAGTGTCTACATCATTTTTAGATAAACCCCTACACTAGGTTGACGGAGGAAGCCGAACTTTACGCATGGGTGAATTTTATTTAATTTTTCTATATGACTTTTGCATTAATTAAAATAGAATTATGATTTGATTAAATTGGTTGTCATTCATTAGATAGGTTATGCTTTGTTTAGATAATCTATGCTTAGGGATACAATCAATCTTTTGAGAATCTACCTTGGCAAAAAAATAAGAGTCCTTGTTTATATTGAGCTATAATTGTTGAAAAATAAATAATTGAACCTATTGATATGAATTCGGTGGAATCCTAGGCCCAGTGAATCTCTCTTATTTTTATTATTTTTATTTAAACCTTTGAATTTAATCTTAACAACTTCCAAGAGAACGAATCTTTAATTACTACTACGAAAACTCCGAAAAATCTTTAATCATTTTGTCGCTGTTGCCGGGGATTTGTTTTTAGATTAATTTTTAGGTTTATTTTTATTTTTATTTTGTACTGTATTTTTTTTCCTTTTTACGCGTTTCTTTTTGTTTTTCTTTTCAGGGACTTTTTGAGGATGATGACTTCTTCTGAGGAGACGTCACCTACGATGATGCTGGCGGAATATATGCGTAGAAATTCTAATTATCAGGAAACCTCATCTGAGATGACGCTTGCTGAATATAAGCGTAAGCAATGGTATGGATTTTATGCTCCACATGAGGTAAGTGAAGAATCTCCGTTAGACATATATGAGAAGTATTACAAACACAGACCACCGAGTTTGGAACAAATATTGAGAATTCTAGAATACCAAAGATTATATGTTGATGATGATGATGAATCATGTAGTGACTCTTTGTCCCAGACTGAACATATATATATATGACCATGTGGATGATTCTGTGGAGGATTCTCCTAATTCCATAGATGAATCTACCTCACAAGATCATTCACCCGACTTAGCGGTTGTTTCTAGACCCCTAGACTTCCATAAGTTGCCTAGTTTAGGGTTAGAATTGTGTGCTTCTAAAATCTTGATAGATTACTTTGCATCTAAGTACCAAGAGGACTTGCCTATTCCTAATATCGTGCATGAGCCAGTTGAAATTTTCCCAGTCCCAATAGAATCCCCATACTTTGTTCTTTACGCACTTCCATGTGCAGTAAAAACTTGGTTTACGGGTAAATTTTGTTTCCTGACAGTTTCAGTGTCCAATTTTTTCCATAAAATAATTGTGAAGATGTCATTTGTAAATATTGTATTTTGGATCGATCCCCAAGTTTTTAGGTTATTAGTTTATGGGTATCCGTTTTTGTACATTCCAGTAGGTATAATTATTTGTTTATTTTTATTTTCATTTTTATTTCCCATCTTAATTTTTACGTTGGATGACTCAATTACATTAAGGACAATGTAATATTCAAGTGTGGGGGTGTGGGTATTAACTTTTTTCTTTTAATTGTTTCAGGAATTTTCTTGCGTATTGTGACCAGCTCTTGAGCGGGTCTAAAAAAAAAATTGCATTTGCATTTGCTTTTATGACCAGTTGTGTAGCGGGTCTTTTCTTTTTTCTTGCATGTTAAGACCAGCTGTGTAGCGGGTCTCTAAAAAAAATGCAAAATGCAAATGCAATTTTTTTTTTTTTTTTTTTTAGACCCGCTCAAGAGCTGGTCACAATACGCAAGAAAATTCCTGAAACAATTAAAAGAAAAAAGTTAATATAAAGCATCTTCAAACCATTCAAAGTAACTGCAGGTAGGTATTGTGTACTTGAAAAACATTTTTTACATAGTTTTCAGTTGTTGCAGATCTAAGTAATGCTCTCACACCAACACATGGAATATGCTTGCACCTAGAATATAGCTAAGGACAGACTTGTGTGTCATGATTTCCTTGTTTACACATTGCACAATCAATCATGCTTTTTTTTTCCTTATTCTTGCTGTTGCTACTACTTGGAGATTCCTTCTGACCACCACCCATTACTTGTTTGTGTTTTCTAAGTTTGAATTTGATGAGTAACTTAAAGAAAATATGGTTTGATTGTTATGAATGAATTAGAGTTCTTCTCTGGTTTTTTATAGGGTGGAAAAGATGAAGATAACTGTTTTTTTGTCAACTAAATCATGGTCGTCCATTTTGTGTGCACAGGATCATGCCACGTGTTTTCTATCTGTTATGTTACCTGAATCCGTGTGAGTTGCACGTGTGAAAAATTTCCAACCTTCTTAATGCTTTGCGTGTGAGATGCACGTGCGAGGGGTACAAATTTTATTTGTAAGGTGCCAGCTAGCACTTTACCCCCCTAACAAGCCATTACCCATTTTTTGGATAAAAAAATTGGGGCACTTTTGAAAAGTTGGAAAAACCGGGGGCATTTTTTTTTGCTATATTCAAAAGTGGGGCACTTTATCAAAATTCCCTACATTGAATTGCGAATTGTCATTACATTTAGATCCCAGTTTTGCATGTTCAAGAAATTTAGTAATTCTCATTGTTTGTCATCAATCCATCTATGCATAACATTAATATTATTACAGAATAGAGAAAGTTTTACTGCCCACATGATATATATATTGTTTTTACTAAAGTAAAATCCTGGGCTCCAAAGTTTTATTGCCCACATGATATCTATTATATTACTGCGCACATGATTTCTTCAGGCGTGTAGAAGAGATGATTTTCTAATCATAATAATAATGTAAAAAGATCTTGCATCGGTTTGTACGGGATAGATACGGGACAGATTCGAATCCTCAAAGATACTTGGTGATTCAGAACTGGTACAGAGAACTATAAAAACATAATATCTTGCATCGGTTACATAACAGGTACAAATACTACCGTGGAAAACTGAGATTGCCATGTATTTATAGAATCCGACAACAAAAGATCATGATTAATTGTTATACTTATTCACCAAAAGTTTGACAACTACATTTTATGTAGTACATCCAGGAGGGGACCTTGATGTCACTTGTCGTCTATCTGCGTGCCAACCCGCGATGTGCGACCGAATAAGGATTTCGCGGGAATACACGTTTATATTCTAAGAAAGTCATCGTCAAAATGATAGTGCGAGGAACGAACTCCATGGTCGGAGAAAAAAAAATGTGTATGTATTTTTTTTAATCAACAAAAGTAAGAATTTTCAATAAGAAAGCTTGTAAAAAAAGCAATAGAAACATGAAGGAAAAAAAAACCCAATGCTAAGCCAAACAACTGAAAGACCTAGCAAACCCTAAGCTAGATGGATCCTAGGCTAAAAAGCCGAAGAAAACAAAAACTTAAATTACAAAGAAACTATCCCAATTAGCCTTAATTTGATCTAGATGATCTCGCTGCACTGCGTCATAATTTTTACACCAAAAATAAAATTGAGATTTGACTTGAATGCGATCGAAGTCTATTATCCCATCGTTAAAGATTATATCATTCATACAGTTCCAAATTTCCCAACAAATAGCTGCTGGTAAAAGTTTCCACAGAGTTTGACCAATTGGAGAAGGAAACTTCTACATTCGGCACCACCCTTTGATAACCACGTCAATACAGTTTGGCATAACCCAAGTTTTATTAATATAAGATAAGAAATGATACCAAATACTCATAGCAAAATGTCAGTGATGCAAAAGATGTGTCGTAGATTCTCCCCGTTGAAGACCCAAAAGACAACCGTTTACTAGCAACTTTCCTTTCTTGTATAATATGTCCATTGTGGGAAGTTTTTTGTGGAAGACCTGACAAAGAAAAAAACCAATCCCGTGTGGCCAAGATCTGGACCAAACACTCAGATTTTTGGAAACAATTTGATATTCCTTTTGTATCCAAGAGTACGCTGATTTCACCGAGAAAATCCCTTTTTTATCCACTATCCAATAAACCGAGTCTTGACCCTCACCAATTAAACATTGCTCGAGAAAGGGCTATGGATTCTTCTACCTGTCTTTGATTGAGCCATCTGTCCATTTTTTTGCTGAGGAGATACGATAAATATTTGGATAAGCTATGTTGAGAGGATGCTCGCCCACCCAATGATCTTCCCAGAATCTGATTGTATTCCCGTCTCCTACTTTTAAGATGATACATTGTTTGAAAGATTCCAGTATATATTAGATTCCCTTCCACACACCAGAGTTGTTCCTCTGATTTGTCTTTTTAGTCTCCCTGTCATGTTGTGTTGACAGATGCTTGGATACAATAGCAGTTCTCCATAATGCCGTTTTTTCATAATTAAACCTCCACCGCCATTTTGATAGAAGATATTTATTCATACTCTTCACTGATTTGATGCCAAGACCGCCTGCCTTAAGCGGCATACAACATTTCTTCCAAGAAACATAGTTGTAACATTTCTTTATGTCCGATGAGTCCCACAAAAAATTTCGTAAAACATCTTCTATAACTTTAAAAACTTTGGGTGGAGCTATAAAGAGAGAAAGCATATATATCGGGATACTTGAGAGAACACTTTTAATTAGAGTTAACTTACCCACTTTATTGAGGCAAGATCGTTTCCAAGAGCATATCATGTTCTTGCACCTCTCCATAATGCTTTCCCACTTTAGATCGCCCAAGATGTCCCCCATTGGCAGATCAAGGTTAGATGAAGGAAGACTCTATGATTTGCAACCTAACATCATCGCTATTTGAGACAAGTGATTTGCACCTGCCACTCCAAAAATACTGCATTTCGCGAAGTTTATGTGCAGGCTTGAAACCAATTCAAAGGCAATGAGATAAAATATTAAATAATTCATTTGTTCTATGGAGTCATATAGGAACACTAATGTATCATTTGCGAAATGGAGATGGATTATGTTGACTCCGTTTTGGCTCATCGAGAAACATAATAGATAGCCTTGTTCATTACTTGCCTGAAACAAAATATTTAAAGCATCAGAGACTATCAAAAAAAGAAACAGGATAGAGGATTACCTTGGGTCAGCCCTTTCCCAGTGTTGAATTTAGCGTTGGCGGATCCATTAACCAGCACTGACAGGGGTGTGCATGTGATGCATCCATGTATCCACTTCCTCCAAAGAGTTCCAAAGCCCATTCTTTCAAGCATCTCATCCACAGACTCCCAATAAACATGGTCGAAGGCTTTCTCAATGTCAATTTTGCATATGACCCAAGGAATTCCACTCTTGATTCTTGAGTCGATGTATTCGTTTGCTAGAAGAGTACAGTCTAGTATCTGTCTTCCTTTAATGAATGCCATTTGTTTGTGAGAGATAACTGTAGGTACCGAATATCACAAGACATTAGCTTACAAACATCGTAATAAATACAAGAGGAAAGAGCTACAAAACAATGCGATGATAGAGGAAGCACGGGAAAGTATGAAAGATTTGTGAAGATAAAATAGTCTTACGAAGATGTGTTGCGATACTTCGCAACACATATACAGCTGTACAAATTTCATTATAAATAGGAGTTCAAATGTAGAATTCGGGGGGTTCTTTTAATAAGTATTAGAAAATATCTTAAGAAAGAGAATAGAGAAAGTTGTAACTATTCTAGTTCCATTTAGATACTCTTATGTAATCAATTGAGAATAATTAATAGGAAAAGTGTCATTCATCATCAAGAACTTCTTAAGTTTTACAAATTCTACTGAGGGTGTAGTTGTAGGTTATTCTGCAACCACAATAACCGTGGGAAGCATTAGGTTGAGACGCTCGGCCAACGCCTTCGAAATTATTTTATAAATGATGTTTATTAGACCGATAGGCCTGAAATATTTGATTTCTTCCACCACATCGTTCTTAGGAAGCAAAGAGAGGAACGTAGATTTTAACCTCCAATTCATCGGTCCTCATTTGTTGAAATCCCTAACAACTCTCATGATATCATCTTTCATAAAGTGCCAGCACTTTCTAATAATTGAGGCTTGAAATTCGCATGGACATGGATGGAGCCTTGTTCTATCCTAAACCTTTTAGAGCATTAAGACATTCAAGTTCAATGATTGGAATTTCCAGATGAGTAGCCGTGTCTGCACTTATGCGCTTGAAATTCATGGAACCCAGAGAAGGTCTGGGGGACTAATTTTTCTGGAAAAAAATTAGAGAAAAAAAGTCAGTTACAGACCGTTGATCAGGATCAGAGAGTGAATATTAGTCATTCTTCTTTGGATTTTAGCCTTCCTGTGGAAGTATACGGTATTTCTATCTCCATCCCTATCCCATTCCCCCCCACCCCCGCGCTTTTTGGATCCACAAGATATGTTTTCGTTCAGCCATTTTCTTCGAAGTTATGTTGGAGTCTGTCCTTTCTGGTGGCTTGGTCGGAGGTGATAGATCCGCTGGAAGATAAAGAATCCAAGTCCGAAAGCTCCACCAATATGTCTTCCATTTGTCTATTTATTATGCGAAAAACATTCTTATTCCAATCTTTGATCGTAAGTTTAAGAGCTTGTAACTTCTTAGCTAGAATAAACCCAGCCGAACCATGAAATGAAAATGACTCCCACCATTCTTTCATACGGTCTAGAAGATCAGTATTATGAAGCCACGTTGCTTGAAATATGAGAGGGCGGGGACCCCAATCTTGTAAATCACAATTAAACCTTATTGGAGCATGGTCCGAGAAAGGTCTTCCCAGAACTTGAGTTGCAAGAGAGGGGAAGTGCAAATCTAAATATGCATAGATCAAAAATCTATCCAAAAGACTCTCATCCTTCCAAGTATAGCGAGCTCCTGTCATGTGAATATATGTCAATTCATTATCATTAACGAAACGAGAGAAATATTTCATCCCTCTCGTGGATCTAGTGCGTCATTCTCTTTACCTCAATCGCAAAACCTTATTAAAGTCTCCACCAATGCACCAAGGTAAATTCCAACTTCTTTGAACTGCATTAAGTTCAGACCACAAATTTTGACGAAGAAGAACGTCACATGGCGCATAGACTCCAGAAATAATGCACTTGAACCCATCTAGAGAAAATTTGCATTTCAAACTTATAGAGCGTTGACCTCTCATAGAATCCTCCATCTCAATGGAATTTTTGTTCCATATTAAGAGAATCCCTCCTGAAAAA